>JAHRHZ010000223.1:16388386-16413043 GCA_024137785.1 Ginglymostoma cirratum
CCTCTTCCCCTCCCCCATTTCTGATGAAGGGTTTAGGCCCGAAACGTCAAGTTTTCCTGCTCCTGTGATGCTGCTTGACCTGCTGTGTTCATCCAGCCCCATGCTTGTTATCTCGGATTCTCCAGCATCTGCAGTACCTTTTATCTCATGTCAACTCAAGCATCTTATTCTTGTCTCCTTCCACCTCTAAAAAGCAATATTGGAGATTTTTTTCATGTTAAAGCATAATATGCAAGTCATTGCTATTTTATGTAATTTTGTAGGTGAAACTTTCATTATTCATTGTTTAAAAACATCTTTTCATCAATTTAAGGTTGTACTTTACATATAGCTACAATAGAAATGTCAGCATAATTCCAGTGCACAAAATCAAATCTCACCAGTTCAAGATGTTACCACTGAACTTATCCAATCTATTCTGAAATGTTTTCACAGTCTATTCTTTTATTTCTGAGAAAATGGGAAGGTCGGCATTTACTGACCGAGTAATCCTTGAGAAGGTAGTGTGAGCCATCTGCTGTAGCCAATGTGGTGAAAGTACTCTCCCAGTGTTGTTAGGTAAATAATCCAGCCATGATGAATGATCAGCAAAATATGGCCAATTTGGGATGGTATTTGACTTGGAAGTGGCAGTGTTTATACATATCTCTTGCTGCTTTTGTTTTTTGCAGCAGCAGAGGTCACAGGTCTAGATGGGTGCTGTCAAAGGAGCCTTGGCAAGTTGCTGCAATACGTCCTAAGGATATTACACACTGCACCCTCTGACCAATGGTGAGGTCAGACACTCAGACAAGATAGTTGGGGTCCAATGACATTTGCAGAATCATAACATGAGTCACCATGTTCGGGGCAGATGGAACACGATTAAGAGCAAAAGGCATTTTAAGACACAATTTTGTGGCTTTCTTATTCAGTTCTTTTGACCAATAAGGACAGTAAAAGTTTTTGAAACTATCATCTTAGGAATTCTCTAAGAGTAAAAATGCATTACTGTAGTCATATCACTTCAGTCTTGACAGAACTTAGTGTGAATCACAGCTTCTGGGAATCTACTGGTTAAGTACAAACTTCCTGGAGATTGTGAGGCAATGCCTGGAAATAATTATAAAATAGGGGTTGGGGGTGTAGGGAGGAGGTGGTGCTGTGGAGTTGGCTCAATGTGATTCCTACATGTCCCTAATTTCTATGCCTCATTGAAATATATTAGGGAACCAACTGATCTTTGGCTCTCGTAATATCCTTATTGTATGCTTGCATGACTTATTTAGGCAACATCCAAATCCTTGTATTAAACCTTCACATACAGTGATATATTTGTGCAACTGGCTCTATTTCTTTGCTACTCCTTGTATTTTCACTTGACTGCAACTTGCCAAGAATGTGCTGGATGCAGAGTGGTTGCTACCTCATTGACTGTGGAACATCCGAGCAGGCAAGTGAACCTTTGAACTTCAAAGCTGCGCGCATAAACATTGAGTTTCTCAGGGATTAAAACTAACCAATATGCTATTGCCTATAAGGCAGTCAGTATATGGCTGTGTGACTTAGTAAGCATTTGTGTTTTAAGTATTACATCTACGCATTTATCTTTTACACTTGTTAACCAATTAAAATGATCCAAGTTAAAAAGAAGTGTCGAATGTAATAGTGTTATGAGACCATGAATGCCTTCGATAAAATTAATTCCCCTCCAAGCATTCAGTTATTTTGAAAATTTGGCATGAATTTTCAAGCAGTATTTCAGTAATACCTGCCTACATGTACCAAGGGATTGAAACTAGGGAGAATAGCCAGAAACTAAAGATGACAGGTCAAGTCTTTCATTTACCTGTCATTCTCAGTTCCTTTGGAAGAGCTATTAAAATTTGTAATTGTTGTTCAAATATTGGCGCTGATATGAGCTCAGGGTAGGATGCTTTTCCTGCTAATATTTAACTTTAAGGTTTACAATGGTTTTCTTGCTGACGGTCAGCCGCTTTGATAGGGAAAACAGCTGGGGACCTTGTGTTAGGTACATCCGACTGCATGGGGGAGGGTGTAGCTTTGAGGCAAATTTGACATCTTAGGACAGAAAGGAGTGATTTGAAAACGTGGAGGAGATGCTAGTGGGTGGGGTGGGCAGGAGGAGGAGTAATGATGGTGGTCAGTGAATCTCAGGGTTTCTGATCAAATTAGAGATGAACTATGCAGGCTTGGGAAAACCAATCTCCTTAACAGCTTTTCATTACCAACATACACCCCTCTCCTGACCTATCAATGTTAAAACCTGAATGATTGAATGCAGGTTAGGGTCATGTTTGAGAATTGATTTTTTTTAACATTTCTAAGTAGTCACCTTTGAATTTTTTTTAAACAGAATCCTCACAGTGTGGAAACAGGCCATTCAGCCCAACAAGTCCACAGCAACCTTCCAAAGAGCATCTCAACCAGACCCAACCCCTACCCTGGAACCCCACATTTCCCACAGTTAATGCACCCAACCTACACATCCCTGAACACTGTGGGTAATTTACCATGGCCAATCCACCTAACCCACACACATTTGGACTGTGGGAGGAAACCCACCCAGACACGGGGAGGGAGTGCAAATTCCACACAGATAGTCACCCAAGGCTGGGATTGAACCCAGGTACCTGGCAGTGTGAGGCAGCAGTGATAACCAGTAAGCCGCCATGCTGCCCCAGTTAAAACACCCTCCAAAGTTACTGTTCTTACTCTGTTTGTTTGGTGCCCTTTAGCAAGTTCCCCAACTCAAGAGCCAACAAATAACATCATAACACCAAATAGGTCTTTTAAGGTTATGTTTTCATGGGTGCTAAAACTTTCAATCAAGCCAGAACCTTTTTTCAGATGAAAATAGAAAAATGGTTCAAACACTGAGCGGATGAGGAGGCATCTGTGCAGAGAGTTAATGTCAGGGACATCACATGGATACAGCTTCTCCACTCACTAGCCTAAGAATGCACCAGCAATCAATTTGAATGATGCAAGGATAACAAATAAAAGCTCGGGATATGAATTGTGTAGCATTCATAACAAGGTGAATGAACTGATGTCTTATATTCAAATAAGTAAATATTATGCAGTAGCCATTACAGCGACACGTTGCATGATGACAAAGATTAGATTCTGAAAACTGAATGGGAGAACAGGGGCTAAATGGCCTGCTTCTACTCATATTTCCTGTGTTTTTATGACATCCAGACTCCATAATATGATTTTACTTTGGTAATGTGATTTCTTACTTGAAATTGTGACTTTGGCCACTCTGAGAAAGGATATCTCCCCATCTAAAAGTTGCCAAGTAATCAGGCAGCTGTCAGACCCTCAGTTCCACAAGTACCATTGAGAGTAATGCCCACTGCTAGGACTGCAGCAATCGGGATTCCCCAGGCAGAGCCAGAATGCAGGGACATGGGTTGAGAATCATTAAGTCTAATCAGACAGACCCTGGCAGGCAAGGTGGGGATGCTTGGGGGGTTAGGGGGTGGGGGGGGAGCAGTTGGAGGTGGGTATTGATTGCAAATGAAGGGTGGGCCTTCTCGTTGGGGCATCCCTTTCTCCTAAGAGGCCTCAGGGACCACAGAGTGCCTGATCAGGAAGGACATGAATCCAAGTCTACCAGGAGGCCAGTAGGTTTTACTGGTGATGCCTCTCCAGTGTAGGTGAAATGCCAGTCACCACATGAAGACGTCCTCGAGTTGCCATTAATCAGTTGCTTCCATCATGTTTAAGCCATTAATAATCAATTGCTCACCAGAGATTTATTGACTATGTGGGTTAATTTATTTGAAACAGTAAAGTACATTACCTAAATTATGAGGCAGATATTACTGCAACCAACTGATTTCTGGGTTTGTAGCTTCCAAACCAACAGCAGATTAAGTTTTAGCAGTGTTTCCATATGTACTAGAAGTCCTTAAAGGTGGATTCTCGTAAAGACAAAGGATGTTGTCAGGATTGAGGGTTTGAGCTATAGGGAGACGCTGAATAGGCTGGGACATTTTTTTTTTCAGGCATGTCAGAGGCTGAGGGGTGACCTTATAGAGGTTTGTAAAATCATTGAGCAGTATGGATAAGGTTGAATATCTAAGGTCTTTTTCCCTGCGTAGGGGAGTTCAAAACTAAAGGGCACAGGTTTAAGGTGACAGGGGAAAGATTTAAAAGGGACCTGAAGGCAACTTTTCCACATAAAGGGTGGTGCATGTGTAGAACAAGGTGCCAGAGGAAGTGGTGGAGGCGGGTACAATTGTGATATTTAAAAGGCATCTGCATGGGTACATAAATAGGAAGGGTTTAGAGGGATATAGGCCAAATGCTGACATATAGTACGAGATCAGTTTAGGATAACTGGTCAGTATGGATGAATTGGACCAAAGGGTCTGTTTCTGTGCTGTATAAATGTATGACCCTATAACTCTATATATAAAACTTAAGTGCCTTAATTGACATCAGGTAGGTGTGTCATCCACTGCTACTTCAACACCTCTCCATAGGTAAAATACAAGGTATGGTGGGAAGGTGATAGAAATGTGCCTCACATCTTTATGTATGGACTAACCTGGATGTGAATATAGGAAGTATGTTTAGTAAGTTTGCAGATGATACCAAAATTGGTAGAGTAGTGCGCAGCGAATAAGATTAGTTCAGAGTACAACAGGACATTGAGCAGATGGGTAAATGGGTTGAGAAGTGGCAAATGGGGTTGAATTTAGGTAAATGTGAGTTGCTGTATTTTGATAAGGCAAATCAGGCAGGACTTACACACTTAACGTTAATGTCCTGGGAACTGCTGCTGAGCAAAGAGAACTTTGGTTGCAGGTTCATTGTTCTTTGAAAGTAGAGTTGCAGGTAGGCAGAATAGTGAAGAAGTCCAGATAACAAGTTGTAGAGCTGGATGAACATAACAGGCCAAGCAGCATCAGAGGAGCAAGAAAGCTGACGTTTTGGGTCTAGACCCTTCTTCAGAAATGAGGGAGGGGAAGGGGATTCTGAAATAAATAGGGAGAGAGGGGGAGGCGGATAGAAGATGGATAAAGGAGAAGATAGGTGGAGAGGAGACAGACAGGTCAAAGAGGTGGGGTTGGAGCCAGTAAAGGTGAGTCTAGGTGGGGAGTTAGGGAGGGGATAGTTCAATCAATGGAGGACAGACTGGTCAAGGGGGCGGGATGAGGCTCGTAGGTAGGAGATGGGGGTGGGTCTTGAGGTGGGAGGAGGGGATAGGTGGGAGGAAGGACAGGTTAGAAAGGAGGTAACAAGCTGGGCTGGTTTTGGGATGCAGTCAGGGGAGGGGAGATTGTGAAGCTTGTGAAGTCCACATTGATAACTTTGGGCTGCAGGGTTCCCAAGTGAAATATGAGGTGCTGTTCCTGCAACCTTCAGGTGGCATCATTGTGGCACTGCAGGAGGCCCAGGATGGACATGTCGTCTAAGGAGTGGGAGGGGGAGTTGAAATGGTTCGTGACTGGGAGGTGCAGTTGTTTAGTGCGAACCGAGCGTAGGTGTTCCACAAAGCTGTCCCCAAGCCTCCGCTTGGTTTCCCCAAGGTCCAAGAGGCCACATTGGGAACAGCGGATACAGTATACCACACTGGCAGATGTGCAGGTGAACATCTGTTTGATGTGGAAGGTCTTCTTGGGGCCTGGGATGGGGGCAGGGAGGAGGTGTAGGGGCAGGTGTAGCACTTCCTGCGGTTGCAGGGAAAAGTGCTGGTGGTGGTGGGGCTGGAGGGGAGTGCGGAGCGAACGAAGGAGTATCTGAGAGAGTGGTCCGTCCGGAAAGCAGATAAGGGTGGGGAGGGAAAATTGTCTTTGGTAGTGGGATCAGATTACAGATGGCGGAAGTGCCAGAGGATGATGCGTTGGATCCAGAGGTTGGTGGGGTGGTACGTGAAGACGGGGGGGATCCTGTTTTGGTTGTTATTGCGGGGAGGGGGTGTGAGGGATGAGTTGCCGGAAATGCAGGAAATTCCTCCCACTTCCTACGGACAAAGGGGGTGGCCATGGGTACCTGCTTGGGCCCAAGCTATGCCTGCCTCTTTGTAGGATATGTGGAACAATCCCTCTTCCGAAGCTACACTGGCCCTATCCCCCACCTCTTCTTCCGTTACATCGATGACTGTATCGGCGCCGCGTCGTGCTCCCAGAAGGAGCTCGAACAGTTCATCCACTTCACTAACACCTCCCACCCCAACCTTAAGTTCACCTGGACCACCTCTGATACTGCTCTCTCCTTCCTGGACCTCTCTGTTTCCATCTCCGGCAACCACCTGGAAACCGATATCCATTTCAAGCCTACTGACTCCCACAGCTACCTAGAATACACCTCCTCTCACCCACCTTCCTGCAAAAATGCCAACCCCTATTCCCAATTTCTTCGCCTCTGCTGCATCTGCTCCCGGGATGAGGCATTCCACTCCCGGACGTCCCAGATGTCCTCGTTTTCCAAGGACTGCAACTCCCCCCAACAGAAGTCGAAAACGCCCTTGACAGCGTCTCCCGCATTTCCCGCAACTCATCCGTCACACCCCCTCCCCGCAATAACAACCAAAACAGGATCCCCCTCTTCCTCACGTACCACCCCACCAACCTTCGGATCCAACGCATCATCCTCCGACACTTCCGCCATCTGCAATCTGACCCCACTACCAAAGACAATCTTCCCTCCCCATCCTTATCCGCTTTCCGGAGGGACCACTCTCTCCGTGACTCCCTTGTCAGCTCCACAGTCCCCACCAGCCCCACCACCCCCGGCACTATTTCCTGCAACCGCAGGAAGTGATACACCTGCCCCTACACCTCCCCCCGACCCCCATTGCAGGCCCCAAGAAGACCTTCCACATCAAGCAGATGTTCACCTGCACATCTGCTAATGTGGTATACTGCTTCCGCTGTTCCCTTTGTGGCCTCCTCTACAACGTGGAAACCAAGCAGAGGATTGGGGATCGCTTTGCGGAACATGTACGCGCGGTTCGCACTGAACAACTGCACATCCCAGTCACAAGACATTTCAACACCAACTCCCATTCCTCAGACGATATGTTCATCCTGGGCCTCCTGCAGTGCCACAACGATGCTACCCGAAGGTTGCAGGAACAGCACCTCATATTTTGCCTGGGAAACCTGCAGCCCAGTGGTATCAATGTGGACTTCACAAGCTTCAAAATCTCCCCTCCCTCTAATGCATCCCAAAACCAGCCCAGCTTGTCCCCGCCTCCCTAACCTGTCCTTCCTCCCACCTCTCCCCTCCTCCCACCCCAAGCCCAACCCCCATCTCCTACCTAATAGCCTCATCCCGCCCCCTTGACCTCCCTGGACTGACCTATCCCCTCCCTAACTCCCCACCTACACTCACCTTTACTGGCTCCAACCCTACCTCTTTGACCTGTCTGTCTCATCTCCACCTATCTTCTCCTTTATCCATCTTCTATCCACCTCCCCCTCTCTCCCTATATATTTCAGAATCCCCTTCCCCTCCCCCATTTCTGAAGAAGAGTCTAGACCTGAAGCGTCAGCCTTCCTGCTCCACTGATGCTGCTTGGCCTGCTGTATTCATCCAGCTCTACACCTTGTTATTTCAGATTCTCCAGCATCTGCAGTTCCTACTATCTCTATGGTGAAGAAGGTGTTTGGTATGCTTGTCTTTATTGGTCAGTGCATTGAGTATAGGAGTTAGGAGGTCATGTTGCAGCTGTATGGGACATTGGTTAGGCCACTTTTGGAATATGACATTCAATTTTGGTCTCCCTGCTATAGGAAAGGTATTGTTAAACTTGAAGGGTTCAGAAGCAATTTACAAGGACGTTGTCGGGGTTGGACAGTTTGAGCTATAAGGAGAGGCTGAATAGGCTGGGGTTTTTCCCCTGGAGCATTGGAGGATGAGGGGTGACCTTATAGAGGTTTATAAACTCATGAGGGGCATGGATAGGGTGAATAGCCAAGTTTATTTTCCCTCGGGTAGGGGAGTCCAAAACTAGAGGGCATAGGTTTAAGGTGAGAGGGGAAAGATTTCAAAAGGACCTAAGGGGTAATGTCTTCATGCAGAGGTTGGTGCTTGTGCCGAATGAGTGCCAGAGGAAGTGGTGGTGGCTGGTACAATTAACACAGTTAAAAGGTACCTGGATGGGTACCTGAATAGAAAGCATTTAGTGGAATATGAGCCAAATGCTGGCAAATGGCATTAGGTAAATTTAGGATATCTACTTGGCATGGATGAGTTGGACCAAAAGGTCTGTTTTCATGCTGTGTGACCCTATGACTCCTTAACCACCACAGCACAGAATGAGAACTGAACTCAAGAATTTTTGGTGTGTGTGACTCAAATACACACTGCCTTTATCAAATGATCTATTGGATAAAAGAAACTCCTGCTTTTAAAAGCAAATGAATCCTAGGGTTCACTCATATCTCAGTGAAAAAATATGACCAGAAGGTTTAAAGGATGATGCCATAATGTTACCGTCATACTGACATGACATGAGTCTGGATGTTTAATGAAGGGTTGAACATAACTTGCTTCTGTGGTTTACATTAGCCTATGCTGTGCAAATGACAGATACGTAGAGAGAAATTAGCCTTTATTTTAAGTTGAGGCCAGTGAATAATTTAGCTATTGGAAATACAAATATATATTCAGCAAACATTGAACCAGCAGACTCTTGATGACTGCAACGATATTTTTAAGAAACTACAGACCAGCGTCCACAGTTCACTCCTGATGCTTATGATTCAAAAGTATGCAGCTACATTCTTGGTGCGGTAGTGCGGTGATTATGATACTGGTACTAATAGCCGATAAGTTCTTGAGTTTAAATCCCAAAGGTTATGATGAGTACAATGTAAATGTCCTTTAAGTCAATGAGAAAGCAGTATTGTTATTTACAAATAGACTTAAATGAACAGAGATATTTACATCGACAATGTACTAACTGTCATTATTAGGATGAATAAATGGCTCAATTTAAAACAATGCTACAGTCTGAAATACCTGTGAAGAATTTCAGCATAATCAAAACAAGAGGAGAATAAAATAAAGTTTTCTCCATTATTGTTATCTGATTACAGCTAACTGCATTTTGTATACTGTGGACATAATGTTTAAGCAAATACCTATATTATGTGCAAGTAATAGGCAATTAATTTATTTTGGGTTCTTTCAAGCATTCAGCCTTTTGCTTGTAAAGTTGTATGTGTTCTGCAAGTGACGATGACAACAAATGGAAAATAATTGCACTTCTGCTCACTGCTAGAAAGCTTGACAATTTAGTTGTCTGGTGACATATCCATTGGCTCAACTGTGATGCCTTCCATGAGTGAAAACAATGCTGACACTTGCTGCTTACGGCTCAGCTTATAAAGAAAGTGAAGGTACCAGACAGTGAATGGGGTCTCTGAAACTGGACCCCGACATCAATCAGCTCTTTCAGGAGAGTACTGAGGAATTTTGTTTTGACAATGCAATCATGCATGGAGCAGTTAAAAAAAAATTAAAACATGGAATGTCCAATTAATATCCTTACACCTCAGACAGCGGGAGTGAAAGTCACTTCTCAGACAGCTGGCAAGAGTTCTAAGTGAAGTCAGTTTGGGCCATTTCAAAAGTAATTAAAAGAAAAGCAATCAGTTATATTGTCATTAAAGTTACTGATGCATTTTAAAATTCTTCAATAAACATGTTCTTTCATAGATCATAACCATCTGCTTATTACTCTGCTCTTAAGGCACTCCAGAAATATGGGTAAATAAAATCTGAAAGTCAGCTGTCGGTAGAAAAGTTTGGAAAGAGATGAGAAGTCTCTTTCTCTTATCAGTCTGGCAGTGTTAGGGTAGTGTTATGAGGTTACCAGTCTCAGGCAGTAAGGGATGCTGAAGCTTGTGGGATACATATAGAAGACCACACACATACTACAATCTGCATCAGCATAGCCTATTCAACACTGAAGAGAAAGAAATGGACAGGAAATAGATAAAATCATAAAGGTTGGTGGTGGTGGTGGGGGGGAGGGGGGGGAGTTTAGGAGACCTACTCCACAGCTTGATCAACAAACCACAAATGTCCACCCCCTTTGGCACCCAGTCCCATACACTCAGAACCATACAGGGGATTGGGAGCAGGGGGCGATCATAAAATGTGATGAGATGCAATGGAGTGCGATGTCTGTCACCTTTCTGCCTCTGCTGGTATTTTACTGGAGTCAGGGAGGTGCAGGGTGGACTGCCTATCCTCAAACCAATTGAGAAAACTGAAGCGAGCAACCAGCGCCTGTTTGCAAATGCCACAGGTATTTTAGCAGAATTGGGGAGATGACCATAAGACTATAACACATAGGAGCAGAAATAGGCCACTCAGCCCATCAAGTTTGCTTGGCTGATCTAATAATCCTCAAATTCACTTTTCTGTCTCATCCCTGTTACCCTAGATGCCTTTAATGATTGGAAATCTATCTATCCCAGCTTTGAATACACTTAACGCCCCAGCCTTAATAGCCCTCAGCAGTAAAGAATGTCACAAATCCACTACCCTGTGAAATAAAATTCTCCTCATCCCTATCTTAAATCAACAACCCCTTACTCTGGACTTAGGCTCTCCCATAAGAGAAAACAACCTTTCTGCACTTACCTATCAAGCCCCCAAAGACCCTACATTCTTTTTTCCTTTTATTCATTAATGGAGGAGAGTGTCGCTGGCTAGGCAGCATTAATTGCCCATCTTTAATTACCTCGAGAGCAGTTTAGAGTCAATCACATTGCTATGGGTCTGGAGTCACATGTAGGCCAGACCAGGTGAGGATGGCAGTTTCCTTCTTTAAAGGATATTAGTGAACCAGATGGGCTTTTCTAACAATTGACAATGGATTCATGGTCATCATTAGATTTTTACTTCCAGATATTTTTACTGAATTCAAATTCCACCATATATCATGGCAGGATTCAAACCTGGATCCCCAGAACATCATCTGGGTCTCTGTATTAACAGTCCAGTAATAATAACACTAGACCATTGCTTCCCCCAATAATGTCTTCAATAAAGTCTCCACTCATTCTTCCAAATGAGTACAAACCCAATTACTCAACATTTCCTAATAACGAAATGCCTCCATACCTAGGATCTACATGGTGAAACATTCCCTGGACTGCCTGCAATGCCAATATATGTTCCCTTAGATAAGGGGTCCAAAACTGTTCATAGTATTCCAGTTATGGTCTAACAAGTGTGTTGTATAGTTTTAATAAGATGTCCCTATTGCTACACTTCATTCCCCATTGAAATAAAGACCAACAGTCTGTTTGTCTTCCCTATTTCTTACTGAGCCTGGATGCTAGCTTTGTGTGATTTATGTAAGTCCGGAGAGGCACATCTTCACATTGACATCACATTGCCCCATTTTGGCAGGCATTGGTGAGTTGCCAATTGATGGTGATTAATGCTTGTTGACAGTGTGACTTGGTTCATTAATATTCTGGTTGGATTCTTCCAAAAAACTAATCATTGGGAAAATCCAATACGGAAACTAATGCAAATACTTAATGGTTTCAGCTTGCAGTTTGCATTGGAAACTAAGCACCAGCATCTCAAAGCACACTTCATGGGCACTGGCCAAATAGACCCTGGGTTTACAGGCATTAGCACTTAATGTGTACCAAACTGTCAGCACCCTCATGGCACAGCTGCGATCCACTTGCAGATGCTTCAATGCTGCCCTTGATCTGCACCAGCAACTATAGTTGTAATGTTACCACAAGACACTTGTGCATTTAGGGACACAGACCTAGCTCACCCAACCACTGAACCAGGTTGCATCTCTGAGCTCATCACTCACGCGATAGAGCTCACACGCTCTGAATATGTCTAGATGTTCACAGTATCTCTGCCCTGGACTGCCTTGTCTTTTTGAGCTTTGCGTCTCAGCTCGAACTACCAGGTTCATATTACTGCTGTCTTGCTGTGACATTTAACACAGGCACAAAGTCAGGAAGTCTTTCATAGCTACCAGCAGGCATCAGTGAAGTCAAGAAGGGCAGCCTTTGCTCAGGGGTTCCTCAGGGGTAAGACACAGGTAGCCTCTGATGCAGGGCAGTTAGAGTCAAGATCCCTCTCCTTACACTGGGTAAGGAGCTGAATGATGGTAAAATGTTGCATGCAATAGTGAGAATGGTTAGCGATTGAGGCTTGATGGGAAGTGGACAAAGTTGAATAAAGGTGAGGTATCTGAGAGAAAATATTGGACTTTGTCCCAGTGGAGTGGAGAAGATCATTGACTTTTTTAATCTGTGGCACTGGCTATTCTTCCAGATGGCTGAGACAGCTTTAACCTACATGGCAACTTTGTACAAGGCTGGCATGATCTGGTGCCAGAACTTTACTGCTTGTCCTGAGGGAAGAGAAAGTCCCAACCTATCCAGAAGGAGCTCGAGAGTTCTCCTTGCGAAGAAATAGCAGGCAGTCTCCCTGCCTGCCATTTCTGGTGCAAATGTCAGGAACTCTGCAGGGCAGCTCCAGTTCCAGTCCAAATGCCCAATAGCCTTTTTAAAGATGGCACCTTTATCAAGGATACTGGTGATATCCAAGATGTTCAGTGAGTGGTGAGTTATTCCAGGAATGCCGTGTGGTAAGACAGAGTAGAATTCAGACATAGCAGTTCCTTATGTAGATTTAAGGCTGACGTAGGTATAGTTTTGATCAATGGGGGAAATCAAGGGTTATGGAGAAAACACAAGAAGTGGACACGGGGAATGTCGCTGGATCAGCCATGATCCTACTAAATGGTGGAGCATGTTCAAGGAGTCAGACAGCTTACTCCTGTTTGTATTTCTTATAGTCTAACAGAAATTAATCCAGTGAGTTTGGTGTGAAAGCACTCAGCCTCTCAGTGAAAATCATTTCAATAAATTCAATGTGATTTGCACTCAGTCAAAAAAAAAACGCCTTCTGTCTCTTATTGTCATCTGTCATTTGTCTTCCTGCTTTTTGATAATTTTGTTACGTTGGTAGTTTTCAAGTCCTCTAGGAATTGCCCAGAAACTAAGGATTTTTGGAAGAGTATTTCCAGTGCATCCATATCTCTGTAGCTATTTCCATTAAAATCCTAGGATGTAACTCATCAGGACTAATCAGCCCTTAATCGATTAATTTCCCTAGTATTTTTTTCTCCAGTGATGTATATTGTATGTATGACTTCCCTTACTTCAGCCATTGATTATAATTTAGTTTCGGAATTCTATTCATGTATTTTTCCATGAAAACTGATGCAAAGTAGTTATTCAATTCCCTTTGCCATTTCCTGGCTCATTATTATTTCCCTAGCCTCTTTCCGCAAGGTCTGTGATGACTTTGACATCTCTTTTCCTTTTTATGTATTCACAGAAGCTCTTATTGTCCATTTTTATATTACCTGCTAGTCTGCCCTCATACTTTATTTTCTTCCTCTATTATTTTCTTGGTCATATTTTCTTGGCTTTTAAAACTTGCCCAATCTTTTGGTTTACCACTCATCTTTGTCGCATTGTATGCTTGTTTCTTCAATTTGATACAATCAATAACATCCTGTTGAATATGTCTGTATCACATGAGGTACAGCCTGACTGTGGGTTTGGGTGAAATCCCTCTTGGTTAACCTTTACCCCATGGAGGCCTCCACGGAGCACTTCCTGCCAATGTCATAGACTGCCCCAAAACTCCCTCTTGCCTTCTTAACTACATCCCCCGCTATGCCCTGCCTGATTAGCCCTGTTGCTTCCTGACCTAACTTACCTAAACTCTGTGGCTGTTCTGGCCAGTGAGGGGATATCTCATGATTCAGGGCCCAACTGCTGAGTGATGCCAATCCATCAGAAGTCAGGAGTTGTCCATTACAAGCAGGGGCATGAGCACTGGAGATTGCTGCCACTAATGAACCTTGGGAGAAGGCAGACCATAAGACACAGAAACAGAAGTAGGGTTTTCAGCCCATCAAAGTCTGCTCAAAATGACCATGGCTGGTCTCAAAACCCTCAACTCTACTCTCCTGTCCTTTCCCCCATAACACTTGATTCCCTTATTGATTAAAATTCTATTTATCTCAACTGGAGTGAAGGTGGGATGGACATTGTGAGGCGGGAGCCACAAGAGAAGGGGAAACAGGAAGGTCAGAGGCATGGGATTGGCTTTTGAAGGCCACTTCCCTGTTCAATATCAGGTCTCTTTTGGCATAAAACAAGGATACCCCCAGAAGGCAACAGGGCAAATTTAATTGGATTTGCCTAGAGGCCCCCAAAAGGCATGGGAAAACTATGCCATTCACAATAAATTGCTGCGTCGCAACAAAATTCTGGCGGTCCCAGGTTAATTGAGGTCAATTGACCCAATAATGACCTGAACTGACAACCTATTGCGATGAGACGTATTTCCATTTTGGGGCCATTTGTTCCTGCCTCCAATACATTACTGGCAGGTTTCCTTCCAGCGGAAGATATATGTGTTGCTCCTCAAAAGATTAAATCACGTTTCCTGCTACAGACTACATTAAATCCAGACTGAATTTTCTATTTGTCTAAGTACATATATGGGAGTGGAAGATCAAGAGGATAAAATTCCTCGATGTGTTTGTTATATTAACCAAAATTATTGTTAGTTCATAACGGTCAACCACGTTAAGGACTCTCAATTTTGTTAAAATTACTTACCAGAAAGATTGCATCTCCTTTAAGACTGGCACAATGTGTGTCTTAAGTCAGATAATGCTTAAAAAAAATTTCAAAAATTTATTTGAAACATCAATTCAATATAAAAGATTCCAAGGCACTATTTCAAAGAAAACAGGGAGGGTTTCTCTTGTGTTCTGGCCAATATCTATACCTCAACAAATGTCTAAAACAGATAATCTGATGATTTATTTTATTGCTGTCTGTGGGAGCTTTCTACATGTAAATTGGCTGCCTGTTTCAAACATTACATTGGCAATTGCATGTCAAATGTGCATCATTATTGCAAAGCACTTGTGAGATGTCCCACAGTTACGATAAACATAATTCAAATGCAATTCATCCTGCTTTTTGTGTGTATCACAGAAAATACAGCTGGAAGATTTTGTACCAACGAAAATCTTCACCTCAAGGAGCTCCATTATATGCAAAACTGGGCCTCAAAGCACAGAAGGGTATGATTCAATATATCATTTCTGTGCCAGCCTTTGCTGGTGTAATCTAAAACCCTTGCCTTTTTCTGCTTTCTGCTTTGTGTTGAATGAATCAAATACCTATTTTTATAATGGACAAATGAGGCATCAACGATGTGTAATAAGTCCAGAATAGAACAGATCTTACACAATCAAATCCTTGGTAACGCTGTATTGCAGGAGTGTGCATAATATGTTGACTCCGGCAGTCTGCCTTTATCAATTTTCATCTAAGTAATAACTCAAATTGTTAATGCTAAATAATCACTTGCTTTGATTTAAATATATCTTTAATAGTTTTTAGTGTGAATAAAGTTATTTGTTTTCTGACTCAAGAACTTGAATTCAAATCCACTTCTGACTGATGAATGGTGTTTCCTCTCTCTGACACTTGCAAGATCCTGAACGAAGTATATTTTGGAAGTCACAAAGATAAAAGAGAATCTAAGAATTTTCTACATGCATATAAATATTACAAGGATAATAAAATGAGGTGTAGAGCCAAATATGACCAAATTAATATTTTGGATTCATATTAAATGTTGTCCGTACTTTGGATACTTTGAGCAGTTTGCATGTTAAAAACACTTTACCCAAGCTCTCTTGTTGGTGAGGTGGACAAAGGACAGAGGATTCGATCTGTGGTTAAACTTGATTTTATTAACAAGATATCCTTTCTAAAAGCATCATGTGAGCTTTCCCAAATTCCCCCAATATTTGTTTCTCTGTCTAGCTATATCTGTCTGAGAAAGGATATTGCCCGGAATAATCCACATGTTTCAGCTGGGCTACTAGAATCTCCTTCCTGTCTGATGAAGGAAGTCCAGTCTTCATGGAGGAGGTGGCTCACAGGTGTGTGTTCTTATCCCTCATTACCCCTGACATTCCAGAAAATTCTGTGGCCTTTGGCCAATGGAGTCATGATTGGAGTTCAAAGTATCCAATGGGATCTTGCCAATACTCTTCACTGTTGCCATTCTGGGGAGGTATAAAGCGCACAGCCTTCAGACATTGACTGGAGGTCAAGGTGCCTGGAAGTTTGATCAAAAGCCCCCCAAATCACAACCCTCGGGCTGGTTGTAACTGGTTCCTCCTGAACCTTTATGACCTCTTTGATCTTGGTTCCCATTGTTCTCTTTGGCAGATAGCTGCTGGCTGCTGTTCGACTTAATTTGGCCAATTTTCTGTCAGGCCTCATTGCTCTAGCTGTGGGTGAATTTACAAGTGCCAGTTTTGGGCCTGTGGTTGCTTGACCACATTAACAAGGTAGAAGATGCTGCCACAGTCATTGGAAAGAGGGGGTAGTTGAGATATTGCATGGCCTAACGATTAATAAAGAGGTATTAGAATGGTTGCATTTACTTAAAGGTGATAAGTCACCAGAACTAGATCAGATGGATCAAGAAGATGGAGGGAGAAATTGTGGAATTGCAGGGGCTCTGGCCTTAACCATCCAATCCTCCTTAGATGCAAGGTTGGTATTAGAGAATTAGAAGAATTGCAAATGATTCAATCTTTCTTCTGGAAATATGTAAGGATAAGCCCAGCAACTACTGAGCTGTTTAACCACAGTAGTGGGAGGTTTTAGAAACAGGTATCCAGTGCAAACCTAACAGACACCTGTGGATTACTTAAGGCACACCATCGTGGATTTTTTAAAATTCAAATG
This sequence comes from Ginglymostoma cirratum, assembly GCA_024137785.1. Classification (NCBI taxonomy): domain Eukaryota; kingdom Metazoa; phylum Chordata; class Chondrichthyes; order Orectolobiformes; family Ginglymostomatidae; genus Ginglymostoma; species Ginglymostoma cirratum. The sequence goes on from JAHRHZ010000223.1 coordinate 16,405,207, forward strand.
GTAGCTAACTAACTTGATGAAATTTGTGATGTGCTAAGGATGAGGAGAGTACGATGTACTCCTTAAGCAATGTTCCTGATAATTTTATTTTCTTCACTGCAGACCCCTGAGGTCTGTGCACAGCAGCAACTTCTGAAACTAGAAGTCAATGCTGTGATGACCATGTGCAGATCCTCAGAGCAGCTATGCGTGCACACAGCCACACAGTTAAGAGAGAATGTTGTGCTTAAGCTCATTGGGGAACTCAGTAGTGGGCCTGTCTGTTCATTACTAGATTTTTACATTTTTTTGGCGACAGTCTTGTGTGGGTTTGGGCACAGCTGTTACGTTTGTCACATTTCCCTGGTAAATTGCTTTGATTCATTTTCAGAAATTCTTAAATCAATCTGTTCAGACATTTTAATTTGGAATGGGTGGGACTTAAACTCAGGTCTTGAGTTGTTTTCATTTATGCATTTATTCTGTAGTTCCAACAAACATTGATAACTTACACTGAAGAGGGATCACTGGACTCAAAATGTTAACATCATTTCCTCTACGCAAATGCTGCTAGACGTGTTGAGTTTCTCAAGAAATTTCTGTTTCTGTTACCAACAACATATTGCTGCTCCTACTCTTCCCATCTGTAGATGCTTTTCTCTGTGTTCCATCTCGAGGATTTTTTCTCATCACCACTGACCCATTAAAAATGAGCATTTTATTCAAGGTGTTTTAACTTTGGTGTTTCTGACTACTCTTACACATGAGTCCTTGCTCCCTACGTCATTGAGAATGTTTTCTTTAGTTGTGGTATCTTAGCATGGTTATGGTAACATACAGACAATCCCTTTTAGATTAATTTAGCTACTGGTTCTATCTTTGAAAGTAACAAGATAGTGCCATATGAGACTTTGATTTGGTCTTTGGTTGTCAACAAATTTATGAAAAGAAAAAGTTAAAAGAAACACTGAGAAAAAGAAAAGTACAGCTGCTGTTCAGCATTTGATAATCCTCATCTGGTGCTTAATAAGAAGCAGTTTGCAAGTTAAAACAACATCAGTACTGATTTTTTTAAGTTGGGCTGAACAAGGGTCTTCCTCTGATGTAAACAGAGTGGAACACAGTATCAGATCACTGTGTTCCTATTATATTGACACTACGGAGGTGACCAATTTGAGTAGTACCAACAGATGGGCAGGTGCCAACCAGTTTCAGGAAGCAGGAACCTTGTAACAAGAAGTTGAATTCCAAGAATATGCAAGCAACCCTATTGTAATTTTGAGGCTCAAATACATGCCTTGTATGCTCTGTCCATTTATACATAATAGTGACAAGCCTAACCAGTGGTCTTTAAAATAGCACAGTGCATAAAAATCCCACCTGAGGGTTTCATGGAGTTATTGCTTGTTCAACAAATTAGTCCAGAACTTGTTTTGAAGGTTCCGTATGCTTTTCATTACTGACAAGATATGGCATGCTGCTTTTTATGAGAGGGGAAAACACACTTGTGTGTGGTAAATGAATCCCTTATGAATCTTATTGAAAAGTGAAGTTCTTTTCTCGTTCCCGTACCCAAAACAAACAGCAGTAATAACACTATGCATTTGTAAAGTTCCTGAAGCTTACTTCTGGATTTCTGTCACCTTAAGCTGATGAGAAAGTGACTGAGTGAGTCACTTGGGCTGTCCTGAAGCAAATCCCACACATTTACTAGAGATTGATTTTCACTCCCACTGCTTGAAGAATAAACTGGCAGAATGGATCCCTTGCCCATTATGGAACCCACTTGATTTTCAAAGTGCTAAGTACAGCAGCATTAAAGAGACACTTGTGCCCTATAATGAGTAATGGGTTTGGGAGTAAGGTGGGGTGGGGGGCACAACATCCACTTTTTCCATTTTACTATACCCTGTGGGTGATGGTGAAAATTATCCTCAATATTTGGAGCTCAATTCGCAGGCCTACGGCTGCAATGTTATCGAAAAGCCATAAATCTAGTGGATACAGGTTCCGGAGTGATAAGTAATTATTCTCCCCCACAATAAACAAGAAGAGCAGTTTTTAAAAAAAATCCCTCTGTGATGTGGTCCGATCAGAAAGAATTTATTACACAGAGCACATAAGTAATCTTTTAGATGGTTAAAAGTTCACCCTTAATAAACGTTCAAGATCTGACCCTAGAACTCTGTTAACTAATGTCCTGCTTTATCTTATATTTCATCACATATCTTGCTCTGCAGAATATATCATAATCCTCTGAAATATCATGTTCAAAACTCCAACAGTCAAAAAAAGACACAAATTTTTGGTGAGGTCCTGCACAGATTATAAATAAAAGACCATGTTTAATTTATAAAAGCAATGAAAAACTGAAAATGTGCAACATAAAAGAGGACTAACTCAGTTCCTTATCCTTGCACTGCTTTCGATTCTATTTCCTAAGATTGATATCAATCTCATTGTAGATGCAATGGTATCTTTAATGTTGAACAGAGTACCAGTGTATAAAGTACACTGCCTGACATCAGCTCATATGAGAAGAGAAATGAACCTGCAGCATTATGTTCTGGCTGGATCATTGAGATAATTGTGAGTAATGAAGGGTTTCGGAAGAACAAAGAATAATCCCTACAGCACTAATCAACCATTGTAAACTGCAATTAGGAGGAGTATACACATTCATATGCTAAGCAAAAAAGAAACACAGACAAAGAGCAATAACTCCACAATCTTGAAACCTAGGTAAGGAGGAAATCACCTTTGAAAAGTGGCAGGCTGCAGACAATTGTCGTTTAAGTTTTAAGTTTGTGACATGAGAACAGTGTGCCCAGGTCACACATGGGTGGCCAGCCTGGAGAAATTTACACCACAATTACAATCGCATACACACTTCAAGGTTTTTATTCACTGGCAGAAACTTTAAACAGGGCGATAACTACAAAGGGCTCAGTTTACACTCGCAGCCAATAAGATTGATTTTAGCATCTTTATAATGTAATTCGGGCCAATCATCTATTCCGTTTTAACTGCTGGCATGGCTCCAGTCTGGTTTGGCGTCAGTGTTCTGCAGTCTGATACGCTTCAACTGACCCGAGTAAATTTTTGCTATTGACCTAGAAATTTTACCGTCGCAAAAATGAACTCCTGAAGCTAAAAAAGTGCAAAATAGTAAAAAAACCAGAGTTGCTCAGCAACCTGGAGTAATGAACCATGACCTTTGCAAGCATATTTTAATTGTGTGTAATTTTATTGTATTGGAGACCAGTAAGGGTGTTCAACCATTTAAATGAGAGGACAGAGTGCTCTAGGTGACCATCTGCACACTTTGAATCACTAATCATGTAACTTTAAAGTTTGTTGCGTTATATGGATTCTGTGTCTTACACAGGATCACAGTGCCAGCAATGCTGAACTGCACCAAGACATAATAATGCTAATCGGTCATATTTAGCGAACCTACCATTATGTATTTATAATGTAATTGAGGTTAACTCATAAGGAGAATTTTACATAATTCAAGGAAAATATTTTCAAGCCATTGTCCTAGATATCAGATTCAGTGACAGATGGTCCTCCCATGGAAATAACTGTCAACCCTCATAGACACTTGATTGCCAGAGGATTTTCCAGTGACCTTGGAAACTAATCAGATCCTTTTTGTTACTTGTTCCACCTCTATCTTTTACCCCACTTTCTTATCAGTCAATCTAACTTTCTTTTTCCCCTACAGACATTCCTTTAATTCTTTTTTTGAGTGAGTTAGTACCACAGAGGATGAACTCTCACTCCAAGACTTGAGCATGTTTTGTTGAGTGACACATTGGTTAGAGTACTGAAGAGGTGTTTCCTTGTCAGAGATGCTGGAGGTGAACTTTGTCTGGGAATTGGAAAAAAACAGGTGATATCCCCCATATCCAATTTCCTTTTCCAAAAGACTTAAATCAAAACACTTTTAGATTCTGTACAAAACCAATCAACTATTCAAACAAGATAGCACTTTGCCCCTATTCATTGTTTCTATATTCAAGGTGTTAATAAGTTTCTTAGACAACTTTAAACACCAATAGATTTGGATGCACAAATGGCAGAAGCAAACTAGAAATACTATTTGAAGGTATAAGTCATGAAGTCTTTTAGTACTAAATTTGTTGTTTTGCTGTGTTGATATTTTCCTGATTGAAAATAATGACAATTGAAGGGAAGGTGAACTTAGCTAGCAGAATTGAAATCCATAACCGCTGGAAGAGGAAATTGTTCTTGTTTTCAGGAAAATGTACCACACAGGGACGCAATTAAATTTCGATCATGCCACATCCACAGCTATTAAAATTTAAAGTTGCACAAAGACTTTATGAACATATTATATATGTGTAAACTATCCACCTGCCTCAGCTAAATCATAGATTTTCTAAAAACAAAAGACTGTGCGATTAGAAGAAATTCACGCAACATATTAACTGGATTTTCTTTATATATCTAGATCTAAAATTTATAGAGAAAAAAAAATCAAGAACATTCTTATTTTCTTACTTTGAAGACATCTAACCCTTTAATAGCCTTTTTAACTTGCCAATCAAATTGTGAACACAGAACCCCTACTTATATATTTGTAGAATTTGAAATGCAGTCGATCGCTCATCATATCATAGTAGTAATGTTTGAGGAAGTGCCAGCAAAGGCCTCCATTGAAAATACATGACTAAATGATCCTTTTGCCCAATCTATAAAAAATGGCCGTTAAATAAATTCAGTTCAGTGGAGGCTTTTATTTTCAAACACTCAAATGAGAAGGATATTTAAAAACTTCAGATCATGCCACTTAAAAATTTAACAAATAAACAAGTCTTCAAACAGAAGGTTCTGTTTATTTGATCTTTACAAGCTTAATCTTTGGGCCTCACCAGATCTGGTTGTGGAGGTAAGATCATGCTGACAATAGCACTGCCCATCTGTGTGTCAGTTTCTCAATGTTGATCTGAAGTCACTTACCTGATGTCAAGGTTAGTGTGGGGCAGCACGAAGGCACGAGCAGCAGAAGGGCTACCCATTCATACACAGCAAATACCTAATCCGGGTAATTAGGCCCATTTAAGGCCAATTGCAGGAGATTAATTGAAAGGATCTTGTGGCAGAGTGGTAATGTCCCTACCTCTGTGCCTGAGGTCGAGGTACACACCCAAGGCCATATGCTTCAAAAATGTATTGGAACATGTCTGAAGAAGTTGACTAAAAAATGTAAGAAGAAGGCCAACTTGGATTTATGAGGTGCATGCAGGTGATGAGGTAACTCTAACTTTTTAGAGGTGACCTCATAACAGTCCAGTGCAGGCAGTGCTCCAGGCAGGCCTACAGACTCCCCAACCCATTTACATGCGACTGCAACTACAGGTTATCTGATAGAGGATACCTGCCAATGGTGACACAGTGATTAGCACTACTGCCTCATAGTGCCAGGGACCTGGGTTTGATTCCAGCACTGGGTATCTTTTTGTGTGGAGTTTGCACATTGTCCCCGTATCTGTGTGGGTCTCCTTTGTATGCTCTGGTTTCCTTCCACAGCCCAAAGATGTGCAGGCTAGGTGGATTGGCCTTGCTGGTGTGTCCAGGGGTGTGCAGGCGAGGTGGGTTAACCATGGTAAATGCAGGGTTCCAGGACAGGGTGTGATGGTCTTTGGAGGGTTGGTGCAAACTCAATGGGTTGAATGGCCTCTGTCTGCACTGTAGGGATTCTATGTAGCATTAAGGGTTATTAGCTGTTATGCACATCAACACATCATCAGTGATTTCGGTTGATACCAAATTACATGGAACTGGGACCTGAGAGAAAAAGGTACTAAACAAGTCCTCCTAATCATGCCTCTGTCATTAATGTAAAGTGTAAGAAACGTTCAGTTGTTTGTACTATGGTTTCCCATCAGTAGCTGTTACAAACCTGATGCCCTCCATCTACAGTAATTATTCTAATAGTCACAAACCATTTACTAACTTTAGATTTGATGATGCCAACTTGCCATGTGGTGTAGAGTGATTTGTCAGAATCATGAGCTGACATCGTTCCAGCAGCCATTTTTATGGATTTGGTTTGTTCCTTTCTGGTACATACTTCCATGAATTGAGATTCCATTTATAGAGTCATAGAGTCATTCAGCACGGAAACAGAGCCTTTGGACCGACCAGAACATGCTGACCAGACATCACAAGCTAAACTAGTCCCACATGCCTGCACTTGGCCATGTTCCTCCAAACATTTCTGATTCGTGTACTTATCCAAACGTCCTTTAAATATTGTAAGTGTACCGAAATCCACCACTACTTATTGAAGTTGATTCGTTTCCCCATGCTGGACATGCTTTCTTTTCTTTTGCACAGCCTTAAATGTTTTTCAACCTGCACTCTGACCTTTCTTTTTCTGCTGGCCTTTTTGCAAGCTTTCGTTTTCCCTTCTTCAAATATAGTGTCGTTGTTCTATCTGTAATATCTCTCCACTTAATGCAAGGACTTTTTTCATTAACGTGTTGTTGCTGATGACTAACAATCTCAGAGTTTCTGCACTTGTGACTAACTTTCTTGAGAGTAAGTTTCACTATGTCAAAGACCATGCTACCTCTTTTGAGATCACCTTTTATTGTCCAAACTCTCAAGATTCAGCTAGATGTGTTAGCACCATCATAAAGGGATCACTGGTCTCCCTTGCCCCTAATCTCTGATGTTGAACATGTACCATGGAGAATATTAAGTGAGGCCTCAATTGGGTATCAGTGAGCTCAGTTGGCTGGACAGCTGCTCTGCTATGCAGAGTGATACCAACAGCATGGGTTCAATTCCTGTGCTGGCTGAGATTGCTATGAAGAATTCTCCTTCTCAACCACTCTCTTTGCCTGAGGTGTGGTGACCACCATCTCTCTCTGATGAGAGAGCAGCCCTATGGCCTTGGTAGGGCAATGGCAGCTTTACTGTGGCACAAAATCTTCAAAAATTCTGCTGTCTAGTTTTCGTATTCCTCGTGAGATCCAGGGGTCCAATCCAGCCTATGTTGCTCTTTCTCCAGCATTGGTGCAAGGTTGCTTCTCTTATTGATTCAGTCTTTTCTTATTTAATTATATAACTATTTAATAGCTTTCCACTGAGAGTGGAAAACATGAAATCTGTTTCAAATCTAGCTTCCTTTTCAGAGAAGTGGGAAGTAGAAAATTCACAGCCATTTGCATTCTTTCAGCACTTCAGAGTTGCAGATTATGGTTTTAGTTAGTATTTGCGATATGATTCTTTACGCTGGATATCTTGTAGCTGTAAAAAAATTCACTTTGTCTCAACCAATGTTTTGTTTCGTTTGATGTATTTTAATGGCTGCCGCAAACTAAAGTGAAAGCAGTTATGGCAGAGGTTGAGGTCTTTGACGATGGCAAGCCATCCAGTACAATGTGTACAGATGCATTTTTGCAAAGAGAGCCTGTCTTCTGGTCATTAATTAGTCACGCTGGGGAAAATCACTAAGAGACACAGTTTCGTTCAGACAAAGTGTGAACATCTGACCCACATTCAAGTGTATCTCAGAAGCCAAAGGCAAAATCCAAACCCCAAGAATCAGCAAAATATGAAATGACAACAATATTTTGTGTATACAGCTTTAACATAAAGGTGGAGAGAGTGGTAGTCATGGAAAGATTTGAAAACAGAGATGAGAATTTTTAAATGGAGGCAATGCTGGATGAAACACCACAGTTAGTGAACTCAACTATGATAGGTGAAATGTTAGTTGCTGCGTTTACATATGGAAATTTTGTTAAATTTCTGTTAAGTTTAGTTAGGGTAGCAGCTTGCTGCCCTGGGCAGAAATACTGACAACACTATATCTTCA
>JAHRHZ010000223.1:16433043-16495733 GCA_024137785.1 Ginglymostoma cirratum
CAAGCAGCATCATAGGAGCAGGATGCTGCTTGACCTGCTGTGTTCATCCAGCCCCATGCTTGTTATCTCGGTCAAAATTATTGTCAGCTTAAAACCTCAACCAAGAGAAATCTCAAAGTGGAAGTGTTGGGTTTGGACTGGGGTGGAGAAGGTCAAAAATTACACAACACTAGTATATAGCCCAACAATTATTTGAAGAAAAATCTCACATCAGTAAAGGGAATTAGTCAGATTTAAGAGCACCAGAATGGACCCTTCAATGAAATGTCCTATCTCTGAGGGGATTTCAAAGCATCAAAGTTATCTATAGGTAAAGCAGAAACAACAGGTGGATTCTTCTAAGGGTCTGAGTGACATGGGCTGTGGCGAAATACATATAGGAATCAGTTGAGAATCTAATAAGGCCCATCATCAGGAGCATTTCACCCCAGCTTTTATGCCTTGACGAGCAGAGTTTCTTGCTAGGTAGCAGCTCGTTACTGCCAACTAAGGGGAATCATTTCTTGTGAAGCAAATTATTCAGAGCCCAGGTCACCTTTTTAAGTCTGTTATTTTACCAAATTTGTCAAATGAGCTAAACGTTGAGAAAACCTGACAGGGAAATTAGATTTTGCTCACCTCTTGAGCCTCCATGACTTCCATGTTGGCCATGGAGCACCAAGCAGTCGGAATTAGAATGGTCTCCACATTAAGGTTAAGGAGCATAAGACCATAAGACCATAAGACATAGGGGCAGAAATTAGGCCATTCAGCCCATCGAGTCTGCTCCACCATTCAATCATGGCTGATGAGTTCCTCAACCCCACTGTCCCACTTTCTCCCCGTAACCCTTGATCCCCTTGATAATCAAGAACCTATCTATCTCAGTCTTAAATGTACTCAATGACCTGGCCTCCACTGCCTTCTATGGCAGTGAATTCCATAGATTCACCACTCTCTGGCTGAAGACATTTCTCCTTATCTCCTTTCTAAAAGGTTTTCTCTTTACTCTAAGGCTGTGCCCTCGGGCCCTAGTCTCTCCTACCAATGGAAGCATCTTCCCAGCATCCACTCTATCCAGGCCATTCAGTATTCTGTAAGTTTCAATTAGATCCCCCCCTCATCCTTCCAAACTCCAATGAGTATAGTCCCAGAATCCTCAAACTTTCCTCATATGTTAGGCTTTCCATTCCTGGGACCATTCTCGTGAACCTCCTCTGAACCCGCTCCAGGGCCAGTACATCCTTCCTGAGATATGGGGCCCAAAACTGCACGCAAAACTCCAAATGTGCCTGACCAGAGCCTTATAAAGCCTCAGGAGTACAACCCTGCTTTTACATTCAAGTCCTCTCAAAGTAAATGCCAACATTGCATTTGCCTTCCTGACCACTGACTCAACCTGCAAGTTTACCTTGAGAGAATCCTGGACTAGAACTCTCAAGTCTCTTTGCACTTCAGACTTCTGAATTTTCTCCCCATTTAGAAAATAGTCCATGCTTTTATTCTTACCAAAGTGCATGACCTCACACTTTCCCACGTTGTACTCCATCTGCCACTTCTTTGCCCACTCTCCTAACTTGTCCAAATCCTTCTGCAGCTTCCCCACCTCCTCAATACTACCTGTCCCTCCACCTATCTTAATGTATTGAGTGAAAAGTTGTGGTCCCAAAGCTGGCCCTTGTGGAACACCACTTGTCACTGGCTGCCATCCTGAGAAAGACCATTTAATCCCCACTCCCTGCTTTCTGCCAGACAGCCAATCTTCTATCCATGCTAACACCTTGCCTCTAACACCATGGACCCTTATCTTACTCAGCAACCTCCAGTGCAGCACCTTGTCAAAGGCCTTCTTGAAGTCCAGGTGGATAACATTCATTGGCTCTCCTTGGTCTACCCTGCTCATTACTTCCTCAAAGAATTCTAGCAGATTTGTCAGGCATGACCTCCCCTCGATGAAACCATGCTGATTTTGCCCTACTTTACCATACACTTCCAAATATTCAGAAATCTCATCCTTTACAATGGACTCCAACATCTTACCCACGACCGAGATTAGGCTAATCGGCCTGTAATTTTCCATCTTTTGCCTTACTCTCTTTTTAAACAGGAGTGTCATGTCAACGATGTTCCAGTCCTTTGGGACTGTCCAAGACTCAAGCGATTCCTGAAAGGAGCAGGAAGTTGGGCAGCCCACCACCCATCTTCGGCCTTTCTGCCTGAATGGGGGCTGTTTTCCTCCTGGAATGAGAAAGAGGCAGGTATTAAGGGAAATAAAGATAGGTGGCATAGCTGTGACTTTTAGTGCTAGTTGGGGGTTGGCTCAAATGAGTGATTAGGCAGCAGAGAGCATTTGCAGGGGATCTGGGGTGGCTGAAAGTGGGTAAAGGACAATGTTTCAAGTAAGAGTCGTAGAGCATGAGCCATGATGGGAGATAAGTGCAGCTGCACTGATAGATGGAGAGTGATGTGTTGGAGGGACGATGGTGGAATAAAGAAGGTTATTCACATTTTTCCTCCAGTGCTGGGCATTTCTTCAGACAACTGAGATTCTTTTAACCCAGGTGGCAAACATGAACTGGGCTGGCATGGTCTGGCATCATGCCCTCATGTTGGTCCTAGGAAGAGGAGGAAATCCTGCTTCTGCACCACGCCACCCAGCAGGATCTTTAGGTTCCTGCCCACAAAGTTGAAAACTGACTTTCCCCTATATGCCATGTCAAGGCAAATCTCCGGAACCATGCAGAGAGTGCTTGCCTGGTTGCACAACAGCCTGTAAAGATGGCAGGAGTATAAAGGATGCCAGTGACTTTTGGGATGTCCACTAAGTAGCGAGATGTTCTGGGAAAGGTGTGTGATAAGATGGGGCTGGGATCAGCTGTGACTGACACTGCATGAATTAATGAATTAGCTTTATTGTCGTGTGCATTCGAGTGAGTGCAGTGAAAAGTTTGCAATGTCTTTGCTTATGGCACCATCTTAGGTACAAGATACCTAGGTACAGATACTTAGATAAAAAAATGAAAGAATTGCGGATGCTGTAAATCAGGAAACAAAACAGAAATTGCTGGAAAAGCTCAGCAGGTCTGACAGTATATATTAAGAGAAATCACTGGGCCCAAAACATTAACTCTGATTTCTGTCCACAGATGCTGCCAGATTGGCTGAGCTTTTTCAACAATTTCTGTTTCTTCCTGTCTTAATCACACCTGTCTACTAATGACAGTTTGAGTCCCTTAATTTGTTAGATTTGTTAAAATAATTGCTTTAATTTTAATTTTACTTCTTAGTTTCACTTCTCTTACGACCTTCTCAAAGGCAACTAGAGATGAGCAATAAATGCTGGCCAGCCAGCTAAACCCATATCCCACGAGTGAATAAAAAAAAATTCTGGACAACACACATTTAGAAGGATGTGGAGGCATCGGACAAGGTACAAAAGAGATTAATGAGAGTGTTTCCTGGAATAAGCAACTTTGGTAATGAAGACAGATTGGTGAAGTTATAACTGTTTTTTCTTGGAGAAGAGAAGATTGTGAAGAGATAGGATAATCGTATTCAACTTCATGAGGTGTCTGGACAAAATTGGGTGACATGATGGCTCAGTGGTTAGCACTGCTGTCTCAGAGCACCAGGGACCCAGGGTTGATTCCACCCTCGGGCGACTGTCTGTGTGGAGTTTGCACATTCTCCCCGTGTCTGTGTGGGTTTCCCCTAGGTGCTCTGGTTTCCTCCCACAGTCCAAAAATGTGCAGGCTAGGTGGATTGGCTGTGCTAAATTGCCCCTCGTGTTCAGGGATGTGTGGGTTATGGGGGATGGGTCTGGGTGGGATGCTCTGAGGTTTGATGTGGACTTGTTGGGCTAAAGAACCTGTTTCCACACTGTAGGGAATCTGTGATAATAGATAGGGAAGTGACTCTTCCTGCTTATGAAAAGATCAAGACTGAGAAGGCACAAATTTAAAGTAATTGGCAAAATAAGCAAAGGTCATTCAAGAGGAAAAAAAAGTGTTTTTAATACAGCAAGTTAGGGTCTGGTCCAATTGCCTGAGAATGACAAGAGCAGGTTCAATTGAGACGTTCAGAAGGGAGTTATCCTGTTTCTTGAAATTGAAGAATATACAGGGTCACAGAGGAAGGCAGCAGAAGGGCACTCAGTAAAATGTTCATTGAGAAAACCAATTCAGACATAATGGGTTTAATGCCCTCCTCTGCACTGTATAAATTCAGTGATTCCGGAATTATTTTATATTTGAGAGTCAATAGGTATGAAAAATCAAATGTTTTTAAATTTGTGAATAATGGGCATTTCACTCACTCTTAACACTAATTCCTGTTATGATAAAAAAATTGCAAAAAGGATAGTTCATTGTTAATAAATAATATTTAAAATTACTGTAAAATAACAATCTAGGGCTCTTCATTCAGACAAAAGTGGATATCGAGCCAAATTGATCAAAGATGGGGATTTCTATGGATGGTCTCAAAGGAAAAAAATTAGTGGGAGGTGGAAAGAGCTTTAGAGATGTCATTCCATGATCTGGATTACTGAGGGCAACTCACTGATGATAGGAGGAAAGGAAGGGAAGAGGAGAACCTACAGTAGGCTACAATCCAAAAAGACATAAACCTGAAATAGCAAAACAAAGGTATCGGTTAAGGCATTATTTAACGTTATAAAAACCACTGCTCTCCAAAACCAACCCATATATCTGAAACAATTTTCTATTTCTCTACATAATAAGATGCTTTACAAATGTGGTTATTATTGTAACACATAGACCAATAATATGCTTGGACCTGCTTCCACTCAGCCAACATGAATTCACTGATGTGTGACAGACAACAAGATTACACGCACACAAACAGGATTTACACTGCACTCCTGGCAAATGTACCTTTAGCATGGAAGGACCTGCTCCTTTAAACTGGCAGCTACTTTAATGGAGCATTTCCACTTGTGGCAATTACATGTACAAACAATGCAAATAGCCAGGTAATATTTTCTCAAGTTGCTTCTGGATAATGTTGGAGAGAAATATAACCTTCTGATTTTTCATGGCCGATTGCATGACATGTTTTAGTGTGGGTTTTTTTCTCTGTTCAGTTACAACTCACCTCCTCTCTCTCTCTCTCTCTGATAACATGAACATGTTAAAAATGTAACTTGATTTTATGAGAGATGTCAAAACAAGTAAGGTTCAATTGCACCCAGCGCACTGGGAATTTAGAAAACAAGGGCTCATATTTTATCCCCCCCTTCAACTTTACTTCTACAAATTTCAGGTATGTGAAGCTTTATATATTTTTAATCAACTTGCTCTGAAGTGTTAAGGTGGTCCAAGGGGAGTGACACCATCAACGCACGACAACTCTCTCATATACGAAGCTTCAATTACTTTATTTTTAAATCAACCCGTTGAGACACACTGGTGGAACCTGAACCCAGGCCTAGCATTAACGTGGTGCCACAAGAAGGCCATCTCTTTAGTTGTTTTCATTAGCCTGTTCAGCTATGTTAAAATACACTCACAGAGGTAGGCACGACACTCTGTTAACTTAAGATTAAGTTAATTGCACCACAATAGACATGAGACTTGTTGTCTACCTATTTGGATATGTTATGACATAGATCTGGGGCAGGTGGAGCTTGAAACTAGACCTCCTGGGCCAGAGGTAGGGATACCACCATGGTGCTATAGACCTACTCTAAAACGTCTGTGCTTTGGCATTCTGTCATAGGTATTTTTCATATGTTATTATATGCCTCTGGAGCAGGTGGAACTCAAACTCAGGCCTCCTGGCTCAAAGGTTGTGACACTACCACTTAACCAGAAGAAGATCTTCTCTTTACACTTTTTTCCTTTTTCTTCTATTTACTCCAAACAGATTTGGGATATTAAAGCTTTAATCACCACTACAGCCAATCTTAATACACCTGCACTAATGCTGGGGTGGGGGGCACACTTGTTTAGCTGCAAGCATATGCTTAATAATCGCAAGCCTGTAGAAGTTGGGCTTGTGCAACTGCGTAATGTGATTACCTCCAGTTCTTTATTTTGTGCTGAAACAAAAACAGAAATTGCTGGAGAAACTCAGCAGGTCTGACGACAGAGGTAAAAGGTACTGCAGATGCTGGAGAATCCGAGATAGCAAGCATGGGGCTGGATGAACACAGCAGGTCAAGCAGCATCATAGGAGCAGGAAAAATTGACGTTTCGGGCTTAAACCCTTCATCAGAAAAATGGGTCTGACGACATCTGTGGGGAGAAAGCAGAATTAATTTTGCAAGTTAACAGATGCTGCCAGACTTGCTGAGTTCCTCCAGCAATTTCTGCTTTTGTTTCAGATGTCTAGCATTCACAGTTCTTTGCTTTATTTATTTTGTTCTGTTTGGTTTCGGTAAAGGTGTGAGAAACTCAATGTTCTGATCATGCTGTATCTCAATTCTGTGTGCTTTTTTGAGCCGACAAATAGTGGTGTGTTGTGAAACAATGACAGCATTTTAAGCTTAGAAATTTCCTCACACCATGTTTATAAACCCAAGGTTCCAATTTCTTTTTTACAGCTGTCTCAATTTGTCCTACCACTTTTAAAAATGTATGAACATACTCTCCTAGATCTCTCTGTTCCTGCAACCGTACAGTAGTACAGGTGGATCTTGTTGACTATGAGGTCCTTGACTGAGGTTGTTAACCTGGGTCAATCAGGAAGGCCTGGCTGACCAATATACACAGGATATTTTTTTCTGCCAGGCGCATAACCTCAGCTATGACACGTAGTTCCTGTTTATCGACCCTGAGGGTTTGGAGATCACTCTCAGGACACTGCCTGTCTTTTACCAGGAACCTGGTCACTGTCTGGGACATGGTCAACTCGTATCGCGCCTACCCTCCGGCAGGAGTGGCGGCCATCGTCAGAGAGCCGCTGCTCAGGAATCCGCACCTCAATAATCGCCGTTTCGATTGGCTGTCGGAGGGGAGGGCGTGGCTGTGGGGGTGATCAGAGTCGGGATGTGCTGGGTGGTGGGGCCCTGGGCTGGATGCTGCCTCAGAAATTGGCACGCAGGGCCGCGGTAAACGTCTGGTTCATGGCCACCGTCATTCAACACCTCAAAATGGCAGTGCTCGGGCCCAATGTCATGCACGAGTTAGAGGATGCTCAGGCGTGCGGTGGGATCCTGTCTGCACGTACGCCTGCCCAGATGGAATTTCACATCGGCACCAGGATTCGTACCTCCCCCCGGGCGCCTGGACCCCACAACCTGAGCCACCTCCAAAATTTCACCTTTGTATCTTTTAAAGATATAAAACAGCGAGCCCTGTACAGACTGCTGCTGCACACCATCCACCTCTTCTCCTTCACCCACCGCCCCGGGCACACCCATTTACGACTGGGAGGCAGGGATCCCCAGTGGAGGGCCCTCTATGTGGCAGTCCCTTCCCCTTTCCCTCAGGGATCTGGGGGGGAAGGGCGTTGCACACAGCAGTCTTGTGTATCTGCAGACTGCAGTGGTTCACAGACTCCCAGACCAACCGTCTGTTTTGCGGCGCTGTGGAGTCCGTGGACCATGTATATATTGGGAGTGGGTGCTTGCACTCCCTTCTCAATTACCTCAAAGACTTCTTTTTGTGTTTTTGGTTGCACTTCAGCCCCACGCTCCTGATCTTTGGGTACCCAGTACAGAGGTGGGGTTGGCAGGTCAGTGGATCTCCTTGTGGGCCTGCTCTTGGGCCTGGCCAAGCTGGCTGTGGAGGGGGCCATTATGGCTGACTTCCTGCCCTTCTTCCGTGGCTACGTCCATGCCTGGGTGTCCCTGGAGAAGGAGCACGCAGTATGCATTGGCGCTGTCGATGCCTTTTGGGACAGGCTGGCACCGTGGGGTGTGGAGTGCTTTGTTTCCCCCAAAGCTCTATTTTGATTTGATCCCTACCTTTCCTCTCACTTTTTCTTTCACATAGGCATTGCCCCTACAGGGGCTCTGCTTGATACTGATGCTCTGGTCCCATGGTGAATTTTCCTGGTGTTAGTGTGTTAATAAAGTTATTTGCACACCTGGCATTTTATTTACTGTTTCTCACACCTGCACACACACAGCATGGGTGCTGGAGAAGATGAGCACTACTGCTGGATAACAGTAGTGCAGGGGACCAAAAACAAGCAAAAAAAAAAGCAAAAAAAAATTAAGAAAAAATAGAAACACAGAGGATTTAGAATCTCCTCAGCTCAGAGGACTGACTTTACTGTGCACTAGTAAATAAAGGGTGACTTGGTGACAGGATTCCAGCCTCTGTGCAGTTAATTCAGTAACGTTGCTGGTGGTCAAGTCATTCTCATTGTAGTGCTACTTTGGATTTTCACTTTCACAGCTCCAAATCCAGCAGGGAGCAAGCCTTTGAGATGGCAGTTATCCACCACGCTGTGATGTGATAAGCTGAGCCAGTGGAACAGTGCTGGACTGAAAGTGGGTAGGAGTGGGGTGAAAGGTTTTGATTTGGAGTGCAGATGTACATCCTGGTTCAAATGCATCTACTTCCAGGTCTAATGGAGGTACATTTGAATGCAAGCTAGAAATCTACATGCCAAAATCAACAGGTTTTTCACTGGATGGATTTTTAGTGGTGCAACTATCATTTGTTTTTTTTTACCCTTATCCCAATCAGACATGCCATGACATGCTGTCATCACAGGTGGGATGTGAATGCAGACCTTCTAGCCTAGGGAATAGAGACGCTACTATTGTACCACAGGACACTCCTGACAGTTTCTGCACAATTTCATAGCTACAACCTTTCTGAGACCTCTGTGATCCTCCAACCTGTTAAGATATGCAATGGAAAACCTCAGGGCAGGTTTATATCTAGAAATACTGAGGTCAAAAGAGACATTGCCCGTATCACAGAGGTTACAGCCGGAAGCTCAGCTTAACTGACCACTTAGCAAAACAGTTCTTCCATAGGCTCAGCTTATCACATCAAAAGCTGGTGGAAAACTACAGTGTTGAAGGTCTGTTCCCTGCTCAATATGTTGGCTACACTTTACCAGTGGCTGTGAAAATGAAGACCCCCAGGAACACTACAATGAGAATGGCCTGACTACCAGGTTTGCCACTTTATGAGCAATTGGAATGTCATACATTCGCTTTAGGTGCCTAGATAAGTCTGGAGGTATCGCTCTGTACTTAAGAGTGAGAGCATGCACTTTGACACTCTGTGGTACTGTAAAGCAGAGAGGATTACAGATGTACAAGAACAGAAGGGCTACTTCAGGAATCTTTGAATGAGGGTAAGAAGAGAAGAGAAAGAGGATCAGGCATTCATCATTTCAACAGTTACTTACTTTGCCATTTGGGATGCCAGAGTTATTTTGGTATCAGAAAGACACCATCAAGATTTACCAAAGAATAGATAAACTACCGGCCACTGTTTCTCAAACCTATTGGTGTTTCTTCACAGCTAGTTTAAAACACAACAAATGAAATCCTATAGTCTACTCCTACATCAATGATAATCCCCACTGACACTAAAAAGTGCTTCAGCCATTCTTTGTTTATACTTGGAATGTGGGCATTCCGGGTAATGGCAGCACTGTTGCCTATCACTAGTTGCCCTTGGGAAGGTGGTGTAAAGCTGCAGATGCATTGGAACCCTGCAAATTCTCTATCAAGCCATTCGCCATCCTGACTTGGAAATATATCACTATTCTTTCATTGTCACTAGGTCAGAATTTTGGAACTATCTCCCTAACAGCATTGTGGGTCAACCTGCACCAAATGGTCTGCAGTGGTTCAAAAAGGCAACTCACTATTACCTTCTCAAGGAGAACTAGGAATGGGCAATAAATGCTAGCCCAGTCACTGATACCCCTATCCTGTTAATGACTTTTCTGGAGTGCTTCAGTATATCCGAGTGGATTGCTAGGCCATTTCAGAGGAGAGTTAAGGGTCAATGGCATTGCTGTTTGTCTGCAGAGTCAGGTGGGCCAGACCAGATAAAGACAGTGGATTTCCTTCCATAAGGGGCAGTAGTGAAACAACAAGTGTCATTATGACAATCGAGGATGGTTAAATTGTCACCATTACAGAGATATGTTAAATAATTTCTTCTTCTGTGTGCAGTATTGCCACAATTCAGGAACGCTAGTTTGGAACATCTCTCTAATAAATACATTTGATGCTCTGTATCCTTTGTGAATCCACAGTTTGAATGCATGCATTGTAGAAGAAAGTGAAACTCCTTCATGACATCCTGATGCCTTGCTGAATGTAAATGAGAAGATTTAATTTCAGCAGTCTGCTGTGTAAAGCCATTTGTAATTCATACAGTTAATTTGTAACACAACTAGCAGAAATAACCTTCAGCTGTATTTTGATATGTGCAGATATGCCACACCATAGAAATACAACTTGACATCAATGGTAATACATGCCTCAGGTATATAGGGTACTTATTGAACACTTTCTCATTAGAACAGCCTTTAGCTGTTTTCCTCAGCACCTCGCTTCAATGTACTTTGCATCAGCTTGAATTCAAGCTGGTTTTGTATATTTAATATCCTGTTTCTGCTGCTGATCTAATATCAGCTCTGAATATTTATTGTACAATTATTTGTTGAAATCAGGAGGGCAAAAAGGGGACATGAAATAGTTTTGGCAAATAGCGTTAAGGAGAATCCAAAGAGATTTTCAAATACATTCTGGACTAAAGAGTAACCAGGGAGACAGTGGGGCACCTTGAAGATCAACAAGGCTGTCCAAGTTGGGACCACAGGAGATGGGTCAAATACTAAATCAGTATTTCATGACAGTATTTTCTATGGAGATGAATATGGAATTTACAGAACTTGACAAAATAAATAGTGATATTTTGAAAAAGTATCTATACTACAGTGGAGGGGGTGTTGGGTGTCTTAAAACTCATAAAGGTGATATGTTGCCTCAGTGGTTCACACTGTTGCCTCACAGCACCAGGGATCCATGTTCAATTCCGGCCTCAGGTGACTTTCTGTATGGAGTTTGCCCATTTTCCCCGTGTCTGTGTGGGTTTCCCCCGGGCACTCCGGTTTCCTCTCACAGGAAAGATGTGCAGGTTAGGTCAATTGTCTATGCTAAATTGTCCATAGTGATCAGGGATGTGTAAATTAGGTGGACTAGCCATGGCAAGTGCAGGGTTACAGTGATAGGGTAGAGCGGGTTAGTCTTTGTGGGATGCTCCTTTGAGAGTCAGTGCGTCAGGCTAAATGGCCTGTTTCCATACTGTTGAGATTCTAATCTGTAGAAATCCCAAGGACTTGATTAGGTGAATTTCAGAACTTTGTGGGAAGCTAGCGAAGTGTTTGCTGGGCCGCTTTCTGAGATATCCATATCATTAATAATTACAGGTGACGTGCCTAAAGACTGGAGGGTAGCTAATGTATTGTCATTATTTAAGAAAGGTGGTACGAAAAAGCCAGGGAGCTATAGACTGGTGAGGCTGACATTAGTGATGGGTAAGTTGTTGGAGGGGATTCTGAGGGACAGAATTTACATGTATTTGGAAAGGCAAGGACCGATTAGAGATAGTCAACATGGCTTTGTGCAAGGGAAATTGTGTCTCACTAACTTGTTTGAGCTTGTTGAAAAAGTGACAAGAAAGATTGATGAAAGCAGATTGGATAGCGTTATCTATATGGGGTTCAGCAAGACATTCAACAAGGTTCCACGTGGTAGACTGGTTAGCATGGTTAGATCACATGGAACCAGGGAGAACTAGCCATTTAGGTACAAAATTGGATCAAAGATAGGAGACAGACGGATGTGGTTGGGGTTTGTTTCTCGGACTAGAAGCCAGGGACCAGCAGTGTGCCACAATGATCGGTGCTGGATCCACTGCTTTTTGTCATTTATATCAATAATTTGGATGTGAACATAGGAGGTATGGTTAGTAAGTTTGCAGATGACACCAAAACTGGTGGTGTAATGGACAGTGGAGAAGATTGTCTCAGAACACAACGGGACCTTGATTAGATGGGCCAATGGGCCGAGGACGGCCAGATGGACTTTAATTTAGATAAGTTTGAGATGTTACATTTTGGGAAGGAAAATCGGTGCAGGACTTATACATTTAATGATAGGGTGTTGGGAATGTTGCTGAACGAAGAGAATTTGGGACATAGGCTCACAGTTCCTTGCAAGTGAAGTCACAGGCAGACAGTGTGGTGAAGAAAGCATTTGGTACGCTTGCCTTTATTGGCCAGAACATTGAGTATAGGAGTTAGGATGTCATGTTGTGGCTGTCCTAGACATTGGTTAGGCCACTTTTGGAATCTACGTTCAATTCTCATCTCCCTGCTATAGGAAAGATGCTAAATTTAAACGAGTTCAGAAAATATTTACAAGGATGTTGCCAAGGTTGGAGTGTTTGAGCTGGAGGGAGAGGTGAATAGACTGGGGCTATTTTCCCTGGTTTGTCAGAGGCTGAGGGGTGACCTTATAGATGTTTATAAAATCATGAGCAGCATGGATAGCATAAATAACTAAGGTTTTTTTCCCAGGATAGGGTAGTCCAAAACTAGTGGGCATAGGTTTAGTGTGAGAGGGGAAAAATTTAAAAAGGACCTAACGGGCAACTTTTTCCATGAAGAGGGTGATGACTGTATGGAATGAGCTGCCAGAGGAAGTGGTGGAGGCTAGTACAATTACAACATTTAAAAGGTACCTAGATTGTTACATAAATAGGAAGGGGTTAGAGAGATATGGGCCAAATGCTGGTAAATGGGACTAGATTAATTTTGGTTGGCATGGACAAGTTGGACCGAAGGGTCTGTTTCCGTCCTGTACAATTCTATGACTCTACGACCTCTAAAACCTTAGCAGTCAGAATGATTCCAGGAGAAAAGACTGCTGATGTGTGCTGAATCTCGAGAACCTGCGATAATTCTATTAACAGCAGTGTAGTTTAGGAGAGGTTTGCTGGAGTGGCTCAAAATTAAGAGTTGAAAAACTGTTACTGCTGACTGGGCGGTTAGGTGCAAAAGGATATATTTAAGCTAATCAACAAAAGAACCAGAAGGAGATGAAGAGGATTTCTCTTACACAGTGTGTTGTTAAGATTGAGACAACATCTTGTAAAAGAGAAGTGGTAGTAGATTCAAGAATGTCGTTCAAAAGAATTATTGTGTAAATGGTTGAAGAAGAAAGAAAATGGCAGTCAACAATTGAATTTGAATAGCTTTTCCAAAGAGCCAGCAGAGGCGATATGAACTGAATGGCCTCCTTCTGTGTTATATGATTCTGAGAGAGAAATCCTTTTTTTAGCGCCCCAATATGGAAAAGTTCATGCAGGATCTGAATATTGACGTGTGTTTCTTTTAGAAGTAACTTTTGGATCATTGGCAAAAATAAATGCAAATTGACAAAATGGCTACAGTGGAAAACAAACGGAGCAGTTGTGCAAGCTCATACATACAGAATAGTTTTATTTCAGTCAATCACTGTGTAAAACAGAATGTAATTATGACAGCAATTCAATGAAACATTTCAGACATTCTTAATCAAGTTCCTTCACAGGTCCCATAATTATCCCAAGTAATTACTTCTGTGTAATAAATGTTCTTTTATTGAAATATTTGTAAGAGTATGATGGGGTAAATGAACACTCTCCACTCTGGGTCTGGCCATTTTCACATGGATATTCAGCATCAAGTTTCTGCAGCTGTGCTTGGTCCCTGTTTTAAGAATATCAGAAATCCAGCCCCTCTCCCTCAAACCATCCCCTCCACCCCACTTGTTTTTGTAACCTCAGTTTAACTAAAACATTAGCCAGGTATGATTTAAAGCAAATTTTACTTTCCATTCAAATGGCTTTTATAAGGCTGGGCAAAGATGTCAGAAATTTAAAGCTAAACTACAAGAAGGTTGGCCTTTTCCCAGCCAATAAGTCACGTATATTGAACATACAAAAAGAATGAATATAACAGGCTTACCTATAGATATTGTACATGTAGTCTGTCCCAATGGATTCAATTTTACAGTGATGACTAACAACTTCAACAGAGTTAACATGCATCTTTCCTCCTTCTTCATACACATCAACATTGCGGCTTAGTGATTCCGCTAACATAATACTTGTAAATTCAGAATTTTTAGGTCCAGAGCTTCCATCCTTGCTTGAATAAAGGTATACTCACTTCATGATTTCTCTCCTTTTTAAATAAACCCGTTCTGACTGTTCTTTTTGTGCTTTCTGATACACACAGAATAAAATAGATTCAAGCGGCAAACCACTCAGAACATGTTATGAACTGCAGCAAAATGTGAAGTATAAAATTTCACTTATAGCAGCAGACTTGGGTTTTATTAATAAGAGGTAGGATCATGCTTCTGAAACCTGATGCATGGAACAAGTTCGTTAACTCATTGGAACTTTTACAATGATGAAAGAATTGCTCCTTTACGAGCTGTGAAATGTATCTACAACCATACTAGTCATTGTAGATAATGAGGCAGGTTTCATGTGTACATTTCCAACTTTTGAGAATGAAAGACAAAACTGCAAATGGCTAATTTATTGCAAGGTAAATATGGTACTGAGATCCTCTGCACATGTAAGACACAGCTACAAAGGAATTCTACCTACATTGATGTAGCCATGATACAAAACCTTTGCTCATCCTCCAGATATTTTATTTGTTCATGGAATGTGGGCATCTCTAGTAAGGTTGGCATTTATTGTCTACCCCTATTTGACTGTGGGAAGATGGTGGTGAGCTGCCTTCTTGATCTGTTGAAGTCTTTGGTCCACCCACAGTGCTGCGTAGTATGGAATTCAAGATTTCGACAGAGTGATATTGAAGGAATGATGATACATTTCCAAGGCAGGATGTTGAGTGACTTGGAACAGTGCATGTAGGTGGTGGTATTCCAATGCATCTGCTGGCCTTGTCCTTCCAGATGGTAGAGGTCATGGGCTGGATGACGGGACTTCCTGTTGCCTTCCTAAACTTACACACCCTGCCCTCATCTCCACCAGACCATTGGCTACCTCTCTCCTGCATACATCCTGACTAAATTTCCAGGAAGCTTCCCATTTAAGTAGTAATATTCAGCACTGCTGAATGGAAGATGGCACTAGTCTCTATGGTTGTGTCTAAGGGAGAAGGCCTTATGACATTTTCCTTTCCCACCAAAACAATACCTCATGGCCTTCCCACATCAGCTTTTTTGGGCCTGTTGGTGCAGAACTGGAATTTTATGTCTTAGCTATGACACTCGCCCTCCTAGTGATGGGAATCTCATTGAGGTATCAGATGGCTCTGACCCTGGGAAGCAGGAAAAGGGTTGAGCAGAACTCTTGTCTGCTTTCCTTTGTTCTGAAGAAGCGAGACAAGGACGCTATTACTTCTAATTATGACTAGGACCACCATCCAACACAACAGATTATACAAACAAAACAAGAGGTTAAAATGTGATTTTACCATTAGAATTTATTGCAACAAGTCAAGATTTTGAATTTCTGAACATTGGGTTTTAATAAGGAAGCCATAAGCCATCAGAATTTGAAAGTGTGCTGTTACATTGGGGATTAACTTAAAGAATTTCTGGCTTTTATTATGCTGGCAAAAATCACAGCTAGTGATCCATTGGCTGAAGAACAGTATTTTGGAAGTAATGGACTACACTAGCAGCAGAGTAACATAAACAGTAGAAAATGGGCACAGTGAATCAGTTTTGATTGATGGTGATAGATTGAATTCTTCTTTTCCCATTTTCAGCCTGCCAGCTGAATTATTGACAATTGGAGTGGTTTTCACTCGAGCAATTCTTTTTTGTGCAGTAACATTCGAGATGACCCATTTTTGCAACAAAGCTCCATTTCACTTTGCTGTACTACACTTTCCTGTTTTATGCAATCAATAAAGTGTCCCATCTGTGTGGGATTATAGAAATGAGGACCACATGAAACTGATGCAATTCAATAAACACTTTAAGCGGAATTATTGCAAATATTCAGTCCAATAATAAACACAATCTATCTTCAAACATGCCATTACACAAGTTGTCCTTATTCTGAGTTTTCCACCAAACACCAAGACCTGAATTTTAAAATATTTGTCGGGGGGAACATCCTTTCCTCCGCATACTAATTCTAAACACCCTCATGATTTGGCATCAGTTCCTATAACAAAATGGAAGATTGATGCATTTTTGGTCCCTTTAGTATTTTCCTCTCCTTCCTGGCAGTCTGATGTACTCCCATGCTGTGGCAAACTATAATCCAGGTCAACTTTAGGCAGCTTCCTAATCATAGGGAAGCATCACAGCCAAACCTTGCAATGTCTTCGCCCAGAGATATCTTCTGTGCTCTCTTGCCAACAGGCTTTGCCAAGCATCACGAAAATCCTCCTCCTTGAAAACTCCAGCTAATTTTTATCTGTGCAATTCACACAAGCTCATTGTGGTGACAGGTCCTAGATCAAACTTGAGAGGCTCTGTGTTTGTGTTGTGTAGAAACCGAGTGCACAATGCTTTCATTCACTGAGAAATCACAATCATGTGGCTACTTTATGTAACTGCGCTATGTATCTGCAAAACTAATTACAATGCAGGAATGTGCTCCAATTTCCATGATAGTGGATAATCAAGAGACACAAAATTTAGACTTGTGTGTATGGAATTACAATATTTGTATGGACAAAAGTCAAAATGTGAATAACAGAAAAAACATTACATTGAAACAAAATTCAGCAAATTCTAAAAGTCTTAGGAAAAAAAAGAAGAGAAAGTGCTGGAAATGTTCACTTGGCAGCATGTGTGGAGAGAGCAACAGATTTAACGCTGTGGGTCATTATCTTTCTTTAGAACTGGAATAGTTCAGAAATGTACCAGATTAAAATTGGCTAGTACCTTTTAGATGGGCAGCTGTGGTACTAGTGTCCAGTTTGAGAAAGGGATAGTATTCCTTTCCAGGAGTGGCAGAACGTGTGGATGCATTTTTTTACAAGCAGCAGCTGTTGTCCTATTGTGGTTGGCAGCTTGCCCCCAAGAGTTGGCAGCTCAGCAGCACCACCTCGAGCAGTGGCCATTGTTGCACCTGCACTTGAGCAATGAGGATGCATTGATGGACAAACACCCTCAAAGAAAGGGAAATGAGGGTCTGTAAAGTCGGCTTGGCGATTAATGGTGGGATGGGTCATGTGATTCCATGAGTGAGGGTCGGCCATTGCCACTGGGATACTCTTTCAAAGGCCAAAGATTATTCAGGCAGGACAGTTCTCCCAACCTGGGTCCTGTGGCAGTCAGGGTCTCCCCATACATTACTAATTCCCACTGATATTGGTAAAATGCCAGCAGAAAGGGGAAGGTGCAACGAGCTAATTGGCTGGAAGGCAACACCACTTGACACTACCCATGCTATTTTAGCAGGCTACTCATTTCCCTAGAGGTAGTTCACAACTCAGCCCATCATGCAGTTGTGAGTGCTGAGAAAAGGACAATTTTTTGAAAAAAATTGTAAATCTAGTGAATCTTACTTTTTCTTTTAGCTAAGTGCTGGTTAAGTTGAGTTTTGTGAAGGGTTTTTATCCCATGAGACCTAATGCACCTTCTTGCTGCATCTTCCCAATATTGCCCTCTAAATCCCCACCCTATCCCTACGACACCTTTCTCACCCGATTCTAACCCCATCTTACCATGTGCCATTCCTGGAATAACTCACCACTGTCTGTGGGCAAGGCATGTATGCAGCCGGTGCCCATGGAGCATGTCCTGACATGATATTTGTAGTTAGCTGTGAGCTAAATTCAACAGGAACCCATTCTGATTTTCATGTCGAGAATTCTCAACATCTAACCTGTTCTGTGTGTTTGGTAAGATAACTATAAAACAAGGCATTAATAAGACACTTAAAAAGCTATAATCTCTCTGAATTGGCAACTGGCCACTGCTGAGTGAGAAACTGCTGCTTAGCAAAAGCATAAAAGATGCAACGAGTTGCTCCTGATGTCAAGCTAGGCCTCAGAGGAATTCTTGTCTGATTCTGCCCCACACCTCGCCACAATCTAAGTCACTCAGTTCCCTAACGTTTCCACGCAAAGGTGCTCAGACTTTATGTTGTTAAAAAAAAGGTGGATAATAGGAGTGTGGAGAATGGAGATTTCACTATAATTCATCACAATGACCATGAGCTGTAAATTGCCCTTCAAGTCATGGACCATCCCGGCTAGGACATACAGCAACATTATTTATTGTATGGGTATGTTAGCTCACTACGCTATATATGATGCTGCTCATGATGTTTCCTGCCACCATCCTCTTTAACTGTAAGAAACTTCAAGGTCTGATTGGTCTAACCAGAAGAGAAAAACAACTGGTCCAACTATAAGAGTTTCTTCTCGTTATCAAGATATAATTTATCGCATGTTAGCAACCAGTTGGAGGTTATGTTGATATGGCTGATATTGTTACAGAGACTTTGAGGAAGACCTGATTGTTATTTCTCACTCATTTGAGATCTTAACTGGTTTGCCTGCAAGGTGATTTGATACCATCACAGAGGGTGCTCTGTATGCCACTCCACAGTATTAACCCTTGCAGACCCACATGCAACGTCGTTCACTCACCTTTGCTAAATCGAGGTTTGGAATTCCCTGCCTAACAACATTGTGGGAGCACCATCATGACAAAATAATGATCCTTCTCAGGAGCAACTAGAATTGGACAATAAACAACTGCTTCCAAAGCAATGCTCGTTCCTGTAAACTAATTTAAAACGTCCATCATTTGGAGAAGGTAACCAATATGTGAAAGATTAAACAGAAAATTTTTTTTTGTACTCAGGTAGCTCTTGACTGGAATTCACTGCTCAATAAATTTCATGTACACCTCTTTGCCTGATGTGCAGTTCATTGTTCAAGTGGACAGCAGCTTCCAGCTCTTTTTGATTGTGAAAGTTTTAAATATTTGTTTCAACATGAGGGTCATGGTTTTTGGCTAAGTGCCAGTTAAGTAGTGTTTTGAGTAGGATATTTTGCCATGAGACCTCATACATTTTCTCGCTGCATCTTCCCAAAATTGGCTAATTCAGACTATGATGATGGTTAATTCCATTATTGACTATAAATCGCTCCAATTGTGTGGATTTTTTTGTGTTATTGTACAGGTGACATCTTTCCAGTTACCTTCCTTCCAGATGCTGGATAGTTTGGAAAGTGTAGTTGAACTGCATGTTAAAGTTTCTCAACTCCTTTGAATCAAAGCTCAATGCTTTTGTTTCCAAGCATCAAGAAATAAGTGGGGCAAAACTTTCAGGAAGAATTGTCATTTCTTCACTGACATGTTGTCATTGGGTAATCCAAACTGATGAGTCTCTTCCTTTCGACTGGCTGTAAGGATCTTTGAAATGAGTTTTGACAATTACATTCTAAATCCAGGGAGGTACAAAATCTTCTCATAAAACACAGTTTGTACTAAATCTATGACAACAAGGTGTAGAGCTGGATGAACACAGCAGGCCAAGCAGCATCAGAGGAGCAGGAAGGCTGACGTTTCAGGTCTGGACTCTTCTTCATTTTCTGAAGAAGGGTCCAGACCCAACACGTCAGCCTTCCTGCTCCTCTGATGCTGCTTGGCCTGCTGTGTTCATCCAGCTCTACACCTTGTTATCTCAGATTCTCCAGCATCGACAGTTCCCACTATCTCTTGTACTAAATCTATGTTTTGACTTATTAAGTGTGGTTAGTGTGGAAACATCATGTTGTTTCTTGTTAAACTTGCATTTAAGTAGCCCTTTTTTCAGAAATGTCCCAAAGTACTTCACACATAATAAATCACGTTTAAAGTCCAGTCAGTGTTCCATGGACAAATGTGGCAGAAAATTTGCACATCATGAAGTCCCACAAACAGCAATGAGATGAATGACAGTTCCTATTAACTTTGGTGTGTCTGTTTGAATGAGAGTCAATGCCCAGCACCCTGAGGGAGCTCTGTGTTCTCCTCAACATTGTACCTTGCCACGCTTTATATGCACTTATTTTAACGTTGTATCCAAAGGATAGTGGGTTAGATTTACAACTTACCAAGATCTCACAACTGGCATTGCAGATTGATATTTAGTGTTTAGTCGGTCATAGTTCTTTTGGTAGAATTTTGATTCCTGCATCAGGGGGTTGTGAATACATGTCCTGCTCTAGAGACTTAAGCACACAATTAACAGGCACTTCAGTGCAGCACAAAGGGGATAATACAATGCCAGGCATTCTGCCTTTCAAATGAATTGTTAAGTCAAGGCTCCACCCGCCATATTGTGCCAGAACTAAGGTACGAATTCAACAGAGGGCAGGGGACTTCTACTTAGTATTCTGGCTAATATTTATTCCTCAATCACCATCACCAAAACAGATTTGTCTGGTTATTATCACATCGCTGTTGGCAGGAGTTTGTTCTGCTCAAAAACAACTGCTATATTTCCTACATTACAATGAGGGCTGTTCTTCAAAAATACTTTGAGTGGAGAGCACGACGGGACATCCTGTAACAAGCACTGTACAAATGCAAGTATTTCTCTCCATTTTTAAAGAAATCACTCGATTTTCATTTTAATTGAAAACAGAGATTTTTAGTTCTCTAAAGGATCTCCGACAATGCAGCATTTCCATTGTTTTGCAGTAAAATGTCAGGTTATAACGTGAGTTCAGTATTTCGTAAAGCAGAAACTTACCCCCTTGTGGTAATGTTGGAGGGACTATTTATGTCCTTGCCAGACTGTTTTAGAACATTACCAAATTGTGTTTAAATCTTAGAGGAACTGCATTAAAGCACATTCACAGGCTCATAATTGACACCACACCACAAGTCTCTTTTGTTAACATATTTTGTAAATTGACTTGCTTAATTCCAATGCAGGAATTTTAACTGGTAAGACTGATAAGGTTTGTAAGATTTTTTTACAAGCAATAAAGCTTCCCTGTGCCAGCACCCCTGCCCAATTTTGGACTTATGTCAAAAGCACAAAATATACACGTTTCCTGTCATTAAATTTTTGGTTAGAATGACAATATAATTTATGGCTCAGGTCAGTGTGAAAAATGACACTGATGTCATCACACTTGAAGGAAAAGCACTATTTCCTTCTGGTTAAAAGTCAAAACTCATTTCACTGGCAATATCACAATATAAAAGAGGAGATTTACCAGGATGTTGCCTGGTCTGGAGCGAAGGTCTTATGAGGAAAGGCTGAGGGACTTGGGTCTGTTCTCATTGGAGAGGAGAAGGCTAAGAGGGGATTTAATAGAGACCTACAAAATGATCAGAGGGTTAGATAGGATGGACAGTGAGAGTCTTTTTCCTAGGATGATGACGTCAGCTAGTATGAGGGGGCATAGCTGCAAATTGAGGGGTGATAGATTTAAGACAGATGTCAGAGGCAGGTTCTTTACTCAGAGAGTGGTAAGGGCGTGAAATGCCCTGCCTGCCAATGTAGTTAACTCAGCCACATTAGGGGCATTTAAACAGTCCTTGGATAAGCATACGGATGATGATGGGATAGTGTTGGGGGATGGGCTTAGATTAATTCACAGGGCGGCGGAACATCGAGGGCCGAAGGGCCTGTTCTGCATTGTATTGTTCTATAAATCTATAAAAATTAGAAAGATTCTAGTTCAGACATTTTTTGGTTGGTTTCTGGGGAATCTTTTGTTTTTTTTTCCTTTTACTTCATTCATGGGGTGTGGGCGTCGCTGGCCAGGCCAGCATTTATTGCCCATTCCTAAATGACCAGAGGGCGGTAAAGAGTCAACCACGTTGCTGTGGGTCTACAGTCACATGTAGGCCAGGCCAGGTAAGGATGGCAGATTCTCTCCCTAAAGGACATTAGTGAACCAGATGTTCTTTTTCTCCATAAATCAGCAATGGATTCACAGTCATCATTAGATTCTTAATTCCAGATTTTTATTGTATTTACATTCCACCATCTGTCATGGAAGGATTTGGACCCAGGTCCCCAGAACGTTACCTGGGTCTCTGGATTAATAATAGTGATAACACTACCAGGTCATCGCCTCCCCTGATAAATTGGAACAATGGCCTGGATCTACCAATAGGAAGAAAATTGTTGGGATTGTGTAGATATCCTGATGCAGTTGACTCTGATGGTATTGCCTGGGAAGTTGAAACAGTTGATGGGCAATTACACAGCATTTGAAAGCCTTTGAAAAATTCACAAACAATGAGTTAGAGTCAGAGACTTCAGAGGTTTCTGCTCTAACTTTTTCTGGTTATCTATTAGGATATTTAGAAGGATTAAAACATGCTCTAACTCTTGCCCGGTGCCTGCAACCACCATTTCCCAACCTCTTCAACTCAACCACCAAGGATCCAACTCAATCCACTGCAATCTCTGACCAATCTTGACCTAACTCCCCCATCTAACCTGACCTGAATGTATCACCTCCTAAGGCTCTTAAGCCTTCACCTACCCACCTGGCACCCCTTAAGTTACAGGATATGATAACTACTGTTGTAAAAGTGGAGTGTGAACTCAAAGCTGATCAATTGCTTGGTTTGCTGAACTGAACTATATTGTGTTGATTGGGAATGATCCTGTTCTAGAGGTTTGGATGGAAACCTGTATAAAAGGTTATTGGCCAACTTCTTCATCTGAGCTGGGGTGGAATCCTGAATTCCGCACTGGGAGATTCAGTCCATTAAGTTGTTTTTTGAAGCTGAGGACCCACGTAAAAACTCACAGCTCACTTGCAGCTTCATATAAAGCAATACAGGAAAAACAGACTTCGTCCTGCATCTGACTAATGTTCTGAAAATTCTTTGTATGGAACAATGTACAAACCAGTATCGAGCAGAGAAACTTCACTTTGTGAGGTTTTTTCCCAATCTACGGAGCACTTTCAATGCTAACATCTCTGGCTCCATGTCAGATACTATTCATCTCATGACTTAGACACATTTAATTATGAATACTATTTCTCGGGACTATCACAGGAGTTCTGAGCTACTGTACTAAATTATGGAATGTAAAACAAAAATTCTGTAATTATGCATGTAACTTGAATAGCATTCTACCTTTCTAAAATTTTTAAAAATTTATTCATGGGATGATAGTAATATTGACAAGGTCAGGATCTATTTCTCATTTCTAATTGCCCTTGAGAAGGTGTTGCAAATCCATAAACTTGAACTATTACATTTTGGATGGCAATATATTTCCAAGTCAGGATGGTGTATGGCTTGGAGGGGAATTTGCAGGTGGTAGTGTTCTCATTGATCTGTCTACCCTATCCTTTTAGATGGTAGAGGTTATATGTTCGAAGGTGAGGTTGTGTATCGAGTATTCCGTTGCACTCCTGGCCAGTGCCTTGTAAGCAGTGGACAGGTTTTGGTGAGACCAGAGATGAGTTACTTCACTCAGAATTTCCAGTCCCCAACCTATTCATGAGTCATAGCATTTATATGTTGGGGGCAGTTCTGTTCCTGATTGCTGATAATACCTAGTATATTGAGAATTCAACAATGTTAATGCCAATGACCATCAAGGTGAAATGGTTACAACTTGCTTTCATTTGAAATGGCCCATGCCAGGCTTATTTGTGGTGCAAAGGTTACATGCCACTTATCATCCTAAGCCTAAATGTTGTCCAAGTCTTACCGCTTATGGATACGGACAGCTTCAGTATTTGAGAAGTTGTGATTGATACTGATAATTGTGCAATCATTAGCAAACATCCATCTCTGACCTCATGATGGACAGAAAGTCATAGATAAAGCAGCTGAAGATAACTGGGCCTTGAAAACTACGCTGAGCAACTCTTGCAGTGATGTCCCAGGACTGAAATAATTCCCTTCTTTTACCTTCCTTCCTGTCTATCTCTCTTTCCTCTTTTATGACACAGCTTAAAACCTACCTTTTTGATCAAATCTTATGTCTTTATGTGATTTGGTGTCAATTTTATTTTACACTCCTGTGAAGTGTCTGGGGCTTTCCAATTGCATTTAAAGGCCCTATGGATAAATAATCATTGTAGTTGCAGAGAATCATTCACTCCTACAAATGTAAAATGGTTTAGGATTTTTAAAAAACATTGTATGGCATTGGAGATCTTGCCCACTGGCCTGGGAGCTGGCAAGACCTGTGTCCCTCTTTGGGAAAGTCCTGCCAGTCAGGCATTTAAGTGGTTTGCATGGTTTTGCTTGGGGTCAAGGTCGCAGAGTGGTAATCCCCTCTTCTAGCTTCACATAGAAAGATACCAGTCAACGAGGGACTCACAGCTCTCAGCTTGCATGCTGTGCCATCAGGTAGCAGTGCTAGCTACTGGTGTGAGTTTGCTTTCAACAGGCTGTTCGACGTGATTCAGCAACGTTGTATTGTCTCCCATAACATAAGAAACTGGGCATGGATATCATAGTCTAGGAACACCCAACAGGCATTTGTTAAAACTAACTACTATACATAAACATTACATTCCTCAGTCACATAAGTGCCTGTTACATTACAATAGAGGATCATGCTTCCAGTGGATTGTCATGCTTCAACTGATCCAAAATGAGATACAGCATGAGATCTTGATGTCGTCAGATCACCTGTGGCAGCTGGATGGCGGTTAGGAGTGAGGGTCACAGGCTAGAAAGAAGACTGGAGGCAAGCACAGAGTATGGTTCTTAGTGCACCCCAACTCTTTCCCAAAACTGCATCCTTTGATCAAGCAGGGTTAGCTTTTCCCCACCCTACTCAGCAAGTATGCCACCAGCTATCCATAAGCCTTCACAGTATGGCCAATTAAATGACACCTCCTACTCCAAACTTGCCTTAGGAGAAGGTGTTAAATTCAATCCACAAAATGAGATATTTTGCAGACAATGATTTTTATTGTGTTTCTGCATTTTCTATTATTTCCTTTTACATGTATTCCCTTTGAGCTCTGCCACTATAAACCTTTACCTTGCCCTGCAGGAATATATGAAGACATTCCTCCAGTTCTGTGCACTGTGCTGAATGAAGATTTCTTACAAATGAGCAAAATAATGGATGTGTTTACAGCAAACTTAAATGAGCTGAAATCCTTGGAGGCTCATACAGTATAACAGTTGGCTTCGAATGAATAATGAGCAAGGGGTTCAGATGATTATATAAGCTGCAAGCGCAAAACTAAAGAGGCTTGTGACTGATACATGAACCCTTACACAACTGTTATTTTAATAACTTGTATAATTGCTGAGTTATTTTTATACGCACTTAAAGTCATGTCCTGCAGATAATGATTATGACTATTTACTCTGCTGGTCTTGTAAAGAAAATGTAAATCTAATATTGTGTAACAGGTTGCTAGGGTGCAATTCCAAGTATGACAACCTGGAGCAGCAGGCAGTCACAGTAAGGGAGAAGAACTCAAGCAGTTGTGCCGTGACCACCTGCAGAAGTTGGTGACAGTAAGAGAGAGCAGCTGGAGCAGTCAAATGGAGTCTCATTAGAAGAAAGGGTGTCAGGTTTGATTCCATCCTCAGGCAACTGTCTGTGTGGAGTTTTCACAAACTCCCTGTCTCTGCGTGGGTGTCCTCCAGGTGCTCTGGTTTCCTTCCAATGTCAAAAGATGTGCAGATTAGGTGGAATGGACATGCTAAATTGCCTTTTGTGAGCCTAAGAGGATTAGCCATGGGAAATGCAGGGCTGTAGGGATAGAGTGGGGTGGGGTGGGGGGCGGGGAGTGGGTCTGGGTGGATGCTCTTCAGAGGATTGGTGTGGATTTGATGGGCTGAATGGTCTCCTTCCACACTGTAGGGATTGTATGATTCTATGATTCTAACTCTGTGTTCAACTCCTGCCATAGCCTCCTGCTTTCCTATCTCCACAACCCTGTCCAATATTGTAATCAACCACCCAATGTATCTTAAAGCAGGATGATTCCTTCAGCAAAATGCAGAACAGTTACATGACGCAAAGTATACTTAATCAACGTGCTATGGTGTATCTTTACAGCAGGTTGGACTTAAACTCAGACTTTTTGGCTCAGAGGTGGGGTTACAACCACTACAGTACAAGATGTTACAAAGTGAACTTAACACACAAAACTATCAGGACAAAATTCTGAAGCTGTATCAACAGAGCTATCCAGATTATTCAGGTCATAAAATCTAACATAGTTACTCATGTTACTGCGTTCTCAGATATGATTGACAAAAGGAATTACCCAATTATTAATTTGTGGCTAGAGCCTTTGGTATCACTCTACATAATCAAAATGAACATCTTAAACAAACTCTGTGGTTATTCTGGTCAACTTCTTCCAATATGTTATGACACACATCCAGGGCGGGTGGGTCTTAAACCTAGAACTCTTAATTCATGGGAAAGGGACCACTATTGTTCCACCAGGAACTTCAAAAATCTCTTTGTGGATATTTTCCATTAATCTCTTTAGACTTGCTACATCACATCCCTGGAGCAGGTGGGATTTTAATGCAGACCTTCTGACCCAGAGGTACAGACATTAACGCAGTGTCATAGGAACACTCAAAAATCTCTTTCTGTGCTTACCTAAAACCTTGTTCCTATTACCACCCTTAAGAGTTTAAAGAAAACCTTGAATAGTTTGGCTTTTGCCACATGGTGCTAAACTTATGACTAGTCAATTACGGATTTAACACTTAAGCTGTTTTTGAATTGACGGAGCTTACCAGAGGTATCAAATATTGCTAGTTTCTATGCCAGCCCTCAATTCTTGCACCAGGAGGCTTGGGTTCAGATCCCACCTGCTTCAGAGTTATGTAACAACATCCCTGATTAAAAATATCTACTGGAGGCATCAGAATAATATCAAACAAAACAGAGGCATTTATATTTTGCCAAGTTTAATAATTATAGGGTACAGCTGCAAAGAAATATTACAGTAAAAGAAAGAAAAATATGAATGGAATATGAGATCCAGCTTCTTTAATCATTAATGTAATGTGGTCAAAGTTTAAAAAGACACATTCAGTCAAATTCTAGTCATTTAATGCACCAACATTAAACCATCCAGTAGGGTAAATGAATGAAATCTATCCCAGTTACATGAGTACTGTCTCCAGAGGCAGTTGACAGAGGAGTTACCCAATCGTCCTCTTTTTGGCCAGGACTTTTTGTACCAATATTATACTGACTCATAGCAGACCAGCTGCTTTATATCACAAGTGTTGTGCACTGGCGCAGTCCAGATTGCCTGATTCTGTACTGAGGGCCACGTTAAATCTTGTAGTAGCTGCCTTATCAGTGTACTGTGGAAAGACCATTTTCTAAGGCTCTTCAGTCCTGGTAAACAAAGGGACAGGAGACCATGAGAAAGTCCTCAAGCTATATATTATGTGAATATTAGTCTCTAGATCTTCAAGACAGTCTGAAGTCACACTGAATGGAAGGTTGCTGATTGCCAGCACTGCAATCAGAGGAAAACAACCTGGTACAATAATATCATTGAATCATTGAGATCTACAAGACAGGTGATGGTCCTTCAGCCCATCAAGTCTGTGCTGGGCGAAAACAACCACCAAACTATTCCACTGTGCTTTTCCAGCACTTGGCTCATTGCATTGTATGCCTTGGAATTGTAAGTGTGCGTCCAAATACTTCTTAAATATTACAAGGGTTTTGCCTCTACCAGCCTTGTAGGTACTGAGTTCCGAGTGACCAGTTGCATACCTCATATTTAAGTGGGTTGAATTCCATCTGCCACTGATCAGCCCATTTGACCAGTCTGTATATATCCTTTTGTAGCCCAAGGTTACCTTCCTCACTATTTATCACCCTGATCAACCCTGCTGTTTTTGAGTCTAATAAATTTAAATAAACCACAAGTTATCTGAAACTGCAACTTGCAGCCTGAGCTATTAGATAAACCTCAATGAGATGTTCAAGAAAATTGAAACCATGCCAATTAATCAATGTTACTTCCTATTAAAATAAGAAAATATTTCACCTTTTTATCATTACAGATCCAAATTGTCTCATGTGCTGGCATGGGACATTACTGACCTACAAGTTAAACCAGTGATGTTCAATCACACTCTAAGGATCACATTACTATCATAAAGGCAAAGCTAGCAGTCAGAAACAAAGTATTTATGGAATGGTCAACTTCAAGCAGGGGTCTTACAAACAACTCTTCTTGCTTTGATTTACTCAACAGCTAAGTATGCCTGTCCAGTCTGGGAAAGCACTCCCCACATCAAGACATTGCAGCCATTACTTAACACAGCTTGCAAAGCTATTACTGAGTGTCTGAAACCTACTGAAGTGAACAATTTGTTCCTGATTGTTGGCAATGTTCCTCACATGAAAGAGGTAACTTATATCAGGAGTAGAACAGCAAAGAAAATTGCTGACCCTCATCCTCTCTTTCAGAAAGCATCAGTAATGATGAAGTTCAATTCAGGGGCAAGAGTTTTTTTTTAAAGATTTCAACTGCCACAGTCAAGCCATCTACATATGAGAGCATAAGATGTACAATGACCCAGATGGAATCCATAAGAGCATTAGACCATAAGACATAGGAGCAGAAATTAGGCCATTCAGCCCACCAAATCTACTCTGCCATCCAATCATGGCTGATAAGTTCCTCATCCCCATTCTCCTGCTTTCTCCCCTTAACCCTTGATCCCCTTGATAATCAAGAACCTATCTATCTCAGCCCCATAGGAACCCTTGAAATGTTGCCTACCAGGCCATGTCTCAAACATCTTAGGACTGGCGTTGAC
Organism: Ginglymostoma cirratum; assembly: GCA_024137785.1. Classification (NCBI taxonomy): domain Eukaryota; kingdom Metazoa; phylum Chordata; class Chondrichthyes; order Orectolobiformes; family Ginglymostomatidae; genus Ginglymostoma; species Ginglymostoma cirratum. The sequence goes on from JAHRHZ010000223.1 coordinate 16,461,734, forward strand.
TTCTGCAAGTTCCTTATGTGGAAGTAAAAATATAACAAAATGAATTTTGTTGACAGTGACGACCATCCCAAACAATGAAACATCTCCTAGCTGTTTACTACTAGAGCTGGGGAACCTTGAAGGTCCAAAAGTCTTCGTCTCTCAAAAAGAAATGGTTAGGGTTGACATAGCAGCATGAAAGAAGAGGACTTGTATTACTTTTACAAATGGGTATTTTTAGTTATTTGGAAAGTCACAACAAATTCATTCATGAAGGTAGTGCAGACATGGGCAGTAATAATGATTATTGGCAGCAAGGGCAAGAGTTATCAGCATAGCCATTGGAAACTGAAAGAGGAGTCTATGAGGGGCCTTCATAAAGAAGTGGAAGATTAAACAGTTCAATGGTTAACAGGTGAAAAGGATCAATCTGGATCGTTATTTCAACTCAAACCAACACACAAGGTTGCAGAGTTTCAAATTTATGGAAAGTAACTTTCTAGTTGAGGTCAGGTAAAGTGTCTTCTGGTAATGAATGATCAAAGTTTGGAATAGACTTCCAGGTAGGATAGCAAAAGGAAGAACCTTGGAACCATTTAAGAGATGCTTGACATTCCTCCACAGATGTCCTGAGTTGAAAATAGTTTTGAGCCTTAAAATGCATGTGTCAGCAAAAAAAATGCCAAACCCACCTTCAGCTTCTCCTGAGATATCACAAATGCACATTTAAATAGGCCTCCTCCCAAGTTTATTGGGCCATATTGGCAGTGTGTGTGTCAAATTACCCCAATAATATATATTCCTAAACTTCCTGCCAATCTGCTGATGGATTCTGGCTGGCACAACTGAGGACCACTCAAAAATGGAAAGAATTGGAAGGCACTAAATTGACACACAGAGCCTTGGCTTCTGTCACTCAGGCGTTAGAGGTAAATCAGCGGGTAAGGGTGGCACAGTGGCTCAATGGTTAGCACTACTACCCCACAGTGACAGGGACCTAGGTTCAATTACACCCTCAGGCAACTGTCTGGGTGGAGTCTGCACATTCTCTCCATGTCTGTGTGGGTTTCTTCTGTGCTCTGATTCCCTCCCACAGTCCAAAGATGTGTAGGTTAAGGTGGATTGACCATGCTAAATTGTCCATAGTGTCCAGGGATGTGCTGGTTTGGTGGGTTAGCCATGAGAATGCAGGGTTTAAAGGATAGGTAGGGGGAGTAGCTTTAAGTGGGATGTTTTTTGGAAGGTTGGTGTGGACTTGATAGGCTAAATGGCCTGCTTCCACACTATAGGGATTCCATAAAATAAGGGAAACATTACCCCTTATGACATGCATGTTTTCTTTCACGGTGCAGTATCTGACGCTTATCTCTGTTACATTTCAACTACCACTCCTCTGCGCTATTACATATGAGGGTCATATATGCTTCAATTAAACTCAACTTCCTGTTGTTTTGTACCATCTTCGAGCTTATCCACACTGTATCACATTTTATAATTCCAACTCACTGATACAAATTTTAAACAATAAGTACTGATCCTTGGGGCATTCCACTAGCCCGATATTATTTTATTAACAAAAGAACAATGCTTCCTTTCCTTCAGCTAGATAACTTTTTTTTCCACGTTTAATCTGCAATTCACAATTCAGAATTGTATCGCTAGATTTTGTAGGAAATTGAAAGCTCAGGAAGATAACAGACTAAGGTTATTTGCCCAAAATAAACACTATATAGCTGTTCAGAGAAGATCGTCTCTTTAGTAAGTTATATTGAAGCATTTAAAAGAAAGACTTGCAGTTATATAGCATTATCTCAATGTTTCAGAATGCCCCAAGGCGTTTTATAAAAAGTACTTTTGAAAGGCAATCACTGCTGTATGAGTCATTTTGCACAAAGCAAGTTTCTACAAATAAAATGATTATGAACAATTCTGTTTTGATTATAGTGGATGCAGTTTATGGTTGTATAAACAATCCTCCAGTTTATTGTCCATTCTGATTTCGTCGTTTCACCTATTATTGATGTAGTTTTCTTACTTTAAAAGTTTTCACCTTTAATTTGCACATTTTCAGACACAGAACAATTGGGCACCATATATATTCCATGCAATTTGTCTTGGTAGTCCAGTCAAAGTGGTAACAATGAACTCTTCCTTGGAGTGAAAGAGTGGACAAAACACTGATTTTCCTAAAAAAATTGGAGGTGCTGGCTTTCTGGGCTCTCCTATTCACAGTTATATCTCTATTTATTTCGGAGCCAGGCCTTAAAATGGCTATGACCTCTTCTCCTGGAAATGGCAGAACGCTGGCTTACCCTGATAATCTCCTACTCCAAAAGACTCAAAAGTTCAAATCCACCTCAACATCCAGAAAACAGAAGCCAAACATCCTAAATTGACATTGTGTTAACACCGGCAGTAATCCTCACCTAAAACAAATAAACAGGCTACCACTGATACTAAAACAATGTCAATCTGAAAATCTAGACTGGACAGTTGATTGATTCTACCCTTCAATATTTTCAGAAACGATGTGCCCTTGCATAGAGGATGAAACATTAAATTGGATAAACCACTGGGTTCAGAAACACCACATGCTTGCCAATATTACCGCTGTAATAAAAACAAAGGCAAGGAACCATATGGGATTTGCACTTCTATTCAATGCTGTGTGTTTAGTGATAAAGGAAACCCTGTGTAGTTTATGAGCTTTCCTCATGCTGAGCCTGATTGAGTCTTGTGCTGCCAGTTGCTTCAAACCAAGTATGAAGTGTGTCAAGAAAAGGTAAGAAAAGATTTTAGCAGTCAGATAATGTCAGATGTGATGCTAGTTAATACATGGAGGCAAACAGGATGTTGCAGATGGACAAGGTATTATTGAAACCAAATGGTCTGTTAAGGCAGAGCTACTGGACAGCAGTCAGAGCCCAGTGGGGAGGCTCGCAAAGGATGACAGCAAAGCTGGTTCTTTCCCTCTTTCTCTACAGCTCAGGAGGAAGCACAGAATGGGGTTATCAAGGGTAGGCCAGAACACCACATGGTTCAGCCTGACTTGTCCTCAGCAGGGAACAAGATTGCAATAAAATTGGAATTCAGTCTCACTATCCTGCCCCAGTAGAGAAATTAGTGCCATGTGCGATGATTGCTACCTTGGGAGTAAACAAATGTCATGGTCCTGGGAAGATCTTTATGAGATAAATTGTTGCTGGTACCATGGACAGAGAGCACAGAATACCAGATGTGTTTTTGTTTAGATAAGAGAAGTGAGTGGAATCACTTGACTCCATGTGATACTGATTCAGCATTGGTGTGATTCATCTCTACATAAGGATCCCATGCTATTCTGCAGACTCATCTGGAGACATTTACTTTTAGCATTTGTTCTTTATTATATTTAGAAACACCTGTATATTTTTTGGTCAAGAGGTTGAGATTTCTGATCTGTCTGATGGATTAAATGGCTCTCATTGAGATGGTGGCACCGACTTTATTTATTTTTCTCCACAAAAAAATACTCACTACAAAGCTCTGCAACAAGTTAAAGTTATATAAATATAACATCAACAAGCAGTTGAAGGATTTAGTAAGTACTGTGGGTAATTTTTGTCCTATTTCTGTGATCTCTGTCAGCCTCACAACCGCCTGAGATATCTGCTCTCATTAATTCTGAATTCCAATTTTAAGCGCTGTGTCTTCAGTTGTCTTAAGCTATACCTTTATACTTTGTTTTGAATAAGTATTTCATGTTACAGGGCTATTATGCTTTTTATTAGCTGAATATTTAGGACAACTTTCACTTCCAATTCAAATTATTTGCTTCTACCATCAGTTTTTGGTCTCATCTGAAGGTGAAAGTTGGCCCCTTTGGGGATAACTGGGTTCAATATAATCTTTCAGTCCACTCAATGGTTCTGAAATTAATGCATCATGTAATTTGCTATTGGTCATAACAGTTTGTGGTTTGCTTCCTAGTCAGTATTGCAATTACTTCACCTGGTTCAGCTGTAATTACCCAACAACTAGAGTCCTCAAACCTGTGCTAAAAGGGGAGAAGATAAGTTTCTTGTCATCTTCACTATAGTGTTGTTACGGTAATAGTAAGCATGGGACTGTCAAATCTTAACTTCGTCATCTGATTATTATGCTGGAGACCTTCCATGGATTGGAATCATTTTTAAAAAGGAAGAAACAGGACCCAAAATGACTGCAATTGTCTCCTGACCACAGACTGAGGGCAAGCTTCATAAGGCCTATGTTAAATTAGTAAAACTGTCTGCACATAAATTACTATTTAATCTAAAGACATCAGAACTAAGCAATGAGACAGCACTGAGAAATTTATGTCTCCTATTTAATTCATGCGTGTATAATAATTTCACATATTGAGAGATGACAGGGTCCCTTTGGACATCCACTGTACTTAATTTCATACCATCTAGAAAGGGCTATGATCGATCCTTTAAATCTCCTGTCATTTCATCAATTTGGAAAGACAACGGAGCAAAACTCCAGAAAATGCAATGAACTATATTGAAACAGTTTCTTTTCAGCAGCAGAACAGAGGGATGGAGAAATCAATCTGTGACAAGAGCTGGAGCACTGTCTCTCTCTCTCTCCTTGCCTGTTTTTCTCATTGACTCAGAAAACAGCACCCGGTGAGAAACCACCATTCATCGATAACTTAAAGATCTACAGATTCAGCTTCGGCTGAGGATGTCAGTCAATTAATAAATAACTGTCATCTCAAACTAAGAATCTCATACTTCAAGGACTCTAAGGACTGTTGAATTGAATAGCTTCAATTTTCCTTGTCTCTACTATTCACACTCCCTTTTCAACATGTTATCTTTACTTGTGTATGTGTTTGATGTCACATTATGTTTTTCCTTCTTCCATTCAAGAAAACCTTGGTAATTGGCTCCTTCATTTCTGAGTGAACAACATTGCAATTGAAGTGTGATAGCTGCATGGGGAGGCAATGGTCTAGTGGTATTATCACTGGACTGTTAATACAGAGATTCAGATAATGTTCTGGGGTCCGGGGTTCAAATTCTGCCATGGCAGATGGTGGGATTTGATTTCAATAAGTATCTAGAATTAACAATCTAATGATGACTGTGAATCCATTGTTGACTGTCGGAAAAACCCATCTGGTTCACTAATATCCTTTAGGGAAGGAAACTGCCATCCTTACCTGGTCTGGTCTACATGTGACTCCAGATCCACAGCAATGTGGTTGACTCTTAACTGCCCTCTGGGCAATTAGGGATGGGCAATAAATGCTGCCTGGCCAGTGCCGCCCACATCCCGTGAATGAAAACAAAATGCTAACAACTAATAGAAATGTTTGTTGCAACCAACCAAGAAGGGTGTTAGAAAAAATAAAACCAATTCCACCTTACTGCTCCCCCATCAACTGGTCATTAACAGCATCATATGATTTATTAATGACTTGGATAATGGCATAGAAAATCATATAACCAAATTTTCCAATGACACAGAGCTAGGTGGCAATTTAGACAGTATAGATGATAGCATAAAACTACAAAGGGATATTGATAGACTACATGAATTGGCAAAACTGTGGCAGATGTAAACAAGTATGAGGTTCTCCATTTTGGGCCAATAAAGGACAGATCAGGACACTTTCTAGCTGGTATGAAGTTATATACAGTAGACATCCAAAGAGAGTTGGGGGTTCAGGTGCATTGATCTTTAAAATGTCATGATCGGATTCAAAAAATAATCAGAAAGCTAATGGAATGCTGGCCTTTATATGTAAAGGACTGGGGTATAAGGATGCAGAAGTTATGCTGCATTTGTACGAAACCCTGATTAGACTCCACTTGGAATTCTGTGAGATGATCTGGGCACCACATCTTAGGAAGAATATATTGACATTGAAGGGAGTGCAACATGGATTCACAAGAATGATACCTGGACTTCAGGGGTTAAGTTATAAGGAGGGATTACACAAATCAGGTCTGTTTTCTCTAGAATTTATAAGGTTAAGGGATGATCTGATCAAAATCTTCAAGAAATTAAGAGGAAAAGATAGGTTAGATAAAGATAAACTCTTTCCACTGGTTGGGGATTCTAGAACTGGGGGCATAGTCTGAAAATTGGGGCTAGGAAATGTTAGGAAGCAATTTTCCACATAAAGGGTTGTGGATGGAAAGAAGTCTCTTCCACAAATGGCAGTGGGATGCAATTGTTAACTTTAAATTCGAGATAAATAATTTTTTGTTAAATGATTGTACTAAGGGATTTGGGCCAAAGACAGATTTATGGAATGTGGCCATATGTCAACCATGGTCTCACTGAATGGTGGAGTAGGCTTGACAGGCTGAATGGTCTGGCCTTGATCTTATGTCCCTGTGTACGTGTGTTAATCTACATATGAGTTGGCATTACCATATGTGTATGTATTTGTAGAGGTAGGTGAGTGCAAGATAATGTTTATCTTTGATGCCTTCCTCAACATTGCTTCGTCTTCCTCAGCTGATAGCCTATTGGAGCAAACTGACTGGATTATGAGTGAAAAATGGTCATTTCTGTAAAATACAGGAAATCTGCCAACAAAATATAAAATCATAAAAGGCACAATTAGGAATTTTAACATTGAGTTATCTATCTTAGTAAAGGGCTTACTCTGACACTTTACAAGACAGTGAAACAGGAACAAGCAATACCTGATTCCTGAGATAAAAGGTACTGCAGATGCTGGAGAATCCGAGATAACAAGGCATGGGGCTGGATGAACACAGCAGGTCAAGCAGCATCATAGGAGCAGGAAAACTTGACGTTTCGGGCCTAGACCCTTCATCAGAAAATGTCAAGTTTTCCTGATCCTATGATGCTGCTTGACCTGCTGTGTTCATCCAGCCCAATACCTGATCCCTGCTTGTTCAAACACATTTGGATTGGAATCTTTCTGTGGGTTCAATTTAATCCTGATTAAAAGCCTTGCAGCTCCATGTTCTTAATATTACCCTATAATTATATAGCTGTATTAAGACAATTTTGTGCATGAATGCTATCTAATGAACCAAAGATTTTTTTTTAATGCCAGTAACCATGAATTTCGAGGCCATATAAGTTGCAAAACAAATTAATCCCAATAAAATTGCCATTTAATCGTGACAAACATAGATTCATTTTGGGGAAAGCACAAGACACTGCATGCAGACAATTAAACACCATCAGAGAGACAGTGTCAAAACATCACTATGTTACTCTAAATACAATTTGTTACAATATGTTACTCAAATGCAATGCAGTAAAATAGGCAGTATTGCGGACAGTGAGGAAGGTTATCAGAATTTGCAGATTGATCTTGATCAGCTGGAGAAGTGAGCCAAGAAGTGACAAAGGGAGTTTAAAATAGATAAGTGTGAGGTGTTGCATTTTGGAAAGTCAAATCCAGATAGGAGTTTCATGATGAATGGTAGGGCCTTAAGGAGTGTATTGGAACAGAGGGGCCTTGGACTTCAGGTGCATGGTTCTCTGAAAGTGGAGTGACAGGTAGACAGCAGTGAAGAAGGTTTTTGGCACACTGGCCTTCAACAGTCAGGGCATTGAGTATAGCAATTGGGAAATTATGTTGCAGTCGTACAGGATGTTTAAAAGACATTTTGATGAATACATGGATAGGAAAGGTTTAGAAGGATATGGGCCAAGTGCAGGGAAGTGGGGTTAGCGTGGATGGACATTTTGGTCGGCATGGAGCAGTTTGGGCCTAAGGACCTGTCTCTGCGCTGTAGGTCTCTATAACTATGACAATTGAACTTACGAAAAAAAAACATTCTTGCGTCTTTAGTCTGACTGGGAAATCCAGATAAAGTTTGATAATAAATTTAAGCTTTTTCGGTATATCATGTATGATATCTACGTATGTAAAATTCATAGGGTACATTTTTCAACCAGGCACACCCATTTACAAGACATAAAAGGGACAGAAATTATAACATTTTTAATTAGTGCTGGGTCAAAAACCCCATAACTCCATACCCATTGTGGATGTATTTTCATCAGCCAGGCAGCATTGGTTCCAACAGGGCACTCACCACCACCTTCTGAAAGATAATTAATGGTTGACAATAAATGCTGGTCTTCCCAGCAATGTCCATGTCCCGCAAATGAAGAAAATACAAAACACATTGCTGCACAGCCTCATCCAATTTTCTGGTCAAATTTTCCGTACAATTTATTATATTTAAATGGTATCATTGGGATCACATTTTGATATCCACAAGTTTCCCATTATTAATGCTAACAATCAACCTATCCATTCACAATGGGTGTCCAGAGTCACAGTCTATCATTGTGTATTCAATCAGCACTAGTGGATTTTGTTTTTACTCATTTGTGGGATGTGGGCATCGCTGGCTGACCAGCATTTATTGCCCATCTCTAGTTGCCCTTGTGAAGGTCATGGTGAGCTGCCTTCTTGAACTGCTGCAGTCCTCCTTCTGTGGGGTAAGTTACAATTCTGTTAGGCAGGGAATTCCAAAATAGTGGCTCAGCTAAATGAACTGTAAAGACAGTTTGAGATGATTTTATTTTCATGTTTTCTTTGTTGCTGTTGGTCTTATTTCAACAGTGCTACAAAAGAGACTTTGTGCTGAGTCAATTTGTGATTTCACACTGGATGTGTGGCAGAAAAAGAGGCCAATCAGATCAGTTGGTCAATGCTGTATTTACGCCCCACACAAGCCTTCACCGTCATTTCTTCTTCCAATATGATCAGCATTACCTCTGCTCCTTTCCTCTGCAAATCAAAAGCAAAATACTGCAGATACTGGGGAACTGGGGATACTTGGTGGGGAACAAGTCCCTACTAATCACTGCAGCTCTGCAGCCAAATCATGCCCTGAGCAGCGTTGAATGGGTGGAGACAGAACCTCCTTCCTCTTGCCAGGCAGAATGACTGCCTCAGAGAACTGGGAAGGGGGAGAGACAATTTAACTGGCTGACAGCTTTGTAGTCCCAGTAGTGCCACTGATAGCAGTGGCCAGGTCAGAGATTACAAGCAGCCCTCAGATTCTTCATTCAGGGCCAGCTCAATGCAGAGAGTGACATAGCAAGAACAGGAGAGAATGAGGATCTTGACGGAGCGGCTGAGGATGTGTCAGGGGATAGGGTGGTATGGAGTAGACAGCAGACCTTTGCACTCCAAGATCCCAACCCTTCCCCTCTGTCCAAGTAGAAAAGTGGCTGATAGGGAAGTGCACCCAACTGCCCACCTGAAATGCAGAGGGTGGGAGAGATGTGCCACACATTATGGACAAGTAAGTGGGCAATCTGTCATGCATTTCCCTACACCTGGGCTTGTCCTGCCAGAGCCTGGTGCATAACTACCATTAATTGGGCATTAGTTGTACCTAGAATGAGCTTACTACCCTCAATCTCAATCCCAACCAAGTAAAACTATGAAGAGAGTAGATGCAGGCAATGAGAAGGCAACCTATGTAAGTTAACAGCTCCCCACATCTCCATTTACAGTGATGGTAGTGGAAGAGGAGGGGCCTTAAAATTCTGCCAAAAAAATAGAAAATGCTGTAAACATTTGGCCGACTAGACAGCATCAGCAGAACAAGAACCATAGCCAGAGATCACAGCCAATGAATGGTCAGAAGAGGTGCTATAGAATATATTTTGTAGATCTTATCATCTCACATCCCAACAATCCCTCCCATTACCTTCTACATATTGCAGTTTTACTTGGTTGGGACTGAGATTGATGGAAGCAAGCTCATTCTTGGTACAACTAATGCCCAATTAATGGTTGTCATGCACCAGGGCCTGGCAGGACAAGCCCAGGTGTAGAGAAATGCTTGACAGATTGCCCACCTACCTGTCCATAATGTAGGGCACATCTCTCTCACCCTCTGCATTTCAGATGGGCAGTTGGGTGCACTTCCCTTTCAGCCACTTTTCTACTTGGACGGAGGGGAAAGGTTGGGATCTTGGCGCGCAAAGGGTCTACTATCTATTCCACACCATTGCTGTCAGACTCTCATTCATTTCTTTGTTACCTCGATCTAGACTCAATTGCACCAAAACTTTCCTGACGGCCATCCCGCCTTCTACCTTCCTAAATTTGAACTCATCCAAAATCCTGCTGACCATCACTAGGAGCTAAATGTATGCTTTGAAATGCAGTGAGAATTGAGGAGTGGGCTGGCGCTGAATTCGCAACATCTGGCTGAAGTGCTGATTTTCCAAAATCGCACCACCCCCGACCCATATGCAGACACTCCTCAGTACCAATGCTGGGGAGTATTATCCAAGGATTTTGAAGACTATGTTGCCTGTTATAGTTCCTCTCTCTGGCAATATAAATATGAATGTTTTACGGGATCTTTGCCAGTTCTTTCCCAACATTTGAATTTTGGATTTGCGGATTTAAGTTAAGGACCTTCTGAAAATCCAAATTGAGTCAAACACTTGTCTTCAGTGTTTCTGCAGATTTTATAGCCAACTCCAACATTTCCTACTGCCTCCTATAACTTTCTTTCCCAATGTGTGGCTCACATATAACTGGGGATACTTTATTAATCATCCACATTAGACAGCACTTACTCGGATTCGGTTACAAATGCATCCCAGCCGCTATGATTAAAGTATAAGGTTGCTGTCATTTCTGTGTGCATGCAGTACCAATAATGATTTGTTTGAACAGCCAACTAAAGACTGCTGTAAACTAATCTGAGGAAGGATTCCATGGATAATACCCCACAAAATCCGCTTTGGTCTGAAGCCACTATAAATTTTACACCGATGCAAATTTTCCAATGTAAATCTGCTCCAGTGTGTAATCCCAGTATAATTTTGCAATAAAAAAATGCTGACCTCTGGCAGGGTGGGCCATATCCACCCAAACCCAAATTTGCTAAGGCTTCTTGATGCCATACTCAGTCGGATACTGCCTCAGGGTCAAGGGCTATTTCTTTCGCCTCACTCTTTCACACAAGCTTCCACCCTCACTCCTTCAACTCACTTCATCAACATATTCTATTGTGTCATGCACTGTACCTAGTAAATGTATCTGAAAAGCAATGTCTCTTAGAAAATTACCATCAAACTATCTAGCTTGATTCAAGCAAATAAAGTGAGTTCGTTTCAAAGTACTGGCTGATTCCTCCAGTTGTTATATGGTTTCTTGTTTCTCCACTTCAGATATATGTGGCTAAGACTTTAGGAAGAATGACCTGCAACCTGTCATTCAGTAGAGGCAGAGGTAACAAGGTGTAGATCTGGATGAACACAGCAGGCCAAGCAGCATCAGAGGAGCAGGAGAGCTGACATTTAGGGTCTGGGCCCTTCTTCAGAAGAGCCAGTTGGCTGTGACATGCAACTCCTGAATTGTCCCTGAAATTTCTCAATGGACAGTAGCAACATTGGAAGCACAAATGCATATCTGTCTGCATCACACAGCATGCTGGGAGATTTGAGTCCTTTTACCTCTTGCTAATCCTTGGCCTCCTGATGCAGAAGAGGCTTTGTGTGTGGGAGTGGGGGGGAGCATTCAAGTGGATTTGTTCTTTGGCCATGCTGAAACATCAGTATGTTAGCTCAGTGCGGGTGGGACCGAAGATGGGAGAGTTTCCCTCAGAGTGAGGGAGATAGGGTTTTTGTGTTATGAAATGCAGCAATGAGTGAAAAGCAGAGTTAAGTCACTCACAGGATGGAAAGCAGCAGGAGTTCCGCCTCTTGCCGCACTTCAGCACCCCCTGCTGGCCAAATACAATGATTAAAAAGCAGCGAAGATGGTTTAAGCTGCGCTGCTATTCCCTCTGCTGGAGATTGGGGGATTTCTTGATGGTGCTGCAATAGTTCCGAACGATTTCCCCCTAAATACATGCAAACAGGACAGACTCTCACTTACAACTGGAGTAGACTCCAGTAACGCATCAGGGAACCTCCTACAGTCTGCTCAAGTTTAGATCTAAAGCCAGTTCAGTAAAAATGCTGCAAATTCTAATGGTGAGCATTTCCCGAGCTGAAACTTACGAAGGAAATTGTCTCTCCGTCTTCAGTTACTATTTTCCTCTCGACCTGCCTCTCCTTTTTGTTCCCCCCTCGGCTTTCTATTTTTCTCAATCTCACTTCCTCTGTAGCTACCATTAATAGTAAACATTTTGAAAATTCCAGTGTTATTGTAGATTTCAATGGAAAGGCCTGTGTCTGAGGTGCACTCTCACAGCTTTGAGCCAACCGGCCCATTCCACAGGTTTTTCTTTCGCGGTAGCTGTGAACAAAAGAAAATCACATGAAAGGGTCTGAGTCAGAGTTCTTTACAGTTCTCGGCGGAGCTCCATTTCCTGAGGGATTACATCATTGCGATTTGGAGATTATCAAACCAGTGTAAAATGTACCCCTTAACTGTTCGAGAGTGTTAAACAGCTGTAATTTACAAGTAATTTATTATGGAACACTGGGAATCACGGACACAATTGAGAAGCTTTCTGCGCACCACCGTGGTGGCCAAGTTTCAAAAATACTTCATTGGCTCTAGAGCACAGTTGCAAATCTTGAGTTCATATCAGATGACTTTCCAGCTCGTTTTTTTTTCTTTATCACATCTCTTTGCTAATCCTTCACCCTCCAGATTGAAAGGCATTAGTTCAGGATTGTACGAGGTCCCCTTTAGCCTCAGGCTTGAGACAACCATAAGAACTGCACCTGCCTTGCACCAGGCTTGGCATTGTGCCCTGTGTACCTCAGGCATTGTGAGACATGCTTGACCTTGTTCACTTGTGATTTTTGTTTTGATTTTAGCCACTTAACGTTGTGATTTATTTTTATAAACAACTTTCCATTGCCAGTGCACATTAACCCTTGAATTGAAATTTCATTGAGTTACACGTATCCATAATCAATCAATGGAATGACTGTTGCATGATGTGAGATAGGCCTGGGTGAGCTGCATGGGAAAGAAAATGGCCTGGACTTTCCTGACATAGATTGAAGAACCATGCAACAGTTGAGCTGGCTACACCTGACACAGAATCTTGGAATTGATATGATGCGGAAGTGGGCCATTCAGCCCATTTTGTCTGCATCAGCTCTCCAAATGAGCATCACGATTTAATGCCATTCTCCCACCCTTTTGCTGCAATTATTATTTCTAATTAAGTCATTACCAAATGTCCTCTTGAATGCCCCAATTAAAACTGCCACCACCAGACTTCCAAGCAGTACATTCCAGACCTAAACCCCATTCACAGCCGTGTGACAATAAAACCTAAAACTAAACGTAAAAATCAATGTGAAACTTTTTTTCTCTCACATTGCATTTACTTTCTTTGAAAGTCATTTTGCATCTTACGTTCTTGAGCATTTTACAAATGGGGACAAGTTTTCCCTGTCGATTCTGTTCAGATAACTCATCGCAGGATAATAGCAAGATGTAATTCTGCCAATAAGCAGAGTGGCACAGTGTTTCCAAAAATGCACACATGTAATACAGCTGTTTATACCCTTCCTAGGAAATTAGTAAAGGGCAAACTTGCCATACTACTGCTCTTTCATGAGAGAGAGTGAGGTGATGACAGCACACCAGCTCAGTGGTTAGCAGTGCTGCCTCACAGTGCCAGGGACCCAGATTTGATTTCACCTTCAGGTAACTGTTTGAAGTTTGCACATTTTCCCTGTGTCTGTGTGGGTTTCATCTGGGTGCTCTGGTTTCCTCCCACAGTCCAAAGACGTACAGGTAGGTGGATTGGCCATGCCAAATTGCCCATAGTGTCCAAGGATGTACAGGCTAGATGGATTAGCCATGGGAAATGCAGAGTTACAGGTTACAGTGTCTGGATGAGATGCTCTTGGGAGGGTCGATGGGCCAAATGGCCTGCTTCCACATTGTAGGAATTCTACGAGTCTATGACTGGTGGTGGTTTAACTGGAGGCTTTCAACACCTCAGGTGAAGGGAGAAGTTGAGAAGGAGACCCTTTCATGGTGACTTCAGCTGGTGTGGAAATTGACAGTCTCTCAGAAACAAATGCAAGTGGCATTCAGCTCTTGGGCATTTAGGATGAATCATATATTAAATGGGGTTTGTCAAGATTTGAAAGAATAATTGTTATAGGGGACTGTCCTTTAAGGGGGACGAACAGGAGATTCGGTGGCAGTAAGCATAAATCTAGGATAGTATGTTACTTCCCTGGTGGCAGACTTCAAAACGTTTGAAGCATATTGTCAAAGTGGAGAATGAGAAGCTGGAAGTTGTACACATTGTTGTACATAGTTAGGGATGACATAGTTAGGGAAAGAGTTAAGACTTTGCAGAGTAAATATAAGAGGTTAGGTAGAACATTAAAAAACAGAACCTCAAAAGTAGTAATCTCTGGTTACTTCTGATGCCAAGTTCTATTGGGCGAGGCAATAAAAGGATAGGGCAGATAAATCAATGACTGAAGAGGTGGTGCAATGTGCAGGGATTCTGATTCTTGGATCATTGGGATCTCTTCTGGTGTAGAAAGAATCTGTTCGTAAGGAATGGGTTTCACCTGAACTGGAAAGGGACCAATATCCTGGTGGGGAGATTTGCTAGTTGTATTTTGGGAGACTGTAAACTATTAAAGAGGTGTGCAGGGAGGTTCCTAAGTAGCAGTGAAAATAGAAAGTCAGATGAGAATGGTTCTGAATCAGGAAGGAGCAAGTTAATTAAAAAAGACAGATAAAAGAGAATAAGGGAACTCTGAAGAATTAAACTGCATTTATTTCAATGCAAGGGGTTTTATAAGTAAGGCTGATGAACTCAGGACATGTATCACAATAAGTGATTGGGACATCATTGCTATTACAGAAACATGGCTGAGGGAAGGACAGGACTGGCAGCTCAATGTTCTGGATTTTAGATGCTACAGGAAGGATAGAAAGGGAGGCAAGAGAGGAGGGGGGCGTGGCATTCTTAAGGAAACCATTACAACTGTAATTAGAGACGATATTTCTGAGGGATCGTCCAGTGAATATATATGGGTTGAAATCAGAAATAAGAAAGGGATGATCGCCTTGATGGAATTGTATTGCAGGCTCCCCAGTAGTCAGGGGGAAACTGAGGAGCAAATATGTAGAAAGATCTGAGATATATGTAAGTATAAAAGGATCATAATAGTAGGGGATTTTAATTTTCCTAAGTTTGATTGAGACTGCCATTGTGTGAAAAGTTTGGTTGGTAAGGAATTTGTTAAATGTGTTCAAGAAAATTTTCTTCATCAATATATAAATATTCCTATGAGAGAAGGAGCAAAACTTGACCTTCTGTTGGGAAATAAGGCAGGGCTAGTGAATTAAGTGTGAGTAGGGGAACACTTTATTACTAATGATCAGAATTCTATCAGTTTTAAAATAATTATGGAAAAGGATAAGCCTTCCATAAAAGTTAAATTGTTTAATTGGAGTAAGGCAAATTTTAATGGTATGAGACAAGAACTTTCAAAAGTTGATTGGAATAGACTGTTCGTAAGTAAAGGGACGACTGACAAGTGAGAGGCTTTCGAACGCATGATAATGAACATTCAGATGCATTATTTTCCTGTTAGAGTGAAAGTTAAGGCTGGTAAGATTAGGAAAGAATGAATGAATAAAGATATTGACATTCCAGTCTTGAATAAAAAAGTATCATAAATTAGGTATAGACAACTGGGATCAAGTGAGTCTCTTGAAGACTATAAAGAATCTAGGGGCATTCTTAAGAGAAAAATCAGAAAGGCAAAGAGGGGATATGAGATAGCCTTGGCAGATAAGGGTAAGGATAATCCAAAGAGATTCTACAAGTACATTTAGAGAAAAAGAGTAACTAGAGAGAGAATAGGGCCCCTGAAAGATCAATGAGCTCATCTTTGTGTTGAATCTCAGGAGATGGGAAGATGGGAGCGATATTAAATGAATATTTTGCATCAGTTTTTATTGTGGAGAAAGAAATGGAGGCTAGAGAACTTAAGGAAATAAATATTGATGTTTTGTAAACAGTTCACTTTACAGAAGAGGAAGTGGTGGAGTCTTAGAAAACATAACGATAGATAAATCTCCTGGACCTGACCAAGTATACCCCAGCATGTTGTGGAAAATTAAGGAGGAAATTGTGGGGGCCCTAGTAAAAATAATTGTATCATCTATAACCATTGGTGAAGTGCTAGAGGACTGGAGGTGTCTAATGCTGTGCCTTTATTTAAGAAAGGCTGGAAAGAGAGGCCTGAGAACTATAGGCCTGTGTGTCTGACAATCGGTGGTGGGTAAGTTGTTGGAGGTGATTCTAAAAGATAGGATTTACATGCATTTGGACAGGCAAGGAGTGATTGGGAATAGTCAGCATAGTTTTGTATATGGGAAATTATGTTTCACAAACTTGGAGTTTTTTGAGGAAGTAACCAAAAAGATTGATGAGGGCAAAGCCGTAGAGACTGTTTGCTTTGACTTTAGTAAAGCCTTCGATAAGGTTTCGTGTGGTAGACTATTTAGCAAAGTTAGATCGCTTTGGATTCAACGTGAGCTTGCCAATTGGATAAAAAAATTGGCTTTATGGTAGGAAACAGAGCGTGTGATGGAGGATTGTTTTTCAGACTGGAGGCTGGTGACCAGTGCTATTCCACAGGGACTGGCACTGGGTCCACTTTTGTTTGTCATTTATATAAATGATTTGGATGAGAATATAGGAGGCATCGTTTGCAGATATTACCAAAATTGGTGGTATAGAGGAAAGTAAAGAAGGTTATCTAAGATTACGAAGAAATCTTGATCAATTGGGTCAATGGGCTGAGGAGTGGCAGATGGAGTTTAATTTGGATAAATGTGAGGTATTGCATTTTAGTAAAACAAACAAGGACTCATACTCAATTAATTGTAGGGTCCTGGGTAATGTTGCAGAACAGACAGACCTAGGGGTTCAGGTACATAATTCTCAGAAATTTGTGTCATAGATAGGCAGGGTGGTTAAGAAGGTGTTTAGCACACTTGCCTTCATTGCTCAGACAGTTGAGTGTAGGAATTGGGACATCATGTTGAAGTTGTACAGGATGTTGATGAGGCCTCTTCTGGAGTACAGTGTGTATTTCTGGTCGCCCTGCTAATATGAAGGATATTATTAAACTGGAGAGGGTTCAGGAAAGATTTACCAGGATGTTGCTGGGATTGCAGGGTATGTGTTATAAATCTTGTGTTATAGATGTGTTATAAAGGCTGGATAGCCTTTTCTGATGAAGGGTCTAGGCCCAAAACTTCGAGTTTTCCTGTTCCTATGATGCTGCTTGACCTGCTGTGTTCATCCAGCCCCACGCTTGTTATCCTGGATAGGCTAGGACGTTTTTCACTGGAGCATAGGCAGTAGAAGGGTGACCTTATAGAAGTTTATAAAATCATAAGGGGCATTGATAATGTGAATAGCAAAGATCTTTTCCCTAAGGTGTGTGAGTTCAAAACTAGGAGGCATAGTTTTAAGTTGAGAGGAGAAAGATTTGAAAGGACATGGAGGGCACCTTTTTTATACAGAGAATAGTTAGCATGTGGAATGAACAGCCAGAAGAAGTGGTGATGCAGCTACATTTACAACATTTAAAAGCCATTTGCATAAGTACATGAATAGGAAAGGTTTGGAGGGATATGGGCCAAATGCAGGCAGATGGGAACATGTTTGGTTTGGATTAGTTACATCGAAGGGTCTGTTTCCATGTCATATGACTCTATGACTCTGTGCTGTTGGTGTAACTCTGCAATGCAACTCTCCAGCTAATTGCTGCACGTAGTAAAAATAGAGAGAGTATTTAGTTAATTTCCTCTGCTTTAAACCATTTACTAGAGCATTAAGTAGGCAAATACCTATTGTACTGTCAGTCTTCAATCAACCCTTAGGGAATATGAAGGAGTGCACTGGTTTGACCAAGCTTCAGACTCTAAATCATTCTTTCTTAGGTTATGGATGCTTATTGGCATGAACATTTTTCCCACCCTTAACTGTCTTTGAAATAAATGATTTGCTTTGTCATTTCAGAGGGCAATTATGAGTCAAACAGATTATTGTAAATCTAGAATCATATGTAAGCCAGACAAGATAAGGATTGGAGATTCCCTTCTGTAAATGAACATTAGTGAATCAGATGATATTTTTTGTGGGAATAAATAACAGTTTCAAGGCCATGGTTACTGTCACTAACATACAATTCTAGATCTTGTTAGAGTTTAAACTCAGCAGCTGCCATGATGTGTTTTGAATGAGTGGATAACAACAAGGGAGATAGTTCATTCTTCTCGCTTGTAAACTTCACAATTTGGAGCATTCTCTTTCTGGAATCATAATAACCTGGGGAATTTGCTTTGGATCTGGTCATAACACCCAAATAACAGGATAAATCAAAATCAGTCAATCACTATCATATCAGTCTACTCTTAGTCATTAGAAAAGTGATAGAAGGGAATGTCAGCAATTCCGTCAAGTGAAACTGGAAATAATCTGCTCAATGAAGCTTCAGGAGTTGATCAGGGTAGTATTCTCGCTCAACTATCTTCAGCTATTTCATCAATGACCTTCCCTCCATCATAAGTTTAGAAGTGGGGATATTTGCTCACGATTGCATAATGTTCTGCAACATTTGTGGTTCCTCAGATACTGAAACAGTCTGTGTCTAAATGCAGTAGAATCTGAATATTATCTAGGCTTGGGCTTGGGCTGATAACTGACAATTAACATTCGAGCCACACAAGTGCCAAGTAATAGCCACCCCCAGCCAGACAGAATCTAACCATAGCTATTTGATTTTCATTGACATTACTGAGTTGCCTACTATCAAACTCCTGAGGTTTACCGTTGGTTAGGAACCAATCATATAAATACTGTGAGTACAACAGCTGGCCAGAAACTGGGAATTTTGCAGTGAGTAACTCACCTTCTGTCTCCTCATTGCCCGTTTTGACTGAGAAATGTGATTAAATGCTCTCCACTTTTCCGGTTCAGTGTGGTTCCAACAAGAAGCTCGATATCACTCAGAAAAAGCAGCCCACTGGATTGGCATCCCACCCACTACCTTCAATACCGATGCACAGTGGTAGGAGTGAGTACCAACTACAAGGTGCACTGCAGTAACTTAAGAAGCCTTCTTCAGCAGCACCTTTCAAACTTCTACCACTGAAAAGGACAAGGACAACCTACGAGTTCCTGTGCAAGCCACATTCTTGACTTGAATTATATCATCGCTCCTTCACTGTTGATAGGTATTATTTGTGCAGGCAGCTGAAGGGAAAATCGCAATATTTGGTATGTATTCTTACTTTCTCCTCCAGATTCTTGCATCGATGCTATTTTTACATTTTACTAAAATGACAACAATACACTTGTTATTGCCTAGCACGTGTCTAGCCTCGACTTGGCTTGAAGCTGTTTCTCCTTGACAGTAAATAGGCTATGATTAGTTTTCAATGAGATCTACCTGTCAGTATAGTAATTTACTGAAAGTACTGTCTAGGTTAGCACTTGGCTGAGGAATGAGAAGTTGCTGGTGCCCTGTGGAGCCACTCATGAGTATGATTCTAAGCTTGAAGAAGAGGAAGGAACAGAAAGGACCTTGCACCACGTTGCCCATTTATTAATAACATTTCCTTTCTTTCTCATGGCTGTAGTCATGCTCTCAGTATGGCAGGGTCCCAATGGCAACAGAACTTGTCTTCTTAGCTCCAAAGCAGGAGTCATGGGTTCCCATAGCAACCAATGTTGTGGCAAAACAGAAGCCTGGCCTGTGGCTTCCAGACAAGCATTCCGGCCAGCTCTGTAATACCAATGTGGTGACAGTGCGAGATTGGGAAATGCTTACAGTTGGACAAAAATAGACATATGGTTGGACAAAATTTTTAAATGTACAATGTCACTTGTAACACCACACTGATGTTCGAATGTTAAAATAAATTGCATTTGAGCCAGTGAAGAGTTTTGTCACAAGTACTAGGAGGAGTAATTTGTACTGTTAAGCATGTATTGGGAATGATGGCCCCAGCATTTATCCCATGGTCTTGGTCACTGGGACTTCCACGAGGATAATGGAGTGGGCCAGGGGGATTTAGTAGAACTGCACAGGTCCAACAACACAGTAACAAGTTCTGAGGAAGTCCATTTGACTGGACTGAATTATGTTCTAGACAAACCTTCTCTCACCTTTCTTCATTTTACTTTATCTGTATACATTGCAATTTTGTTCTCCCTCATAAAGTTATCTAAATCTGCCTTTTGCCCCATTAATGCCATGTTGTAGGAAGTCCCACATTCTATACAGCTTCTAGCAGTGATATAAATAACATTTTCCTCAGCATAATAGATGCCAAGACCGCTACATGCACATCCCAATTCACTGCCAACCCATACAGATGAGAAACTTGATCTGCTGCCTTAAAAGGGTCACCTCATCCTACACAAGACCTTACAGAGATCTAAATCAAATTCCTAGTATATCTGAGTTCCTCACCATTGTCGTGCCTTCTGGGACCTATGTAGGTCAGAGTAAGGTGATGGTGTCTCTCTGATATAGCTGAATCTAGGATATTTCAAGTATCCCAGCTGAATAGAGGAGTCTCACATACTTGCATTGTTGCTCCATTGCATGGTCCAAATAGAAAAGATTCCTCAATAGCACATGGATATATTCCAAGTTAGCCAATTCTTGCCTTTCTGTGGAAGTAAAGATGAAGTCAGAGTCTGCACGAAGGGAGTAAGAAGAACTTGTTTTTATGTTACGTTTTATCAATGTTAATGTTCTCAAAGTGGTATTCAATCAATTAGTTGCTCAGTGATTACTTGTGAACTGCAATCTCTGTCATTACGTGGACAAAACAATAAATTCATTTCCAGGAAAGGATAGCGGAAGGATGTTCCTTTAAGAACTCCTTTCAGTTATGCATTTATCCCCCCAGAGGATGGGAATTGCTTTGACCAAACCTATCCCAATGGCATGTCGTATGGGGAAAAAAAACAACATAAATAAATGCAACAAAGCTGAGGCATTTTTACGGATATTTGTCACTATAGATAATCCTTACTAATAGACAACTCCACATACCTAGATATGCCAGATGAATTGTATTTTCACCATCTTTGCTTCACAAGCAAAGGATCCCACTAACTCCTGCTACTTATTGCAGGATTTGATGGTGACCACAGCATGAAGCCTTCATGTCACTTCTACTTCCAAATTAACACAGGGAACATCTGCCATAAGTGCAATTATGTGATTCAATACTTCCTGAATGTTAAGTGAGGGCAAACATCTCTTTTTGATATGAGGGATTTACCAGGGACTTACATAGAGTTTTTATACTTCTGTCAAACTAAAGACGTGTATCCTGTGCAAAGGGTAAAAGCTATTTGTCTGTACGCATAGTGCCCAACATGGCCTCAAATGTCCCAAAGTGCTTTACAGCTGACTAATTACATTGAAAGCACAGTCACTGTTGTGGTGTCGGAGATGCAGCAGTGAATTTGCACACAGTATGACCTCATAACCAGATTGTCTATTTTTTGCAATGTTGATTGAGGGACAAATATCGGATAGCACATCTTTCTCTTTTTTTTGAAGTAGATCCACCCAATCAGGTAGACAGAGTCTCAGTTTAACACCTTCGTCTAAAAGATGCCACAATTGATGATGCAGCACTTATTCAGCAGATGACTGGATAACATGGCTGAGTGGCAGTATATCTCATGAAACAAAGCAGCGAAGGCAGATGTTTCCAGATGCATTGGTCAAACTACCACAATTCCTGATGCTATTGCACTTACATTTCTAAACGCTGGCAAATGCCCCTTACTTGTTGTGGTTCACCAGCACAATTAGAGTGCCAACATTAGATACATCTTTCACATTCAAAAGCAGACATCGAATTTAACAGTGTTACAACAAAGGCTCGGGAGTGCACCATTGCCCCATTCCTCCATGGGTTGCAACATAAAATAAAAATATATTTTCTAGTTGCTAAGATGGTCAATCTGATTTTTGCCAGAAGTTGGCTAAGTGTCAGTTATATGGGGTGTTTCTCTCCATGAGGCTTAGTGGGTTTTGTCACACCATCTTCCCAACCCCACCACATGAAATATGGAACACCCAACCCCTCCTTTGGAAAGCCCACTTTTTGTATTCTCCCACTCGCTACAGGCAGATACACCGGCCACTGCTGTTGTGCACCTGGTCAAGGACTGACAACCCACAGGTGCCCTGCCCAGTGCTTTGCAATTTCTCAGACATAACGAACAGAGGGAAATTGGCACCCTGATTTGCCAGCTGGCATCTGGAGGGAGTGGTGGACCAGGTTGCATGCAGTTACTGTTCATGCAGTGTGCCCTAAGATGTTGGTGTCCAGGATTGAGGCCCAGAAGAGCAAAAGGCAAGCCTGGGTGACCAGGTAATTGCTCTGATTTTCACATTGGAAATAGTTGCCACCTAGTTTCTATCTAGCAGGTAGGAGAATGGGAAACTGCATATCAGTGAGGAGAGATGACATAACAGCGAGGGTGTTAATGTATACTAAAGAATGCAGATAGATCTCTAGCTTCTCCCTTGCAAGAATCCCATATCTGTTCAAAACATGGTTGGAAAATGAGATTTTCTGCCCTCCACGCTGGAAGTCTCCCTTCTGCCAATCTGAAGTGATTCTCCCAGCTTTCTCACCAATGCCCACATTTTTCAGTGGTTTGGGAAAATCTCACACCTGATCTAGATCAGGTTTAAACAAAAATCTAGCCAGCAGGTTTCTTAATAGCATCATTATGAAAACAAACACTTATTTAATAAAGTTGCAATATTTGGTTAATGTGTACAGTCACAAATATAGAAATATAAATGTTTATCCCTCTAAATGCCCTCAAAAACACATAAAAAGAACTAAGATCAGTATAGCATAGGAACAGGTCCTTCGGTCCACCAAGCCTAAGCTGACACATGATACCTTTCTAAACTAAACAACTTTTGCCTCTACCTGGTCTGTATCCTTCTATTTGCTGCCTATTCATATCTCTGTCAAGATGCCTCTTAAATATTGCTATTGTATCTGCTTCTGTTGCCACCTCTGGCAGCACATTCCAGGCGTTTACTACCCTCTGTGCGCAAAAGTTGCCTCTCACATCTCCTTTAAACTTTTCCCCTTTTACCTTAAACCTACCTCCCCTAGTAATTGGCATTTCTACCTTGGGGAAAAGAAAAGACCTCACCTATCGATTCTATCCATGTCTCTCATAATTTTGTAAACTTCTATCAACCTCTTGATGTTCAATTGAAAACAAACCGAGTTTTTCCAATCTCTCCTCATATGTAATACCTTCCAAACCAAGCATCTTCCTGGTAAACCTTTTCTGTACCCTCTCCAAAGCCTCCACATCCTTCTAGAAATGTTGTAACCAGAAACATATACAACATTCCAAATGTGGCCCAACTAAAGTTTTATACAGCTGCAACATGACTTGCCAATTTTTATACTCTATGCACTGACCAATGAAGACAAGTGTACCATATGACTTCTTAACCACCTTATCAATTTGCATTGCCACTTCCAGGGAAAGCCAAAATCACGCTGTATCTTAATGCTTCTAAGAGTCCCCATTTACTGTATTCTTCCCTCCTGCATTAGACATTTCGAAATTTGCCTAGATTAAAACCATTTTCCATTTCTCCACCCAAGTCTCCAGCCTGTCTATATCCTGCTCTATGCTCTTCACTATCTGCATTTCCCCCAACATATACACTCTTCAAGAAAAGCAAAATAAAACAGATTTCTCTGCAGAGTTTAGCTTTCTGGAAACAAAATTTGGCCAATGGGTTATTCTTGAAAGCATTCTCTCTATGTCTTTATCAAACCAATTCAGAATTTTAATGAGCCTTTGTTAGATCACCTCTAAGACATCTCATTCCTGGAAAACTAAGTTTCAGTATGCTTAATGTACTAGTTGTGTCCTCTCAGTTGTAGTATCATCAACATTTTGTTTTGCATTTTTTTCCACGCTTCTATATTGTTTTCATAACTTAAAGGCCAGAACTGTGCGCAATATTTAAAGTCTGGTAATAGCAGGGTTTTATACAAGTGCGACAGCCGTGATATGTCACAATAATGGTAAACATGGACTATTTCTATTCAATTTCCATCAGCTGAATTTAATTCCTGAGGCCTTCGTGGACTAAAGCGATCTTTAAAAAGGACAATGCTGACCCAAAATGGTTACTGTGATCACTGACCATAGATTGAGGCAAGTTTTGTAAAGTCTTGTCGTTTTTACAGGTGGCAGGTAATAAAATTCTTCTATGTTCATTCACAAACCTTGGAATTGGCTCCTTGATCCCATTAAATAAGTTATAATTGAAGCATGACAGTTGCATAGTAAAAATAAAAAAAATGTTTGTTGCGACTGACTGTGAGGGGATTCCAAAGAGGAGGTGATTCCTGTTCCTCAGCTGGTTTATAGCAAAGGACAGTAGTGAATTCAATGGGTTGTTTTCTACAATTCACAATGGATTCATGGTCATCATGAGATTCCTGACTTTAGTTTTTTTTATTGAATTCAAATTCCACCACCTGCTATGGAAGGCTTTGAACAAAGGTCCCCAGAACATTACCTCAATCTCTAAATTAATAGTCTAGTGTTAATACCACCAGGCCATCATCTTCCCTTTTAATGTTGATGGGGTACAGAGTCAGAAGGAAGGGGAATGCCAAATGTAATAACAACCACATTAATAACAACCTCTTGGCCCTTCTTTGTTGAATTTGATTTGATTTGGTTTGATTCATTATTGCCACATGTACTGAGATACAGTGAAAAGTACTGTTTTGCATGCTAACCAGACAAATCATACCTTAAGTAATTATATTAGAGTAATAGAACAGAATGCAGAATGTAGCGTTATATTTTAAAGAAGGTGTAGAGAAAGATCAGCTTTAATATATGAGATGTTCATTCATAAGTCTGATAACAGCAGGGAAGAAGTTGTTCTTAAATCTGTTGGCCCAAGTTTTCAAACTTTTGTATCTTCTGCCCAATGGAAGATGGTGGAAGAGAGTATAACTGGAGTGGGATGAGACTTTGATTATGGTGGCTGCTTTCCTGAGATAGTGGGAAGTGTAGATGGAGTCAATGGCAGGAAAGCTAGTTTTCGTGACGGACTGGGCTGTTTTCACAACTCTGCAATTTCTTACAGTCTTTGAGAGAACAGTTGCCAGACCAAGCTGTAATGCATCCAGATAGGATGCTTTCTAGGGAGCATCTATAAAATTTGGCAAGGGTCATCATAGGACATGCTGAATTTCCTTAGCTTTTTCAGGAAGTAGAGGCATTAGTGCACTTTCTTGAGTATAGCGTTGACATGGATCAACCAGGATCGTTGGTGATATTTACTCCTTGGATCTAGTCCATCGGCAGTGCAGGATACGTGGGAGACTTATATTTCCCCTTTTCAATTGTTTGATTGGTTTTATCGTCACATGTACCGAAATACAGTGAAAAGCTTTGTTTATGAGCGGTACAGGCAGATCACAGCAAGCAAAAGATGTACAGATCAAAAAAACTTAGAGGTATGCAGGTTACATTATTTGAGACTACAGTCCATTCAATAGTCTGATAACAGCTGAAAAGAAGCTGTTCCTGAACCTGCTTGTGTGAGCGTTCAGGCTTCTGTATCTTCTGCCAGATGGAAGAAGTTGTAGGAGATCATTACCACAGTGTGATGGGTCTTTGATGATGTTGGCTGCCATTGTGTGGCAGCGAGCCATGTAAATAGAGTCCATGGATGGAAGGATGACATGTCCATCCTGGGCCTCCTGCAATGCCACAGTGATGCCACCCAAAGGCTGCAGGAACAGCAAATCATATTCAGCCTGGGAACCCTGCAGCCCAATGGCATCAATGTGGATTTCACAAGCTTCAAAATCTCCCCTCCCCCAACCGCATCCCAAAACCAGCCCAGCTCATCTCCACCTCCCTAACCTGTTTTTCCTCTCACCTCAAGCCACACCCCCATCTCCTTTCTACTAACATCATTCCGCCCCCTTGACCTGTCTGTCCCCCCTGGACTGACCTATCTCCTCCCCACCCCCCCACCTACACTCACCTTTACTGGCTCCATCCCCGCCTCTTCGACTTGTCTGCCTCCTCTCCACCTATCCTCTCCTCTATCCATCCTCTATCTGCCTCCCCCTCTCTCCCTATTTATTTCAGAACCCTCTTCCCCTCCCCCATTTCTGATGAAGGGTCTAGGCCCGAAACGTCAAGTTTTCCTGCTCCTATGATGCTGCTTGACCTGCTGTGTTCATCCAGCCCCATGCTTGTTATCTCGGATTCTCCAGCATCTGCAGTACCTTTTATCTCTGACTTCCATGATTGTCTGGACTGTGCACACCACCTTCCGTAGTTTCTTATAGTCCTGAGCAAAGCAGTTGCCATACCAGGCCGTTATGCACCCAGACAGTATGCTTTCAATGGTGCATCTGTAGAAGTTGGTGAAGGACCTTACGGACATGCCAAATTTCCTGAACTGCCTGAGGAAGAAGAGGTGTTGTTGTGCCTTCTTGACTGTCACATCTACGTGGGAAGTCCAGGACAGGTTGTCAGTTATCGTCACTCCAAGGAACTTGATTCTGTTCACCCTCTCAACCTCAGTTCCATTATTGTAGATGGGGCAGGTTCTTCTGCCTTCTTTCTGAAGTCAATGATCAGGTCTTTAGTTTTGCCAAATTTGAGACACAGATTGTTTTCATTACACCACGCCAACAAGCCGTCTATCTCCCTTCTGTATTTTGATTCAAAGAACAAAGAAGAACAAAGAAAACTTACAGCCCAGGAACAGGCCCTTCGGCCCTCCAAGCCTGCACCGATCCAAATCCACTGTCTAAACCTATCGCCCAATTCCTAAGGATCTGTATCCCTCTGCTCCCCACCTACTCATGCATCTGTCCAGACGCACGTTAAATGAATCTACCGTGTCTGCCTCTACTACCTCTGCTGGCAACGTGTTCCAGGCACCTACCCCACTCTGTGTAAAGTACTTTCCATGTGTATTCCCCTTAAACTTTTCTCCTCTCACCTTGAACGCGTGACCCCTCGTTATTGAATCCCTCACCCTGGGAAAAAGCTTATCTCTATCAACCCTGTCTATACCCTTCATGATTTTGAAGACCTCAATCAGGTCCCCCCTCAATCTCCTTTTTTCTAATGAAAACAATCCTAACCTACTCAACCTCTCTTTTTGATTCATCGTTGTTAGATATCCATCCCACTATGGTGGTGTCGTCAGCAAACTTGTAGATGTGGTGTTCGTTCGGAATTTGGCAACACAGTCATGGGTATACAGGGAGTACAGTAGGGGGCTGAGGACGCATCCTTGGGGGGGTCTCCAGTGTTGAGTATCATTGTGGAGGAGGTGCAGTTACCTATCCTCACTGATTGCGGCCTATGGGTCAGAAAGCTGAGGATCCAGTTGCAGAGATCTGAGCCGAGACCAAGGTCATGCAGTTTTGAGATCAGTCTGGAGGGGATAAAGGTGTTGAAGGCGGATCAGTAATAATGAGCAGGAGTCTGACATAGGCATCTTTGTTGTCTTGATGTACCAGGGATGAGTGCAGGGCTAGGGATGTGGCATCCTGTGTGGAACTGTTATGTCGGTAGGCAAACTGTAGCAGATGGATGCAGGTTGGTACACCGTAGTTGATGTGGACCATGACCAGCCTCTCAAAGCACTTTATGATTATTTGAAGTCAGAGCTATTGGGGGGGGGGGTAGTCATTAAGGCACACTGCATATGTTTTCTTGGGTATGGGGATATAGGCTTGTAGGAGGGAGATATGGAAGATGTTGTTGAATAAGCCTGCCAGTTGGTCCACACAGGATCTCAGAATTTGGCCAGGGATACCATCCGGGCCTCAGGAAGACTGATCAGACTTCTGAAGCAGTGACGGGGGAACAGGTGTGTCCGGGGCTGTCAGGGCAGGTGTTGCCACACCAGTAGTATTCTCCTCAAACCACTGGGTTTTATGAACCTTGGAAAATGTACATGATGATTGTTATAGATTCTGTCCACAATTGTACTATGGAAGCCTGGATTAAATATGGTAATTGAATGCTTATCTCTTGATAGGAGTTTATTTGTATGGTACATAATTCACCTTTGCAAAACGGGCCACTCAGGTACAGGGTTGAGATTTATTCCCCTTCCTACTATTCTTGTCCAATTTAGGGTAGTTAATATTGAGGCCAACTTCTCTACTTTTGGATTCTATTTGTGTCAATGCTTTGTCTGATTTTCTTTTATGACTTATAAATGAACAGATCTAAAAGTTTGGAGTGTGGAGGATCAAAAATTGCAAAACTGTAGGCCTGTCCAAACGTATCATTTAAATCTATGAAGCAGGGGAACATACAATCCAAAACAAACCATAACTGCCACCCTCAATATTTATCTTTTCCCTTCCATTGGCCAGTGAAGTAGGCTGGGCTCATTGCACCGCAATATTGCCCAGTCTTTATTTGTGACGATTGCACATTGAACGGAGCCGCAGCACCTAATGTTGTAATATTTGACCTGAAGTTTGGGACATCATGCTTGAGATTCTGCATTCTCTTTTTAGACCAAGGGTTTTCTGTCCCCCTCATTAGGGCTTATGGGAACTGCTAAATATTCACCGCAAGAATATGTATCCAAAAGAGTTAATAGTGAGCCCCGTTTTGCATTACATTCTTCAAGCTAAGAATAACAGCAGGAACTGATGACCAAAGAGTACGATTGCATGTCAGCACAGGAAACTGTGCTTTGGTACCTTGGAGGCAATATATTATACCTGCCTATTCTGACTACTTCCGGTAAAGCAATGCATGATTAAACACAGCCACAGTTAAACAGTCTCTAGTCAACAGTCTCTTCTACACCCAGTTTTGTGGTTTCTGATCTTACAACTATGATTCAGAATGTGTAAAGATACCATGCACAGCATTTAAATGTAATCACACATTATGCCAGTTAGAGAGCTTTTATAAATAGGGTTGCCAGCTCACGCCGAGACCCAAACTCAACAGGGGGCATATATCAGTAGAGCAGAGGTATATTAATTATGAATTTATGGCTTCAGTAATGAATTTTGCTTTATCAATAATGAAAGCTATTTAGAACTTAAAAGGAAAGATTCATTATTACCTCTATATTACCAACAAAGGCATGCATCTGGTAAAAGTCAACATCAGTTTAGCATTACTGAAGTACGTTTGATGTGTGGTTACAGTAATAATATAAGAGTCGCAGTAGCCAATTTGTGGAGAATAAATATAAACAACAATAAGGTAAAGGTTTTGGATCTTGAAGAATCTATATTGGCCAGTACTGGAGGCTAATGTAATGTCCATCGTGTGGCAGTCAACTTAACTCCTCTTTTGTCATTCTTCCAGGACAATGGCATTTTTATTCTGAAAACAGTCTCAATTTTTAATATGTGGCAGGGATAATGTTTGTTGTAGCATCCCCTCTCTCAAGAATTTTCAATATTTTAACTGTTCCAAGTTAATGTATTAGATCATAAGAAAGAGGAGCAAAAGTAATGTATTCAACCCTCCTGGCTGGCTCCATTTTGTGTCTGATCCTATAAGTTTCAACTGTGATATAGATCAAAAATTAGTCTGACTCAATTTTGAATATAGCCCAGCCTCCGATTGTTGGAGAAAAGAATTGCACTGTCTAATGACCCTTTGACAGAATAACTTCCTCTTCACTTCTTTCTTGCCCCTATTTTTAAATGGTCCCCTCTAATTCCAGATTCTTCTATTATGGGAAATACCATTTTAGCATCTACCATATCAAACCCCTCAGAATCATTTACGTTTTAATAAAAGAATACCTCTTTCTTCAAAACTCAAAAGTAACTATAGCCCCAACCTACTTAATCTTCATCCCAGAAAACAGCCCAGTGAAGCTTTTCTTTATTCATTCTCAGGATGAGGGTATCGCTAGCTAGGCCAGCATTTATTGCCCATCTGACAGTTAAGAGTCAACCACATTGTTGTGAGCCTGGAGTCACATATAGGCCAGACCAGGTACGGATGGCATTTTCCTTCCCTAAAGAACATGAACAAATCAGATGGATTTTTCCTGACAATTGACAATGGATTCATGGTCATCATTAGACTTTTAATTCCAAATATTTTATTGAATTCAATTTCAGCTGTCTGGATTCTAACCCAGACCCTCAGTACGTTCCAGCAATAATACCACTAGGCGATTATCTCCCTGCTTCCAATGCAAATGTATCTCTCCCCAAGTAAGGAGATCAGAACTTTATGTAGTTGTCCAGGTCTGGCCTCACTGATTCCCGATAAGATTATACAAAGATTTCCCTTCTTTTAAATCTATCCCAATTGGAATGAATATTCCGATTCATTTCTCTATTGTATGCTATCATTTTATAGTCCCTCACTATTTACATAACATTCTGCTCTTCTTTCCTGCAAAAGTTACTAACTTTACATTTTCTCACATTATATTCCATCTGTCAGATTTTTGCTTGCTCACTTCATCAACCTATATTCCTTTCCTAATTCTTTTTATCCTTCCAAATTGCTTTTCTATTTGTCATTGTATCATCAACAAAGCTGCCTACAATGCTATAACAAAACAAGGAATTACAGATACTGGAGATCTGAAACAAAAACAGAAATTGCTGGAGAAACTCAGCGGGTCTGGCAGCATCTGTGGGAAGAAAGCAGAGTTTCGAGTCCACGTGTTCAGGAGATCTTGTGAAGAGTCACTGGACTTGCAATGTTAATTCTGTTTTCTTCTACAGCTGCTATCAGAGCTGCTGAGCTTCTCCAGCAATTTCTATTGTTGCCTACAATGCTTTTGGTTCCTTCTGTAATATAGATCATAAGCAGTCGAAGCTCCAACTCTGACTTCTGTGCCACTCCGCTCATTACATTTCACCAAGCTGAAGATGATCTGATTAATAGAATTCTCCATTTCCTGTTCATGACCCTATCTTTCTTCCATGCTAATATATTAACTACGATAGCATTACGCTTGCACAAATAATCTTTTATATGGCACTTGATCAAATGCCTTTTGGAAATCCAACTACACTAAATTACTGGTACCCCACTTTCTACCCTGTCTGTTGCAACGTCAAGGAACTCTGATAAGTTTGTCACACACTATTTTGTTTTCACAATACACTATCAGGAACAGTCAACTTGATATGATTTTCAGAATGTTTTGTTACTATTTTCTTAGTTGGAGCTTCCCAAAGCTGATGTTAGACTAACTACCTTATAGTTTCCTGCTCTCGGTCTTTCTGATTTCTTGAGCAGGAGTGATACTGGAGTGAGCAAACCTTCAACACATCATCTTTCTATATTGTAAAACGTGTGGTGCAGACCTCTGCTTGTCTGGTGAGTACAATACTAACATCAGTGGATTTTTTTTGGGGAGTGGAGTTCAGGTTCATTAGGCGTTTACGGGGAGTTCAGGCTGCACTATGAACTGAGAAATGGTTACTGAATGGCTTGCATGCATGAAGTTGCAGAGTAGAGTGGCCATATTCAACGTCTGTGACATCATCAACAGAATGTTCTTGGCTCCGTTTCCATTCCTTGGGAAAGAAATTGATCTTTGCCCGCAACTTAAAACAGGCTTATAACATATATTACATTTTCATTGCACCTGATCTTGTATGGGGTTCACTGAAAGATAGTCCAGACTCATTTTGGAAGCTCATTCAGTCCCACAGCCACTTGTATGAGGTTTGGAACTGAATACCTTTGGCAATATTTTCCAACCTATTGGAACAGAGAAACTGACGCCATGAAAAATTGACTATTGACATGCCACAAGCCTGTTTTGAGTAAATGCAAACTAATTCCAGTCACTTACACTTCACTCGAAAGGGATGTTAGGAAAGGATGCAAAACCACCATAGCACCCATTCCACGAGTTTCCAAATGACTGGTTTGAGTCTAAATTTCCCTCGCACCAAACTTTCCAGAACCTAAGTGCTGTTGGTTCTGGCTTCATTAGTTAGATTATGCTAAAGGGTCCTGTCCAGGTTCAAAACTACATCTGTAGCTCCATATAAAACTGTATTATTCAGTATCAGAAGTTTGCAGCCCAATGTGTATCCCACACAAAGTGTTGCAAATCCACGAACCCATCCTCACCTAGCTCTACTGTGTCCTGGCAAATATCTTACAGATCCTGAAGATACTCAATTTCCAATCCCTCCATGCCCCCATTCCACCATTTAGGAATTTTTTCCCACCCAGGTATCCCTGCTTCCACTGTGCCATACCTTGTAAGGCCAATACATGTTTATGCTCTTAGGAAATTTGCCCTGCCTGCTCTCTTATTTGCTCTTGAACTGTTTGACCTCCTTGTCATGATTCAATTCTTAAGTGTTTATGTGAGAGGCGTTATAGTCATGAAAGCTCTCAGAAAAGTAACTTTTTTTATCAGTCGCAAAATAAATTTAACATTAACTCATATATCAAAACTGGACTCCCTTTTTCACATTTCCTCCCACACGGCACCAATCCTACAGCAAACTGATCCACTGTCAACCCAGCAGGCATTGCACAAGAGTGAGCTGAATGTTGGCTAAAGCTTTGTAGTATGAAGATTTTCCCAGGAAGCAGTGTGCTGGGAAGTTTTTAAATGTCTTTGGGCAGCTGTTTCTTCATCATCAGCAGTTTGGTCCCAACCCCCTAGTGCATGGTGTCAAGACTCACCAAAAGGAAAGAAACAACAGCAGTGAGTCAGTTTTGGGAAGTGACTAATGCTGTGATTTTTGACACAACGACAGAACAGCTTTGGTTTCTGCATTCCAGAGAGGTCCCTGCTGGTGGTCCACACATTATGTAGCACAATTCCCCTTTACAAGTTTCCAGGCTTTTCATATATTGTTCCTCTTTTCCTTTGGCTGCTGTGAATTGAAATAACTTCCCCAGCCAATGTACTTATTCAGAAGGCATAGCAAACACTGAAAGGCCATCTGCACATGATTCACTATTAGGAGACTAATGAACTGAGGAGGAAGATTACATATCCCATTCAAAGGTAATTGGGGTTACTCCCTATTCATTAACAGCCACTGCCACCATATCATTTACAATGAGGTTATGGCACACTTGCAGACAAAGACGATACAATGACCCAAGGTCTGTCTTTGTAGCTCAGTTTCCAAAGATACAAGAAAGATAATGGAACTTTAATTGAGTTTTACACAAAAAGCTTTCAATGTCTTTGACCACATGAAAGAAGCTACAACCACTGCTGTGTTTATAATATGGGACTGGGAGGGCCAGGTTAGCTTCAGATCGCTTGCTGCAGAAACCACACTGTTTGTATTGGTTTGATTTCTACAGCAAGCTGGATCTTTTCAAATGGTTTAACTTTCCTGCCAATTTTGCCTCAATACAAAATGATTTTGGATATGCATCAATAGAAAAGACAGAGTTTAACTTTAGAGTCAGGTCCTAACCTGACTCTAAAGTTATACTCTGTCTTCTCTATTGATGCAGGTCCTAACCTGACTCCATAAGTGGGTGGCAATTGTAATCTAACCTGGCTGTTAAGGAGATGACATGATTAATACTACATTGAAAGCAATATTTAATGGGTTAAAAGCCTGATTTTCACCTGACTCCATGGGTTTCCACTCCACCACTTTAAATGTTGAGGCTGGAAAGCAGAGTTCTGGGCAATCAGATTTCTGTCATGGGGGGCAGGTACATCGGTTTTGCCAGTAGTCCTTTGCAGCTTGCTTGTCCTGATCATTACAGCATATAAAAGTGGAGTTGAAAATTGTTTTACCGGCGTGAGCAAATAGGCACAGAGGGTCAGTGTTTCAAAAGTTGCTAATAGCAGCTTCCCAAGACTGATTTTCCTGTCCCATGCCATGGTGAAAACCTCTGAAGTCCATGAATGAAAGCGCTTCTATGTATAGTGAAGACAAGCATGGGGCTGGATGAACACAGCAGGTCAAGCAGCATCATAGGAGCAGGAAAACTTGACGTTTCGGGCCTAGACCCTTCAT
>JAHRHZ010000223.1:16510531-16533037 GCA_024137785.1 Ginglymostoma cirratum
CCTCCCCCTCTCTCCCTATTTATTTCAGAACCCTCTTCCCCTCCCCCATTTCTGATGAAGGGTTTAGGCCCGAAACGTCAAGTTTTCCTGCTCCTATGATGCTGCTTGACCTGCTGTGTTCATCCAGCCCCATGCTTGTTATCTCTTGTTTCACATGCAGTTTTCCAATCCGGGAGGAATGAACATCAAAGGACAATTCTGACAGAAAGTGAGAACTCCAGCTTTTAACTGTAGCAAAGAGAGATGTAGCAGCTTTTCCCAAGCCCAGAAGCTTCTGCTACTGAAAAAAACCCTAAAAATCCTGATTCTGTGAATGGCAGATTGACAACATCCTTTCAGGCTGTTTCTATTGTTTTAACTTTTTAACAAAAGAATCCAAGACCTCACAATTTGTTTATTTTCTCATAAACTCTTCAATGCCTGCCTCCCAATCTGTCTCTAAAAGAAACCAGGAAAAAACACACCTCTAAAAGCCACATCATCATGACATTAACAAAAGTTAAAAAAAATTCAGCTACATGAATAATATCTTTTCTTCACTTTTATCATGATAAAGTTCACACCCCAGCTTTCTTTTGCCTGTAGAGTTTAAAATCTACATCAACAGCAAAAAAGGTATCTAAAGCTGAAAATTATACTGGAAAACAATCAAATTAAAACAATAAAAGTGAGTGGTGCAATTTCCAGAGTATAAGCTTACTGCCTAAATGCCAGCATGAATAAGTCGTACCAACCTACTGGACAGCTACCAGAGATAGAGATCATCAACTGATGGCAGGGAGCTGCATTGTGCCTGGTGTTTACTGCTCCAAACCTGAAAAGAATTTATGGGTGTTCAATGAGGATCTACCAGTCACAATAGGTCTTAAACACTGGTCTACTTACTGTTTCTTCTGGGATGATATTTTTTTTTTGTCTTTCTGGGAAATTGAAAGTGATGCCAGAATAGGCAAATCGATGCCCCAGAGATCAGTAGATCTCTGTGCAGCTTTGTTTAAGGTCAACCATGAGTGTCAACTTTTCACCACTGAACACAATATCTGGGCCAAAGGCAAACATAGGAGAGAATTCAAAGAATAATATGATTTATATTTTTGTAAAACATGCTTTTAGTTTGAACTTGTGTTTTAGAATTCAACAAAAAGGTCAAGTTAATGAGAGAAAGATAGCAGATGTGAAAGTTGCAAAGTGCTGCAAGGGATCCAAAGCATAGAATGACAGAGTTACAGGTTGTCACATTAGTGGGAAAATTGTTTTAAAAGTATGATAAAGCAGCTGCCATCAGGGCACAAAGACAATTAACAAAGGTGATAAATCCTTGGACGTTGTTGTTAGTGGGACTTTTCAATGGAAAGATACCACAATATCCTGCTTTTAACAATTTCTAAATGTTACCTCTTTTCAAAGAGAGAGAGGAAAAATGAGCTGATTTGGTCATAACATGAGGTAATCCTTTTATTAACCTAACTGTTTCTGTTCAGCTTAAATGGATTAATCGATTTTCATTTTGTTAAGGCCAACAGAAGGCTTACATTTTCTACAGCTAATGAACTCAGCACCTCAGATAAAACCTAAGAACTGATGTTGAAAGTTAAATCTGTTATTTAAGACCTCCAGAGAGTAAAACACACCGATTTGGCTAAAATTTTACCTGAAGAAATTAGACACTGTCTCTGTATTTCAGGAACACATTGCGCCAACATTAAAGAGGTATACTCAGAGAAGCCTACTACGTTGCAAGAAATTTAACAGAAGGTTATATTGCATGCTTCACGGGTTGCACTTATGATCAGTCAAATCTATTAAACTGTATGTTTCCCTCCAGGAAGGTTTCATGATATCTGTTCAAGTCATCATATTTGCTTCAACAAGCATCTGAAGTGTGAAGTAAATGTATTTTGCTGATGTGTCCTTGCAATTCTAAAATTATAATAAATTTGTTTTACTGAAATGGTAAAAGAAAAATAAGAACGATTTACATCAGGAGTACAAATAGGTGTGTGGCCTGATAGCAAAACTTACCTGCCATTCATGACTAGTCAGGGTTATTTTCACCCCTGAAATTATGTATTCAGAAGTGAAGTGTGGAGCCTACTGTTATTATGAATGAGATAAGTCATCTTGGACAGGAATGTTTGAAAAACCACATTAATTTCTGAAGGGTTCACTGGATAAAATCCAATACCTTGCCCTTGGTTTGAAAGAATTTCTTTCCATAATTGCTTTTTGAACACATCTATCTTCAACATGGTTACGCACATTTTCTCATAGATCTCCAGCAATTTGATATATTCATGACTGTATTGATGAACTGGTTTCTAATTTTAACTAGATAGTGTATTAAAAATAAAAAAAAAATAGATGTTGTGTGCATTATCAGATTACCAACTGGTGAAGGGCAAGTCTGCAGTGTGGTCTCAATACTAACATGGTTTTTATTTACAGAGACACTCATTATACATAATTCTCCAATCCAATAAACTACACTTTCAGCCTGTTCTTATATATATGAGCGTATATATGTTACCAGTTAATTCCACCATCCTGAATACAATTAACTACCAAATACTATACAATTAACACAGATAAAGGAATTTTAGAAAATCTAGAATTTGAAACATGAGGAAGCATTTTAGCTGGGACCAAAAACAGCTCACCAAGTAAGTTTGAATTTCAGTAATACTTAATTATATTATACAGGATAGAGCACAATTATATTACATAGGATACAATACAGGATTGGGCTTTAATTGAACTGATCTGTGCTGGCATCTATAGTCTACCAGAGCCTCCTCCCACCTCTTGTCCTGAGTATAACCTGCTGGATTTTAAGTTTTGAATCTTGCTTTTCATAAATTATTTTAAACTTCTAATCTTGCATCAAATTAGATCTATTTCTCTTCCTACAAGCTTGGACAGTTCTCTTAACAGTAAAGATATGCTACAAGTTACTGCAATGCAGAGCTTGAGGAGTTGGAAGTGTGTATGTAATTCACAATCAACACTTCACATTCTTGAGTCCGTAAGCGTGTCTTGATCTCCTCACCCTTGATTTAGCAGTAGAAGTTCAGTCAGTTCCAAAGGATCAATTGACCCTGTTAAAAAATGTTGACCAACCAGTAAAGTGACAATCTGTAGAAGATTTCTTTATGCTTCCTGGACCAATGTCAGATCCCAAAACGTAGAAGGAATCTATTGAGATGTCCTATGTTGGCAATCATAATTATTTCTGTCAATTGGAAGAGAATCTACAATTTTTTGCAGAAGTGGTAGAATTTCATTCTATTTTCATCATTACTGAAGAAACTTTAGATGACAAAGATCAGCAATGTTTGACAGAAGAAGCAAAGACAAGAATGACCAATATAACTCACTAAAATTCAATAAGTAATCTTTAACTGAAATTGTTTAGATAATAAAACAGACCACTGAACAAATTGATGCAGCAGATTTTTCTGTAATGTCAGATGATGGGATGACACAAGTTTATGTGCAATGTTTCAACCCTTTCCTTCCCAAATGAGAGTTATTAGTACCAGTTACAGGGAAAATGCTAGGTATGCAAAATTCTCTGGTACCACAACTGAAGATGTGAAAATGTCCACTTCACTAGGAAGACATCTACAGAAGCTGAATAAAAATGTCCAATCTACTTTATAGGTTCAAGTGAAGAACTTATCTACTTTAATGAAGATGTATCAGCAGAAATTCAACAAAGTGGAGAAACCATTATGAATCCATGGAACCAAATCAGTGTCTGCAGATACAAGAGATGATTCAAAAAGGGGAAAAAAAAATTCCCTGGCCTGAAAATCCAGGATACGGCAAGGAAAAAAGTACTTGTTTCAACACAGCAACTACGTTCCATGATGGATATTCATGTGTTTAAATATCCCACAGATTATGTCAACGGGCAACTTTCTACATTAACAAGGAGGAGTTTCTCTTCAAAGGGAATGCAGGAGATTAAGGATCCTTCAGAGAAGGTAATGGACCGACGACTTTTAGCAGGAATGACATTCTCGATGAAAGACTTCCAAGAGGTAAAGACCTTTCAATGGAGGATAAATTTTCAGGAGATCTAACTTAAGGTCAACAGTCTTCAAGCTGTGAACGCCAATCATTCAAGTTTGAGGAGAATGCATTCTGGAAGAATTGTGAAACTATTAGACCTGCTGAATATGTGAAACCAGAAACTTGAGGGAAATGGGACAGTGATAAATATAAAAGTAGTCATGAAGATACACGTAGATGAATTAGAAGAAGAGGTCAGCATTTGCCCCTTCAAGCCTCCTCTGGCATTCAATAAAATCATGGTGAACTGATGGTTGTATTAAATTTCATATTCCCATCCTCCCTTGCTAAAGTTTGATTCCAATGACTGGCAAAAATCTATCTATCACTGCCTTAAAAATATTCAGTGATGCCACCTTTACCATCTTCTGAAGCAGAGTTCTAAAGTTGGACAACCTTCTGAGAGAAAAAAACAAATTCTCGTCATTGCTTTCCTAAAGGTGTGACTTTTAATTTTGAAAACGTGCCCCTTAATTCTGGACTCAAGCACACAAAAAATGTAATTTCCACTTACAACTTGTCAAAACCATTCAAGACCTTATATAATTCAATCAAGTCATTATTTACTCTTATAAACTGTAATGAAGACAAGACCAGCCTGTCCAACCTGTCTTTGTAAGACAACCCAGGGGCATTCTAGGTTTCAGTTTAGTAAACCTCCTCCAAACCACCTCCAACAAGTTCACATCCTTCCTAAAATACTAGCCCGAAATGTGACACGGTAATCAAAATATGGTTTCACCAATGCCCTGTATAACTGAAGCACAACATAATTAGTTGTATATTCAATACCTTTAATAATGAAGGACAAAATGCCAGTAGCCTTCTTAATTATTCATTGTGCCTGCATGTTGCTGTTTGTGACTCATGCATCAGAACCCCTCTGCACTTCAGAATTCTACGGTGACATTTTTTATTCTTGTTAAACTGAACAAATTTATATTTCCCCTAATTATAGTCCATCTACTAGACTTTTGCCCAAACACTCATCTTATCTGTATTGGTCTTAGCCAAATTATGTGCTGGATGATGGCCTAGCGGTATAATCACTGGCCCTATTAATCTAGTGACCCATGTAATGTTTTGGGGACCTGAGTTCAAATCCAGCCATGGCAGTTGGTGGAATTTGAATTCAATAATAATCTGTGATGACCATGGAAACGTTGTTGATTGTCAGGAAAAACCTGTCTGGTTCACTGATATCTTTTTGTGAAGGAAACTTGCTGCCCTTACGTGGTCTGGCCTACATGTGACTCCAGACCCACAGCAATACTGTTGACTCTTAACTGCCCTCTGGGCAAGTTGATGTGGGCAATAAATACTATCCTAGCTAGTGACGCCCATATCCCATGAATGAATATGTAAAAGTAAACTCCCTAAGTCATTTTCACAACATACTTTCCAACCTACTTTTGTGTTATTGGCAAATTTAGCTGACATGAATCATTTTTAAGGGTTTGATATAATATGTAATAAGGTGAAGTCTCGGAACAGACTCCTGTAGGACCCCATTTATCACATCCTGCCAATGAGTAAAAGACCTATTTATTCTCTGTTTTCTGCCAGCTAGCCAATTTTTGAATTTATGTGAGTATGTTACCCCCATACCATGAGCTGTTACTTTGTACAATAACCTTTTATGTGGCACCGTGTCAAATGCCTTCTGGAAACCAAGCACTTTGCATCAATAACCCACAGCACATGTTACTCCTTTAAAAACTCGAATAGATTGGTTAAACACGACTTCTCTGTCAAGAAAACAATGCTGACTCCTTCTAATTAACATTTAGTTTTTCTAAGTGCCGAGCAATAATCTTCCTAATGGCAGATTCTAACATCTGCCCATGGCAGACATCTGTTTTCTGCTTCTCTCCCTTCTTAAATAGAGAATTTATGCATGTGACTTTCCAGTCAGAGACAACCTTTCCAGACTTTATTGAATTTTGGACAATTAACAACAATCAGAATCAAACTGCCAGGTTTAAAATTAAAACAAAGCCTAGATGTAAACTGTCAATTACTATTAATTTGTACATTTTCCATGACAATGTCTATATCAATCAGAGTCCAGTTGCTATCCAATCACACTGTCCTCTCAACAGTATAAACATTTATTTTCCCCTTGAATTAGCATTCTCCCAAATTGTTGTGATGAGTGTAAGACAATAAGCTTTGTGAAAAAAGTATCTTTTTTCAGGAATTATATACATTAGCAGATAGGAGAAAGCATTCTTAGAACGACAATTCCAAATCTGTCTATCTCAGTCAGCAAACATTACTTCTGACTCACACAATTCATTAACGTAGTGGGAATTACTCATTATCCTATAAGTAGCTCTTCTGACAGTCAAGGTTTAATTCCCCCTTCTTACTATTAACATTTAACTCTGAACATTTAACACTTAATCCAATTTCCCCGTCAACATTCCTTCCTCCACACACAGGTAATTTTTTTTCTTGAGGCTTTAATTTCCAAAGGCATTCTCAGCTCTTCTGACGGACATATACAGAATATATGTTTTTTCTTCAGTTCTTTGGAAAGCTTTCCAAGAGGCTGGGATTATTCAAGTCCTGGAGCGTTTACTTTCGAAACAGTTTTTATTTGATTGGGCTTCACTGCTACTTCACTCAAGTTGCCATATATTTCATAGTCCAAGAACCAGTCATCATCAGTGGAGTGGAATGACAGTGTCTGATAGCAAAAGAAGCAAGAGGATAGAGAACATTATGAAAATAGATATGAGGAAATACAAACTTCTCCACTACTTCTGGGGCAGGAATTTCTCTTTCTGTGACATTATGTGAACACATGCCGTGGCATGAGGCACCTGGGTTGCAGAAAAGGATATCTCATGGACTCCACAAGCAAGCAGGACTATATCATCATCAATAATGGAAGAAACTATTGGGCTAGTGGTCTTGTCTGCAACCTTGCTTGAATTATCAGCCTCAGCATCAGGCACTTTCTCAACAAGAGTCTCAATGGTGATAGAAGGACAGCGAGTGAGGGCACATTTTCAGATAATTGCTCTGGTTACCAATAGCTGGCCTTGTTCAGCAGCAGTTCATGTTAGGTTGCTAAATGTAGCTTAAAAAAAACTTGAGTGGTTTGATAGCTTGCTGATGGGATCCATTGCACTTTACAGGTGGTTGTAAAGTGAGTTAAGAATCTGTTTCTTTATCCTTTAGCTACTTTCAATGATTACTGCATTTGTGTTCATTGGAATAAGCAGAAAAACACTCATTTTTCCATAAAATTGACTCCTCAAAAGAGAGAGCAGAGAGTTCACCATCCTTGGCACTACAATCAAGAATATAGCATGATCTTGACACCTCTTCATCCAGCAAATTTTCTCTCCCTGTGGCTGAATTATACTCTTCTATTGTTTCCTGAAAGAGCAAAGGTAAGGCCTAGAATTTCACTTTGCAGCCGATGACCATCATTGCTGGTAAATCCTGTTCCTGTTTCTTTTAGATTTTCTTCACAGTGAAATATAAGACCTGTAATATCCTTCTATGGTCATAGGGGTCACATTGCATCCATGAGCAATGAGTCAATGAGTGAATTTCAATCTTTGCTGCTGCTGGCAGATAAAGAAATTCAAAGCTAAGGATCCAGCTCTGTTTAATGAAGAACGATGCTGATTGGAAATGACATACAACATTTCTGCAATGGGGTCAGTTAGCTGGAAGACTGATGAGAAAGTGACCTCTGATGGTGGCTATGGTGACTTTCACTTTCAATCTCTCTTCCATTGTAGTGAAATGTAGCTGCATTTGGCTTTTTACTCTGATGTTATTAACTCCAAAACCCGAAAATGAAATGGAGGAGAATGACTCAACCATGGTGGCTCATATTAAAAAAAAGCTACATATTCCCCATATCCAATTTGAAATTGGCTTGCTTATCACTAACCATGGTATCGGCATGCAAGAATTGTTAGTTATTTGAGACTTCCATTACACCTAAGCAGAATACCTCTTTGTCATCATGGTCCTCAGTAGCATCTATTTCTTGCTAAGTGGTCTACCTTAAAACTTCTTAGACATTGACTCCTAACGTCATTTTAACAAAACAGCTGAAGATGGTCTACTTTAATATATGCATGACATTCAGCATCAGTGATTAGGCAGGGTCGGTGCCCTATGGGTTATTCTACAACCACATGGATAAGAAGAAATGGCAAGAAGAGTCTTCCCCTTGTAAGGGAGCAGTAACCCGTTCTACTGAAGGTAACTGTGTTTTGAACATAACTGCAATGGCTTGCCACGATCCACTGTCTCAGCTCACAATTATCTCTTGTCTCTGTGGGGTGAGTATTGGAGGATGGTTTGTCCTGTGGACGTTTATGAAATCAAAGCTGTCAGGAAGGGATCGAAGAAAATTGCGTTGCGAGGGGAAATTGTATAAAAAAACCTTTATGTGCTGTGAAGAAATGAAATTTTTTTTCATGCTGTTAATGTTAGAAATATAAGACTTCTTTATGTATGGAATGTAAATAATGTAATGCAAAGGAAATCAAACTGACTGTAGACTTAACAACCCATCTGTCCTGTACAGTAAAAAAATGCTTGCACTTCCCCCTAGATTTTCCTTGAACAATCAACATCTTGTGGCTTCAGCACTCTCTGACAGCTTTCTGCCATAGATTAGCATCTTCAATATGAATGTCTGATACAGCTGGCAAAATTTCCCAGCTCAGAATGAAAGTTTCCTTTGTTACTCTTCAACTGTTTCATTACCTGCTCCGATATAATCAGTTGAACTGATACTGTTCTTTGATGGAAATAAAAGCCTCAAGCATTTTTTAAGTGTCTCAAAAAGGCAGCTACAGTTTGTTTTGATTATGCTGTGTTAAAAAAAATGCTATTCTCTTGTTCAAAAGAAATGAATTGCTGAACTGGTCTCCTTTAGCACGGTAGGAGGCACTGTGTTGATCCTGGGACACAGTAAGCGGTCAAGCAAGCTTTATACAGCATTCAATCAGTGCACTGCCTGACACCAGTGTATGCAATAGAGCAAAGAAGAAAGATCATTTCTGCCAATGCACCAACTTCCGGCTTTAATCAGAGACAGTTGAATCTTTGAACTGTGATTGCTGCCATTACCTAGCCCAAGATCATTCATGGGCTTTATTGACATTGAAGCTTTGAATCCAAACAGTTATTCATTGTTCAAGCTCATTACATTAACTAATTAAAACTCTTGAAGTTCACTGCTGGAACTACTCTATAATTCCATGGAGCACAATCCAGAACCCATAGATACTGCAATACACACAGAAGAAACAAGAAGCCACATGTAAACATGACTTAATTTCTTTGATGTTGCAGAGTAATTTCTTTGCTTTCTCTGTAACCAAACTGGTGTTGGATTCAGAGGCATTTTGATTATCAATGTACAGAGTTACTCTGTGAATTTGGGAAGAAAACAACTGAATTTGGATTAGAATTCCATTTGCGTTCAATTGCTTTCACCAATAGCCTCAGGTATTATCTGTCACAACATCTGTCACTACCTTTGCTCAGTTTAGTCTGAAGTCTGAGCTGACCAAATTTAGACTAATTTTAAATGGATCTGATTTCACCTAGTTGAATCTGGACTTCAGTGTTAATCCTTGCTGTCATCTTATTCCCCTCATCAGCACTGACAAAAAAAATCAGAACTTGAAAAGCTTGACATATGGTAAATGCTGTGATGCAAACATTGATCAAAAGACATTCAATAAAGGTAAGCAGTGAATGGCTAAAAAAATCTCAGACCTTCTTGGCTCTGGCTTTGTTCTCTTGGAACGGAAGGCATTTGTACAGCACAATACACTACAGAATAATGATGGTTTAGAAATATAGGATCAGAGCAATAACTCACACTTATTGGTGTAGAGTTATGTACCTTTTCATACATTTATCATTCCTGCTTCATTCCTTTCCATTGACAACTTATTCAGGCTATTACAATTTCTAGGCTACAGTTATTTTATCTTAAGGCACTGTGATACATTATGTTCTTC
Organism: Ginglymostoma cirratum; assembly: GCA_024137785.1. Classification (NCBI taxonomy): domain Eukaryota; kingdom Metazoa; phylum Chordata; class Chondrichthyes; order Orectolobiformes; family Ginglymostomatidae; genus Ginglymostoma; species Ginglymostoma cirratum. The sequence goes on from JAHRHZ010000223.1 coordinate 16,520,617, forward strand.
ACAGAAAATATCTCCAAAAGGATTTTTTTAAAAAAAATCTCCAGCTCCTCTAAAGTTTTCATTGAATTTGACCTAACTGTTCAAAGTACAATGTTGAAAACTTTGTTGGTACCAAAATGCTGGAAACTGATTACTTAAAATTATATACAGATGAATTTTCTATTCCATGCCTGGTGGTGTTGGTATTTAACAGCCAAGTGAAGGTCAGAGTCTGAATGCGATTCATATCACTAGGCCCCTTTTTCTTTCCCAGGCACCATATTAAGGAATGCCTTAAAATGCTTTTGCAAGAATGCTCCACTTGTATTTTAATATAGTAATTTATTTTAATGCCTGCTTAATACAACTGTGGTTTCCTTATTTTCTTGCTAGGCAATCAATTTATCCATGTCAATAGTCCAATGAAAGTCAAACATTTATTTGTTCTTAAAGTGTCGATAAAACAGAACCAATCTTATTTAATGTCCATTCTTATATGATGTTGGTGGGCTCTGTATTTGAATTGCAGCAATCTTTGTGATAATGGTACTACTGCAATGGTGCTGGGCTAAAGAATTCCTCAACAGTGTCCCAGTGATGATGAAAAAAGAGGAAAATAACCCAAATCAGGTTGTTCTGTTACCTCAACATTTCTGCTTGTCATCCTTGATGGTAGATGTTGCAAAGGAGGGATGCACTGTCAAAGTAAGCATGGTGAATTGTCGCAGTGCTGCAGTTTGTAAAGTATATTATAGAGATGTGGATAATTAGCTCAATGGGAGGTTACCAATCAAGTGAAATGCTCTTTCATGGATGCTACTGAATTTCTTAATATATGAATTTATTTCTTAAATTGAGACCAGATGTATTTGACCAACATTACAACACAAAATTGATCTAACAGTGACCACCTGAGCACTGCATTTCAAAGTATCTGCCTTAATTTGGCCATATTCTTGGTAGCAATTCTTTTCTTTGTTGCACAATTGAAAGCAGAATCTGTGAATTCCCTTGGCAGGTTCTCTCTTTTGCATTATTGGCAGTTTAGGAGTTTGAAACAAGAAAGACCTTGTACACCAACAGCAATCATGTGTACAGTGCTGAGGATGTTTAAAGGAAGCTGCATTTGCAACTCTTAGTTTGTAATGACTTAAAGCTTTTTCAAGAAGTTGCCAAGCAGGCAAGCTCCAGCATGGGAACAACCTATATTGACAACTTGAACCTTTGTGCCCCAGGCTTACTGCAGCAACTATTTGGAACATCACCAGCATCAGGCAATCCATTTGTATACCTACATCAAATAGATAATAATATGTTCTTGCGAATAGCAAATTCTTCATTATCTTTCTCCAGAAGCAAATGAGCTGAACACAAGGATTTGGCTATCCTTTCATACTGTAGCATTTTCCAAAGTCCATCCATTGTTAATGATGTTTATGTCCATTGAGTCCATATGCATAATCCCATGAATTACAAAGATTTCCACTCCAACAATGTTCATGATATTTGATGGTCATCAACACAGCATCATGTAAGTTAAAACTTTCTGTCTACAGAACAGTCATGGCACTTTAGTTAAATGTGTCTTGCATACTGAAGGAAAAGACACATAATATAAATGGTTCGTTGGAGATCAAGGCTCTTTTTTTCCAGCATTGAGTCCACTGATGAGCCTTGAATGGTGGCAGAGTGTAGATATATTGAAGTGGAGGTAGCCACCATGAACATTATTGAGCAAATTTATTACCAGACTGAAGCAGTTTCTCAGATACCTGGGCATCTCAGTGCCATTCTTTCAGTATAGCCCAGGTAGACTTCAGCCTGCATTAAAGTTTTCTGCTTAGCTTTGCCATCAAGTGAGGTCTAGCAATATAATGAATAGAAAAAGGAAATCCTCTAACCAAGAACTATATAGACACAAGTATAAAGATCTGAGAATTTAGCATGCTTCAGTCAGATGGATGTGGAGGTCTTTTGCATGATGCATTCATCTTATGGTAGACTCCCTGAACCACAACTTCCCTGACTGTGTGAAGACATGACCAAAGCGAGCGATGATCTTGCCTGCACTACTTGCAGTAACATTATTTTCCTTTATTCTTTCATAGGATTTGGGTGTCTGTAGGAAACAAATCTCTGGCTATCGCTAATTTTCCTTAACCTGTTTGGATTTCAAAGGGTTGCCAACCACAAATCTGCATGGAGTCAAACGTAGGCCAGGTAAGATGATCAGATTTTCTTCCCTAAAGGACAATAGTGAACCAGATCAATCATGATCACTACTACTAAAATTTGCATTCCCTGTTTTATCAATTGTACTGAAATTCCACCAGTGCCAATTGAACCCATGTCTTGGGACACTGGATCATTAACCACGTGACATTACCACTATGCTACAATCTCCTCCTAACATAAGTTCTTTAAAATTTTGTGGCATCCTGGCTACATCAGCTAAAAGAGTTTGTTTTTGCACCAAAATTTTCCAAGCAACAATTTCCTCATTGATCAGTAGAAATCCACTTCCCCCTTCAATGGTGTTTTAAAAATTGCAGCTATGCACAATTTCCTCATCCCACTAGCTTCAAGCTTTGGCTGATTCTGGGATTTCCTTACAAACATTTAATGATATTGACACATGATTGGGCAAGTGAAAAGCTTATTGCACTCCATCCCATCACTGGAATACGAGTGATTGAAAATTGTGAAAATTAGGAACTGAAATAAAAGTTGCTCTTAGTTTTATCAGAGACTATTCTAAGCCTTGAAACTATGCAGCAAATAGCACACACACAATTAACATTTTCAAAAGACTTCGCCTGACGAAGGAACAGCACTCAGAAAGTTTATCATTTCAAATGGACCTGTTGGACTGTAACCTGGTATCATATTACATTTGACTTTGTCCATTTCAATCCAACACTGTCACCTCCACATTGTTTTCAAAAGATGTTTCTTTAAGACAGGTATTAAATCATTTAATCAAGTTTAAACCTTTTAGAATAGTGGAAGAAGGAATTTCATATAAATGTGATAATCATTCATCCATTGATATTTCACATTGTCAATCAAAGTTTTAGTGATTAACAAATGCTCCAACAAACATAGGATTCAGGTGATGGCTGGGCAGATTTAGTAGCACGTGGATTTAAGAACCAGATTACAGCTTCACTCCTACACACTCCTATGTAAAATATGCTAAGCCATTTCAAAGAATACCTAACTTTCATTTTTCTTCGGTGTTCTCTTCTGCATGAGGCAACTGATTGATTGTTTGTACATTTGATGCATTATATAGCGTTGAACAATCTTAACAATTTTTAATGTCTCCCTGGAGATAGTGTCAGGCAATAGGCACTGTGCAATTACAAGCTTATTTTGGCAGCGGTATCTTGTTATTATTGCACCTGTATACACCTCACAAATAATTGAGGACAGGTCTGAACTATCAGGTAATGGTTTGCAGCCAAAATGGAATATACCAGAGTTTAATTAACCCTTGAGTTCTGAAAGATATTGGGAAGAGATTTAAAAGATGTGTAATTTCATACAGAGAATATTTCCATGGAAACCTCCTAAAGAATGACTGAATTAAGTGTACAGAACAATTGACATTAAACTTGCATTACAAGAGTTGTGCAGATGGTGGGCCAGATTTTCTGGTGAGCACTAATTCCATGCTGATTGCCACCTGGCCCTTCTTTTCTAACAAAAGGGAGCTCCACGTTTCTGAGAGAAGATTCCACCTGGGTCTTCATTAGAAAAGCAGCACTGTACTCCCACAGAACTGACAGGGGAAGGCAAACCATGCTTCCTTTTCATAGCAGCCAGCTGCCTTATTCTGAAATTTAAAGATCCCCACTGCACCTTGACAGCTTCTGTCGATGGGTTGTTATATAAAGTCAGGGTGATGTTTGGATGTTGGAAGTGTAGTGTGCCAGATAAGTAGCTGGGAGGGCAGTAGAGAGCCAAGTCAGTAGGGTGTCAGCTGATTAGGGGGTAAGAATACAGATATATAAGTTCTGAATATGAGTTCTAAGGAAGGGTCACCGGACCCGAACATTAACTCTGATGTTTTCTTTGCAGATGCTGCCAGACCTGTGGAGCTTTTCCAGCAACTTTTGTTTTTGTTAGGGGGTAGGATACTAGCTGGTTCAGGTTCGGCCGCTGGTTCCTGCCTCCTGGGCGAAATTTTAGGTCCTGGTTGAGGGTGTTAGGTCCCAGGTGAGGATTGTCAGGCGACAAAGCAGAGCTTGGTGGGTTTTGCAGTGGTCAGGGTCAGGTCCAAGGGCACAGGGGCTGGGTCAAGTCTAAGGGTTGTCCCCTTAGGCCCTCAGGGTGTGATGTGAGGCCTTGTGATGTATAAGTGGTTTGGAGGTGGTGTAAGTGGCAGTGTGTGCCGTAAGTGTATGTGGTAATTTTAATAGTTCCTCAACAGTTAGACTATGTTTTTAATAGTCTAACTTTTCCCAAACAATGAATTTATTCGAATTAATCTGAGCCATCCAATATATCTGACTATTATAGAGGCACTCAGAAGGTTTCAGACATAGAGGAATTACCCAGTGGAAAACTCAACTCCCCTGGCAATTCTTTTGGAAACTGCTACAGTGGGGATTTTCTCATCTCCAATTACAATTCCTGTCTACGTGAGCATATCAACTGTCTGCCAAGCGGAAAATATGCCCCCTAATACTTTTCTGAAATACAAGATTAGTTATCATGATTGTCACAATAATATAGAAGATTAAAAAAGATGATGGAAGCTTACAGTGAAGTAAATACAGTTGCAGATAAATTATATTTTTAAATTGTTACTTTATATTATTTTTTGTTTGGTGCTTTAGTTTTCGTTTAGTTCTATTTAAAAGAGAATTATGTGAACATTTGCTTGAACTCGGGGATGTTCCCACATTGACCTCTCTGAAACCTTGTATTTTCAACATGACAAAAGAACAGATAGTTATTGTAGTTACTCGGCAATTATGCAAAGAGCTTGAGAAATCTGTATTAAAGTCTAATTTTAGTACAACTGAAAATGTATTGGAGTCTTCTGAGTGAGTCACATTTAACTGCGTGAGTCAATGCACTGATTGATAGCATATCACATGTGAAAAGAGCAATAGCTAGTCATTTTAATTTTTAACTTCCTCAATGTTACTGAAATTTGAGCTCCGCTGTGTTTGGTCTTGCAAGTTATCTGCACGTTGGAAGTGAATGTATCTGTAATTTATACAACAACTCTGCACTTCATTACAATTTCAGTGACATTGTTAATAATTAATTGAAATATTGTATTTGGTAAAAGCAGAGCTATTGATAGGCGTATTCTGCTAGTCTTTAACTGTATTATATACCATGTGAGCACTGATTACCAGAAAATGTACTAAATTTGTTTGAACATCCCTGAAGCATAGTCCTTCCTCCAGCATTTATTGCTGTTGCTGATCTGGATTCAGCTTGCTCAGAAATAACTGTTAATCACTTAAGACCTGCAAGTTTAAGAAGCCTAATGAAACCCTGTTTCCCATGATATATTTCAACTTGAAAAACCTTTCGCTCAGGGGTGGTATGGTGGCTCAGTGGTTAGCATTGCTGCTTCACAACACTAGGGACCCAGGTTTGGATAACTGTCTGTGTGGAGTTAGCACATTCTCCCCATGTCTGCATGGGTTTCCTCCAAGTGCTGTGGTTTCCTCCCCACAGTCCAAAGGTGTGTAGGTTAGCTAGATTAGCCATGGGAAATACAGGGGTAGGGTAGGGTAGCAGGGATAGGTCCAGCCAGGATGCTCTTCAGAGAGTCAGTTTGGATCTGTTGGGCCAAATGGCTTATTTCCACACTTAAAATGTTCTATATTGTGCCTTTAGACATGACATGATGTCCTGACTGGATATTTGCTCACACCAAATAGTTCAGAGTTTGGTAACCTATAATTATCTTGCTAATGCCACACAGTCTCCAATTCTCTCATTCTCTTACTCTCTTCCTCCCTGAGTCATTAATTCCTGGAATAATAAACCATATCAATTTGACATGTTACTGATTTATGCAGCAAATGACTGAGCTATTCTGTTTTTATCAGACAGATGTGGCTGGGGGATAGGAAAAATTGAACTACTTCCTATGGAGCAGATTCAAACCTATTCTTGTACTAATTCTCATATTCATTCTCAACAGCACATATCCACATGCACAACCAGCAAAACAGGAATCAAAAGCAAAGGGTTTTTCAAGTTGAAATATGTCATGAGAAACAGGGTTTCATTACATTTCCTAAACCTGCAGGTTTTAAGTGATTAACAGCTAATTCTGGGCAAGATGAATCCAGATCAGCAACAGCAATAAAATGTTGGAGGAAGGACTATGCCTCAGGGATGTCAAAACAAATTTAGTACATTTTCTGGTAAGCAGTGCTCACATGGTATATAATACAGTTAAAGACTGGCAGAATATGCCTATCAATAGCTCTGTTTTTACTAAATACAATATTTTCATTCATTATTAACAATGTCATTGAATTGTAATGAATTATGTAGAGTTATTGTATAACTCACAGATACATTTACTTCTAACGTGCAGATAACTTACAAGACCAAACAAAGCGGAGCTCAAAATTTCAGCAATATTGAAGAAATACCAGGAAATGTTTCCAATTTCCAGATTTCCTTAAATTCATCTTCAAGTTCAGGGTTAAAAGTGTGAAATATGATAATAGTTCTAAAAGCTCAGCCTTTTTAATAAAGGATTTATTCTTATTCATTCCTTGGATGAGAGTCTCACTGGTTAAATGAGCATTAGTTGGTCTTAAGAAGGTGGTGATGAACCATTGCAGTCCACATGGTGCAGGAACAGTGAGAGTTTCAGTAAGGTAGTTTCAGGATTTTGAATCAGAATTCTGAATCAGGATGGTGTGTGGCTTGGAGGAGAACTTGCAGATCGTGGTGCTCTCATGCATCTGCTGCCCCTGTCCTTTTAGGTGATAAAAGTCATGGGTTTTCAAGGTGCTGTCTAAGGAGCTGCCTTGGTGAGTTGTGAATCAATAGTGGCGGGAATGAGTTTGGAAGGTGGTAGATGCAGTGCCAGTCAAGTGGCATGAATGATGTTGAGCTTCTTGTGTCTCATCCAGGCAATTGGTGAGTATTCCATTACACTCCTAACTTGTGCCTTGTAGATGGTAGATAGGTTTTGAAATCTTACTGAGAACTTTCATTTTCTAACCTGCACTGGTAGCCAAATGTTTATATGGCAGGTCCAGTTCAGTTGCTAGTAAATGGTAATGGGATGATAATGTAGGGGTTTCAATGATGTTAATGCCATTGAGTATCAAAGAGTGATGGTTAGATTCTCTCCTTTTGGAGATGGTTATTGCCTGGTAGCTGTGGGACTTAGATCTCACTTGCCACCTATCCGCCTAAGCCTGAACATTGTTCAGGTTTCGTTGTGTTTGGACATAGACTGCTTCAGTACCTGAGGAGTCATGAATGGTGCAGTTTGCATTGTGCAGTTATTAGTAATATCTTACTTCTGACCTTATGATGGAGAGGGGTCATTGAGGAAGCAACCTAGAGCTCTACCCTGAGGAAGACCAACAGAGATATCCTGTGGCTGAGATCATTGACCTACAACAACCCAAACCCTCTTCCTTTGTGCCAGGCATTAATCTAACCAGCAGAGAGTGCTCCCAATCCCCATTAATTCCCACTGACTTATGTTTTGAAAGGAGTCCTCGATGCCATACTTAGTCAAATGCTGCCTTGATGTCAAGGGGGGTTCACCTCCAATTCCCCTCTTTAGTCCATGTGTGGAGCAAAGCTGTAATAAGTCAGAAACCAAGTGGGTCTGGCAGAACCCAATTTAGTGTTGATGAGCAAGTTGAGTAGATGCTGAATGACAGCACTCTTGATGATACCTTGGTGATCACTTTGCTGATGACTGAGAGTAGACTGATAGAACTGAAATTGACTGGGTTCAATTTATCCTGTTTGTTGTGGCTGGGAATATCTGGGCAACTTTCTAAATTGCCAAGTATATGCTAGTATTGTAATTCTAATGGAATAACTTGGCTAGGGATGCAGCCAATTCTGGAGCACAAGACTTCTGTATTATTGACTGTATGTTGTCTTTACAGTATGTGGTGCCTCCAGCCAATTTATATCACATGAAATGAATCAGGTTGGCTGAAGACTGACATCTGTGATGCTGGCAAAGTCAGCATGAAATTGATAGGTATCATCCAGTCAAGGTATTGACTGAGAATGCTTGTAAATTCTTCAATGCTTTATTTTTGCCAATTCTTCCTGCAAGGAGATAATGGGAGTGACCGAGTATGATGAAAGTGGATGAAACAACAGTTAGTGATGATGCTTGAGAGTTGATCAGTTGTTTCCAGTCAGTGGTCATGAAGTGCAGAGGGCAGGAAGGATTAGTAGTTTGAGAGGAAGAAGTGAGATCCATTAAGCAGACATGATGCATGCAGCAGTGACAGTTGTAATTGATGAGCTTTGGTGAGATTTGATTAATGGCACAGTTAGAGCTTGTTGTGATCCTGCGAGTATGAAATAACATAGGGATGATGGTGGCACTTAATCTTACAGAACACTAATGATCACTAACCTTCTTTATGCACTGATGAGTTTACCCAGGACACTGCATTAACTTTTACATTAACATTAACACTGCTATCCCTGTCCAGGCTATGATTCAGATGTCATGATCTGGTTGCCAGTCAGCAGGACCCAGTACTGTCCTCATTTCCATCAACACATCCACCAGCACTACCAGATCTCTGCTGGCTAACTGAGGACCTAACTTGTATTTCTTGGCCATTTCCTTGAGATGACAGTACAGGGCCACAATGTGAAGGGCAGTTCCTGGTCTGTCACGTCGAAAGTGCTGTGGAGCTGGGAATTAAATATGTGCTAGTAATGTAGAATTTGCATGCAGCAACTGCAGCAGCAAGCATTTTCACCTCTCCTGTCGTGTGATTCCATGACACACTGCTGTAGGGGCCACGTGCGTATGAAGAGCAGAAGCTTTTGTGCGGAAAATCACAATGGGCTACAGTGGACCATGAATCTCATTCAAAATAAAACTTTGTCTAAAAATGGAGACATTTAGCGCTATGGAGAGATCGTTGGGTATCTTCTAGCAGCTCAAGTAGGGAGCTTGGACATACAGTCATGAGACCAGCATATAAAACGCGGAGAGTCATTATTCAAAAACTTAATAGAAATATATGCATTGAAGTTTAACTCAGAGCTTTGCTGGACTACTGAAGCAAATTAAAGTAAATTCCAGAGGGCTATGCCATTTTTTTGGATTAGTCCTTAGGAAGTGACTGCATTTTCAAGATTGTTGTAGAAAATAAAAGGGAATTCTTGGGAGACTTAAAATGTAAAACTGAGTTTTTGTTGTCAAAGTCATTGTAAGCTCTAGCGTTAAGTTCACTGTGGTTGCTTTGTTTAGTCCTTTTTGACATTCAATAAAACTTGTTTTTATTTACAAATGTGAAATCTTGTGGTGCAGTTATCAATCAATTGTTAGGTATTTGGATTAATAATAGCATTATAACAGCTACAACAGACCAAATGTGAAAATGATTCTTTCCTGAATGAGTTTGAAAGCCAGCAAAATGAATAGAAAATCATGCATTCCCAAACCCTAAATGATAAGCTCTTGTTACAATATACCACAAACATCTGTGAAAGATGAAACATGATATATTGCATGAATTTTGAGGAAGGGTCATTGGACCCAAAATGTTAACTCTGATTTCCCTCTTCAAATGCTGCCAAACGACAGCTGAGCTTTTCCAGCAATTTCTTCCTTTGTTACATTGCATATGATTAATGCAAAAAAAGGGACAGTGCTATATGTTATTCTTTAAACAGCCAATGTAATTGATATTTTTGCTGAGTTTCAAGGAAGGGGAAGCCAAACAGCTGGAGGATCATCTATCTTCTTCAGGAAGAATATATCATTATCATCAACTGATTGTGCATTGTTGCTGTTCCTCACCATTTGCCCTGACACTATCTTTCATCCAAGTGGGAGTACAGAGTCATTCAACTGTTCAAACATTCTTACTTTAGCTTCTAAACCAGGGCACTTATTTGACATTATTCTTAGATATTTCTCAAAGGTAGGTGCAGCTAATATTTCGCAAAACATATTTTAGCTTCTACTTAGCTGAGAAATGTTCCTCCTGCATGAACCCTTGTGACTTTGAGGCCAAACTGTAGGCACCTCTCTGCCAAATTAAGCTGATTTGAAATACAGTAAGTCCAAGGAGCAATTGCCTCAAAAGGCCAAGAAATTTTATACTTGCAAAATGATATAGAATTAGGAGGAGCAGCTGAGTTTCTCTCAGCTCCTCAGCACTCCTGAGGGCTACTGCCAGTACATGACTGGCCTTCCTCCCATTTTCTAACCTGAAGGCCATAAATGACTGGGCAGGTGTTCAAAGTTGATTGCTGAGGGTAAGGCAGGTTCCAGCTGTTCACTGAAAGTAGTCAAAGGAAGCCCAGTTTGGAAAAGGGGGTCAGATATCTTGATTCAGTTGTACACTGCCAGCATGCCATTAGTTATGAAACCAAACATGGCCAAGACCAATTTCTAACTAGGAACTTAAATAAACAAATTCCTCATCATGTTAAACTAGTACATTGATAACTGCCAGCAAGAAGAAGTAATGCTTGGCAGCTATGCCAGTTCTCTAGTTTTACCACACTTATCCATCTCAAATAATATTTTAATTTTCATTACCATTATCAATCCCATTATCATTATAAAAACCTCAATACCTTGCAAGTTGGCATTCCTCTCAAATAAACTGTCGAACTACTGGAATGGTTCTGGTTATCTGAAAGCTCTAAGGCAAGGTATCAATCAATCACTCCTGCATTTTGTCCTGAATCTTGGTCTTATGTGGGGACCAGAGCAAGCCACATTACTCGAGTGTAAACCAGCAAAGCCTCAATTAGTAGAAGGGTAGTGCCTTTTGTTTCATGTATGTTCTCGGAATACACCACAATTACAACCTCACATAAATTGTACTCCGAGTTTAGCTGTGCTGGTAATAGTTGATAGGGTTGCCATCGTTCAGTGTCTTTCTATCATACTTTACATTTTTAATTTTGCTAGCATTAAACAATGTAGTTAATCATACAAAATCAGAGCATGGTTAGAATGCTCAACTCCTCACGCCAGTCACTAAGCCACGAAGTCAGTTGTCAGTCATGTTTTGCCACAAAGCAGTGTTGCAAGGGATCACCTTGAGTCCTAATGTGGATGATTGGATGCGTCTCTGATTTGTCTCAAAATGAATGGGACACCTGCTGGTTTTCCATTGCAGCCATTGAAAAGATCATGCTGTGTCTTGAAGCTAAGGTTATATCTCAAATTATAGAAAAATATAAAATTAATGGGTTAGGAAAAATCAACTAGTACATTGTCCAAGAAAGTATGTTTGTATTGGAACTTTTGTTTATCATTTGCTTAATCTTCTTTCTTGATAAATTTATCTTTGTTGGAACATTTATCCTTGTCTTTGTGTTCACTCTTCGTAGGACATGTGATTGTGAAAATGTACTGTTGGCCCAGAAGTAAAATGTACCTGTAAACAAGTGAGCTGCAAGAACCTCCTCCATTTGTTTCTGGCAATTTAAACCAGCCCTGAATGTATGCACGTGGAGTCATAAGTGTTGTACAGCATGGAAACACCCATTTGCCAGCATTTGGTCCATATCCCTCTCAACCCTTCCTACTCATGTACTCATCCAGACGACTTTTAAATGTTGTAATTGTACCAATCTCCACAATTTTTTCTGGAAAACATGATAATGTGCCACTGAAACTGCATTAGATGATGTGTTTATGAGAATGTAAATTGCACATACATACATAATTTCACGATTAGAATTGTGGACGATTGTGACCATCAGTGTGGGGAGCTTTCATTATTTCGTCTGGATAACTGTAATTATATAGTGGCATTTCCCAAATTACAACAGTGGCTACACTTCAAAAGTACCTAACTGGCTGGAAGCACATTAAGTCATTCTGAATTCATTAAATATGCTAAATAAAGGAAAATTAACATTTATAATTATCAACCAGATTGCTACATTTTATATGCTAAATTTGTTGTCAGGGGAAATGATGGCTAAGTGGTGTTATTGCTGGACTGTTAAGCCAGAGGCAACCCAATTAATATTCTGAGGACCTGGGTTCAAATCCCACCATGGTAGTTAGTGGAATTTGACTTCAATGAATATCAGGAATTAAAAATCTAATAATAACTGTGAATCAATTGTCAGGGGAAAAACCTGTCTGGTTCACTAATGTCCTTCAGGGAAGGAAACTGCCATTCTTACCTGAGATAGTAGGAACTGCAGATGCTGGAGAATCTGAGATAACAAGGTGTAGAGCTGGATGAACACAGCA
>JAHRHZ010000223.1:16533437-16571799 GCA_024137785.1 Ginglymostoma cirratum
GCTCCTCTGATGCTGCTTGGCCTGCTGTGTTCATCCAGCTCTACACCTTGTCATCTGCCATTCTTACCTGGTCTGGCCTACATGTGACTCCAGACCCGCAGCAATGTGGTCGACGCTTATCTGCCCTCTGGGCAATAAATGCTGCTTAGCCAGTGACACCCTCTCACCATGAATGAATAAAAGGAGAAAAAAAAAAACGGAGATACTGAAACAGTCTTTTCCAACTTTTCCAGGTCACTAAAGGACTTTTCCATCCTCATTCTTTATCCATGCCAGCACCTTTCACCTTTACCCCTTCCCACTTCCCCATCTTCTTTCTCCTCTTCCTCCTCCTCTCCCCGGTTATTGATTCCAATGAAAGAAAAATGTTCGATGAGTTTATGAATAGTTCCAGGACTAGTGTGAGATTCAGTGCACATACTATTGATGAAAAGTTTACTTATGACTTGAAATGCTCTGCAGAATGAGCTCTCATAAATGTCACTCCCGTTGTGACATGGAATCAGTTAGATAAATTGATCAATAAAATTGTTAGGTAATTGGGAAATCAAAGGGTGTAGGGATAGGGTAGGAAAGTAGGGTTTATGTGGAAGATCACTCATTATTTTTTGAATAACAGAACAGGCTTGAGGGGTGGGAGTGTTTACTTCTGCTCCATTTTCGCACATTCTTATGCATGTTCTGCATTTGTTAATAGGTAACCTTATCAAATGTTGGAGAAGGCTTGAGGTGCAGAATAGTCTGCTCCTGCTACTAATATGTATGTGTAGTATAATGAGATACACAAAAGATGATGTATCGGATGATGTTACTGTCACGATTGTGATCAAGAACAGAACCTGATTTTAAAGCCTGGACTTTCATGGACTGAAATGGTTTTAAAATGGAAAATCACTGACTCAAAATGGCGACAGCAATCAGCTGATCACACAGGTTTGCCAAGCCTTATGAAACCAATATTAATAAGTGAAATCATCTGAACTGAAATTAACATTTTATCAAAAGGTACTGAAATTAGTACAATAAGTCATTTGTTAAGAAAAACTCACCTCCAATTTTGATTTATACCTGTATGATAAGTTTCACACATTGGAAATCGAAGATGCCACCTGCAATTATTAAGCATAGAGAACAGACATTGGAATATACTAATCAGTTGGTATTTCCAAAAACTGCTTTAGGCAGAGCAGGAGAGATCAACTTTGATAGGAGACCTGGAGAAAGCACTGTTTCTCTTTGTCTACTTCTCAAGGGACCAAACACCAACTGACAATACAAAATAGAGAGCTACATTCGGACATTGAGTACATCAGACTATTACTGGGATTGGGATTGGGATTGGGATTGGGATCCTCAAACTAAACCATCCCATGACAAGAGATCGGATCCCTTCTGAGGTTAAGATTTGGAAATCTGCCATTCCCCTCAATACATCCCAGTTTTAATAAGCTCACTACCTGCTCCTGAGTCTATCAACCAGGCTGAATTCTGAACAGGAACCAGGGTGGCAGAGTACCTGCACACCATCCTCATTCCAAATGTTGTGCCTTAGCCCAGACACCTCTTCACTGTCTGTAAAGGAACTGTTGAGTACGTTTGTCACTCCAGAGCAGCAGCCTGACCCGCCGAGTGTTTCAGAACTTTTTATGTTTGCTTTAGAAAACTTTTATATCTGCTTGTCTTATGTATAGAAATTAGTAACTATTTAGAGGACAGGCACCTCATGTTTGACCAATATGCCACAGCTAAAGTGAAGCACCTCAACAGCAATTTACATTGTGGAAGCAGGTCAGTAATTATTCATTTTCTGTTGACAGTCAGAAGTCAAAGGGAAATAAAAAAGCAGCTCCCTTTTGACGAATCTGGGCAGTTGTCAGTTACAGGTCGCACACACTGTCTGTTTAGGCACTGCACTGTTTGCCTATTATGTGCCAGATGCAATATTTACAAAAGCCAAAAAACAGTGAAAAAGTTGTTGACTTTGTCGGTTATCCAAACCTCAACATTACTTTTTTTTGAAAGGTTAGGTTTTATTTCCAGGCGAATGATTAAATAAACACCTACAAGCGCACTTCTGGTCCATGTAACATTTAGAAACACTGCACACTCAGATCTTTGTACTGGCTGCCAATTATTCAAGTTTCTGCCTTAACAAAACCAGGCAATTTTATCTTAGAGTTATCACCATGAGGTTAAGTGAACATTTAATTTTGGTCCCCTGTGCTGTTCGAGTAATCCGAAAACAGGGATGAGGTCAGAGGCAGGCGTGTATGAACTTGGATAGTTTGCTGTATCTACATTGAATTCCAACCCTTGCGTGTTTGTGTTTCCCCATTCTTTTTAACTGACAATGTGCAACCGTAATGATGGGAATTGTTTTTACTTTATCAGTGAGTTGAAAAGAGAAAAGGAAATTACAACTGTATGGATACAGCAAGGATTTTGTTTATCTGGTGTCTTTTTTACTCTCTCCATCCTGGCAGTGTTTGGAGTTTGTAACTTTCACTGAAGCTGCACTTTTCTCATGCATGGCAATATACGATCCGTGAGTGTTCTTTATTTTTTTCAAGGAATGTGGCTAGTCCTTTATTGTACATCCTCAATTGCTGTTGAACTGAGTCAGCCTTTTCAGAAGGTAAGAAAGATCCAACAACATTGTTGTAGGTTTGGAGTCACCAGTATAGGTCAGATCAAATAAGGACAGCAGACTTCCTTCCCTGAAAGGGATCAAGGAACTAGATGGAATTTTTACAACAATCGAGAGAATCCTTATGGTCACCATTACTAAAACTAGATTTATTAATCGGATTAAAATTCCACCAATGACCATAACGAGATATGAATACAAGTCCCCAAAGCATTCACTCGGGCCTTAACACTGGCTCCACCCAGAATCATTGCACTTAGTGCAGCGCAGAGCATTAGGTGAAAAAACACTGTCAGTCAGTCCAGAGCTAAACTGCAAGGTTCCTGACATTTGTCCTTGGTATGGCAGGAAGGCGAAATCAGCACCTATCCTTATGGGCAGGATCCTGGTGATCCTGCCGGGCATGGTGGTGCTTAAGCAGATCCTCCTCCTCCCACAGGAGAGGAGGCCATGAAACCAGACCATGCCAGTTTGGCCCAAGGTAATGATCCACATTAAAGCAATCTCAGCCATGTAGAATCCACTACGCTACTGCAACAGACTAACAAAGGACCAAGACAAAAATACGAGGGCTTGTCCAGGATTTAACAGTGAGACCTCACACATTAACTACATTCTCTTGAAGTGACAAACAGTCTACCAGACCAATGAGCCAACAATGACCAACCATTCATTCTATGCTGAATCTAATTATTACTGGTGGAGGATAAGCCATTATAGAGGCTTAACAAGATGAGGCACCTATCTTACATAGCAAGGTGTAGCTTATTGCATACTACCAGGCTATTGTGATATTACAGTAATGTCCCTACCTCTGAGTCAGGAGATAACAAGGTGTGGAGCTGGATGAACACAGCAGGTCAAGCAGCATCATAGGAGCAGGAAAGCTTGACATTTCGGGCCCAGACCCTTCATCAGAAATGGGGGAGGGGAAGAGGGTTCGGAAATAAATAGGGAGAGAGGGGAAGGCGGATAGAAGATGGATAGAGGAGAGGATAGGTGAGAGCAGGCAGACAAGTCAAAGAGGTGGGGATGGAGCCAGTAAAGGTGAGTGTAGGTGGGGAGGTAGGGAGGAGATAGGTCAGTCCAGGGAGAACGGACAGGTCAAGGGGGCGGGATGAGGTTAGTAGGTAGGAGATGGGGGTGCAGCTTGAGGTGGGAGGAGGGGATAGGTGAGCGGAAGAACAGGTTAGGGAGGCGGGGACGAGCTGGGCTGGTTTTGGGATGCGGTTGGGGGAGGGGAGATTTTGAAGCTTGTGAAATCCACATTGATACCATTGGGCTGCAGGGTTCCCAGGCTGAATATGAGTTGCTGCTCCTGCAGCCTTCGGGTGGCATCATTGTGGCACTGCAGGAGGCCCAAGACGGACATGTCGTCTGAGGAATGGGAGGGGGAGTTGAAATGGTTCGCGACTGGGCGGTGCAATTGTTCATTGCGAACCGAGCGCAAGTGTTCTGCAAAGCGGTCCCCAAGCCTCCGCTTGGTTTCCCCGATGTAGAGGAAGCCACAACAGGTACAGCGGATGCAGTATACCACATTGGCAGATGTGCAGGTGAACATCTGCTTGATGTGGAAAGTCTTCTTGGGGTCTGGGACTGGGGTGAGGGAGGAGGTGTGGGGGCAGGTGTAGCACTTCCTGCGGTTGCAGGGAAAAGTGCCGGGTGTGGTCGGCCTGGAGGGGAGTGTGGAGCGGACAAGGGAGTCACGGAGAGAGTGGTCCCTCCGGAAAGCAGACAAGGGTGGGGAGGGAAAAATGTCTTTGGTGGTGAGGTCGGATTGCAGATGGTGGAAGTGTCGGAGGATGATGCATTGGATCCGGAAGTTGGTGGGGTGGTATGTGAGGATGAGGGGGATTTTTTTTTGGTCGTTATTGCGGGGACGGGGTGTGAGGGATGAGTTGCAGGAAATGCGGGAGACACGGTCGAGGGCGTTCTCGACCACTGCGGGGGGGATGTTGCGGTCCTTGAAGAACGAGGACATCTGAGATGTACTGGAGTGGAATGTCTCATCCTGGCAGCAGATGCGGCGGAGGCAAAGGAATTGGGAATAGAGGATGGCATTTTTTCAGGAAGGTGGGTGGGAGGAGGTGTATTCTAGGTAGCTGTGGGAGTCGGTGGGCCTGAAATGGATATCGGTTTCTCGGTGGTTACCCGAGATGGAGACAGAGAGGTCCAGTGATGCTGCTTGGCCTGCTGTGTTCATCCAGCTCCACACCTTGTTATCTCGGATACTCCAGCATCTGCAGTTTCTATTATCTCTGATACAGTTATCTCTGAGTCAGGAGGCCTGGTTTCAAGTCCCACCTGTTCCAGCTGTGTGTAATAAAATCCCTGAACAGGTTGATTAGAAACAATTTATGTCATGTTAGTGGGGCTCTTGTGGTGCAGTGGTAATGTCCTTACCTTTGAGCCTGGAGACCCAGGTTTAAGTCCCACTTACTCCATAGATTGATAATAACATTTCTACAACAGGTATGATTAAAAGATATGTATTGTATGCTCACAAATTATGACATTAACATTACTACCAAGGGAGAATTACAAATATCAGTGGCCAGATATGTTATGTCTTTCTCCATCAGGACCTTACACAAGACTAACTGTTTCATGAACCAAATTCTGCATGATGTCATCAGATCATGTGAAGTTGATGCAACCTCAACATTAAATCTTCTGGAAATATTGATTTATACAACAAATAAGACACAACAACTGGTCAGGCTTTCAAAGTGTAAGAACCTCCTGTCTATATAAAGGGTTTCAAAGTCTTGTTGGTAAGGCTTTTAGTTTGAGGGTGTAAATTGTGTGTTGTCTTACGCTTAAATGGAGGTGAGGGTATGAAGACAGATTGGCTAAAGTAAACTGGGAAAATTGGTTAAAACATAAGATATAAAACATAGAAGAGCAGTGACAGAGTGGTGGTTACCAGGGATGTAGTGCAGCTGAACAAACAGCAATTTGTTTAGAAGCAGAACATATTACCAAATGGTGTGCCATGAAAATAAACAATACAAATTGAGTACAGGAACGCACATGCTCTTTAACTGAACCTGCCTCTTGGCCAGATAGCTTTCGTATGAAATCCTAATCAATTTGAAGTGTCAGAATAAAATATAAACTAGAATTTTACCCAATTATTGAAATTCACCTTTTAAAAGTACAGACAAAATTTGAATGAATACCGGCCCGATTCTGTTTTGTCTTGGTGCACTGAAGAGCAGAAGGGGAGAGTAGAAAAAAAGAAGAGTTTGGCAATTATTAGCTCCTCACCCACTTCCAATTTAAACATTTAACCTAGCCATAGCTCTGGAAAAGCATCCACAAATCCACAAAAAAGTTAATTTTAGGCCCAAACTGTGTAAAATCAACTCAGTTTGCCCACTTTTCTCGTTTCTATTGTCAAGTAGCATAGAACACATTCTAATCTGCCATTATTTTGTAGAATGGTCTGTTTTGCTATATAACTCTTGTGGCAATGTTTTAATAGTGGTATCAGGTATGAATTCAGCTTGTCATTTTCTGTAATAGATTAATAATTACAAAAATAGTTGCATTTCAATAGTACATGTGTAAAAAAAATTGATCAAAGCATTGTCATTTTACATGGAGTAACAATCATTCATTTCTAAACAGTTCCCTGTACACTTGCCTTCCCTTATGTGTGCTTGCTTAAAGATCATCATCTTAGAATCCCTACAGTGTGGAAACAGGCCCTTCAGCCCAACAAATCCACACCGACGCATTCCCCTTAACCCACCTAATCTCCACATCCCTGAATACAACGCACAATTTAGCATGGCCAATCCACCTCACCTGCACATCTTTGGACATGGGTGGAGAACTAGAGCACCTGGAGGGAACCCGCACGGTCACGGGGAGAATGTGCAAACTCCATACAGACAGTCACCCAACAGTAGAATCAAACCCGGGTCCCTGGCGCTGTGAGGCAGCAGTGCTAACCACTGAGCCACTGTGCCGCCTAAATCTTGGCCTACCACTGAATTCAAACCTAACTTTGACTGTCAAAAGTAGCATTTTATATGAATTTAGTGATTTAGCACAATGAAGAGGTTGTGCGGTTAGTTAGATGATGAAAGGGTGATGCAAAATTAGTCCTGTACCTTCCTCTGCTCATTCACAGAGTTATTGCCTTTCATGTTCCCTCCACACTTGTGGAGTCGTGACACTCAAAGTATGCAGAATTCTTTTGCTCTCTCTCTGTCTAATGGACAGAGATGGTTATGGTCCTCTCCATATACACAGAATAATGAGAATGACATACAGTCTCCTCATCTGACAATTCATTTTATTCTCTATGAACTATGTGGTATTCCAAAGTAAAAATAATTTGACAGGATGAATGATTTTTTACATTTACATTATTAACAGTGCTGCGGAAATGGCTTTTAGCTTGGCTCAGTTGATTGATTTCTAGGCTTTGATCCACAAACAAAAGTTGTTAATGTCCAGTAATGAAAATAATGTTTATATATTGGAAAGAGAAAAGGCATTTCAACTGCATCCATAGTATCATTGAACGAAGGGCTGCTGGTTTGTAACAGCTGTATTACCTAATATTACCGTAATGACAGAAAGACCACCGACGCTGGCTCACTCTGACTTCATGTATCTGATTAGGCTCCAAGGCCATCATATTTAAAGACAGTTTGGGGTGTTGTAGTATTAGATAATGGATCTGCAAGGGTTGACGTTGGAAAGTACAAAATGTTTCATGTCATCTAATGATGTCATGCAAGCATGAATGAGGATAAGGCAGAACATCTTCAATCTCAGAGTGCAGACCAACATCCACAAGTCTCCTCATAATCTTAGCAACTATGTTTACGTTAACTAATACAATTGCTTTCATGTAATAAATTATATCTTGTTCAAGGCAACAGCTACTTCTTGCTAAGACTCAGTTTGTTACAGGAAACTATCTCAACCATAAGCTGCTAAGCATTGGTATCCCAAACCCAAATACAACATTGCGATCAGCAACGCAGTTTGGAAATGGAATTTATGTGCACCGTTGAAGTAGTAATCAGCAGTGAACATTAGGTAACTCAGTGAGAATTTCAGTGAACCTAGAAACATAGAATTCTAACAGGTCCAGGATCAATACTGGATGACTGCAGCTTGAAAGACTATATGGATTTAAAAAGGATGCATACACACAGTAACTGTATCAGCCAAACAATGAAGCTGCTTTCGAAACTCAAGGAAAGATCAGCAAAGAAGAAACAGTATTTTTGCATGCGATCTAGTAAGAAGCATTGAAGTAAGTGCTAAAAGATTGTTACAGTTGACCGTTACATATTCACTGGGAAGTGAGAATTAAAGGTGCAATCCTGCTTAAAGATTCAGCTAGAAAGTGAACAGACTTCAGACCTCTGTGAGTTGTTAAAAAATCACTGTGAGCTATCAGAACACTTAAAATTGTTTGTTGAACTGGAGGCCTGTGACCAGTGTTGTGCTACAAGGATCACTGCTAGGTCCACTGCTTTTCATCATTTTTTTCTACTCATTTGTGGGATGTAGACATCACTGGCTGGCCAGCATTTATTGCCTATTCCCAGTTGCCCTTGAGAAGGTGCTGGTGAGCTGCCTTCTTGAACTGGTGCAGTGCACTTGTTGTGAGTTGACTCCCAATGTCATTAGGGAGGGAATTTCAGGATTTTGACCCAGCGACAGTGACGGAATGGTGATATATTTTCACGTCAGGTTGGTGAGTGGCTTGGAGGGGAAATTGAAGGTAGTGGTGTTCCCATACATGTGCTGCCCTTGTCCTTCTAGGTGGAAGTAGTCCTGGATTTTGAAGGTGCTATCTGAGGATCTTTGGTGAATTTCTGCAGAGCATCTTGTAGATAGTACACACTGCTGCTATTGAGTGTCGGTGGTGGAGGGAGTGAATGCTTGTGGATGCAGTACCAATCAAGCGAGCTGCTTTGTCCTGGATGGTGTCAAGCTCCTTGATTGTTGTTGGTGTTGCACTCATCCAGGCAAGTGGGGAGTCTTCCATCACATTCCTGACTTGTGTCTTGTAGATGGTGGACAGGCTTTGAGGAGTCAGGAGGCAAGTTATTTGCCGCAGCATTCCTAGCTTCTGATCTGCTCTGTAGCCACTGTATTTATGTGGTGAGTCCAGTTGAGTTTTTGGTCAATGACAACCCCAGGATGTTGATAGTGGGCGATTCAGCGATGATAACACCATTGAATGTCAAGAGATGGTGGTGAGACTGTCTCTTATTGGTGACGGTCATAGCCAAGCATTTGTGGGGTGCAAATATCACTTGCCTCTTGTCAGCCCGAGCCTGGATATTGTCCAGAAATTTTTGCATTTGAACATGGACTGCTTCAGTATCTGAGGAGTCATGAATGGTGCTGAACATTGTGCAATCATCAGCAAACATCCCCACTTCTGACCTTATGGTAGAGGGAAGGTCATTGATGAAGCAGCTGAAGATGTTTGGGCTGACGACACTACCCTGAGGAACTCCTGCAAAGATGTCCTGGAGCTGAGATGATTGACCTCCAACAACCACGACCATCTTCCTATGTGTCAGGTATGAGTCTAAGCCACCACAGAGTTTGCCTTGATACCCATTGATTCCAGTTTTTCTAGGGCTCCTTAATGCCACACTTGGTCAAGTGCCGCTTTGATATCAAGGGCTGTCACTCTCACCGCCCCTCTGGAATTCAGCTCTTTTGTCCATGTTTGAACCAAGGCTGTAATGAGATCAGGAGCTGAGTAGCCCTGGCAGAACCCAAACTGGGCATCACTGAGCAGGTTATTGCTGAGCAGGTGCTGCTTGATAGCGCTGTTGATGACACCTTCCATCACTTTACTAATGATCAAGAGTAGACTGATGGAGCAGTAATCGGATGGATTTGTCCTGCTTTTTATGTACAGGACATACAGGACAATTTTCCACATTGTCAGGTCAATACCAGTGTTATAGCTGAACTGGAACAGCTTGTCTAGGGGAGTGGCAAGTTCTGGAGCGCAAGTCTTCAGTACGATTGCCGTAATATTGTCAGGGCCCATAGCCTTTGCATTATCTAGCATCTCTATGTAGAGTGAATCAATTGCTGAAGACTGGTATCTGTAATGCTGGGGACCACTGGAGGAGGCTGAGATGGATCATCCACTTGGCACTTCTGGTTGAAGATTGCTGCTAAAGCTTCAGCCTTATCTTTTGCACTGATGTGCTGGGCTGTTCCATCATTGAGGATGGGGATATTTGTGGAGCCTCCTCCTTCAGTGAGTCGTTTAATTATCCACCACCATTCACGACTGGATGTGGCAGGACTGCAGAACTTCGATCCATTGGTGGTGGGATCGCTTAGCTGTATTATTTGCTGCTTATGCTGTTTGGCATGCAAGTAGTCCTGTTTGGTGGCTTCACCAGGTTGATACCTTATCTTCAGGTATACCTGGTGCTGCTCCTGGCACACCCTCCTGCACTCTCCATTGAACCAGGGTTGATCCCCTGACTTGATGGTAATGGTTGAGTGGGGGATATGCCGGGCCTTGAGGTTACAGATTGTGTTGGAGTACAATTCTGCTGCTGTTGATGGCCCACAGTGCCTCATTGATACCCAGTCTCGAGTTGCTACATCTGTGCAAAGTGTGTTCCATTTAGCACGGTGATAGTGCCACACAACACAATGGAGGTTATTCCCAATGTGAAGGCGGGCCTTCATCTCCACAAGGACTGTGAAATGGTCACGCTTACCAATACTGTAATGGACAGATGCAACTGTAGCTGGCAAATCGGTAAGGATGAGGTCAAGTATGTTTTTCCCTCATGTCGGTTCCCTCACCACCTGCCACTGACCCAGTCTAGCAGCTATGCCCTTTTGGACCCGACCCTAGTACTGCTGTCAAGCCAATCTTGGTATTGGACACTGAAAACCCCCACTCACAATACATTTTGTGCCCTTGCCTTCCTCAGTGCTTCTTCCAAGCGTTGTTCAACATTGAGGAGTACCGATTCATCTGCTGAGGGAGGATGGTATGTGGTAATCAGCAGGAGGTTCCCTTGTCTATGTTTAACCAAAAGTCATAAGACTGCATGGGATCCGGAGTCCCAACTGTATACCACTGTGCCGCCACCTCTGCTGAGTCTGTCCTGCTGGTGAGACAGGACGTATCCAGGGATGGTGATGGTGGTGCCTGGGACATTGTCTGTAAAGTATGATTCTGTGGGTATGAATATGTCAGGCTGTTGCTCAACTAGTCTGCGAGACAGCTATCCCAATTTTGGTGCTATCCCCCAGATGTTGGTGAGGAGGACTTTGCAGGGTCAACAAGACTGGTTTTGGCATTGTCTTTTCCGGTGCCTGGGTCAATGCCAGGTGATCCGTCCGGTTTCATTTCTTTGAGACTTTGTCGCAATTGGTACAACTAAATGGCTTGCTTGGCCATTTGAGAGTCAACCACATTGCTGTGGGTCTGAAATCACATGTAGGCCAGACCAGGTGAGGATGGTAGATTTCCTTCCCTGAAGGACATTAGTGAACCGATGGGTTTTTCCAACAATTGACAATGATTTCTTGGTGATCAGTAGATTCTTAATTCTAGTTTATTTTTATTGAAATCAAATTCCACCATCTGCTGGAGTGGGATTCGAAACCAGGTCCCCGGAACATTAGCTGATTTTCTGGATTAACAGTCTAACGATAATACCACTCGGCCATCACCTAACCCCATAACTGATTTAGATATGCATATAGGAGGCATGGTTCGTAAATTTATAGATGACACCAAAATAGGTGGTCTTGTGGACAATGAAGAAGGTTACCTTAGAGTACAACAAAATCTTGATCAGATGTGTCAATGGGCTGAGGAGTGGCAGATGGTGTTTAATTTAGATAAATGTAAGGTGTTGCATTTTGGTAAGGCAAACCAGGGCAGGACTTATACAATTAATGGTAGGGTCCTGGGGAACATTGCCAAATAAAGAGACCTAGGCGTACATGTGCATAGTTCCTTAAAAGTGGAGGTGCAGATAGACAGGGTGGTGAAGAAGGCATTTGGCTCACTTGCCTCATTGATCACTACATTGAATATAGGATTTGTGACTGTACAAGACATTGATGAGACCGCTTTTAGAATATTGCATTCAATTCTGATATCCCTGCTGTAGGAAAGATGTTAAACTGGAAAAGACTCAGAAAAGATTTACAAAGTCGTTGCCAGGATTTGAAGGTTATAGCTTTGGGGAGAGGCTGATAGGCTGAGGCCTAACTCCATGGAGCATTGGAGGCTGAGGGGTGACTTTGTAGAGGTTTATAAAATCATGAGGGGCATGACAGAGTGAATAGCCAAGGTCTTTTTCCTAGGCTCAGGAGTCCAAAACTAGGGGGCATAGTTTTAAGGAGACAGGGGAAAGGTTCAAAAGGAACCTGAGGAGAATACACACAACACATAGGGTGTTGTGTGTATCAAATGAGCTACCAGAGGAAGTGGCAGAGGTGGGTACAATTACGACATGAATGGGTAATGAATAGTTAGGGTTTAGATGGATATGGACCAAATATTGGCAAATGGGACTTAGATCAGTTTAGGATAGCTGGTCAGTGCGGATGAGTTTGTCTGAAGGATCTGTTTCCATGCTGTATAATTGGCACAATGACTCTATAATGAGATGAGAAGGCTATAAGTTAATAAAGAAATACTTACAGCTTACAATGAGTGCCACTGGTATTATGAGCAGAACTACAATGAACAGCTACAGTAGGGACATCCAGTAATTTAAAGCAAGGTCACAGCAGCAATAACATTAAAAAGCCAAGTAACAAAGGAGCAACTTATTAGCCTAAAAAGGCAGAAGAAGATAGTAAAAAGGTCATTGAGCTATGGAAGATGTGGGAGACTCAGAATTTGAATCACAGTTCAAGTACGAATAATTTATTAAGGCTGCATGCATCAGACTTTTTTGTGAAACTCGTGGAAAGGAATAAGCATGTTTTTTCAACTATGAAAGGCAGGAAATCATCTAAAAAAGCAGGAAAATTACATTTTGCCTGCAGAATTTTGGAAAAACCTCCATTTTGAATGAAAACCATTGGAAAATCATCAAATAATCTATATTACATCACATAATGTTTTAAACTGAGAAAATTAAATCAGCATTGCTTTATCACACAGTCTTGATTCCCTTAAGGCAAGGAAAATCAAACAGCATTAGTATATAGCAAATTTGAAAGTCTGTCAAGCAAAGAAAATAAAGCTGCATGTATATGTTTTTGGACTAAAATCTTTAAAGCAAGGAGAAAAATGCAACACTGAGATACTACAGAATTGAAAAGCTTTGAAGTAAGAATCAACAATTATGTTAGGAAGAAATGGTAACAGAAATAATACTGCCTAGCATATTTAACATCAGAATTGGGAGAAATAGAATTCAAGATTGTACACCTTGGAGAAAACATTTCTTAGGATACAGAAATGCATCCAAGTCATTTCCAGAAGATGTGTAGAGGTGCCTAATGTATTCCTAGGGGAAACTGGTGATCCAGTTATCTTAAGTTTGACAGAACTTGTTAATATGAATTGACATATCAATAATTTCAATCTTGAAGCAGGGGTGGGTGTTACTGTTTTATCTGGTAATTTACCAGAGGTGAAGAAGTAGAAGTTACAGCCTACAGAGATGAAACTGCATCATCCACAAGATCTCACAAGGTTAAAGTAACACTAGAACACAAAGACTGTGAAATCTCAGAGAATGCAAACTTAACTCATAATCAAGTGCGCTCACTCTGCAGCATGCCTTGACCTCAATATTCTTGAAGTAACAGAAAGAGTTTAATTCATTACAATGAACAGAAAACAGGTCAAGAGAGATCAAGCTGTGTCAAATCTGTTCAATAACAAACAATTAAAGAACACCTTGTCCAGACACAAATTATTGTTGAATGATCACTCAAGGGAAAACTGGTTGAATAATTCAATGGGCTTCCTAGATTTACAGCAGAAGCCAAAAAGAAGAAACAACCAGTTGAGATTATCTATGTTGGTTTTATATTGTCACAAGATGGAAATCTGTAATTACAGAAGGTTGAAAGAAATGTTTTCCAGCCTTATCATCACTGGATAAAATTCAGATGATAGAAACCAACAATATTTATGAGAAGAAGAAAATAAAGGGGCTAAGGTTGAGAAGTACAACTCATTTGAGTTCATTGAGCAGTCTTTAACTGAAATTGTTCATTCACCAAAAAAGCCTGATGAGCAAATTGTCATAATAAATTTGCATGTAATGTCAGATGATGAAACAATATAATTTTGAGAGAAGTATTTCAATTCTTTGTCTCCTAAACAAAATTACCAATATCAGTAATAGAGGTTAGCCAACAGCAATTCTCCAGTAGAATCATTGAGGATTTGTACATCAGGAAGACAGCCACTGAGTACAAATTAAGACATTCAGCCTATTTGACAAGTTAATGTTGGGGTCAGAAACTTCAACATAGGTTTATCAGCAGATTGAGAAAAAATATTTATTCAGATTGACCACAGGCTGCATTCAATTACTAGGAGCCAATATTGAGTTGAGAAGATCAATGTCTACAAATTCAGGAGATGGTCAAGAAGAAACTACCTGGATCAGAAATCCAGGATACTATAAAAAAGAAACTATCTGTTTCACAGAGAAACCATATCCCTCAAAGGAATTCATGAGAATAAGTCAATTCAAATGATGTGATGGGGCAGCTAACTGTTTCAGCAGAGAATAATTCCACTGGGAAGTAAATTTAGGAGATTGAGGGTCCTCTGGATAAGTTAATGAAGCAACTCCTTACTTTAGCACAAACAGTGTCCTTAGCAAAGGATATTCAAGATAAAATTTGTCCAGTGCAGACGCACATTAGAAATCATGCAGGGTCAAGAGCAGAACCAAGGCCAACAGTCCTCAAGAAATACTGCACCAACCAATATTGCAAATCAATGGAGCTTTTTCTAGGAGAATTATGAAACCAGAAGATCAGATGAAATTGTGGAATCAGCAATTGGGCAGATTATGGAAAATGTAACTTCTTCTCTTGGTGGATATATATTACACCAGGTAAGAAAGGATTTTCACACACCTTGTTAAAACTCCATTCCCTGCACCCTTTTTGCTACTTCTAGTAAATTTATCGAAGAGTAGTTAAAAGTTCTGTTTGTTATTAATAACAGAAAGATGTATTATTATTAACCCAGTTACTATTCTATTTATCTTACTTATTTCAAACATTTTCTCATACATTTCTCTCTTTATCTCCTTTACACTAAAAGGCTGTCTCATTGGCATGATTGATATTTTGAGGTTATATCAATTTGGACTCTTTATCAAATGTAATGTTAGTTATGTTCCCTTATTTCTACTGGCATTATATTAACCTTTAATTAATTGAGCTACTTCTCCCTTCTCTGCCTTTTCTGATTATGCCATAACCTGTTTTGTTACATAGTCATGTTTCAGTTATTCCCAATGCATCTCACATTTCACTGCAGATATTGCCAGCTGTCCCC
Organism: Ginglymostoma cirratum; assembly: GCA_024137785.1. Lineage (NCBI taxonomy): Eukaryota > Metazoa > Chordata > Chondrichthyes > Orectolobiformes > Ginglymostomatidae > Ginglymostoma > Ginglymostoma cirratum. The sequence goes on from JAHRHZ010000223.1 coordinate 16,548,611, forward strand.
AACTTACTTTGGATATCATGTATATTGCCGTACAGGCAGTTTAATTCATTTTTAATTCATTTGTTTCTTTTAATTTGTTTTGAATAGCCCTTTTGTACTTTTGTTTTATAATTGTTCCATTAATGCCCCTTACCTTGGTTCAATTTTTACCCTCATCTCCTAACTCTTTGTCTTTGGACTTGGATTTACCTCCACATATCTCTCTAGTCTTCTCATTATATGTCTTCTGCTCTCACTTTATCTATTGAGTTATCAGAAAAGTTCAACTTAATTTATAAGTAATTTACAGATTTTTCCCCACGGATTGATGATTCTATATTCTATAGGGAGGCTACTAATAAAGGGACAAAAATAAAGTTGCTGAGAAAGCTCAGCAGGTCTGGCAGCATCTGTGAAGGAAAAAACAGAGTTAGTGTTTCAGGTCTGGTGACCCTTCCTCAGAACTGTTGTCACAGATGCTGTCAGACCTGCTGAGCTCTTCCAGCAACTTTGTTTTTATTCCAGATATACAGTATCTGCAGTTCTTTCAGTTTTTGCTAATAAAGGGACATCAGTTATGTAAATTGCAGGGCATTAGTAGAGGACTATAACATGAAAGCTAAGAAAAAGTGAAGAATAGTTCACAACTCTTTCAGAAACACCTTTTACAAACAAAACACTTCAACCCAAACAAAACTGATGCTATGATCCTTTTAGGAAATCATGCAAATCCCACACCGATGTAGAGGAGGCCATATCAGTTGAAACAGATAGAGTAGACCAGGTTGGAGAATGTACAGGTGAACCCCTGTCAGATATGGAAAGTTTGTTTTGGGCCTTGGATGGAGGTGACGGGGGAGATGTAGGGGCAGATCTAGCACTTCCTGCGGTTGCAGGGAAAGGTGCCAGGTGTGGTGGGGTTAGTAGGGAGTGTAAAGCAGATGAGGTTGTCACAGTGTGAGCGGTCCCTACGAAAGGCAGATAGGGGTGGGGAGGGAAATATCCCTTTGATCGTGCGATCGGATTGCAGGTGGCAGAGGATGATATCCTGGATGCAGAGCTTGGTGGGGTAGTATGTAAGGACCAGGGGGACTCCGTATTTATTTTTGTTTGGGGGAGGAATATATGAGGGCAGAGGTGTGGGAAATGCAAGAGATGCAGTTGAGGGCATTTTTGATCACTAGAGGAGGGTTCACCTCTACATCCTCCAACCTGGTCTACTGTATCCGTTGCTCCCGACGTGGCCTTCTCTACATCAGTGAGACCAAGCACAGACACAGGGATTGATTCATGGAGCATCTAGCTATGACACTATAATCAACATCACTTTCCAGTCACTAACCATTTTAACTTCCCCTCCCACTCCCTGGGTGACATGTCTATCCTGGGCCTCCTCCAATGCCACAATGATGCCACACGCAAACTGGAGGAGCCACACCTCATATTCCACCTCAGGAGCCTACAGCCCGATGGCCTGAATGTAGAATTCACCAGTTTTAAAATCTGTCCCCCCCATGGCCTCATCCCAATCCGACCTTCCCTCTCATCCCAGCCTTGTTGACCTGACACCACCTGTCCATCTTCTTCCCCACCTATCCACCCTACTCTCCCCACTGGCCAATCCTCAGTACTCCTTTCCTGCATCCACCTATCACTATCCTGCATTTCCCCAGCTCCACCCCTCCTCCCTCTCTTTATTTTCCAACTCCCATTAACCCCTCCCACCACCCAGTTCTGATGAAGTGTCCTGACCCGAAACATCAATTTTCCTGTTCCTCTGAGGCTGCCTGGCCTGCTGTGTTCCTCCAGCTCCATGCTGTGTTGACTCTGACTCCAGCATCCGCAGTTCTTGCTATGTCTCAGAATCTCCATAGTGCTGCCTCCAAAGGCTCCATGGTACCTGTAAGGTACACTGTGTTAAGTAGGGAACCCATACTGGCACCCGCAACATGTACCAGAATATGGGGGAAGGATGGCACAGTGGTGTAGTCATTAGATTATTAATCCAGAAACTCAGCTAATATTCTGGAGACCCTTATTCAAATCCCACCATGACTGATTCACTAATGTCTGCTAATCTACTAATCCTCACCTGGTCTGGTTTACATGTGATTCCAAAGCAATGTGGTTGATTCTTAACTGCCCTTTACACAATTTGGGGTAGAAAAAAAGTGCTGTTCTAGCCAGAACATACAGATCCCCTAAGTGAATTTGAAAGCAAAACCTTGTCCTGCAGGAGAGAAAGTAAAATGTTCGTGATATTCTAGCAGCAGACATGTCAAAACTAGAGATGTGAAGGGGCAGAGACAAATGGTCGTGGGGTTCACAGTATTGGGAAATGTGTGATCATGAGGTGGAGTATATAGCTAAAAGATATGAGCACAGAGTGCAAGGATGAACAATGGGATTGTGATGCATTGAGCATTTTGGGCATTAGGATGTGTTATCTGAACATATGTTCCCAGACATTGTGTGAAGTCATTGGAATTTTAGTGGCACTGCTGCCCTTCCTTTGGTCCTGTGTCTGTGAGCCTGAGTTCCTGGATCAGCTGCCCGCACACTTTTTTAAAAAATTTATTAATTTCTGAGTCTTGGGTGCCACTGGCAGACCAGCATTTATTGCCCACCCCTTGTTGCCCTTAAAACGGTGGTGATGAGCTGCCTTCTTGAGCTGTTGCAGACCCTGGAGCCTTTCAGTGGCTGTTAATGGGCTCCTATTGCCTGCTTGTGCCTATCTCCATGATTAATCTTCCCTGGAACTCCATCTCTGCCCTGGTGTGCCTTATTTCATCTTGTACATTCCAAAAGTATGACTCAGTGAACTATCCTTAAAGAGGGGGCAGCCTGTTTTAAGGACAGCAGCCTCTCAGCTCCAAGGTTTTTGCTCCCCTGCTATGCATGGAGGAACCTTGCAGTGCAAAGACAGCATCAGAAACAAGGAAACCACCCAGTCCCATTATACAAACGCTATATCGAGTTTGGAGGGCCATGTTTGGATGCGGTAACCTTGAACAGAACGATGAACTATGACCTTTCACTCCCAGAAAAATGTGTGACAAACATTCTTTTAGCTCTGTCATTTGAGGACAGTGAGAAACAGAAACAAAGCAAATGAGTCTAGACTAATTTGATATGAACTTGCTTTACTTTCACTTGGTTTTCCTTTGGTAAACAAGACAACACTAGAGTCAAATGCTTTCCAAGAGTCTGTACACCTTTTCTACCCTGAAGGTAGTTATGTTCCTGTTTTATCTTAGCACCTGACTGTAAATACAAAAAAAAAGTGCAATTTACTGAATCAAAAGTCAAAAAGAGTTTAATTCAATGGCAAGCAAGAAATAGGATCCAATCTTACAACTTTTCCCAAACTGATTCAGTAAAGTGAGTTTTGAGCTAATTTTCTGCAGGAGTGTACGAGGATTGGAGTAGATGGTAGGAACTTGGTTGAAACTGACAATATTGAGTTAAAAGCAGCATCATTGATCATGCATTAGGAAGCTGGCTCCAAGCTAGGAGAACAACTGGAGAATCCCAGTATGTTAGGCTGTGTGCATGTCGCTTTCTTGAAAGAAACAGCTTGACAGTTAACACAGCTTGATCGGTCTGTTAAAGTGATATTTCTCAACTTTATAATTTAGATCCCGGAGTTTCCAAGCTTCCCGCAAATTTCCTGTGAAAGCAAGGTGTGTACATTGGTAATGGAGGGGGCTGAATGTTCACAGGGAACTGAGCCAGTGTGAAATACCTTACTCACAGATTGAGGTAAATTGCTATTTCATGTGGAAAGTGTGACTGAGGTCTTGGATAGTGAGGAGGGACCAAGTAAAGGGGAAGGTGTAACACCTTCTATGACTGCACAGGAAGGTGCCATGGGAACGTGGGGAGGTTTTGGGATTGGAGGAGGAATGGACTAAGGTGTTCCGGAGGGAACAATCCCTGTGAGGGCCGGGGAGGGGAATACAAGTCTGGTGGTGGCATCCTGCTGGAGATGATGGAAATGGTGGCTTATAATCCAATGGATATGGATGCTACTGGGATGGTAGGTCGACCTTACCACTGTTGTGGGAGGGAAGAGAGGGAGTGAGGGCCCAAGTATGAGATGGGTTGGACCCATCTGAAGGCCTCATCAACCACGATGGTGGGAAATCCTTGGTTGAGGAATAAGGTGGACATTTCAGAGGCCCCTTTTTTCGAAGTTGGAATCAAATGCAACAGAGACAGAGGAACTGTGGGAATGGAATAGAGTCTTTACACAAAGCAAGGTGTGAGGATGCATAGCCGAGTTAACTATGGGATTCGATGAGTTTATAATGGATATTGGTGGCCAGCCTATCTCCAGAATAAGAAAGAGAGATGTTGAGAAAGTGAAGGGAGGAGTCAGAGATGGATCAGGTGAAGGTGACAGCAGGGTAGAAATTGGAAGCAAAGTTGATAAACCTTTCCAATTCTGGACAAGAGAAGGAGGCAGCACTGATGATGTCATCAAAGCACAGGAGAAAGAGTTGTGGGTGGGTGCCAGAGTAGAACTGGGACAAGGAGTGTTCCACATACCCAACAAACAGACAGACATAACTGGAGCCCATGGATTCTTATAGCTTGTGGAAAAGAGTTTGTTCTTAATGCTTTTGATAAGCGGTGGCTTCAAAAATTTGGAAGCATCATCTACCGCTTGAAGGTTTCATTGATTCTTCAGAGCTTTCTAAGTTTGATTTGCCCAATGGAAATCTGTTGCATTACATCAGGAAGGGTGACATTTAAGCAATCTTCAATTGGACCTCAGATGAAGATAAAGATGACGAGCAAAAGCACCATCAGTAGTCTTCTGGCGTCAGTCTTGAAGTCCAGCAAGGAAGAGGGAATACCAGAAAGGTACAGTTAAAGGAATCTATACCAGTACACTGTTTGCAAGCATAAGATAAGAGTCCTTAACATGCCAGAACACTGATGTCTCAGAAATCTCAGCATGTCATATTAAGTAATGGCCAACATTGCAGTCTGCTTGAACAACAGCTACTACTAGTTGGACTTTATGAGCATAATTTGCCAATCATTTTCAAAGTCATCAATGCCCTCAACATTTTTGCCTCTTTTTGTTATTTATTCATTCATGAGATGAGGGCGTTGCTGGCTAGGCAGCATTTATTGCACATCCCTGATTGCCCCGAGGGCAGTTAAAAGTCAACCACACTGCTTTGGGTCTAGAGTCACATGTAGGCCAGGCAAGGATAGCAGTTTCCTTCCCTAAAGGGCATTTGTGAACCACATGGGCTTTCCAACAATCAATTCATAGTCATCATCAGATTCTTAATTCCAGATATTTGTTGAATTCAAAAGCCACCATCTGCTGTGGAGGGATTAGAACCCAGTTCCCCAGAACATTATCTGGGTCTCTGGATTAACAGTCCAGCAATAATACCACTAGGCCATCGCCTCCTCATCATGATCCTTTCAGACTTTGTTAGAAACATTTGGTGGCTATTCCCAGAAATGTTTGCCAATCACAAAGGCTCCTACTCCATCATTTTACAACTGTTATTCAATTGTACAAAGGTCTTCATGCAGCCTCATGTTTTGCCATGATGCCTTTATCTCATGGCAGTATACCTTCTCAAACTTCTCAAATCTCCACCTAGAAACAGGATTACTGGTTGATTCCTTGGATATAAGGGATATTATCCAGAATGTGTCTTATGATAATTCCCAAAGTACCAAGAAATACAACTCAGGCACATTACCTTTAAATGCTAACAGGATGCTGGAAAAAACACAGCAAGGCAAGCAGCATCTGGAGGAGGAGAAGTCAATGTATTACCCTTCTTTGAGACTGGATATGTGGTAGTGGGAGCTGCAGATTAAGTGGGAGGGAGAGAGGGTAGCAGAATGGTCTTGATAGGTGGACACCAGTGGTAGGAACGACCTGGTTGGTTGATGAGAGGGATGAATCCAGTTAGTAGCTGGAATAGAAGGGAGGGGGCGGTAGGTGGAATGAAAGGGAGGGCTTAACATTGAGTTCTTTAATTGCAAGTAGCCTTCCTACCCATTCCCTGGCTCCTTTTCCAGTCCTGCCTGCTCCCTTTCATTCCACCTACTGACCATCCCTTCCATCGACCAACCAGGTCGTACCTACTATCACTACCATTCCACTACCCTCCTCACCTCACAAACCCCCACCAACTTTATCTGCAGCACCCCCTACCCCCTCATCCAATCCTGAAGAAGGATAACATTCGAAACGTTGACTTCTCCTTCTCCAGATGCTGCCTGGCTTGCTGTTCTTTTCCAGCCTAACAAGCATGGGGCTGGATGAACACAGCAGGTCAAGCAGCATCATAGGAGCAGGAAAACTTGACGTTTCAGGCCTAAACCCTTCATCAGAAATGGGGGAGGGGAAGAGGGTTCTGAAATAAATAGGGAGAGAGGGGGAGGCGGATAGAGGATGGATAGAGGAGAGGATAGGGAGAGAGGAGGCAGACAAGTCGAAGAGGCGGGGATGGAGCCAGTAAAGGTGAGTGTAGGTGGGGGGGTAGGGAGGAGATGGGTCAGTCCAGGGAGGACGGACAGGTCAAGGGGGCAGGATGATGTTAGTAGATAGGAGATGGGGGTGTGGCTTGAGGTGAGAGGAAAAACAGGTTAGGGAGGTGGAGATGAGCTGGGCTGGTTTTGGGATGCAGTTGGGGGAGGGGAGATCTTGAAGCTTGTGAAATCCACATTGATGCCATTGGGCTGCAGGGTTCCCAGGCTGAATATGATTTGCTGTTCCTGCAGCCTTCGGGTGGCATCACTGTGGCATTGCAGGAGGCCCAGGATGGACATGTCGTCTGAGGAATGGGAGGGGGAGTTGAAATGGTTCGCGACTGGGAGGTGCAGTTGTTTGTTGCGAACTGAGCGCAGGTGTTCTGCAAAGCGGTCCCCAAGCCTCCGCTTGGTTTCCCCGATGTAGAGGAAGCCACAACGTGTACAGCGGATGCAGTATACCACATTGGCAGATGTGCAGGTGAACATCTGCCTGATGTGGAAAGTCTTCTTGGGGCCTGGGATTGGGGTGAGGGAGGAGGTGTGGGGGCAGGTGTAGCACTTCCTGCGGTTAGAAGGAAAAGTGTCGGGTGTGGTGGGGCTGGAGGGGAGTGTGGAGCGGACAAGGGAGTCGCGGAAGGAGTGGTCCCTCCGGAAGGCAGATAAGGGTGGGGAGGGAAAAATGTCTTTGGTGGTGGGGTCTGATTGCAGATGGCGGAAGTGTCGGAGGATGATGCGTTGGATCCAGAGGTTGGTGGGGTGGTATGTGAGGACGAGGGGGATTCTTTTTTGGTTATTGTTGCGGGGACGGGGCGTGAGGGATGTGTTCCGGGAAATGCAGGAGACACGGTCGAGAGCGTTCTCGACCACTGTAGGGGGGAATGTTGCGGTCCTTGAAGAATGAGGACATTTGAGATGTGCGGGAGTGGAATGTCTCATCCTGGGAGCAGATGCGGCCGAGGTGAAGGAATTGGGAATAGGGGATGGCATTTTTGCAGGAGGGTGGGTGGGAGGAGGTGTATTCCAGGTAGCTGTGGGAGTCAGTGGGCTTGAAATGGACATCTGTTTCTAGGTGGTTGCCCGAGATGGAGACAGAGAGGTCCAGGAAGGAGAGAGAAGTGTTGAAGATGGTCCAGGTGAACTTCAGGTTGGGGTGGAAGGTGTTGGTGAAGTGGATGAACTGTTCGAGCTCCTCGTGGGAGCACGAGGCGGTGCCGATGCAGTCATCAATGTAACGGAGGAAGAGGTGGGGTTTAGGGCCAGTGTAGGTACGGAAGAGGGATTGTTCCACGTAACCTCTTCCGTACCTACACTGGCCCTTTATTTGAGACTACAGTCCATTCAATAGTCTGATAACAGCTGAAAAGAAGCTGTTCCTGAACCTGCTTGTGTGAGCGTTCAGGCTTCTGTATCTTCTGCCAGATGGAAGAAGTTGTAGGAGATCATTACCACAGTGTGATGGGTCTTTGATGATGTTGGCTGCCATTGTGTGGCAGCGAGCCATGTAAATAGAGTCCATGGATGGAAGGATGACATGTCCATCCTGGGCCTCCTGCAATGCCACAGTGATGCCACCCGAAGGCTGCAGAAACAGCAAATCATATTCAGCCTGGGAACCCTGCAGCCCAATGGCATCAATGTGGATTTCACAAGATTCAAAATCTCCCCTCCCCCAACCGCATCCCAAAACCAGCCCAGCTCATCTCCACCTCCCTAACCTGTTTTTCCTCTCACCTCAAGCCACACCCCCATCTCCTTTCTACTAACATCATTCCGCCCCCTTGACCTGTCTGTCCTCCCTGGACTGACCTATCTCCTCCCCACCCCCCCATCTACACTCACCTTTACTGGCTCCATCCCCGCCTCTTCGACTTGTCTGCCTCCTCTCCACATATCCTCTCCTCTATCCATCCTCTATCCGCCTCCCCCTCTCTCCCTATTTATTTCAGAACCCTCTTCCCCTCCCCCATTTCTGATGAAGGGTTTAGGCCCGAAACGTCAAGTTTTCCTGCTCCTGTGATGCTGCTTGACCTGCTGTGTTCATCCAGCCCCATGCTTGTTATCTCGGATTCTCCAGCATCTGCAGTACCTTTTATCCCTGTACTTTTCCAGCCTCCTGTTTGTCTACCTTGGATTCCAGCATTTACAGTTTTTTTTGTCTCTAATCATTAAATGCTAGCTGTCCAATTCATGCCACTGAACAAACTGTTTAACACACTGAAGATTTGCTTTGGGTGCCTGGACTAATCTAGAGTCACCATTTAATGCACACTCACTAGGATCACTATCATGACCATGGAGTCCTGCACCGTTCCCCACAGATCAGCAGGAATTATTGGGCCTGCAGGAAGAACAAGGCGCAAAACACAAAGCGTCATTGAAGGATTCCTCAGATGATGTAGAGAAGGAAATAAGGAGGTGGAAATTTTTGAGGCCGGCAGACTACTGTGTACTTGGAAGTACGTGGTAAAATAGGATTGAGTTATCACGGCTTAGTCAAGAGGAGGTCATGGCTGACAATTCTGTTGGAATTCTTTGAGAGTTAACAAGCCAGTTAGATAGACAGCCAGTGGATGTGATTTATTTGATACAACTGTCGATGGAAGGGATGGTCAGTAGGTGGAATGAAAGGGAGCAGGTGGGGCTGGAAAAGGACCCAGGGAATGGGTAGGAAGGCTATTTATTTGATAAGGTGTTCCTTTGATAAGGTGTCACACAGGAGGCTGCTAAAAAAAGACAAGAGCCCATGTGTGCTGGGGGCAAGGTAGTGGCATGGATAGAGGATTGGCTGATTAGCAGGAAGCAGAGATTAGGGATAAAGGCATCTTTTTCAAATGGCAGTTGGTGACTGATGGTCTTCCACAGGGGTTAATGTTGTGACCACACATTAACAATTTGCATGAAGGAACAGAGGGTATTGTTGTTAAGGTTGCAGATGACACAAAGATAGGTGGAGGGACAGGTAGTGTTGAGAAAACGGGGAGGCGGCAGATGGACTTAGACAAACTAGGAGAGTGGACAAAGAAGTGACAGATCAAATATAATGTGGGAAAGTGTGAGGTTATGCATTTTGGTAAGAAAAATGAAAGCACGGACTATTTTCTAAATGGGGAAAGGATTCAGAAAACTGAAGCATAAAAGGACTTAGAAGTTCTAGTTCAGAATTCTCGTAAGGTTAACATGCTGGTTCAGTTGGTGAGGCAAATGCAATGTTGGCATTCATTTCAAGAGGGCAGGAATTCAAGAGCAAGGAGGTACTACTGAGGCTGTCTAAGGCTGTGGTCAGGCCACGTTAGGAATATTGTGAGCAATTTTGGGCCCCGTATCTGAGGAAGGATGCACCAGCATTGAAGGGGGTTCAGAGGAGGTTTACAAGAATGACCCAAGGGATGAAGGACTTGTTATATGAGGAGTGGTTGAGCATCCTGAGTTTGTACTTGTTGGAATTTAGAATGATAAGGGGAAAACCTGACTGAAACTTACAGAATACTGAGAGGCCTTGATCGAGTGAATGTGGAGAAAATGTTTCCTCTAGAAGGAAAGGCTAGCACCGGAGGGCACATCATCAGAGTGAAGGATGACCCTTTGGAACTGAGTTGAAGAGGAATTTCTTCAGCCAGAGAGAAGTGAATCTGGGGAAATGATTGCCATAAAAAGCTGAGGCCAAGTCAATGAGTGTATTTAAGACAAAGGTAAGTTCTTTATTTTTAAGGGGATCAAAAGTTACAGGGAAAAGGCAGGAGAATGAGGTTGAGAAATATATCAACTATGATCGAATTGTGGAGCAGATCTGATGGGCCAAATAGCCCAATTCTCCTCCTTAGAGAATACACATTGCTGCATGGAACACTCTGGATGTGTGACATTGCATAGGAGTGAATGTCAGTATCAGTAGCAGGAGGTATTTTGGAACAAGAAGAGATGCATAAACGGAGGATGCATGCACCTGAAAAATGGTGTGAGGAACAAAGTGCTACAGTAAGAATTGAGAGGTCCATTTGGCAAGATGTAGGTGAATGTGCCACTGCCATTATCTTTCTTCCCTGGTTAGATTGCTGATGTGTTTCAAGGATCATGACACTGTGTGAAGCTGATCTCTTTTGTCATGTCCAAACATAACTTTTGGTCTCAGACTGCAATTTTTTTCTCACATTTATAAGCAAGAATAATCTTCCTCCAGGCCCTCACAGGCACAAGCAGCAAAAGCTGTGAATCAGGGCATATCCTTTCAATTTCTCATTGCAATTTCTCACTGCCTGCCTGCCTCATTCTCAACTCCTACTGCTTCCACTTGGACCTTTGGTCTCTCCTGTTAATGAATATAATTGACATTGTGTCATGTGGGTCATCAGCATGCCTATTGTCATTAATTGGACAGGAAACCCGGAAATAAAATCCTCACAAAGTCACTGTGTTAAATAAGCTACTGACAGATGTGTTTAATGCTGTATATTTCCAGGTTTCCCACAGACTATCAGGCACTTCCCCTGGTACATCTGCACATTAAAAATTCATCTCAGAATGACTGATTAAATCAAATCCAAGTTCCAAGTTCCACATGAACTGATGTGTAAAATGATGAAAGGGACTCTCGTGGCAGAAGAATTTTATCATAAAGGATATTTGTCAGGTACTCTTACATTGAACAATCTCTCACATTACAAAAGTGGTAGACAAGTTAAGACACATCAGTGCTTCAAAATTTTGCATAATTCTCTACACACAGCAGTCTGTCTCTTGTAATTCCTTTAGCCGTCAAGACTTGCTTGCTAAACATACAGACCACAATACATGAGTCTTGTTGTCAACATGTAATTGACTGTCCTTTATTATCAGAGAACCATAGAACCCTACAGTGTGAAATCAGGCCATTCAGCCCATCAAGTCCACATTGACCCTCCAAACAGCATCCCACCCAGCTTCAACCCCTTACTCTATCTCAGTAACCCTGCATTTCCCTTGGCTAATCCACCTAACCTACATATCGCTGGATGCTATGGGCAATTTAACATGGCCAATCTGCCTAACCTAAACATCTTTGGAATGTGGGAGGAAACCAGAGCACCAAGAGGAAATCAGAGCACCCAGAGGAAACCCAAGCTGACATGGGGAGAACATGCAAACTCCATACAGAGAGTCACCCAAGACTGGAACCAAACCCAGGTCCCTAGTGCTGTGTGGCAGCAGTCCTAACCACTGAACCATGATACCACCCCAGATTGATAAGGATAGACTCATGCTAGACTCAAAACATTAACTCTGCTTTCTTCCCACTCCTGCTGAGTTTCGCCAACTGTTTCTGTTTTTGTATCAGATCTCTAGTATCTGCAATTCTTTCTTTAATTTTATGTTATTATACACCACTTGCATCAATTTTTTAACCACTGTTATTAGGAACGTTAAGATTATGAAACCTGAGAAAAATATAAGGGTGCAGTATAACTATAAAATATTCCTAGTTTCCATTATTGCTACAGTCTGCTATATAAAGTTTGCCAATGCTTGATTTTTCTGGTGAAACAATGGAGACCTACCTAAATTGGACTATACAGTGCTTTATATTGAATGATCAAGTAGACTTGGTTGAATTAGAAAGTATGAGAGATCTTTAGCAAAGATCTTTTTCTAAAAATGTGCACAACAAGCGTTACTGGTGCGTAAGTTGGTCTGATTTGCCTCAGGAAATTCAGCCTGACTACACATAATGTTAGGTGTTATTTTCATGTTCTTGCCAATTTTTACTGATTACATATTCCTTAATCCTGCCTTATAATTTGCACATTTTTATTGGGTGGATGAAATGACTCTGATTGTAATGCTTCCTGCTGACTTTTTGCTATGATGTGTGAGGTTAACTTATTATGAGACATATTTGGCATTCTTAAAGTACAATTCTTGATATATTGGCAATGGAGTGAGTTTGGCAATAGATCATACAAATCCAATCACTTTTAAAAGGCTCTTGATTATCTTTACAGTTAACTTACTTTTGTAGAGGGAAAAAAAGAATGGCTAAAAACAGATAAGGGATAAAAATTCCATCATCATGTCATACTGCTTCGAAGATCCTACGGAGTAATTGGCTATCTTTGGAGCTAAAGGTCATTTTGCATAAAGACCAATGCAGGAATAGTATGGATGGAAGTGACAGAGTGAGTGAATAATGTCACACTTGCTACCTCAACCATGGACCATGTAAGAAAAGTTGTTGAGCTACACAATGCTGTCTGGTAAATCCTTAATAAATGCTTTTGTTTCACAATGTTGACTTACCATGTACGTTAATTTTATTGCCAGCTATTAATCTGTTTCAGACCACTTAAACCGTAAAATGTGGCCAATGGAAATGCTCAGTATTCTGCTGCTTCAGGTTACTTGAATACTATCTGTTGATCCATTCATACATAGTTCATGAGCTTTTTTTATGCTCTTGTTGGACATTAGCATTGCTGGCCAGCTAGCGTCAATTGCCCATCCTTACTTGCCCTTGAGAAGGTGGTGGTGAACGGTGTTCTTGAAACACTACAGTTCATGCGCTGTAGATTGACCAACAATGCTAATAGGGAGGGAATTCCAGGATTTTGACCCAGCACCAGCGAATGACCAGTGAAATATTTCCAAGTCAAGACGGTGAGTAGCTCAGAGGGGATCTTGCAGGTGGCAGTATTCCCATGTATCTTCTGTCCTTGTCCATCTAGATAGAAGTAGACGTGGGTTTGCAAGGTGAATCTTCAGTGAATTTCTGCAGCGGATCAAGTAGATAGTACACACTGCTGATACTGAACATTGGTGGTGGAGGGAGTGGGTGTTGTGAATGAGGAACCAATCAAGCAGCTGCTTTGTCTTGAATGGTATCCAGCTTCTTGAGCATTGTTGGGGCTGCCTTCATCCAGACAAGTGGGGAGTATTCCATTACACTCCTGACTTGTGCCTTGTAGATGTGGGACAGGCTTTGGGGAGTCAGAAGACATTACTCATGGCAGAATTCCTAGCCACTGACTTGGCCACTGTAGCCACAGTATTTATATGGCAAGTCCAGTTGAGTTTCTGGGCAATTTAGCTGTTCTGAAAAGTGTCATTCAATGTCAGCCAGGCCAATCTACACCTCTAGTGCAAGGGAAGCTACAAGTACGGTGCCTCAAAAGTTGTGTCTCATCAGCATTTGAATGACAAGCCTTTAGGTGGCATCTTTACTTCAGTTCAAGTTATGGCCTTTAACAATTAAGTCCAAAATGTTGTGCTAAATCCGGACTTTCACAAAGGCTAATGTTGTTCGCAACACACTCATTTTCTGCTAGTTATCACCCTTTGGCCAGCGTGGTCTACTTGTTTCCTTCACTCACTCAGAATATCCGAAACACTTCAGGACTAGAGAGTGCCTATTGATTTGAGTTTATATCCTTTATAAACTTGTCAAGTTGGCCAAATGTCAACCAGTGTTATTTTAGTCTAGCTGCATGAATTGATGAGCTCAGCCTCTTTAATTTTCCAACTGATTTCTCTTAAGAAAATGTAACCGTACATGAATATTACAGAGTATATTTAAAAGCGTATGTGGAGAGTAAAATTATAATCTTATGATGTACGCTGTGTTTCACTGACCTCAAACATGTAGCAGTATGTAGCACATGTAGCACTGACCTCAAACCTTATTCAACTGAAAATGACCGAGTTTAATAACCAAAGGAAAAGCTAGAAAATGGTGTTCAGTTTTATATAGTTTTAGAGTGGGAAAATATTAGTGCAAGGTTATGGGGTAAATTCCTTGATCAATGTTTCACTCGGCCTGCACAGACAAAGTCTGATATTTAAGTGCCTTAGGGCCTATATAAAAATTAAATGTCTATTTGACATTTATTAACGTGACAACTCATGCTGCTTTGATCTGAATCTAAAGTACTGTCGAAACCTAACAAGACTAGGCATCCATAAAAACAGGAACGGATCCCTACTTTCCTTATACATTCCTATGTTAACTCTTAACTTCAGTGTACAGGCCTTCTGCGGCAACAATGCGACTCTCACAGTTTCCACTGTTGATTACCAAACTTCTGACCTTTTAAAGAAGATTTTCAACGAACATTATGACAAACAAAATGCTGTCTTCTCGACTGTCAACAATGGCTTGGATCTTCCATGGAGCAGCAGTGATCATCAGATTGTCACTCTGCTCAAGCATTTGCTTGCCTTGAAAAAAGCTCTGTACGTCTTGTCAGGTCTTCCTCCAGGAATGCAGAGAAAACCGTCAATTTCTGAATGTCACTGTGGCGCTCGTGTGTCGAGGTGGGGGTGGGGATTAGACTGACAACCTTTCTTTAAGGCACGAGGTCCCATGAGGTATGTTTAAAGGTCCAGGATGAATTATGGTAGTGAATGGCTGAATGGGTCCAGTGGTAGGGTGGACAAATGGACAAGGTTAGTGGGCAACTCATTGGGGTGGATATTGTATTAAATGGAAAAGGTGTCTTGGGGGTACAGGGTTGGGTGTTGGGTGGGTAAGATGATAGGTGAGTAAAGTGGTAGATATATAGGATGGTACATGCAGAAGATGGAAGGTGGGTGAGGTGGCTGATGGATAAGGAGGCAGCTGAGTATAGAATGAGGTGGAGGGTGAGTATGGTTGAAAATGGGTGAGATGGGTTGGTGGGTCAGTGGCTTGTCAGGTCAGGCTGCAGGGTAGTATGGCTAGGGTTAATCAGGTCAGGATAGGTGGGGTAATCATGCGGCCAGTGGTTTAGTGTGCTGAAGAGCGAGATGGATCCATTCAAGAGGGTGGGCATAAGATTGGGGAGGGGAGGGTTATTAAGTGGTCTGAGGTGTAGTTAAGTTTGGCGTCAAAGAGTGGACATGGGCCAAGGAAGATAGACTGACATTTCCTGGATAAGTATCATTGTAAGTACTATGGAGCTGTCCAGAAATTGAAGTTTTTGACTCTCATTTGAAGTGGGGGACTTTTTCAGGTGATTCTGTGGAGCAAGGAAATTTCCTGTTGAAAATTTGAATTATCCAGGAGTTCCCATGCAAGTGAGAGTGTTGGGACTTTGTGGAGTCCTTTTAAAGACCTTGGGTAATATGTCAGGTCTCAGAAAATTTTTGACTCACCTCTTGTAATCTCTGTGTATGGCATTGTGTTGTTATTTCTCATTGTACTTAATGAATTAACTCACTCTTTTGGCATTTCAAGAAAAAATAGTTAAATTAGCTCCTCTTAAAGTATAAATGTATTGGTCTGAGAAGAATGGTACCCATAAGGAAAGGCATCCTTTTTCATTAACATTGCTGTGACCTACCAAGGGGCAGCTGAATAATGAAGGGGAGGCCTGTCATCCCTTCTCACCTGGGAACATAACAATTTGGAGGAATCTGTTTGGAACTGTAATGAATTTGGGAATCTCACCTAGGGTCTGGTTGTAACACCATCCATTCCATTCCTCTCCCTGACCACTGTCTCAAGCTGATCAAACTTTGCATGACCCCAATATCCAATTTGATCCCAAGGTGAACAACTGGCTATTATTCATTACATCATAAGGATTGTGTCCCTGTTCCTCCGGTCTCTGCCCCTGCTTTAACCCACAGAGAAACCCTCATCGATTTTATATTTAATTCTCCTGACTGGCCTCTATATCCCATATCCTATAAATGTGAGAATATCCAAGTTACTCATGTTCTAACTTATATCAAATTCCACTCATCTATCAGCCTGGTGCTCTTTACCTGAGATTGTTTCCCAGTCCAACAGCACCTCGATTTAAAAATTCACTTTGTTGTTCAAATCCCTCTCTGGCCTCATTCTTTACCATGTCACAGAATTGTCTAATAGTTGCAACAATTTAGCTCACCATTTCTGTGCTGGCTCTCTGCAAGTGGAGTTTAGCTAATCTCATTCCCCTGTCTTTCCCTGTAACCTTGCAATTTTCCTTTCAGAAACTTATCAAATTCCATTTTCAGAGCCACAATTATACCCTTGAATCTCTGTAGCTCTACAGTCTTCAGAGAAATCTGCATTTGTCTAACTCTTGGCTGTTGTATTTCCCTAGCTTCCTTTACCTCAGTATAGCTGTCTTATGTTGTCTGGGAGCTTCTTACTATATCTCTAGTTCTCTCCCATTCTTTAAGATCCTGCTTAAAATCTACTTCCTTGACAAAATTATAAATTGCCTGTGCTAATATTTCATCCTTTGTCATATATTATTTGACCACATTTCTTTGGAACATTTGGGACATTTTATGACAGGAAAGGCATTAATCCTGTACCTTCCTACTTCCATCTTTGCTTTAGACAGTTGAACTCAGAAAAAGATATTCAACCCTTTGTGTCTATGCCAGCTCTATATTTGATTCTAATTTTCTCCTCTTTCTTGTTCATACTTTTCTCATTTTCAATTTCCCTTCTTCTGCAAATGGATCAGCCTCAATTACCATGTGTCAATAGAGTTCAAAGTCTAATAACCATTTTCATAAGGACATTTGTTCTTCCTTCCTACTTTATGGTTCATTCATTCATCCTCAATAATGCCCTGTGTTATCTATATGATGGCAAAGAAAACTTCAGAACAAAATGATCTATTTTAACCATTGCAAAGGAAAAGGGGAATAACATTTCAAGGAATTTATTCATTCAACCCAATTTTGTTTTTTTTTTCATCAGCTTCTATTTGTGTAGAGCAAGAACATTAATTTGATGAAGCATACAAAAAAAACTGAGTAAGAGTGAGAAGATTTTGCAGCAAAACAAATAACCTTAATAAAGTGGCTGAGACTATTCTGTTAATTGTTTAAAGCTTCTTGAAGCGATAGTTGATACACAGATCACGGGTGACAAAGGTCAGATAAAGATAGCACTCAAAAACAGGAAGATTAAGCATTAAACTGTGTCCTGCAAAATGACCAGATACCATAACAACGAATGATGTTAAGCTATAAAACGTATTACGTAATACAAGTCAGGCTATTGACTGAGAACAAAATTATATGCTTGTGTATGAGTGAGTCCAGACCAGATTTCTGGCTCCAGGGAGGTGGTGGGACTCCACTGGCACTTAGTTTTCTGCCAGTGTAAACATATGAACTGCTGTCACACCAAAATCTATGACCTATACTAGACCCGAGAGCTACAAAGTAAACAAGTGCATGGGTTTGCTCTACCTGTTTTTGACTTTACTCTGTCAGAAACGTGATAAAAATACCCTTTCTTCATTTTTGAGCCAGCTCAAATTTGATGTTCAAGAGCAGCCCTGCTCAATAAATCATGCCTTTAATCATGACTTTAATTGGTGTTGTCCTAATACAGACAAAAACAACCATTTTTTTTGATAACGTTGCAATTTAATTAGTGTCAAGGGAAAGGGGAGCCTAGAATGAGTTACTGTGGCTCCAACTGTATTCTTTTTGTTCAAGCAGTAAATGATAGATTAATTATTTTATTTAAAATTTTAAATCCTGAAAATTTATTGCCTACATGGACACAACCAAAGTAGTGCCTGTCCCTGCTTACTGCTGCTTCAGTAGTGCAACTTAGACTGGAGACGTGGATGGAAAATGGTCAGAGGGCTATTCCAATATTGTCAGCCTGGGAAAACAACGGCTCAGGTCGGAAAATTTGCAGTAAACACTGGCATGTATAAATATTTTAAATGTATGAACAATTATTTTAAAGTTATTTATTGTTTCACTAGATGTGAGCATTCATTGTCTATTGTTAATTGCCTTTGAGACAGTGGTATGAGCTGCCTTCTTGAACCATTGCATCCCTTGGGACAATCCCTTGTTGTTAGGAAGATGATTTGAGGATTTTGAGGGAGTGACGTTATAGGAATGTCCAATATGATTCTAAGTTAGGACAGTGTGTGATTTGGAGGTGAATTTTCAGGCAGTTGTGCTTAATGTTCCTTCTAATTATTTTCTTTCTCTGCTATGTGAACTTCCAAAGTTTATTTGCAGAAGCGGCTTTCAAAAATGAAAGCCAACGAATGCTAATTGATGTGCACAGAGCCTCCTGGCTGAGCAGAACAATCGGTGGTGTTTCCATGTGCCTGCTGCCCTTGTCTTTCTAGATGATAGTGGTTACAAGCTTGGATGGTGCTGTTGAAGGATCCTTGGTGATTTGCTGCAGTGCATCTTGTAGGTGGTATACATTGCTGCTGCTGTGCATCAGTTGTAGAAGGAGTGAATATTTAAGGTGGACGATTGGCCTTTCCTACCACTATTCACACACCTTGTTTCCTTTATTAGACATGAAGGTCACAGAAGCAATTTTCCAGTCATGGTATAAGACCAACAGGGCCAGAATACAGCATGCATTCCAGACCAGGCTAATGAGAAGTTCAGCTTACTGCAATATGCAGAGTCCTTTTTCAAATTAGGCCTGCAACAGCAGTTCACTGTTAGTCTGCAGAGCTGTTAAAGGAATGGTGTGATTTTAAACATAAGTCACATGTGACAAAACATGGAAAAGATCATAGAAGCTTTGCCTTTTGAAAGTATTACACACATAGTGATTTTTACAGAAATTTAGCAATGGACAGTTGCCCTCGTTTGTGGTAAAGGACACATTGTCACTTTACAGCCAACTAAATCGTGTGATAAGAGATGATTGGGGATGTCACTACTGTCTCCCACTATCAGAGATGACAGGAGCAAAGCTAAGATGTATTCCACCATTGAAAGCCTACCAGCATCTGTCTACCAAAATACGCAGGCACATGGTGCATGCTATCTAAAATTTTCATTTATCCCCGTTCAGCTTAATTCAAATCTTACGCAAAGCAGTTAGAATAAGTTACAACTCTTTCATACACATTTTCTCAGGTTGCTGCAAGGCTATTTACTTGTAATTAATACTAAAATATGCAGTTTCAATCTTCACAATTAAGCCACAACAGCTTTCAGGCAGTTATAGGTTTGTAACTAATTGAACTACATACGAGCAGGTTGGCATTTGTGTGTCAATATCTCTGCAATTTAAACTTTCAATATTTCAATTTGCAGGAAGAGGTTGCAATGATAGATAACTACATTGTTATATGTGAAAGCTAAACAAGTTACTGTCCCAGAGCAGACATGGAAATCTGACTCATAAACACCTGGACCCTGGGATCTGAGAGAGACATCATGGAAAATTTCCCATGGCTCAGGGTTGGTGTTTTTAGATCAGATTTAGGATTGGGTTTGTTAGTAAAGGACGTCAACTGAACTAGGATTTAGGATACTTTTTTTTCAAAAAGGCTTTGGTACGAAGGGACATGGGGAATAATAGTTAATGAAGATTAATAATATGGTGATAATTGCCCAGCATTGTCTATTCTGAGCACTTCAATGATCAGACATTGCTTTTCTGAGCAATATAACTGGCATGCTTCTTTATTCAAGCCTTTGTAACATTATTTGTAGTGTCTTTTCTCCCTGTTCAGTATAAGAGCCAGGATTTAGTGAGCAGGTAATTGCAAATTGTGAAGTAGCTCAGTGCGCTTTTCCTACATTCCAAATGCTATATCAATATATCAATATAACTTATTATTGATTGGGTTAATGAGCCTGGTTTTTCTACAGATGACTGACAAGGTGTCTGTTGACCACTGAACATTGCACTTTTTTAATGATGGCAATCATTTTTTGAGGTTTATTGCTTAATACTCCCCTATTTTTAGCAGCTACCGTAAGACCTTGTTTCAAAAAAAAAATGAGCTCACAAAGTCGCTATGAAAAATTACATTTCCAGGCCATAATCACTCATGCCAGCTATTGGTACAGGACTAATCCTGTTAATTTCTACCATAATATGTAACTTGTGGTTGAGCTATAAACCATATATCCTCTGCATGTCTTATACAAAGTCAATAATTAAAATTTCCACATTTACTTTCATCTATAGTCGTGGGTGGGAATTTCTTGTTTGAGGTTTGGTAGGAATTTTTGAAAGTTGTTAAAATATTTTTGCTAGGGTGGTGTCTGAATATATTTATCTAAGTCTAGCACTTTAGGAGCTTTTTGTACTGTGGCATTTGAAGGTACCTTTGCCTTCCGGATGAACTGATGTTTTTCATTTTATCTTTGGCTCACTTGTCATCTCTCTACATAATAAGCAAGGCTGGTGCAATCAAAACATCAACAAGAAAAGCTTTAATGTGTCCAATTCTCACTTAATGTTACAGACTTTCCACAAGCAGAACCTAAGCAGAGGTCTTAATGGTATTCCATGTACGATTGATATCATAGAATTTGTTCACGTAGGGTCCCAATATAGTAAACTTTAATATGGTTAGTGCACAATTCTCATTGGAGAAACCAGCTTTGGATGTTTTCGAGTACTTCATTACATCTGCCAATGATCTGTAGAGACTGCAAATTAGGGAAGGAGGTATTTTAATAAAACATTAGCAGAGGGTTCCCTTTCCACTTCAGGTGATATACAAAGAATGGGAGAATGTTAAAAAGTCTCAGCATTCTCTCTTTCCAAAAACATGCCATCTGTCATTACAGGACATTATTATAAAGGACAAAAAAATGCAACAATAGGTTTTTGATCTTCCTTTATGTAGTCCTGTATGCGTCAGCTGACAGGTTTATCAGCCTGCTAGTCAATTCCCAGGCTAGAGTTTAGGAAATTTCTAGCTTTGGTGTCTACTCCACCCATACTATAGGCCTTCTTTGGCAATAATAATCTTTCTTGCACTTGTGGAGAAAGCTTGGATTGGATTATCCGAGACCTCACCTAATTGGCCCAGCGTCATTTCTATCAGATGAAAGTTTGATATTGGGAATTTTGTGTTATCCAGGAGGCAGGCTGTGGAATGCTAAATATGCTTCCAGCACAACAAATACTGGGAATTTCATGCAACCAGCAGGAAAATTCTATTTGTGATCAATGCACAGTTAATTTCTAAGAATTTAATCATGTTAAGTCAAACACATATGAAGTGATTCTAAACATATGTTAAATCATTAATGCTTTGAGATAGTTTGAGGAATAATTATCAATGAAGAGCTATGCATGGAAATATAGCATGAAATGAGAAGTGGTCACACCCTAATCAAACATGGTGTTTTAAAAGAACTTTGTAGCATTGGACAATGGCTAGATTTGCTATCTCTCCAGGAGATGTGTCATACATCTATTTCCAGGATGTCATTGTCAATAATCTAGGAAAAAAACCATTGGGGTATTAAAATAAATTTTGATTTTCCATGAACACATTTGCCTGATTGAGGATAGGGGATTGCAGGCTATCTAATTGACAGTCAATAGTCTTCAATTCAATTAGGTAACAAATTGTACCCCTGCTTTCCAATTGGTGTGGATGGGCAGCATACCACATGTTGGGTGACCAACAGTAGGACTAACAGAACAATTAAAAATGCAAGACAAAATAAAGCGATTGATTCAGTATTTCAAGGGTTATCTCATGAAGACCATTTTCTCAGACTGTTTAGAGGTCAGAAGGATGATTGGCATGGTTCCATCTGCAAGTGGTTATGAGAATGCAGCCTTAGAATATGTTGAGATCACATGAGATCATTTGATGCACTTCTTTTGTTGGCTGAACAAATCAAGACGAGAAAGACAAAGATTGCCGCCCATGAAGTTATCCCTTTTTGGTGGTGCAGGATGATCTCTTCTTGTTTGCAAGGGTGGTACCTGTTTTCGAACACAACATGTTGCCATAGTGGTGAACTCCTGCCCACAGCTGGTGTTGTCATTTGTAGCTGTCATTGGTTGCCATTTCCCGTGCGTTATGGTAGATTTTGAGGACTTTCATATCTCAAAGGAAAACGTACATCCACAAAATGGATCACGATCCCAAAAGTGAGTTAATAATGAGTTCCCACTAATTACATTTTGGGTATGATTTTGGTGCTCTCCTTAACCCGTCTACTGGCATATTTGAAGATTGGGGAGCATATAAAATAAACTTGGTGCCAACCTGCCCCTTTTCTGTTCTTCCCCTCTTTACAAGGGCAGATAAAATGTCAGGCAGCCCACACATGCTTACGCCAATGGTGGCCCAGAACTGGAAAATTAAGTGTGTCTTAACCGTCTAATTTCACACATAATGTAACTTTTTGGTTTGCAAAGAAAGATGGAAATAAGGCAAGACAGTCGGTAATATTGACAGTACATGTTGCCATTGATCAGAAAGTGAGACCCCGGCAACCCTGTGCCTATTGGAGGCACATCCTGCAAGACCATCAATCTGGTCTCTTTACCCCGACCACCACACATCTCCCTGTATCCTGACTTACAGTGAAAACCTGGAGATATCTTCACTTCTTTGTGGAGACCGATTGTGTTCCCAGCCATGGCCATTACTGCCTTTTGGCACTGCTGGGACAAGTGAGCTGCTGGCTAATCAGCCAGCTCACAACCCTAAGGCCCAGGAGCTGCCATCTCTGAGGGGCCAAAGTCCCAGTTTGAACTGATTTAATATCAGTTTAGTATATTATCAGTGCAGAGCAGCCCAATTTCATGCAGGAGGTTTCAAACATATAGCTGCATCATTTGGATGCCATATCACTAACAGGTACATTTTGAAATATTTTGAATTTTAAAAAAATGAGAAAAAAATCGTACCTCAATCCAACTGGAATTTAAAACAAAATAATTTTTGTTCAAATTTAAATTGATTTACTTACAGGTGACTGACTGACATTGATATACAATGATAAAAGGTACTGCAGATGCTGGAGAATCCGAGATA
>JAHRHZ010000223.1:16576799-16626152 GCA_024137785.1 Ginglymostoma cirratum
CAGCATCAGAGGAGCAGGAAAGCTTTCCTGCTCCTCTGATGCTGCTTGGCCTGCTGTGTTCATCCAGCTCTACACCTTGTTGTCTCAGATTCTCCAGCATCTGCAGTTCCTACTATCTCTGATACACTCCATTCTTATGTTTAATCTACTTACGCACACAAAGCCTCACACATATGTGCTGGTACATAGCCATGGATGCAGATTGAAAAGTGAAAGTTGCCATCGTCTCATAGGCTACACTTTCATTAGAAAGTGGTGAGTTTAATCTGAGGGTCACCATACTTCAGGCAAGGAGCAAGTTTGAAAAGGCAGGGCCTTCTTGGTAACCTCAGCTGGTATGGAATTAGAATCTGTATGATTGAAATTACGCTGTATCACAAGCCAGCCTTCAAGCCAACCTGAGCTGCACACATAATAATCCATTTGCTTCCAGCTTGTTTTTAATTATAGGAAATTGGTCTATGTTATTTATGTATTCCGACTTAGCATGGATGAAATGTTGCCACATTTTGTGACAATATCATACACATGTAGAGTCTTATAATGTAGGGAGGCTTTTGAGCTGCAGCTACCATTCAGTTTTGGTTGTCTAGGACAATCTAATGAAACAATGGAATGGTAAGGATATATATTAATTTTTTTGAGTTTATGCTGGAGTTTACGACATAAGATTGTTACTTCTCTAGATTTGGCACTGGTCAAAATACTTCTGTGAATTCATGTTAAAACATGTCTCAAAAACACAGCAAGTCGCCATCCTTGCTAAATAAACAGATCACTGAACTTTCTTTCTGTTCTGTCTTGACCATTGTTGTGTTAATTTTACCAAACAGTACACAGACATGCAGCAAAAAGCAGTTGTTCCTATCTCAGGCCACAAATACGCCAGCCACAGGAGAACAGTCCTACAATAATGGAATATTAGTTTCACAAAACACATGGAAAATTAAAAGCCCACATCCCAAGGAAATTCCTGAGCGCACTGGCCGACTACTGTGTCTTGGAAGTTTCTGGTTATTTTTGGCATCTGACCAAAAGGAAAAAGAGAAAATTCATTGCAAACAGAATATTACAAAATGTAGATCAGAGACGAATGAACATCCGGCATCTCAATCTGCATTTGTTCATGTTGAGCAAATAAATGAAGCGCATTCGTATTTTAATATGTGCCTGTTGTAACTCAGCTGCTTCAGACATCAAGTCCAGATACCTTCCCTGCTTTCTCTAAGGTATGAATCTACAAGTGCTGGAAAATCTCCACAACCTCATCTTAGTAGCTATTCTTCATGTGTGGCCATGAGAGAGTGAGTGTTTGCAGCCTACTCAAGGATGGAGGCCAATGCAGCCAACTCTGATCACTTCACTATTAAATATCCATGTCTGGGGAAATTCCACAAGGATTATTAAGTTCAGAGGCTCTGGCTAATGTTCTGTGGTTCCTAGCTGAGAATACCAAGATCTATTGAGGATTAGTTGATATACACAGACCAAAGTTCAAACTAGTGGTCTTCTGATATGCACGATTCAGCAACATACTCAATGGTGCATTTATCCATTAAACCATTAGGACCTCAATTTGTTTTTGCTTCATTGTGTCTAACATCAAGTGCCTATGGCATAGATTTTCCATCTTGTATACCATTATCCATATGCTGAATTTGGCAGTAAAAGACTTTCAGAGATTAACAAGGGTTTTATTGTATATGTACAGGTTAGCACAAACATCAGTTTCCACATTTCCCTTCTGGGTACTGTCTCTGTTCAGAAGCCAGCAAACCACGGGGCTGCACTCAGGTCTATAGCATTTTCTAATTAACACTCTCAGAGATGTTATTACACACCTCTGGATTAGGTGGAACTTGAACCTGGGTCTCTTGGCTCACTACACTGCACCAAAAGAGTCCGTCGATGCAAAGTCCGTTCAAATTCACTTGCTGCCAATCAACTCAGGAGCTGTCCTGCTTGATCCTTAAAGGGACCCGCATTTCTAATTCTGGCATTTTGGATGAGACCACCTGAATGAACTGGAAGTTAATGGAGATCCATCCTCAGATCTTACTGTCATACTCAGCATGAGTTATGAGTGAAGACCATGCTTCCTCTGCTGACCTTCCTCAGACATTACTGTCATGAGCTTGCCTTTATAGCAGCAGGTTCCAGGAAGGAAAATTGGACTGGACTGTAAGGAAGCTGATTACTACTCCTGTGGAATCATGAGGAGCTTCCTTACTCCCCCTAGTTACACAGGAATGAAAGCTGGGAGGCAGTCATAAATGGTTATGGCTCTGGAGGGCAACTGTTCAGAGGCATTTTGGAAAAATTCAGCTGGCCAAGATGAGGACCCAATGAAAACAAAGGCCAGTGCTTACTGCAGTTTCTCAATTGCACCAATTGCTGCAGAAACTACCACGTCAGATTTGATGTTCTGAGCCATACCTGACATGGCCACCATGATACAAACCATCATCTCACATAATGCAGGCTGCTGAGGAACATAGGGTGGAAAATTCCATAGGAATAGTGAGCACAGCCTGTTGGCACAAAAGTTAGCAGCCATCCAATCAAACTGTCTCTGCAGCTATAAGCTACAGGTGGGCTAAACAAATGCCGCACTGGAAGAAAGATCCACCCTGACTGGCCAGCAACTCCTGGAAGCACCAGGCCTTCACAGTGGGCTCTTCGACAGGCCATCCCATGGATTTGGATCTAGATAAGTCCAGAGACTTTGGATTTTTGTCAACTCGGGAAAGGAATTGTACTGGCAGTTTAAATAAATGTGCAAATGAACAGGAAGGGTGTTCATAAATCAAAGAATCCCTACAGGGTGGAAACAGGCCCTTTGGCCCAATAAGTCCACACTGACCCTCAGACATCCCACCCAGACCCACCCCCCTATAACCCAACTAATCTACACATCAATGGGCAATTTAGCAAGGCCAAACACCTAGCCTGCACATCTTTGGACTGCAGGAGGAAACTGGAGCACCCGGAGGAAACCCATGCAGGCATGGGGAGAATGTGCAAATTCCACACAGACAGTTGCCTGAGGGTGGCGTCAAACCTGGGTCCCTGGTGTTGTGAGGCAGCAGTGCTCACCACTGCGCCACCATGCCACCCTGTTCTATCTTCCCAGGGGCAAAGGGCACCCTCTGGAATAGCACCCCAGTTCTTTTCCATTGCTTGTGTATGCTTTTTCTGGACAAACTAACACATTTATTGCTGAGATAACAAGCATGGGGCTGGATGAACACAGCAGGTCAAGCAGCATCATAGGAGCAGGAAAACTTGACGTTTTGGGCCTAAACCCTTCATCAGAAATGGGGGAGGGGAGATTTTGAAGCTTGTGAAATCCACATTGATGCCATTGGGCTGCAGGGTTCCCAGGCTGAATATGATTTGCTGTTCCTGCAGCCTTCGGGTGGCATCACTGTGGCATTGTAGGAGGCCAAGGATGGACATGTCATCTGGGGAATGGGAGGGGGAGTTGAAATGGTTCGCAACTGGGAGGTGCAGTTGTTTGTTGCGAACTGAGCGCAGGTGTTCTGCAAAGCGGTCCCCAAGCCTCCGCTTGGTTTCCCCGATGTAGAGGAAGCCACAACGGGTACAGCGGATGCAGTATACCACATTGGCAGATGTGCAGGTGAACCTCTGCCTGATGTGGAAAGTCTTCTTGGGGCCTGGGATTGGGGTGAGGGAGGAGGGGCCTTTTTATTGCTGAAATACCATTACTAATACCATTCACATACCATTACTGATATTAACATTTTAATCCCAGATTTATTTCATTGAAATGGATTCTTCAGTCATCAGAACAAAATTTGAACTTATATCTCGTGATCGCTATTCCAAGTTAGCTCAGCACCATAACCATGGTGCTGCCTTTTGCATCCATCTTTGTGGTCAATGCAACGGATGCACTTTCAGGACTTTGAGTTGAGGTGTCATGTTACGGCTATACAGGACATTGTGAGGCCACTTTTGGTGTACTGTGTACAATTCTGGTTACCCTGCTATAGAAAGGATATTATTAAATTGGAAAGGGTGCAGAAAAGATTTACAAGGATGTTGCCAGTACTGAACGTTTTGAGTTATAAGGAGAGGTTGGATAGGCTGAGACTTTTTTTCCCGGAGCATAGGAGGTTGAGGGGTGGACTTTATACAAGTTTATAAAATCATGAGAGGCATAAATAGGGTAAATAGCAAAGGTTGTTTCCCCAGGTTAGGGGAGTTCAAAACTACTGGGCATAATTTTAAAGTTAGACAGGAAAGATTTAAAAGGGTCCTGCCCCGCAACTGTTTCATGCAGCAGGTGGTTTGTGTATGGAATGAGTTGCCAGAGTAAGTGGCAGATGCAGATACAGTTACAACATTTAAAAGACACTTTGACGGGTACATCGAGAAGGAAGGTTGACAGGAATATGGGCAAACTCATGTGGACTAGTTTAATTTGGGAAACTGGTCGGCGTGGACGAGTTGGACCGAAAGATCTGTTTCTGTGCTGTATGACTTTATGGCTTTGGGTCAGGGTTCTCCCAGCCTTGTTATCAGCAATAAACCTCCTTACCTTTTTGATAGGGTTGCATAGGCATCACTGTGGTGAGTGTGATAGACAAGATGGGTCTCCTACTGTGTTAATAGCTATTCTGTTTCATAACGATGGACAAGATGCTTGAAAAAGTGTCTGTAATTATGTGAATACCAGCAATGATTTTAAAAGATTATTTATCTCACCAGGAATGCCAAGGCAAAAATTCCCACTCTTGTCTCTCAATGATTTATTTGCAAGGGGTTTAACTCATTCCCCTACAGCACCTTTCTAAGTTCTTGTGTTTTTCCACTATACTCTGCAATGCTCCCCTAACAAGTCCTTCCGTCTATTGTGACAGCCTGGTTCTTGATCCTTTAATCCTGTGTATTCTGGTCAGCAAGCAATACAAGGGTAAGCCTGACTGCTATTTTGCCGGTGTCAATCATTCAATCCCCTTTGAGGATTTGAGACAAAGCAGATGTCTGCACAGTGCTTGCTGTAAATGAAAACAAGAGTTAACACTGTGTTCACCAACTGAACAAGACAGATCCCAACAAGAGTATAGTTCCTCTGTCAAATATATTAAAAAACACTGAATATGTACTTGGTTTGTAATGGCTTTAAATTCTGAACAAATTAATTTGGGTTATATTGCACTAAAGCAAGCCATTAGGCTCATTTTACATGTGCTAGTTCTTTGAAAAAGGAGCCTATTCCAGATTATAACAATATATAAAACTAATGTCTTTTTTATCTTTTTTAATACTAACGTCTCTGGATCTTTATGTTCGCTGATTAGCTCTGTGTCCTCTGACTAACAACAACTTTGCTAGCAGAAAGAGTTTCTTGCTATGTAGTTTTTTTAAAAACATTTGAATGTTTTATTGACTATATCCTTAAATGTATCACTCTGAAACAATTCTATTAATGTTCTATTAATACAACATCCACAGTACTTTGGTTTTCTATTTATACAACACCGTTAACATAGTAAACTGAATTAATGGACTTCAGAGGAATATTACAAGTGACAATTAGCGATCAAGGTAATATTGGGGCAGGTGACCAAATATTTCACCAAAAAAGCCAATTTTACAAAGTGTCTTAAAGGAGGAAATCAAATGTGAGATACAAAGGTTGAGGGAGTCAATTCCAAAGCTTTGGCCATTGACATCTGAAGGCATTGCCAATAATGACGAACAGACTAAAATTCAAGATATTCTTCATCAGATCAGATTTTGATAAATGTTGATTCCTTGAAAACTGGAGCAGATTACAGTCTTAAGGAAAGGCGAGGTCATGGAGGGAATTGTTAACAGGGATGAGGATTTTAAAGTTCAGGTGTTTGCTGACTGGTTATCTATGTCGATTAATGGGAGCAGGAGCTTAGGTATTTGCAATGAGTGAAGACACATTCAGCAAACTTCTGGATTCGGCACAGGACCTGGCACTGGTGGTGGCATCGGTGAGGTAGGCGCAAGCAGCAAAATCATGACGCTTGAAGAGGGACAACTCCTACATTGGTGCATCCAGCATACATGGTGGTGAGGCAGCACAGGAGCGATGTCGTTGGTGAGCTGGCTCAGGGCTCAGGATCTTCTTAAGCTATATCTTTTATCCTTTTTATTCATAAACTATTCAAAATAGTGCCAGATTGTGGCGACTGTTGAAGCTTTTCACTGCATTTTACCACATGATTCACTGTAGAATGCAAGTAGCAACAAATAAGTCATTCAATCATTCAAGTTTACAGGGGGCAGAACATAGGAGGCCCATTGGAATGGTCAAGTCTAGAGGTGAGAATGAGATGGATGAGGGCTTCAGCATTAGAAAAGCCAAGGCCACCCTAAAGTTAAGCCACGTTATGCAGGTTTAAATAGCCGGAATTAAAGATGACACAAATTGATGTTCAGAAACTCATCACAAGGTTAAATATGACACCAAGGTTGCAAAGTGTATGGTTTAGTCTCAGATTGTTGCTGGACAGAGGTATTAAGTTCATAGAATCATAGGATCTCTATAGTGTGGAAACAGGCCAATCAGCCCAACAAGTCCACACCGCCGCTCCGAAGGGCATCCCACCAGACCGACCCCCTACCCTTTCCCTGTAACCCCACATTTCCCATGTCCAATCCACCTAACTTACACAGCCCTGGACATTATGGGCAATTTAGCATGGCCAATCCACCTAACCTACACATCTTTGGACTGTGGAAGGAAACCAGAGCACCTAGCAGAAACTCACTGAGACACAGGGAGAACATGCAAACTCCTCACGAACAGTCACCCAAGGGTGGGATCGAACCTGGGTCTGTGGTGCAGACGGAACAGCACTAACCACTGAGCCACCATGCCACCTTTGATAGCTAGGGAGGAGTTGATAGCTAGGGAGGAGTTTGAAGTGTGACCAAAGACCATGAATTCAGTCTTTTCAATATTCCGTTCAAGGAAATTTCTGCAGATCTGTTACTGGAAGTCAGGAAAAAAACCAATCTGACAATTTAGGCAGCAGAGGAGTCAAAAGAGGAAGGAAGGTGTTAGAGCTGGGTGTCATCAATGTACTTGTAAACTGAGACTTTTTAAAGAGAATAGGGCCCCTTAAAGTTCAACAAAGTCATCCATGTGTGGAACCATAGGAGATAGGAGAGATACTAAACAAATATTTTGCATCAGCTTTTACTGGGGAGAAAGAAATTGAAGCTACGGAATTCAAAGAGATAAAATTGATGCTTTGAAAAGAGTTCATGTTACAGAAGAGGAAATGCTGGAGGCCTTAAAAATCATAAAGGTGGATAAATGTCCAGGATCAAGCATATCCCAGGATGTTGTGGGAAGTTAAGGAAGAAATTGCAGGGCTCCTAACAGAGATACTAATATCATCTCCAGCGAGGTGCCAGAGGAATGGAGGGTCTTACTTAGAGATAGTAAGAACTGCCGATGCTGGAGTCAGCGATAACACAGTGTGGAGCTGGAGGAACACAGCAGGCCAGGCAGCATTAGAGGAGTAGGAAAGCTAACGTTTCAGGTTGCGACCCTTCTTCAGAAATGGGGGAAGGGAAGGGGGCTCTGAAATAAATGGGGGGGTGTTGGGCTGGGAAAGGTAGGTGGGATGGTGATAAGTGAGTGCAGGTAGGTAGTGGGGATTGGTCAGTGAGGTGGGAGGAACAGATAGGTGGGAGAGAAGATAGACAGGTCAGGGAGGCGGGATAGAGGGGCTGGGGAAAGTAGGTGGGATGACGATAGGTGAGTGCAGGTAGGTATTTGTGCCTTCATTTAGGAAAGGCTTAAGGAAAAGCCTGGGAATTATAGACCTGTGAGTCTGACATCAGCAGTGGGTAATTTGTCTGAGGGGATTCTGAAAGATAGTATTTACACACATTTGGAGAGTCAAGGACTGACTAGGGAGAGTCATCATAACTTTCTGTGTGGGAAATCATGTCTCACAAACTTGATTGTGTTTCTTGAGAATGCAAGCAAAAAGATTTGTGAGGGCAGAGTGGTAGGCATGGACTTTAGTAAAGCCTTTGACAAGAATCCGCATGGTAGACTAATTAGTAAAGTTAGATTATATGGGATTCAGGGTGAGCTTGCCAACTGGATACAAAATTGGCTGACAGTAGGAGTCAGAGGATGATTGTGGAGAATTGTTGTTCAGCCTGTGACCAGCAACATTCTGCAGGGATCGATGCTGTGCCCACTTTAGTTTGCCATTTATATAAACTATTTGGATGAGCATTTTAGGAGGCATAGCTGGTAAGTTTGCAAATGAAACCAAAATTGGTGTTATAGTCAACAGTGAAGAAGGTTATCTAAGATTACAAACAGATCTTGATCAATTGGGACAATGGGCTGAGGAGTGGCAGATGGAGTTTAATTTGGATAAATGCAAGGCATTGCACTTTGGTGAAACAAACAAGGGTGAGATTGATACAGTTAATTTCATGGCCCTGGGTAGCATTGTAGAACAGAGAGACTGAGGGGTTCAGGTACAGAATAATCTGAAAGTTGTGTCACAGGTAGATGTTAAGAAGTTTAACCAAGGTGGTTAAGAGGGCATTTAGCATGCTGTCTTCATTGCTCAGACTTTTGAGTGTAGAAGTTGGGACGTCATGTTGAGGTTGTACAGGACATTGGTGAGGTCAAATTTAGGGTGTACAGTTCTGGTTGCCCTGCTATAGGAAGGATATTTTTAAACTGGAGAGGGTTCAAAAAAGGTTTACCAGGATGTTGCCAGAACCAGAGGGTTTGAGTTATAAGGATAGGCTGGGACTTTCTTTACTGGAGTGTAGGATGTTGAGGGGTGACCTTATAGAGGTTCATAAGTTCATTAGGGGCATAGATAAGGTGAATAGAAAAGGTCTTTTCCCTAGGGTGGGGGAGTTCAAAACTAGGAAGCATATTTTTAGGATGAGAGGATAAAAATTTAAAAGGGATCTGAGGGGTAACTTTTTCACACAGAGGGTGGTTCATGTGTGGAATGAACTGCCAGAGGAAGTGGTAGATGCAGGTACAGTTACAACATTTAAAATACATTTGGACAGAGACATGAATAGGAGGGTGTAGAGGGACATGGGCCAAATGCAAGCAGGTGGGATTAGTTTAGCTTGGGAAACCTGGTCACCATGGACTAGTTATACCAAAGGGACTGTTTCTGTGCCGTATGACTCTATGTCTTGGAGGAGAACTTGTATGTGGTGGCATTCCCATGTATCTGTTGCCCTTGAGCTATAGATGGTAATGTTTGTGGGTTTAGAAGATGTTGTCTGAGGGACCTTGCTGAATTTTTGCAGTGCATCTTGTAGATAGTATACATTGCTGTTACTGGTGATGACGGAATGGATGTTTGTGAATGTGGTATCAGTCAAATGGGCTGCTTTATCCTGGATGGTGTCAAGCTTCTTGAGTGTTTTTGGTGCTGCACTCATCCAGGCAAGTGGGGAATATTCCATCACATCCCTGACTTATGCCTTGTAGATGGTGGACTCTGGGGAGTCAGGAGATAAGTTATCCGCTGCAGGAATCCCAGCCTCAGATTTGCTCTAGTAGCCACAGTATTTTCAGACGATGTCAGAGAGAAGCAGTATGTAGATGAGAAATAGAAAGGACAGAAGCTTATGATAATAGTGCAGGATCTAGAAGCAAAGACATTGTGAGTAATTCCCTGGCTTCAGTTAGATAAAAATGGACCTAAATTGTAAAGATATCAAGTCCTGCTTGCCTAAACACTCAATGTAACTCATCACTTGTACAAATCTAAAATGTGATAGCCAGAATAGTTGATAAAACTAACTGAATAACTCCTTCAAAGAGTTGACAGAGGCAAGATGGACCAAATGGCCTGCTTCAGAGCCATATGATTCTGCAACTTACTTGAAGCCATTAGAGAGAAAAGTAGGACACAACAAGCTCCATGAATATTCAGTTTTTTTAATATTGCAGTTTAATACAACAGATGCAACTGTGTGCCATTTTATTCCATTGCCCTAAGGGAGCTTGTGAAGTGTGTTATTACTCTAAATGTAGAGTGTTTCACTGCTACCCTTAACTTGTTCAGTTGCAGTTTAATAAGCGTGATTGGCAGTTTGAACCAAAATATGTGTTAATGTAGTTTTTATTCTACCACTTCTTATATGTGAGGCAGGTCATGTGAGGACAAGTGATAGAAACTGTAGTCCAATATTACCATGACTTCAGGACTGTGGATTTTCTTCTCGTGCTGATAGACTGCTGTGGATAGGTTGAGATAGCATTTCTACCCATTACCCAACTTCACCAAGAGCCTGGGATTGGTGTCCATTGAATAGCCTTGGAATTACATCTTCCCTCCACAAAGGGAGCCCAACACTGATGACCAGGGAAACCCATCTATATTGTGGCAGCATCCTTGTCACAGCAGCCAAAAGTGGAGAAAGGGCAAAATTATTTTCATATGATGTGACCTGATTTAAAGAAATTAGGTACTCTCACAGAAAATGGACTAAGTTACACAAAACCCAGAACTTAAGAGAATTTTGTCAATAACTGTGACAGGGCCAAAACATAAGATTGTTGTTTGAGGAAAATGGGAAAAAGCAACAGATCCCCTCTCTTCTTCAATGAGTCTGTTTCACCTAAATCCCCGCCAATCCTGTACCCCATATGCAAACACACACACGAAAACGCACATGTACAGGCACACATACATACACACACTCAAAAAGACGCACCCATTTACTAACATAGATTCAAACAAACACATGCAGACAGATGTACAGAACACACGTGCATATACACACATATAAAAACATGCACATGCATACACATACACAAACAGATACACGTGCACAAACTCGCACACACATTAACATGCACACAAAGGCACTCATATGCATAAATGCACATACATGCGCACACTACACAAACACACCAATAGACATGCTCACAGATGCTGCTGCCACAGAAAGCACAGCTCTTCTGTTTGGCTTCTTTGGCTGGCATTACCACCTTTGAAATACAGAGAAACTGAACAATTTTACCAGAACTCCTTCACTTTCCCACTCTGCCCTGTGATATAAATACAGTGCAGCATTCATGTTGGCAGGCAGCCAAAGAGAACCATGTAAAGTCTCTGCTTTAAAGAACTGGATCAGTACTAGAATTTGCACCTTGTTTTTCTTTCGATATTTGAGTGACCCAGAGGAAGGAATCCAGTATTTTACTTCTTATTTCCTTCGTTTAAGGTTGCATGTTTAAATATGAATGTTTCAGGCTAGATAAAAACCAAATATGTTTTACAGCCTTCTTACAATCAAGACACAATATACAGTATTGCTAGAGGGGACATTTGATTTCATTTCTGTGTGCTATTAGTCTAAATTCATCTGTTCACTAATATCTACTTTTAAGGTACATTTTAACTTTTCTTCTTTCTTGTTTTCTTTTAGTATGTATCTTACACTGTAACCCTATAACATTAAACTCAACCTGCAGAATGGATCAATAATTCTGGATATTTGCAGAATAATTATTAGCAGCCTGCTTGATTGACACCACATTCACAAACATCTACTCCCTCCACCATCACTAACAGCAGTGTGTACTACCTACAAGATGCACAGCAGAAATTTACCAAGGTTCCTCGGACAACGTCTTCCAAACCCACAAACATTACATCCATAGTTGATTAGAAACTAGTTCCTGAATCTCAATTTTAGATATTATAGTTAACAAGAATTATAATATTGACAGTGCTATCGGTAAACAGCATTAATTAAAATCAATATGCTATCATGTTTTAGTATTGTCTGTATTAAAGAGAAAAACCACAGTGCAAATAGTCATGTGTTCATACTGTTGTTGTTTTTGACTACTGCACTGTTCTCAGCTGAATTGGTTTTGGAATTCAAGTCTTTCCTAGTCAGCTTCATAGCAACAAACACTCTTATTGTTGAAACACAGGAACCACCAATATCTGAAACTAAAAGAACCTTGACCTAAAAGATAGTGGACATCAGTGAACCATCAAATGCCTTTCACATATGAAACAGCTGTGGGGAGGATTCTATACCATTTATTCAATTTTTATGTAGCAGTGGACAATGCCAATTGCAGGCTGTGACAGCCCATTTTCAGAGACCACCTTCAGAGTTTTGGCTCAACGCAGCAGCTTTTATTCCTTGGACTGAGGGGATATGTCTTATAGTTTGGTTGCAGCAGTCAGCACATGCCTTGTGGATTACATAGGAGATACACTCCCTCATTTCAAGCATTAGTCAATAAACGACCTCAAGGGGATGAAAGTCCAGCATTGTTCTCAGGAAAGCTCCCTCGACTCTTTGACAGACACTTCAATGTCCTAGGTGACTAACATAAAGTAAATATCCTCACGTCTATCATGCTGAGGTCCTTCACCAAATATCTGATGTTAAATAACTTCTTTAATGTCTTTTAAAGATTAGGTTCCAGCCTTATAGGCATTCCTGGGTGGTAAGACATATATTTCTCACTGCCTTTACCTCAGCAAATTAGTAAAAAAATGGAAAACTGACAACATTCATAGAACTGATGCCAGATTCTTCCTGAAATATGCTCTCTAGAGGTCACTATATAAAGAGAAAACACTTACAAGTTCATTGAAATAAAAAGGCTTTGTGCCAGAACAAATAAAACTGTACACTGGAGTCGATTACGGCCAATTCTCTGTTCGCATTTTATTATCTACATTCGATTTTCTCCAACACTTTTCAACATATTTAAAATCTGTTAAAGTAGAATTTTTAATTATGTTGTATTATTTGTGAGGAAGCCCATGTTTTTGTATGTTATTAAACAGGTTAAAAGTCAAGGATATTTAAGTTTCACCAATGCAATTTAATTATATTCCCTTTGTAAATTGATATAATAAAAACAGCGAATTACTTAGAAAATGCTTATGAAGTTTCAAAAATGTCTCTTTTGTATCCTTTGAGGAATTAAGTACTTTTAAAAGTCTTGCAATATTCATTCTACTTCACCAGCTTACAGAGTACTGACTGAATCATATGAAATGAAAATATTCAACATTTATGCACTAGTAACTTAGCGAAATATGCTACTCAGAGATAGAGAACTTCCAGGTCTGCAATTTTTTCTCCAGTTCATGGCCAAAAATATTTATAGACTTCAATTTAAGTTTCATTGCATGCATATCTTTTGATTAGTTTTAATTACCAATCACTCTTCGACTCATACATTCTGTACTTTACGTTACATCACAACAGTACCCATTCACAGGACTCCCCCCAACAAGAAAACAAGCCTGTCAACATATGGATGGAGTCAATTAGGATCAGGAGGCATCAATCTCTAACACTTTGGCCTAGAAATTGGGGGTGGGGGGCCTGCTTATCTTGTGCCTTTCAAATGTTATGAAATCTCCTATGTCCGTGAAATTGATCAGCAGAATTATGCACTTCCAATGGCAAGTATAATGTGCATCGTCTTGGAAAAGGACAAGCAAGAGGTGATCACTACCTGAAACACACACTGGGTCCTTTTCAAAGGGGCATAATGTCTGGTTGAGGTTCCTGCTAAAGATTAGTTTGCCCTGAGGCAGCTATCACCATTGCTAACTGCACTCAAAAATCAAGTCCACAAGCCAACGGTGGAAAACTAAATTGTTTACCTCTGAATGTGGAGCTGAAAAGAGCAGGAGTGCACCTCCTGACTCCATACTAAAGGACTCTCTCAGTCTCTGACACATGTAGCCCAGACTCAAGTCCCTGTCTTTTCTCCCCCACTCCTCCAATTTATCGGCCCAGGGATACTAATAGTCAATGTTCATTCAACCAACATGGGAAGCACATTCATGCTCCACCTCAGCAACCAGGATTCTGCTCCAGTTTTACAGCACCCCAAAACCTTGCTAAATAATCATCCTTTTCGCTCTCTTGTGCCCAGGAATTTTGCAGCCATTGTGCCTGGTGCAAGCTACACGTAATTTTTTTTTTAGTTGAACAAATCATCAAGTTGCCAAGAAAAGAATGACAACATCACACAGAGAATTTAGTAAACACAACAAGGGTTGTCACGGAAACATAACTCTCTCTGCTTGAACAAGGTACATTCCAAGGCATCTCTCTACATGTTAAGGGTGTTTTCTGAATTGAGGAATAGTGGTGTCTGGCTAGTCTGGAGTGACATGATCTTGGCTAATTTATGGTGCTGTCAAAGAATTCCCAGAAGCTGTGGATGAATAGAGATTTCAGGCAGCAAGAGACAGAATTGTTAGATAAATCTTTGTTTCACTCACCGCACATTTATCAGTTGTGAAATGCTGCAGAATATAATGCAATGAAAAGAAAGCAGGGAACAAACAGAGCTTGCCTATGCTTGTTGTGGCTTAAAGTTCTAGAAAAAATGTAATCCTGTATTTTCTTTGGAAGTGATGCAAAGATGCTACTGAAATCCTTACAGGGTCTGATGAAAGTGATAGTGACCGTAACCTTGCAGATGGGATGAAATGGAAAACTGGCTTTCCATTGCTTCACACTGGAAGATTAAGGGTCACAGTATTCTTGATTTTTTTTTCTACAGTTCTTTAACTCCCCCTGGAGCCAAACATTGAAAGAAAATGTTTGAATATTTGCCTTGTCTATCTCTGTTTTGGATCGAGGTTTTGCAGCAGTTGTTTAAACTTCCGACTTGTTCATAATCTCTTTGCTCTGTGCAGTAGAATGTTCCAGACAAAGACGACGAAACATAAGTCATTGTTACTGGTCCAAACAGCATGAATGATACACTGAAGCATACTGGCCAAGTCCAATGTGATAAATTATCAGTTTAAGTGGTGCAAACATCAACAACTTATGGCGGTAGAGCAATGTAATGTTATAAAACTTAATAAGATGTTTCAAAGGGACGTTTTAAACCAAATCTGACATCACGCCATATATTGAGAAATTAGGCCATTTGTCCAAATGCTTTGGTGAAGAATTTCAAGTTTTAAGAAGTATCTGAAAGAAGGGAAATGAGTTAAAGAGATACAGAAATATAGGGTGGGAATTCCCAAGCTTAGAGCCTAGACAACAAAATGCTTGGTAATCAAAGGTAGAGCAATTAAAATTGGGCATGCTTGATAGCTCAAATTATAATATTCTTGGTTTTTTTTGTTCTTCTAAAGAATATTTATCAAAGCTGTTGAAGTATGGAAAATGAATACCTTATTTTAGAAACATATTACCATGACTTTGTCTTACTATGAGTTTGCAAGAGGGGAAAAAATGACACGACATGGCATCTTCTTCTATAATGATGTATGCTGCATCTCATTAGCATATCACAGCCAGATGTCTTCCCTTATATTACAATTCTCCCCAAGTCTCTTACACTACCCATTATGTCACAAGAATTAGATGGATCCAAATATCCTAAAGGAGGTTGCAGCAACAGGGAAATTTAAGGCCCCACAAAGATCTAAAAACAGGAATGGTTATTTTAAAATAATGATACTACCTGACCAAGAACCAATGTAGCTCAATAAGCACTTGCATGATAGGTGAACATAACTTGCTGCAATTAAGATTTGTAAGCAAATTTTTGGATGATCTCTAGTTTATGGAAGATAGAATGTGAGATAGGTATGTATTGGAGTGTTTGAGTCTCGATGTAGCAATGATATGAAAGAGCGTTCCAGTAACAGGTGGGTTGAGGCAGAGAGAGTATGGGTTATGTTACAGAAGTGGAAATAGGCATCCTTACTAATGCCATGAATGTAAGTTTGGAAGCTAAACGAAAGTCACAACAAGAGGTTTACAAGTAGTTTGCATTAGTTTCTAGTTGTAGCCAGAGAGAGGGATGGAGTCAATAGCTGGAACAAATGCAAAGCCTTTAATCTAACCATTATTTACAGAAATTTATGCTCTTCCAATATTGGTAAGCAATCTAATAATGTAACAGCACTAGAAATGTTGAAAGAGTTGATGTTGAGGTCGAATTGAGTGGTGTCAGCATACCAGTGAAAATTATTGCTATGCTGTGGTAAGGGCATGTGTGTTGAAATCAGATGGGGCCAAAGGAGCTATGAGAGGTAACAATGTAGAAAGTGGAAGAGGAATCATTGCAACTGATAGTCTGGATATGATTGGACAGATAAGCATGGAGCCAATCATTTTGAGTATGTTACTGTTTCTATCTAACAAAATGTGTCACAATTTTGCAACATTTGTGCAGATTTATTATGAAGTAGAAAGTATTTCCATATTTAAAAGAGGACAGAATATTGTTATCCAAATACTCAATTTATCCCATTTTGTGTTTCAATGTCAACCAACATGTTCTTCAATTTACCATCACCACCTTCATGAAGAACAAAAGCTTAAAGGAAAGATCATAATTTGAGGTTATGATTGACTCAAACAAACTGTATGGAATTCAATCTCACTGCTGCTGCATTATTTTTCTATTCAAGACACAGATGTTTTTAAAGGAATATTATAAACAGTGTTCTACTTTTAAGATTTACTGCTTCTGTTCTACTGCTCAGACAGATTAAAAGTAGCAAAGTCATTCTGGCTTCCCAGTTACTGTAGCTTAATACATGTGCAATCTTTCTTCGGGATTATCTCCCTTGACTTGACAGTAGAAAAGACTAAACAATAAGAGTCAGGGTGAAATGTGAGCCCACAATATATTCCCAGCTCCAGTCATGGGAATCACATGCGGTATTTATTGAAGTCCATTTTAAAATGAATCTATTTCATGGATGATTGGCAGCAGAAGGTTGAAGCTTCTGAACAGTAGAAAGATTTGATTTTTTTTAACAACTTAGCAAAAATATTTCACTCACTACTAGACCATTGAAAGTAAACTATAAAATGTGTTAACTTTAGACAGGAAGAATGTTACGTATAATGATATTAAAAATAGTTTCAAGACTACAAAGGTGCTAAAAGACCGATGCGATGTATTCATGTAGACAAACCTTTGAAGCTCTTTTATACTGGTACGATTTGCATGTTAAAAAGTAACAGAAGGTATGAGAGATATGGAATGACTTTGGAAACACTTTTTACATCCCATGTCATGATACCCAAAGATCATCCTGTTTTAGGCTAAGCCTTTAAATCCACTACTAAATTGATAGCTTCCCTTCTCTCACACTCTTGTGAACCAGAGTGAAAACCATTGCTAATGAGTTGGTGTTAGAATGATGCAGAAAGTTAAACTGTTTATCAAGAGTTCTTTTGACTGCTCAGAAAAATGATGGCAGTAAGTGCAATGTTTCAAAGCCTTTAGCCAGTGGTGTAAAAAGCAAACGGAAATATCATTAACTGTTATAAAATCTGTATGATGATGTTCCCAAAATAGATCCATTTTGGGGAAATAAATTCCTTTAGTTGGTTTCAAGTGTCTCACAAAATCTTAATTCTTCCAGCTACTTTTTCTCAATGTTCCAGTTTTACCCTTTCTAGTTTGAAACTATCTACAAAGTAAATTCACAATCATTATTTTTGGCTACAGTTTCCTCTCATCCAACTATTGTACAAATTCATATAAATATATGAAGTAAAGAAATTTATTTTATTCTCATGAGATTATGAATTAATATTGGCTTCTAAATGCTTTAAAATAGTTGTATATGAGAAAAGATATACCGACACTGGATGCATCCAAAGAAGGTTCTCCAGGATGATACTTAAGAAGAGATGTTGAATAGGTTGGGGCCTGTACACATTGGAATTGAAAAGAATGAGAGGTGAAGTAATTGAAATACACAAGACTTGTAGAGTCATACAGCACTGAAACAGACCCTTCAACCCAACTCATCCATACTAATCAGTTTTCCTAAACTGATGTAGTTCGACTTGCCTGCAATTGGCCCATGTCTCTCTAAACCTTTCCGATCCATGCACCTGTCCAAATGTCTTTTAAATGTTATAATTGTACTCGCCTCTGTCACTTCTTCTGGCAGCTCATTCCATATATGCACCACCTTCTGTGTGAAAACATTTTCTCTCGGGTCCCTTTTAAGGCAGGGACTTTGTTTCCTGGAGCATTGGAGGCTGAGGGCTGACCTTGTAGAAATTTAAGAAGTTTTTCAAAGGGTAGGGGAGCCCAATACTAGAGGGCATAGATTTAAGATGAGAGGGGAAACATTGAAAAGGGACTTGAGGGACAACTTTTTCACACAAGGGTTGATGCATGTATGGAATAAACTGCCAGAGGAAGTGGTAGGGGAGGACACAATTACAACTTATAAAAGACATTTGGATAGGTACATAAATAGGAAAGGTTAAGTGGAATATGTACCTGGTTTATCTTACCAAAATGCAACACCTCACATTAAACTCCATCTGCCACTCCTTGGCCCATTGGCCCAGCTAATCAAGATCCTGCTGTCCTCTTAGATAACCTGCTTTCCTGTCCATTTTACCACTAATTTTGGTGTCATCCGCAAGCTTACAAACCGTGCCCCCTATATTACCATCCAAATCGCTTATATAAATGATGAACAAAAGTGGACCCAACAACCAATCCTTGCAACACACTACTGGTCACAGTCAGAGCAACACCACTACCTCTACCACCACCCTCTGTCTCCTACTGTCAAGTCAATTGTGCATCCAATTGGCTAACTCTTGCTGGATCCTATGTGATCTAACTTTACTAACCAGTTTACTGTGTGGAACCTAGTATATCAGGT
Source organism: Ginglymostoma cirratum (assembly GCA_024137785.1). Lineage (NCBI taxonomy): Eukaryota > Metazoa > Chordata > Chondrichthyes > Orectolobiformes > Ginglymostomatidae > Ginglymostoma > Ginglymostoma cirratum. Next base: position 16,595,489 of record JAHRHZ010000223.1, read on the forward strand.
TAAATATTAGCAGGGTAAATATAGTTTGATTTATAGCAAAATATCTTTTCCTTGCAGTCTAGCAATTGTAATGTTTTCAGAATGTATAATATTTAGCTCAGACAAAATCTAAACCAGCATCAAATGGAACATTTGAACCTGAACAACTTTTGTAACTGCTGAATGATTTAGTTTTGTTTGTCACACACATGAACTGAAAATAGCTCATGTGAACGTTTATGTTAAAACTAAACTTGAGGCCAATTTACACATACCTGTAGGTGAACATTCATGGCAGATGTTCCTGGAGAATTTGACAGGTCAGGTGTGGAAAAGTTTTGGGAGAACCTAGGAACAGAGGGCATAATCTCAGAGCAAGGTGTTTTACATTTAAGACAGAGATGAGGAGGAATTTCTTCTCTCAGAATGTTGTGAATGTGTGTAATCCTTTACCACATAGGGCTGTCGAGGCTGGGTCATTAGTATATTCAAGGCTGTGAGAAACAGATTTTTAACCAGCAAAGGAATGTCAGGCGTTGGGGGAAAGGCAGGAAAGCGAAGCTGAAGATTATCAGATCAGCCATGATCTCATTGAACGGTGGAGCAGACTTGATGGGCTGAATGGCCTGGCTCAGTTCCTGCGTCTTAAGGCTCTTATGTTTTTTAAAAAATTATGATTTACCACTAGTAGAGTTAAAAATAATTCATAGAATCATATTAGCACTAAAATCCAGCACATTTTGCAGGTGCTGCCTCTTTGAAAGAGCTATCCAATTAATACCACTTGCCCTGCGTTTTCCTGATAAGCCTACAAATTTTCCCTTTTCAAGTAGTTATTCAATTATTCTTTGAATTATTTAATTTCCTTTCACTATCACTTCAGAAAGCATATTCCTAATTCTATTATACCAATTTACTGCATAAATAAATATCATCTGAATTTCCCCCCGGTCCTTTAACAATTATACCCATGCAATGTAGATTTTAGAACAATTAGGGTTACTTTTCTTTCACTAATAGATAGATGTGAAAATGTGGTGTGTTGTACAATGTAAAAATAATCCATTTGACTAATGTATCTGTGCAGTAAAGATAGAAATTAACCCTATTATGTGTGTGGCAGTCAATCATTTGCAGGGTAAATATAGTTTGCGTTACAGCAAAATATCTTATGCTTGCTGTCTAGCAAAGGGAATCTTTTCACAATGTATAATACTTATCACAGAACTGACATCTGAACCTGCATCAAATTGAGCATTTGGAGCTGAGCCATTTTTGTATCTGCTCAATGATTTAGTTTTGATGAACTGAAATTAGCTCATGCGGATGTTCATGTTAAAACTAAACTTGAGGCCAATTTGCACATGCCTGTAGGTGAACATTCTTTTTTTCCCCTTTATTTATTCATGGGAGGAGGGTGTCACTGGCTAAGCAGCATTTACTGCCCACTGACAGTTCAGAGTAAACTCATTGCTGTGGGTCTGGAGTCACATGTAGGCTAGGCCAGCAGTTTCCATCCCTAAAGGGCATTAGTGAACTAGGTGGGTTTTTCCCCTGGCAATCAATTCATGGCCATTTTTAGATCCTTAATTTCAGATATTTTATTGAATTCAAATTCCACTGTCTGCCAAGGTGGGATTTGAACCTGGGTCCCCAGAATGTTATCAGGGTTTCTGGATTAACAGTCCAGCGATAATACCACTAGGCTGTTGCCTCCCTATGCAATGCCTCCCTCTCCATGGCAGATGTTCCTAGCCCAGTGCTGACAGCTCTGTACCTCAGGGCTCAGCAAATACAGGATAGATCGAAAGGACAGAGTGGTAGCATTCTTGTACTATTGTTGATCTTTTCTTTTATGATGGCATGGATTTCAGGGGAGAGTAATGTATTCAAGTAGCCAAGATAAGTTGTTGAACTGCACCTTGTAAATTGTACCTACTGCATCCGGAGTGCAATGGTCTAGCAGAAGATTTCTATTCAACCTACAGACGGGGTCACCAGTCAATCAAATTATGTTGCCCCAATGGTGGCAATCTTCTTGGAGGCTCTCTGGCTGCAGCCATCCAGCTGAGTATTAAATATCCATCATATGCCTGACTTGAACCTTGTGAATAGTGTAAGACTTGGAGAAGTCATGGTGCACCTATCCTCTGTCCTTCTGCAGTTGTGGATTATGGCATTGGAAGGTATATTCATTGATCTTGACCACTTATGTAAGTTCAAAGAACTTCTTGCAGAATGCCTCTGAGTTAGGTTGCAGACTTGTTCACCGAGCCGGTGTGTTTGGTTGCAGATGTGTTGTCATTCTGCTAGATAACATCATCAGTGCACCTCCAGTGAAGCATTGGTGTTCCGTCCCACTTCTTATTTATATGATTTGGTTTTCTGGGGTGGTTAGTATTACTTCCGGTTCTGTTTTTCAGTAGTTTGTATATCGGGTCCAGTTCAATGTGTTTGTTGACTGAGTTCCAAACACGTTGCACTGAGGGTGGTAAATGTTGGAGATCCAGAGAAGAGGGGAGAGAGAGATTGGAAGAAGTGTAGGTGTTCAGAGGCTAGGAAGAAATAGGGTTGCAGAGGGAAAAATCAGAGATTGAGGACGGGGTAGGAGATGTTAGTGACCACAGACAGTTTGTGTGCTGTGGGACATGTAAGGGTGAGATTTTCGAGGTGAGGAGTGTGAAATTATGGTATTAGATTGCTGAGTTGTGATGAAACACTCCTTTTCATCCTGGCCCACAAGAAGTGCTATAAATTCACTTACCTGATAGATTCACCCATTCTTGAATCCTTCAATTTGGGTTTCCTGAGGCCTGGAAAATCCAACTGACATGAATTAGTTTTAACTTGAGTTAAAAATATGAACATGACAAAAAAAAAGTACACAGCTGGCAGCTTCAAGTTGCTTTCAATGACCAAATCAACGTCTGAGATCAATTTAGTCACTTAACTCCTCATTCTGCCTTTATTAAGTCTAAAAGTGGTTCTTGCAGACAAATCCTATAGCAATGTCACATACTGATCTCAAATAATCAGAACCATAGAGTGTTGTGGAGTGTTTACAGTACAGTAGAAGACACTTTGACCAATCATGTTCACACCAGTCATCAAGCACTTATCTATTCTATTCCTCTTTTCCATCACTTGGCCTGTAGTCTTGAATACTGTAGCTACTAATGAATTAATACGTAAGCCTACAAGGTCTAAAAATTCTCCAATGCTATATCTTATCGTCACAATGAATAAATTCTAATGGCGGCTAAACTTTGAACCCTGATAACAGAAACATCTTAATCTAAAGATTGAGACATTATTTTATTCTGTTCTTGCTTTTTTTTTATAGATCATAGTATCCCTACAGTCTGGAAACAGGCCATTTGGCCCAACAAGTCCACACCAACCCTTGAAGCATCCCACGCAGACACATCCCACTATAACCCACCTAAGCTACACATTCCTGATCTGGGAAATTTAGCAGGGCCAATCCACCTAACCTGCACATCTTTGGACTGTAAGAGGAAACCCACAGAGACATGGGGAGAATGTGTAAACTCCACGCAGACAGTTGTCTGAGGGTGGAATTGAACCTGGGTCCCTGGTGCTGTGAGGCAGCAGTGCTAACCACTGAGCAAACATTCTGCCCCATTGTTTGTGTTATTATTTTTCACTTGACAAGATTATTAACCGTAAAGCATAACTCAATTTGACCATTGAACACTATGGAAGGTGATTTTAAAAGAATAAATTAAAATAAAACAAACACCTTTAGATGGGTTTGTGGTATGGTTGTAGCTCTTTTCTAGGGTTTTAATATTTTTAGTTTTCACCTGATCTGGAAGCACTTGTGTTGGAAAGTTAAAATTGCCCCCATATTTTCTGTGGATTACTTTTGGATCCACTCCTTCTTTTGAGCAGACTGTTTCTACAGTTCAGAGCCAGGTGAAAGAGCTTATTACTGTCTACAAAATTTAATCCCTTTAAAATCTGAAAAGCAGTTATTATTTCACTTTTCAATCTTCCCTTTTCCAGTGAGAACATGCCATGTTTGTCTTATGGACTGGTTTATTGGGTTTCTGATTCCTACTCTTTCCTTACTAGTACATTCTTCAACAGTTAAAATAATTCAGAAGGGTTCATTTGACTTTGTATGGCAAGATCCGAGCAGTAGTGAAAACATTATTTGCATCAGTGCAACAAATTGATTACAGCCTAGCGTCACCCTGAAGGAATCTGTTGTTTGTCGAATGTGCGCATTGTGTTTTAAAGAGCTTCATATTTCCTAAGCCTTGCACTCATTGCAGGATTTTACAAGAGGATGCAAGTTGTTTCCCAGCAGAATGGTTACATGTAGTTAAGGCAGCAGCAGTTATAAGCCTCCGTCACTCAGCTTGTCAGAATCTAAACAGTTAGCATCTAAGCCAAGCAATGAGGCTTCTCCTGCTAGGTAAAGAGCACTGCAGCTATCTAGTTAAAGAAAGCTTTGTATTTCTACGGTACCCTACCATATCTTGTGGCACTTTACTCAGCACGGGCTAATTGATATGCATGCATAAACAGCAGCTCTTTGAATCATGAATCATAGAAGGCCATTTAGCCCATTGAGTCATTGCTGGATATTTGAGAAAACTTTCAAATTAGCCTTATCCAAAATTCTCTAGATTCTGAACTGTACCCAGCAAACTTGAAATAAGAAAATATAACCCTGGTATGCAAGAAAAGAGAGTGAGAAACACAGGATTTGTTGTATATGAGTGTGAAATGGTAAATACCAAGGAGTGCCTTAAGTACCACTCGCAATGATATAATTTGAATTTGCGGACTGACAGCTTAGGATCTCAAAGGAGTGAGACTTAATACCTGGTCCTTCTCAAAGTCTCTGTGACAAAGACTATCATATTGATGTAACCTGTAACTCATTGCTAATGTGTACTAAACTAAATTTTGTTAGCTACAGGAGTTTCTTCCAGTCAGACAGGGAAGTGGCTTCCGTCCAGCATACGAGACCAAGTATACTATGGAATTCCCAAATCGTAAAAAAGGCTGGTGGCAGCAATCTTTATCCTGGGTAGCGGCTCATACAGCATTGTGAGTTGGAACACTTACACAACACAAACTCAAGGCCAGTTAAAATTACATAGATGTTGCAAAGTGCTGGAATCTCTCATAAACCAAGTTTTAGTAAAACACTTAGAAAATCACAGAGATAGTAAGAACTACAGATGTTGGAGTCAGAGATAATGCAGTGTGGAGCTGGAGGAACACAGCAGGCCAGGCAGCATCAGAGGAGCAGGAAAGTTGACCCTGTCCCGAGCCGAAACGTCAACTTTACTGCTCCTCTGATGCTGCCTGGCCTGTTGTGTTCCTCCCGCTCCACACTGTGTTATCTCGAAAATCACAGTATACTCAGAGAAAATCAACACAGGTTTATGAAATTGAAATCATGCCTGCTAAATTTTTTTTTCAGGATGTAACTAGTAGGGTAGGAAAAAGGGAAACAGTAGACCTGGTGGCATTTAGAAAGTTAATATACAAGAGTTCTTGGTGTTGAGGTAATCAGCACGAATCAGGCATGGATTCATTGATCGGAAACAAAGGGAAGTGATAAATGGGGCATTTTCAAGTTGTCAGGCCTTGAGAAATGAAGTGCTTCAGGTAGACTCAGCATTTTCTTCTTTGTTCTTTTATGAGTTGAAACCATCACTGGCAAGGACTAAATTTATTGCCCAACCCTAATTGATGTTAAATAATGTGGTTTGCTACGCCATTTCAGAGGGCGTTTAAGAATCAAACACATTACATTGAGTCTGGAGTCATATGCAGGTTATACCTTTATGGGCTAAATGAAAGACTGGATGATGTGAACGATTTAGATAAAGCTATTTCTCCGGCGTCGCTGGGTCAAAATCCTGGAATTCCCTTCCTAAGGGTATTGTGGGTCTGCCTACAGCACATGGACTGCAGCAGTTCAAGAAGGCAGCTCACCACCACTTTCTCAAGGCCAGCGACACCCACATTCCACATCCTACGAGTGAATGAGAAAAAAAACTTCTCCGTAATGGCGAGAAGATTATACCCATTAATCTCTCTTTGTGCCATTAATTCATTTATTTTGTTCCAAATACTTCACACTTTTAGTAAAGAGCCAGTCATTTTGACTTTTTACCATTTCCCACTTTAAACCTACCTGCTGATTTTTTTTTATGGCTGTACACTCTGTCCCTCTCTGGCAAATGACACATTGGCCTTAATTGCAAGGAAATTGGAGTCCAAAATAAAGGAATGTTGTCACAATAGTAAAGGGCTTTGTTTAGACCAAACCTGAAATACTGAATGCTATTTTGATCTCTGAGGTATCCATATTTAATAAGGGATATATTTGCACTGGAGGCAGTACAATAAAGCTTCACTAGATTGATCCATGGGTGAAGGGGCTATCTTATGATGAACGTATTTATTTTATGTTCTCTGAAATTTTGAAGAAAGAAAACTGAACATATAAGGTCCTGAAGGCTCAACAGGCTAGGTAGTGAGAGGTTGTTTCCACAAGCTGGAGAAGTCTAGAACATATGGGCATAGCCTGAGAATAAAGAGTAAAATATTTAGGATTGAGGTGTGGAGGAATTTCTTCATTTAAAGGATCATGAATCTTTGATTCTCTATGCCAAAAGGTTGTGCATGCTCATCATTGAATATGTTTCAACCAGAAATTAACAATTTTTTGAACTCTGTGAAATCAAGGGATACAGCAAATAGGCAGGAAAGTGGAGTTGAAGATGAAGGTTGGGAGTAATTATATTGTACAGCAGAACAGGATCAACAGAGCTGCATGATGTTCTTTTGCTCCTTTTTCTCATATTATCAAGTCCTGGCCTTTTTTTCTCCCTTCCCTTCAAAAACGACCATTGAATCAGGTAACATAGGCTGGTCAAGGATTTGTCTTGCTCAGTCGGCTGGATGGCTGACTTGCCATGCAGATGGAAGCCAACAGTTTGGGTTTGTTTCCTGCTCTGGCTGAAGTTATTGTGAAGGTCTTAGCTTCTCTACCTTGCCTTTCACTTGAGGATGGTCCTGACCCAAAACGTCAACTGTCCTACTCCTCTGATGCTGTTTGGCCTGCTGTGTTCCTCCAGTTCCATAAGTGTTGTCTCTGTCTCCAGCATCTGTAGTTCTTGCTAACTCCTAGTAGAGAGTATATACGTGTTACTTTATGCAAAGCGTGCTTAGAAAGTGCCTTACTATTCAGAATAGTAACTTTAGTGATTGTTCAGAAATTATCGGTAGATGGGGTTGAATCATTTGTAAAAAAATGAATTGGCAGGACTGAATGATGTCACTTCGTTCATAATCATAGAAAGAGACCTTTGCATTAAAAGTTTGGTTTAAAATTGCCCAGTTTACTGTAGATCACTTCTACATTGCAAATTCCTGGCAGATGCTTCCTATTTAAACCTAAGCAGGAGTCCATGAATCCAAGATCAAAACTTATCTTCATGGAATCCACGCCTCCAGGCTTGTAGCTGTAAGCGTGCCATAGTCTGTGATTTAAATGTCCAGGAGCACAGACATATACTTTGGCAGCTTCTGTGAAAGAGTCAGCATGAAATGAAAGTGAAGAGGTGTAGGAGGCCAAGGTGGGTAAGGTGGGTCGTGTGCCAGGTGGATAGAGTGACAAGTAGCCTGACATTGCTTACGGTGTTGGGTCAGATCAGAGGATGGAAGATCTGAGTCTAATGTGTGTAAGGGTGGTGTCTGGAGTCTGCAAGAGGAAATGTTACTTTTAGGAGGACACCACAGGCTGTGCAGGGTGTGCAACTGTTCCTGGGGGAGTCTAGCCAGTGAATTGTGGGGTGGTGATGGTTCCAAGGGACTCAGGCCACCGGAGGAAGGGTGCTGGGTGAGAGGGGTGTGTTCGGTGTTAGGTCTGATAGTGTCGGGTTGTGTTTACTCGTTTGTGAGGTAGTGTCAGGAATCAGGTGATGTGTAGTTGGTGGGGACCATTTCTTAAGTGTACAACAGGTAAGTATTGATGTTCTCCCATGGGTAAGTGGATATTAGGTGAGTTGACTAGGTAGGTTAGGGGGATAAGCATGGAACTCTGTACTGTCATGAACTGGCACGATGTTTGTATGAGGGTATGAGAGTTCATTTGGAATTGTTGGAGGGACATAGGATATTGTATGCCTGATTCACTAATGCTACTTAGGGAAGGAAGTTTATGATTCGTACATAATCTGGCCTACAGGGGCCTCCAGACACACAACAATGTGGTTGTTTCATCGCTAGAAAATTGGGGATGAGAAGTAAAAGCTGGCCAAGCCAGTGATGCCCATATCCCATGAGCCAATAAAAGACACCCCTTCCCACAAAGATGAATACCGAGGCCCAAATTTTCAGCACGTATGAAACATTCATTGTGGCCAAAAAATGATGGATGTCACACAAAATCACACACCCAACCCCCAAACATAACACTTCCCATTTTCACAGGGACTGAAGTGGGATCCGGACTGGTTTTGCATTTGGGTACCTTACAGAAGCATCTGCCCTTTGAAATCAGAGCTGCCTTCACTGAATGATATTTTAAAATCTTTTTAATGAGGAACTCAGCTCACGTACATTAGATGTTCTCAGAGCAAGTCTGATCTTGTGGATTCATTCGGAAAGCCAGCATACTCTTTGGTGGAGTAAAGTAGATCAATTGATATGATCTTGGGAAACAACTGGGGGCATCAGGCAACCTTAAAGAAGGTCAGATACCCCGGAGGGTGATGGGGAGGGAGAAGAGTGTTGGGCGTGAGTGGTGGTAAAGTATCCTTTGGGATTGTTAGTCGTAGAGTAGATTGCACCTGAAAGATGCAACGGTAAAACTGTCAGGGAAATGTAAAACTTGTCACAAACTGGCAAAATTACCAAGAACTGTCATGAAGTGTCAAAATGTCAACAACTGTTGGTAACTGTCAGCCTTGTTGAGAGCTGTTGAGAGACATCAAACCTCTCAACAGCTTTCAATGGGTGTTATTTATGAATGGCAGTGTCTTATTTTAGTAGAGTGAAGTCTGCAATGTAGAATTTTAAGTATGGACATATAACGAGCCACGGCGGGGATCATAGTTAGAGGGGTATGGGGGAATGCAAGGCAATAGGGCATGGATAGAAGGTAACAGGTGGCTTGGGTTGGCATGGATGGGGCATAAGAGTGTGTGAGGGGGAATGAGAGGAATATGAGGGAGGAGGAATATGAGAGATTAGATCTTCTCCCGTTATTTTAATATTTGACCAAAGTGCTAGGGCTTTCAACTTAGATTGCCTTCGCAACCAAAAGCTCTTTGGCTCTTTGCAGGTCATCTGGCATGGCTTCTGATTCCAGGCAGCCCAGCGCATCAAACAGGAAACAAAAAAAGGGTTCTAAAAATTTCTGAAGAAGGGTCTAGACCTGAAACATCAGCTTTCCGGCTCCTCTGTTGCTGCTTGGCCTGCTGTGTTCATCCAGCTCTACACCCTGTTATCTCTTATTTCTAAAAAAAGGGTCACTGGACCCAAAACATTAACTTTGCTTTCTCTCCACAGATGCTGAGTTTTCCCAGCAATTTCTGTTTTTGTTAGATCAAACAGGAATTCTTCTGCCTCTGTGCATGCTATCTGGGAATAAAAATTGGGGCCTGAGGTCTACGCTGTGGTTTATATTAGTCTAGCTTAGCTCTTGTTTTTGGACTTGATAAAGCCAAGATCCCTAACCAATGTTCCAACTCATTTTGCGAGAATTTTGTAGTTTTGAACGAAAGACCCCAAAAACAGAAGATTTTTGATGGTTTGAGAAAGGAATGCTAATCACAGCACTGAGAGAACTCCCTGGTCTTCTGTGGTTGTTTTTACATTGGCCTTGCAGCATTTATGTACGGCTTAGAAGGTTTCCTGTAGATTAATGTTGATTTATTTCAGAGGCTGACAGCTCAGTAAGGAACTTAGGAATGTACTCAAGCAAGCTATCTTCAGAGGTGGTATGAGTTATAAATAAATATACTTTATGTGTCTACGGAATAAGATGTGGCAATTGCCAGTAGCTTCATTATACTTTGTGATGCTCGTCTATACTGCACGTATGAGTGGCAGGACTACTAGTATCAGGGTTAGTCTCACTCTTTCATAGGGGCAGCACAGTGGCTCTGTGGTTAGCACTGCTGCCTCACAGCACTAGGGAACCTGCGTTCAATTCCACCCTTAGGCAACTGTCTGTTTGGAGTTTGCATGTGCTCCCATGTCTGTGTGGGTTTCCTCCCAATGTTCAGAGGTGTGTAGGTTAGGTGGATTGGCCATGCTAAATTGCCTGTAGTGTTCAGGAATGTGTGGGCTAGATATATTAAACATGGCAAATGCAGTATTACAAGCATTGGATGGGATGTTATCTGGACTCAAGCTGCTGACAGGCTAGCTTCCACACAATAAAGATTCTATGATGAGAATTACTTTATGCAGCAAGTTGCTAAGTTTGGGGAATACAATGCCTGAAGTGGCATTAAGAGTCAATCGTAACTTTCAAAAGCGAATTAAATAAATTTGTCAAGGGAAGAACTTTCAGGTCTATGGAGAAAAAGTGAGACTGGGATTAATTGTAGTCATCTTCCAAAAAGTGGGCATAGTCCTGGAGGGTCAAGTGGCCTCTTCCTGTGGTGTTTCATTCTATGCTTTTCAATGAAATCTTGACTTTGGAGATAATTCTTAGTCTGACCATCTTAGCTTACACAAGAAAAGTTATGACTGTAGATGTGCAGCCCACTTGAATTTTCCTTGGATTAGTGGGTGGAAGGTCATAGAGACAAGAGATCAATTTGATTCACGTGGCCTACATCAAAAGAGTTCTGAGTCTTGGGTGGGGAGCCTATGATCGGGCTTGCTAAGCCTGAACGGTGGAAGGAACCAATATCATGGGACAAATGGTCTTTTGTATTACACTTAAAATGTAGACTTTGAAAGGAGTCAGCAAAGATCTGGTAAACAAATGAATATATTAGCTGTTTTAAATATTTACTAGGGAACTCATTTAAATAAGACAAAAGTTCTATCATGAGTTATCTTTGCTGAGATCACATAATGTATATACTATGAGTTTGTTGTCACGTAAAATTGATCTTAGTATGTTGATAACAGAATTCCTTTAAGATCATAACCACTATTTATGGGGTTTGCTTCACAGGAAACTGAATGATTTTTAAAAGCCTTCGATGATCAGAAAGAACTGATAGTGACTTCAATATTTTACAAAGTGGAACATTCATCGAGGATTAAAGGTTTATTTCAATCCTGTTCCTCATTAAGACTCCAAGCCCCACACAAAAGCTAATTAATGTTTTTCTGTCATGTTATTTTGATTCATATTTCCTGTCTGGAAACATGAAAATGGGAGCTGGGCCAGAAGGACACAACAGCGGCAGTCGATGAACAGGCAGAGACTTGCCATGGTGGAACAGACGAGACAAGCTTTCTGTTTTTGAGGAAACGGGAACTTTCCATATAGGCGTAGTATGCTCCAAAATGTTGTCCGTGGGGAAATGAAAATACGGAGTCGTTGCTGTTTTCTGTTCAGGAAAAGCATTTTTTTAAAGGCTAACTTGTCTCTTTTGTTTTTGAAATCAGTACTGAGGGAAGACATGCAGATTGTGGTACAAACTAATTAGCGCCAGATTTGGACAATTTATCAAATATTAAAGAGATAAGACACTAAATAATATAACAAAACCATACAGTGGGGATGGCCAATATTTATTGAGGCAATGACAAAGTAAGCATTGTGTTTTGAGCCTCTGACTACACAACATGTTATTTTTCAGTTAACGGACGCTGTTCATTTTTTAAAAAATTATGGCTGTCTTTCTCTAACACTTTATGTTTTAAGTTTTTTTGTAGGTTTATTAATACTAATTATCAGGAAATGTACTGTGCTCAGATGTAGCTGTCTAGAAGTTGGCGAATCTGTATTTGTAGAAGTCGAGGTTTTGCGAACATGTATTTTCGAGACTATTAATCCTGGTTATAGTTTGAACATACCTTGGTGACCACATGGATATGTTTGAAATAATGGCAAGCTTCCGGGAGTGTAGTCGTTTTGAGGCTTGTTTTCTGCTGCTGTTGATTTGAGTTCTGCTGGTGGGTGACATAAAAATCAACTTTGGCAGCAACGTGTGTGATGATGTTTTGTTACTTTTCACTGGGTGTGACTCCTCACACGGGAGGGACTATCCAGTCCACGGAGAAGCAAGACGCTACTGTGTCCCATGACCTGCAGCAAGTCCAGTTCCTATTGCTTGAACCTTAATAGTTTTGAAACTCACGGAGGAATGTGTTATCTGTCTCTATCTCAATTTATATACTTTCTATGGTAAATCTGGTGTTGATTCAACCTCTGGTTAAAAGATTAGAATCTCGAGTTTACTGTTGCAAATATGTAACAAGTTGTACACTGGTTTATATAGAAAACATTTACGGTCTTGTCATACATCTCAGTTTTTTGACTCCTTTGTAAAATGGGTTTAAAGTTTCTAGTGTAAAAAATATTAAATACACAACAGATCCCATATTACCAAGCATACAGACTGCACCTGAACACAATTAAATAATTCAGACTAATGTTAGTTTGACATCCTCTCATTTCATGACATTACTTTGGTCCCTAGCCCTGATCCCCATGCAGCCATGTTTCTGTGATACTCATAACATCATACCCAACAATTTCAAGCTACACTATAAACTCATTTACCTTGTTTTTTATATTGTATCCATTTAAATACAATAACCTCAGTCTTTCATTGACAGATTCCCTTGATATAGTTGTCCCTTTATCTGCTGTGCTGTGCCTGAAGTTAGATTCCTGACTCTTTACATACTGTCCTATTATTTAAAGTTATAGACATTTTAATAACCTCTGCTGAGCCATCCATCTTTCACATTTTCCACAATTTTCCATCCTCACCCTCCCACTATTTAGTTTAAAGGCCTGTCTACAACCTTACTTCTCTTGAGCAGGAGTCTTAGACCATAAGACCATTAGATGTAGGTGCAGAAGTAGGCTATTTGGGCTATCTGCTCTGCAATCCAATGAAATCATTGCCGATCTGACAACCGTCAAGTCCACTTTCCTGCCTTAGCCACACAACCCTTAATTCCCTTATTGATTAAAGCCTATCTCAGTCTTGAACATACATGAGCCAACCTCAACAGCACTCTGCAGTAAAGAATTCCACAGAATGACTACGCTCAGAGAGAAAAAAAATCCTCCTCCTATCAGTTTAAATAAGTGACCATTTCCTCTGGTCCTAGACTCTCCTACAAGGGGAAGCAACCTTTCCAAATTGCTCTGCCGAGTCCCTTAAAAATTTGTAAGAACCATATATATTTTGTCATGGTCGCCTTTCAGTCTTCTAAACTTCAATGCATGCAAGCATAACCTACTCAACCTCTTCACCTAAGAAAATCCCTCCATAGTCTGAATCAACCTAGGGAATCTTCTCTGGAGTGCCTCCAATGCCAGACAAAAATTCATTAGATACAGAGACCAAAACTGCTCACAGCAGTTCTGGTCTGACTGGTATCATGTTTAGTTTTCCATTTCCTTTGAAATAAATGTCAGCATTCCATTTACCTTCTCTTTTATCTGCTAAATTTGTATACTAATGTTTTGTGATTAATGCAGGAGGATCCCCAAATTCCACTGTGCTGCAATCTTCTGCAGCCCTTCTCCATTTAAACAACAGTAAGCTCCTCTATTCTTCCTGCCAGAGTGCACAACGTCATATTATCCTACAGTATATTCCATCTGCCCACTCACTCGACCTGTCTACATTCCTCTGTAGACTAATTATGTCATTCTCATTACTTCCCATCTATTTTTGTATCTTCCACATCCAAATCATTAGTATATGTTGAAAATAATTGTGCCCCACCAACTGATCTCTGTGGCACTCCATTAGTTAAAGGTTGCCATCCTGAAAACACTCCCTTCTTTCCAATTCTCTGCTTTCCTCTTTTCTTCCTTATATACTTTCCCCAAAACCATCTCATTAAGTAGCCTGAGATAGTAGGAACTGCAGATGCTGGAGAATCTGAGATAACAAGGTGTAGAGCTGGATGAACACAGCAGGCCAAGCAGCATCAGAGGAGCAGGAAGGCTGACGTTTCAGGTCTAGACCCTTTTTCTGAAGAAGGGCCTAGGCCCGAAATGTCAGCCTTCTGTACAGTGCCTTTTGGAACACCTTTTGGAAATCTAAATATTTTACATCCACTGGCTCCCCTTTAACTATCCTCCTCGTTAGCTCACCAAAGACTGTATTACATTTGTCAGGCATGATTTCCTCTTCATGAAGCCATGCTAACTTAGCTTGATTTTACAAAATATATTTCTAAACAGTCTGCTACTATATCCTTTTTCATAGACTTTAGCATTTTTCCAATGAAGGAGCTAACTGGCCTTTACTTAGCTGTTTTTGTGTCTCCTACCCTTTCAGTGTTATGGTGTTACATTGTAGTTTTCCAATCTTTTGGAATTTTTCCAGTATGTAAAGGGTTGAAATGTAGGTGAATGTGAGTAAGAGGGGACTTTATAATCACGAGCCCAGTCAGGTGTTTCTGGGGTCACACACTAGACTCCAGGGTGATGTGTTGCCTCCCTGGTGCCAGGGTCAAGAATGTTTCTAAGTGGGCACAGGATATTCTGAAGGGAGAGGGTGAGCAGAAAGAGAGGTAATGTCTTGTAAAGGGAGTTCAAGGAATTATGTAGGAAGTTGAAAAACAGGACCTCTGGGATTGTAATCTTGCGATTAGTCCCTGTGGCACATGATAGTGAGGCCAGAAATAGGAAGATAATACAGTTAAACGTGTGGCTAAGGAGCTGGTGTAGGAGGGAGGGCTTCAGATATCTGGATCATTGGGATGTCTTCCAGGGCCCATGGGACCTGTATATTGAAGGCCAGGTTGCACCTAAACTGGAGGGATACCAATATCCTTGCAAGGAAGTTTGCCAGTCCCACTCGATGGTTTAAACTAGTGCAACAGTGGGTGGGAGCCAGTGCAGTAGGTCAACATGGAGAGTGATTGAGGAGAAGGTGAACATTAAGTCAAGTAAGTCGAATAGGAAGACTACCAGGGTCATGTTAATGAACATGGCGGGTCTGGCCTGCTGGCGTATTTATTTTAATGCAAAGAGTATAACTGGTGAATCAGCTGAGCGTAGAGCCTGGATGAGGACATGGGACTACAATGTGATAGCCAATACAGAAACTTGTTTGAGAAAAGAGCAGGACTGGCAGTTCAACATTCCAGGGTTTAGATGTTCTGACATGATATAGAGGCTTGCAAAAGGGGGTGCGGGTGGAGGTGGAGAGTTGCGTTACTGATTAAGAACATCACAGCTGCACTAAAAGAGGATGTCTTGAAAGGCTCATCAGCAAGTCTGCATGGGTAAAACTGAGGAATAAGAAAGGTGCAACCATTTTGATGGGGCTATACTATAAGCCTCCCAAAAGCCAGTGGGAGGTAGAGGAACAGATATGTAAGCAGATGTGAAGATGAAAAGACATAAAAGGGCTGTTGAAGTAGGTGATTATTACTTCTTTAATATTTACTGGGACCCCCTTAGTACCAGAGGCTTAGCTGGAGTAGAATTTGATAGGTGCATCCAGGAAGGATTCTTAAAGCTATGAGTAAATAGTTCAACTAGGGAGGGGGCCATATTAAAACTTGTGTTGGGGAATGAGCCAGACCAGGTGATCAAAGTTTCATTTGGGGACCACTTTGGAAACAGTGATCATAATTTTATAAATTTTAAGATAGTTACAGATGAGGATAAGACTATTCCTGTGGTGAAAGTGTTAAATTGGAAGAAGGTTAACTCTAACTGTATTGGGCAGGAATTAGAGATAACAAGGTGTAGAGCTGGATGAACACGGCAGGCCAAGCAGCATCAGAGGAGCAGGAAGGCTGACGTTTCAGGCCTAGACCCTTCTTCTTTGGGCAGGAATTAGAGAAATTAGATCGACGGTGGCTGTTTGAGGGTAAATCCACCTGACATGTGGGAGTCTTTTAAAGGCTGGTTGATCAGAGTTCAGTTACCAGCAAGTTCCTGTGAGGATGAAAGATAAGGATGGCAAGATTCAGGAATGTTGGTTGCTAAGAGATATCGAACATTTAGTCAAAAAGAAAAGAAAAGCATATGTAAGGTTTAGGAAAGTGAAATCAAACAAGCCCCTTGAGGACTATAATGGAAGTGGAAAAGACCTTAAACATGAAATTAGGAGGGTTGGAAGGGCCTATGAAATGTCCCTGTTGCAGGATCCACAGTCATTTTATGCATAGATTAGGAGCAAGAGGGTAACTAGAGAAAGAGTAGGTCCACTCAAGGACAAAGGAGGGAATTTATGAGTGTTTCTAGAGGAAGTGCGTGAGGTCCTTAATGAGCACTTTGCATCTATAATCATCAAGGAGAAAGACATAGATGATGGTGAGATTAGAGAGGGGTATGTTGATATTCTGAAGCAGAAGATGTTGGGTGTCCTAAAAAAAAATTAAAGTAGATAAATCCACAGGCCTTGATGAGATCTATCCCAGGATCCTAAGGGAGAAGAGATTGCAGGGGCCTTGACAGAGATACTTGTATTCTATTTAGTCGCAGGTAAGGTCCCAGAATACCAGAAAATCGACAATGTTGTTATTTTGTTTAAGAGGGGCAGCAGGGGCAATACAGGAAATGATAGGCCAGTGAGCCTTATATCAGTGATATGGAAACTATTGGAGAATATTCTTAGGGACAAGATTTATTTGAACTTGGAGAAGAATGGACTTATCAAGGACAGTCAGCTTGGCTTTATGTGGGGGAGGTCTTGTCTCAAACACGTGATTACATTTTTTGAGGATTTAACAAAGATAATTGATGAGGGTCAGGCAGTAGCTGCTGTCTACATGGACTTTACTAAAGCATTTGACAAGGTCCCTCACGGAAAGCTGGTCCAAATGATTAAGTCACGTGGAATCCACAGTGAGTTGACAGGTTGGATCTAAAATTGGCTTTGTCATAAAAGATAAAGAATACTTGTGGAGGGGTGTTTTCCTAATTGGAGGTCTGTGACCAGTCATGTTTCACAAGGATCGGTGCTGGGACCTCTATTATTTGTAATATATATAAATGATTTAGTTGAAAATATACACTGTCTGATTAGTAAGTTTATAGATAACATGAAAATTGATGGAGTTGTGGATAGCGAGAAATGGTATCAAAGGATACAGCAGGATGTAGATCAGTTGGAAAGTTGGATGGAGAAGTGGCAATTGGAGTTTAATCCAAATAAATGTGAAGTAATGTATTTTGGGACATCAAATGCAAGAGGAAAGTATACTGAAATGGCAGGAGCCTTAGGAGCATTGGTAGACAGAGGGATCTTGGACTTCAAGTCGATAGCTCCCCGAAAGTGGCAACTCAAGTGGATAATTTGATAACAAAGGGGTATGGCATTCTTGCCTTCATATGTCAGGGCATTGAATATTAAAGTTGACAAGTCATATTGCAGCCATATAAGACTTTAGTTAGGCCACATTTGATATATTGTGTGCAGTCTGGTCACCAGACTATAGGGAGAATGTGGAGGATTTGGAGAGGGCGCAAAAGAGGTTTACCAGGATGTTACTAGATTACAGAATTTTGATTATAAGGAGAGGTTGAACAAACATTGATTGTTTTCACCAAAGCATCAGAGGTTGAGGGGCGGCCTGATAGAAGTATATAAAATTATGGGAGACATGGATATCGTGGGTAGTCAGAATTTTTTTTCAGGATGGAAATGTCAAATACTAGAGAGCATAATATAGCTAGCATATATAGACAGTATAGTTACAACAATTAAAAGGCATTTGGATGGATATATGAATATGAAGGGTTTAGAGTGGTATGGGCCAAATGCTGACAAATGGGAATAGATTTAACTAGGAAATCTGGTTGGCATGGACAAGTTGGACTGAAGGGTATGCTGTACAGCTCTATGATTGTATGACGCTGTGACTATGGATTTAAGATTAGAGGGGGAAAGTTTAAAGGAGATGTGTAGATAGATGGTGATGGAAAGGGAGGGTAATTGGAGTAATCTAATGGCCTCTCACTTGGTATAAAGGCCTCTTTGGTGGAGGGGGGTGTTGATTTCCTTTCCTGTTTGTAATGACTTGATGCCAGTGGAATTAAAAAAAAATTGCTTCATTTTTTTCTGTGTTCAAATCTCATCTTCCAAAAATGTAAAGAAGTTTACTGTAATCACAGCATATTAGTGAGATTGCATCCAGAATACTGCACACAGTTTTACTGATGGATATACTTGCTTTAGCCGATACAGAAAGCAACCACACATTGCCAGACTGATCCTTGGGTAGATGGAAATATTCTATGAACAAAGATTGAGTAGACTAGGTCTCTATTTCCTAAATGTTAGAAGAACAATAGATGATGGCATTAAAATAAACAAAATACTTTATCGACATTGGGACGCAACTTCCCCCTAACTGAGGATGTAGAACTATTGCAAGAAGCTCTGAATAAGTCATGACTGTTTAGCACTGCAATGAGGAAAGATTTATTCACTCAGAGAATTGTGAAACTTTGGAACCCTTTGTTCCAGAGAGTCATGGGTGATCATGACTGGGTACATTAAAGACAGAGATTGATAACTTTTGAATACTGACAAATAGAGGGGAATGTAAATGATGCAGGATAGTACAATTGAGGTAGAAATCAATTATGATCTTATTAAAAGATGGAGTAGGCTGTAAGAGTCAAATGTTCCACTCCTGCTCTCATTTTTTGATGTTGCCCCGCTCTTAAATGATGGTATTTTAATATATCATGATAAATAATAGTACAATATCAAAGAATAATGTGAAAAAACAGAATGTACAATTAATATTGGGAATTAATTCTATGCATACCAATGTTCAATAATACCACATCTTCTAACCAGGCTGCAACTGAAGGTTATCCTTAGTCTTGACTCACATTGTATAATAACCTGAACAACAGAGCAGCAATAAAACAAAAGAGCATACATTCGTAGTATCACAACTAGTGGTGATGATATGATCTTTCAAAGATTACATGACTTTAAGGTATCTCATTGGCTAATTGCTATTACATAATTATTCCATTATATCACTTTCCAGCAATTCCACTGACTTCTGGAAAGCACATGACTAAGTGAATAGCTCTGTGTTTGATTGGCAGTTCTCTGGTTCAATGCTGGTGAAGCCAAGCCAAGATGCGGTGGAAACTTGGCATGTTTCTGTTGACATGGTAATGATTGCCAACCACCATCATTGTGCAGTCTCTTGTGTCAGAGTGTTGTAAGATGTGCTCGCTTATATAAGCCAATTAGTTAAGATTTCATTATTATAATAGTAAACTTGTACAATTTCAACCAACTTTGCATGGACTGAATCAACTTACTGTCAACTGTGATAAACAAGCAATAAACTCAAATATTCGGTATCTACGGTTCAATGCTAACTGGAAGTTTTACATAAATATTTCGCTTCACGCATTGTTCAAGATCAAATACCTTGCCTTCCTGTCCAGACTACTACATAAGCATTAGACCACCAATTGGAGCAAATAAATTTAAATATCTTGGATCAGCAACATTTTCAATTTACGTACTGATGCTGCAGCAAACATAAAGATTCTCAAGTCAAATAAAACTTTTTAATTGACTTGAGAAAATAAAAGCCTAAATAGAAAATAGAAATCCTGAAAATATCTTTAAATAAAAATGGTTTGAAAGTTCTTGCTTTCCTATTCTGACTTCTTATTCTTCACACTATTTGATTGATATGACCTATACTGCATATCAAAATAGTTTCTTGTTATAAATTTTTTAAACTTACTGCTTTCCTCAGAACAGCAAATCATATTTTGCATTTTAATTGTGGACTGGGGACACATTCAAAAAGCTGCTTTCTAAAAGGATCACTGTTACCTGCTTACTTTCTCTGTTTCTTCATTTTTCTGCCTTTATATTCTATGTTTTGGTTTATTTTTCTGTATTAAGATGATGCTGGAGAGCGGCGATATTATGCAACACTTTTCACTGTATTTTGTAACAAGTTACATGTGACAATAAATGAATCAAATATTTTGATTAAATTAATCAAACCTAGAATGTTTAAGATTGAACTGAGCAAAAACTAGCCAATCTTTATTTGAATATATACCTACTGTTTCTAGATAAACTGTTCTTACATTAGTACTGGCATGCAGTGTGTGAAGAGCTACATGTTTGTACTTGTAAACTTCTTATATTAATCATCAAAATCGCTGTACGTATCTATCCCTGTGTGACAGACCAAAATTTGTCTGTAGAATTAGACAGCAAAAGACTTTCAGGGTCATAATGTAAATTTGGAGTTTAGCACAAACAGTAGTTTTTGCCTTGCCCTTCTGGATCCTTTCCCTGCTCAAAAACCAATTCCCCATGATGGAAGAATCCAGCTCTATTATTTTTCTGTGTTTTTTAACACTTTTTTAAAAGTAACTTTGTTTTCTTTATCCATACCAACGCATCACATGTTTTTATTTGTATTATTTAAACTTTTTTTTACTATCAAATGACCCATGTTTCTACTTAAACAATAAATTTACAAGTACCGCCCAATAGGACAGCAACAACGACAAAAGTGATGAAGGGTAGGGACAAGACTGAATTAAAATGGAGTCAGAGGCTGAAATAATGCACTCCACCCCCTGTGGTGCCCTCATTTGTCTGAAAGCTTTGACTAGTGGGGCTCCCAATGCGCTCCATCTCTAAGGACAACTGGGTCCAAAAGTAACTGCAGAGGACGGGCAGGCACTCAGGAACTATAATCCCTCCCAGGACTTACTGCTTGGACCTGTTGATGGCCACTTTAGCCAAGCCCAGGAGCAAGCCCATGAGGAGGTCCTCTGACTTGCCTATCCTGTTCAGTAACTAGTACCCAAAGATCAGGAATTTGGGGCAAGAACCCAGCCCTGAATATTTGACAGTCAACCTGTTCAGAAATGTTATTACGCATCTCTGGAACAGGAGGGACTTAAACCTAGACGTTCTGTCTTAGAGGTATGGACGTTACCACTGCACCACAAGAGTCCTATAATTGAACTAGCAACCAGATCTTGATTACTTTTCAGTCAACCTGCTTGGACATGTGACATGTTTCCAGCACAAGTGGGATTGAAGCTGGACCTTTTGGCCCAGAGGCAGGGACACTACCCCTGTTCCACAAGAGCCTAAGAAGCCAGCTCTGAAATACAAAGTACCATGAATATTATCTGCTGTCTATCAATTCCAGAGCTATTCTAGTTTGTCCTTAAAGTGACCTGAATTTTTAACGCTGAAATCCCTGTGGACGGCAATGCTTCAAAAAGCCAATTCACCACTACCTCTTCAAGGGCAATTAGGGATCAGCGATAAATGCTGGTCTGGTCAATGACATTCATAACCTTTGAAGAAATAGAGCCATCGAGTAATAAAGATCTACAACACAAAGAAAGGCCCTCTAGCCTATTGTATCCACACTGGTCAAAAACAACCACCTAATTATTCAAATTACATTTTCTAAAAAAAAATTCAGCATTACTAACTGCTGCAGGGACCTTTGCTGCAGGTTGAAAATTCTTCATAGTATAATCTTCATTTTTCAATCTGTTTTCAAAATCCGAACGGCATCCAAGATCAACCAAGTTAACTTTGTTTGCAGAACAATACACAATGGAGGAAGCTAGCCTCTTTTATTCAGATGGAGTGCATGTTTCTTAATCTCAGATTAATTACACTGCTAAACCTCTTAGTATAAGGCAATTTCCTTTGGCTTCTCTGGAAGTGACAGGCTAATTAGACAAGTTTCTATTCCTTTAAAGGCAAAGATGTGTCACGTTCAAACATTTAACTCAGGGAAAGGCTCATTAGATAAACTGGGACATCAAAGGGCAAAATTACACCCCATAGTACTTCCATTGTCTTCAAAGCAGAAATCTTCAAAAACTTGTGAACATCCAAACCTGTCTCAGGTCATCACTTGTTTTGCTAGAAAAGAACTCTACAAAAAACTTTCAGCAGCTATACATAAATATATGAGGCTAAATTTTTCAGAATTCAACTAAACTATGGACACAAAGTGTACCATTGGAAAACATCTTAAAATATTTTCAGCCAAAATTAGTCGAGAAATTCGCAGATTAATGAAAGAAAGGCTTACAGCCCCTGAATAATGTTTCTTTATATGCAATAATTGCATGCAGGAAACCAATTAAATGTAAGAAAAATAATAGTTTTCCTGAAACCCTGGGAAAGGAAAAATATGAAGTGGGAATATCATGTAGGGATGCAAAATGATATATGTAAAATGCCTTTTCACAGTGCTGTATTGTTTACTTTTTATGTGTTATTGAGTAAATGTTCATGTTCCACCAAATTAAATTGGTCTTTCAAACCAGACTGGGAAGTTTCAAAAATGTTTCATTTATATTGTTACCATTTGATTTTGGCTTTTACTTTTCCTCTTACCTCGTGAGAAAGATGAACCTTTTTTGGGACTGCATTTCACAGAAACCTTTGATCACAGTTTCGCCAACCAAGAATTACAGTAGTTTCTTGAGTGTTGCCCACCTTTTGAAGTTCACTTATTTATGGTTTCCATGCCGAAATGAGAAGCTATGCCACCAAAATGTGCTCAAGCTATCAGCTGGAATTGACCTGCAAACCAGTTTTGGTAAATTTAATGTGTAAGCAGTTAAAAGGATTGCTGCAGCCCTGTATGTATTTTGTTTTAAATCAGCTGCAATAATTTAGACATGCAATCAGTTAAAGTGAGCTCGCCACTCTGAATCTCATGCAAAATGTTTGTTTCTGTGACAAAATTCAATAAAATAGACTTTTTAATGTTAAATTGAGGAATTTCGCTCCATACCCAAGACAACCTAACCTAAAAATGCTGAGAAAGCTATGAGGAAATGTTCAACACTCTTATTAATATCTGAATTTGTCAGTTAGGTACGCATAGCTCTTTGAACCCTGGAATCAGAGAACTAGACAGATGTATGAACAGCGAGGTAAAATAAGTGTCTGTCAGGTTGGATTCCTATTACATTTCTCCAAAATGATTGAATTTGTTTACGAAAGACTTATATACTGTTTGAAATGCTAGAATCTTGAGCAACATGAAAAGGCCCAAGCAAATCTGCCCTTTTTTTCCACAAATAGACCACTTCTTCCCATCACTTTTTGTAACATAATTTTCCATGCAGAGACTCATGTTGCTGTCGCTTTAACCCATTTCTGCAGCTAATTCAACATGCCTTTTTTTAGTATGACACAATGAACATTATAACGTTCACAAAAATCATGAACCCGAAGGAGGGACTGTGAACAGTACCACAAGGGTGCGACACAATGGCTAAATCACATTGTAAAATGTAAATTTAAAAATAAAAATCCTATCATATAAAATGTCAGGTTGACAATGGAACAAAAGGTCAAATAAAGGGATGTATTACAAGACACCTGAGCATTAAAATGTACCTAAGCTGATTGAATACAAATTTTAAGTTCAATCATCCCTTATGCTGGATCTCTACATGTAAAACCGAGCATTCTAGTGCAGATATATTAACTCATTCCTCTATTGTGGTCTTCTCACTATGAATAGTGATTTAGTTATTCACTTTATTAAAGCATCTATGAGGCTGGGAACCCTGCTTGTTAGTATTGAATTATTGCATGATCTAATGGAAAGGTACATCAAAAAAAGAAAAGTAAAGAAGGAAACGATCAATGAAGCTTTGATGGGACTGATATTGATGCTCTCAACTTCCATAGGTCGAGCCAAAGACAATTTAATGGGTGGAATGAGATTTTAAACGCATTCATATGTCTGATGCTCCTGGATTGCTAGTATCAGTAGCATGAATGCACATAGGTCTGTGAATGGGTAGAATAGAGAGTTTAAGAATATGAGAGGATCTCATAGCAAGCTATCCATTTTATGGCCACTTGGAGCAGGATCATGTGTGGGCATGGGGAGGTATGTGTGTTATAACGCTGGGCGCCATGCGCGTGGTGCCATTCCCAGAACCTAACCACCTGCCCCAATGCAATTTTACCAGCAGCAGCAGTCAATTAATAACCAAGTGTACTTTTCCAGTGAAATCCAGCAGACAGATGGCTGGGCAAGGTGGGTGTGGTGCCTCCTTTTTGGGCCCCTGTCCTCACTGAGGCATCGTCCTTTCCTGTTCTCCCGTCCCTAGTTCCCTGTCTGCCCCATCCACAAAATCCCCTTCGCTTGTTTCAGCGAAGCCCAGATTTGTGCCTAATTCCAGTTCCATTGAAAGTTGCTTCCTTCCAGGACTCACTTCAGATTGAGCAGTGGCTACTGCTCTGGGACCAGAGAGTTGGCAGCTGATCGATTGACTGGTAGGTCTTGGAGGTGTGAACTTCTCAAATCAGTGGAAGACTAACCTCAAGCCAATTAATCACCCAAGAACCATTAATGAATGCAAAGAAAACGAGCCAAGCAGGGGTGGCTTGCTCTTGACTTTTATGAAGAAGGGGTTGAGGAGCGAACAGCCCCGCCATAAAAATTAATCCAAGACTTTTGGCCACCAACTTACTCATCCAGTCAATCAACTTGTTTCACATCGCCACTGCTTTTATAACTAATTAATAAATTTGTTCAAAGCGAATGAAAAAATAGATTTTTTTTCATATCCTTGTCTTAGTCCTGACTTTCTCACAGCAAAATCTAAGAAAGTGATCTTCAATTTCAGAAATAGCTGGGGGGAATGCTGCAATCCCTACCTCTTTCTATTTCACATGCACAAACACAAATAACTTTTCTGTATTTACTAAGCTTTGAATGATGTTTTTGAACATGTTCCTCTGTTTTTCCTTCAGTAAACTGGGAAAAGCAACTGCATTGAGACTGTTAGAAGCTGAAGAGAAATAATTTTCTAGTTAATTCCTGGAGAACTGCTAGCTGTCCTTAAATTTTTGGGGCAGGCCTACTTAAACTTGTAAATCTTTTCTGAATCCTTTCAAGGATGTTGCCAGGGTTGGAGGGTTTGAGTTGTAGGGAGAGGCTGAATAGGCCGGGGCAGGGGAGGCTGAGGGTTGACCTTATGGAAGTTTATAAAATCATGAGGGGCATACTTAGGGTGATAGTTAAGGTCTTTTCCCCAGGGTAGGGGAGTCCAAAACTAGAGGACATAGGTGTAAAGTGAGTGGGGAAAGATTTAAAAGGAACCTAAGGGGCAATTTTTTTCACACAGAGGGTGATATGTGCATGGAATGAACTGCCAGAGGAAGTGGTGGAGGCTGGTACAATTACAACATTTAAAAGGCATCTGGATGGGTATATGAATAGGAAAGGTTTAAAGGGACATGGGCCAAATGCTGGCAAATGGGACTAGATTAATTTAGAATAACTGTTTGGCAAAGATGAGTTGGACTGAAGGGTCTGTTTCTGTGCTGTGCATCTCTATGACTCTATGGCCCTATGACTCAACTCACAGACTCATCAATCATGCCACTACAACATGCAAAATAATAAATGTGATGGCATATAAATTTATTCTAATCATTCTACTGCTGTGACGCTGATGAGGGGAGCACACTATTAATTAAACCCACTACCCCATAAAGTGTTTCAGAACTGCACATGTTTGATTGAGTCACCAAAAAGTTTAATTTGTTTTCTTTCGTACTACTAATCAGTGTAAAAGAAATGCTCACCAAGCTTCTTTAATGGACTCAAAGTAATTCATTTATTGTACAAAAGAATTATTCTTTAGGTCAAGTGGCAAAAAATGGTTAACAACTAAGTTGCTATTCAAAATTAAACTATCTTACCTTAATCCTCAAACACATTCACAGACAGAAAAGACAAGACGATGTAGCACTGCAGAGATATTATGGGTTAACAAAATAGACAAAAAAGGAGCAATCCCCCTGTGGGTAAAGAATACAAATTCATAAAATATAATAGGTCAACTTTTTACAGTCCCTTCAATTTCCTGTTGATGAGATCTGATTGCCGAGAGTCACAAAATAATGGAAGATTTTCAGAGTGGATTTCAGCCCAAAGTAAGAAACCACTTCACTGAGAGAGAGAGAGAGAACTTAACTGGTTTTAATTTAAAGTTTGTCTCATACTTATTGAGAGGGAGTGATCTGCTTTCTGCTGCATCCTTCTCTAATAACTGACATTCCAATTTGTGAAACCACACAACAACTTGACCCCAGAGGCTGTTGATAGGCAATGAAGAGCATATATCCAAGGCTTCTCTGAGTTTATCCTGCAATTATGCAATCAAACCCATTTCTTATCTCTTTTTAACGTCTTTGCTTTCTTGTTCTTCTAAGGTCCCTTACCTCATATAAACAGTTATTAAACCACAGTCTTTTTGCCCTTTTGACTTTTTGTTTCTAAGAAATCCCATAATACCCTCTCAAGCCAGAAATATCAAAACATTTGCATGTTGTGTTTTCTTATAGTCCATAAATACGTATTATGTGTTTTGTAAATATATTCCTGATTCTACTGAAGATCAGAGAAAGCATTTAGCTATTCAGTGGCAAGAGTGACGGAGACTGGATGATGGGGAAAGAAGTATTGGATTAATTGGGTGGGAAATAAAACTAAAAGTCAGAGTCTTTCAAACTGGCAGTACAATGCCAAACTTCCTGGAAAGAAAACTGTTCTCAGGTTTTGCATGGATTATTACAGAAAAAGTTATTCTTCTGCTTTCCTCAGCCTGGACTTGTCGACAACACTAGCTTTGGGTCACTTTGAATCACATTATCCTTCTGCAGCATCAGCAACATTTTAGCCCAATGGAGTACTTTGGAATAGAAGATTCAGTATCTTCAGGTGAAATACAACCATTTTGATTAGCACTTTAAAATATTTTGTCACAGTTTTGTGCCTCAGGTCAATTCTTAAATGTTGTTCCCACATCTATGGTTAGGTAGTCTAATGTTACTTTGTAACTCAGATAATTCTCAAATCCAGAGTTATGTTGGTCCTAAGCATGCTGGACCGGAAGGGTCACAGTGCACTTACAAAACATTACAGTTCCATTCCAGTAACCAAGGCAGACAGCATAATGCTCTGATTGTGAACTTTGCCTACATCTAAGTAGTAAATCTGAGCAAAAAATGTCAAACCCAGATCCCCAATGTTTGGCAGGTATTGAGACTTTTGTGAAAATTTATTAACAATGAAGTGCAATGTACAAAAACAGTTCTTAGTTGTATTTAATTTTTTTTGCTATTCATTTGTAAGATGTGAGCATCATTGGCTGGCTAACATTTATTGCCCATCCCTAGTTGCCCTTGAGAAGGTGGTGGCGAGTTGCCTACTTGAACTGCTACAGTCCACCTGCTGTGCGTTGACCCACAATACTGTTAGGGCGGGAATTCCAAGACTTTGACCCAGTGACAGTGAAGGAACAGTGACATATTTCCAATCAGGATGATGAATGGCTCAGAGGCGAACTCGAAGGTGATGTTGTTCCCATATATCTGCTGCCCTTGTCCTTCTAGATGGGATTTGAAGGTGCTGTCTGAGGATCTTTGGTGAATTTCTGCAGTGCATCTTGTAGATAGTACACACAGCTATCACTGAGTGTCGGTGGTGGAGGGAGTGAATGCTTGTGGATGTAATGCCAATCAAGCGGGCTGCTTTGTCCTGGATGGTGTCAAGCTTCTTGGGTGTTGTTGAGGCTGCACTCATCCAGGCAAGTGGGGAGTATTCCATCACACTCCTGACTTGTGCCTTGTAGATGGCGGACAGGCTTTGAGGAGTCGGGAAGTGAGTTACTCACTGCAGTATTCCTAGCTTCTGACCTGCACTTGTAGCCACCGTGTTTATGTGGTGAATCCAGTTGAGTTTCTGGTCAATGATAACACACAGGATGTTGATAGTGGGGGATTCAGTGATGATAACGCCATTGAATGTCAAGGGACAGTTGTCAAATTGTCTCATATTCGTGGTGGTCACAGCCTGGCATTTTTGTGGCATGAATCTTACTTGCCACTTGTCAGCCCAAGCCTGGATATAATCCAGATCTTGTTGCATGTGAACATGGACTGCTTCAGTATCTGAGGAGTCGTGAATGGTGCTGAACATTGTGCAATCATCGGTGAACATCCCCATTTCTGACCTTATGGTAGAGGGAAGGTCATTGATGAAACAGCTGAAGATAGTTGGGCCTGGGACACTACCCTGAGGAACTCCTGCAGAGATGTCCTGGAGCTGAGATGATTGACCTCCCACAACCACGACCATCTTCCTATGTGTCAGGTATGACTTCAACCGTCAGAGAATTGCCCCCGATACCCATTGATTCCAGTTTTGCTGGGGCTCCTTGATGATACACTCGGTCGAATGCAGCCTTGATATCAAGAGCTGTCACTCTCACCTCACCTCTGGAATTCAGTTCATTTGTACATGTCTGAACCAAGGTTGTAATGAATTCAGGAGCTGAGTGGCCCTGGCGGAACCCAAACTGGGCGTCACTGAGCAGGTTATTGCTGAGCAGGTGCTGCTTGACAGCACTGTTTGTGACACTTTCGTTCACTTTACTGATGATCGAGAGTAGACTGATGGAGCAGTAATTGGCTGGGTTGGATTTGTCCTGCTTTTTGTGTACAGGACATACTTTGGCAATTTTCCATGTTGTCGGGTAGATACCTGTGTTGTAACTGTACTGGAAAAAAGCTTGGCTAGGGGATCGGCAAGTTCTGGAGCACAAGTCTTCAGCACTATTGCCGGAATGTTGTCGGCCTTTGCTGTATCTAGTATCTCCATCTGTTTCTTGATATTGTGTGGAGTGAATCAAATTGGCTGAAGATTGGTATCTGTAAAGCTGGGGACCACTGGAGGAGGCCAAGATGGATCATCCACTCGGCACTTCTTGCTGAAGATTGCTGTGAATATTTCAGCTTTATGTTTTTCACTGATGTCCTGGGCTCTTCCATCATTGAGGATGGGGATACTTGTGGAGTCTCCTCCTCCAATGAGTTGTTTAATTGTCTACCAGCATTCATGACTGGTTGTGGCAGGACTGCAGAGCTTAGATCTGATCCGTTGGTTGTGGGATCTCTTAGCTCTGTCTATCATTTGCTGCTTTTGCTCTTTGATGTGCAAGTAGTCCTCTTTGGTGGCTTCAGCAAGTTGACACCTCATCTTCAGGTATGCCTGGTGTTGTTCCTGTCATGACCTCCTGAACTCTCCACTGAACCCGAGTTGATCCCCTGGCTTGATGGTAATGGTTGAGTGGGCGATATGCCGGGCCGTGAGGTCACAGATTGTGCTGGAGTACAATTCTGCTGCTGTTGATGGCCCACAGCACCTCACGGATACCTTGTCTTGAGTTGCTAGCTCCGTGCAAAGTCTGTCCCATTTAGCACGGTGATAGTGCCACACAACACGATGGAGATCATTCTCAGTGTGAAAGTGGGACTTTGTCTCCACAAGGACTGTGCAATGGTCACTCTTATTGATACTGTTATGGACAGATGCAACTACAGCTGGCAGGTTAGTAAGGATGAGGTCACATATGTTTTTCCTTCTTGTTGGTTCCCTCAGCACCTGCTACAGACTGAATCTGGCAGTTAAGTCCTTTTGGACACAACCAGCTTGATCAGTAGTACTGCTGCCGAGCCACTCTTGGTGGTGGACGTTGAAATCCCCCACCCAGAGTACATTTTGTGCCTTTGCCATCCTCAGTGCTTCCTCTGAGTCTTGTTCAACATGGAGGAGTACTGATTCATCAGCTGAGGGAGAACAGTATGTGGTAATCAGCAGGAGGTTTCCTTGCCCATATTTAACCTATAGATATGACATTTCCCAGAGCAACTCCCTCCCAACTGTGTACCACTGTACCCCCACCTCTGCTGCGTGGCTATGAAAAATGTAAGTTACATCTTTACTTTAGCCATTAAAAAAAATTGTTAAAAGACAAATAGCAGTGAATAATTTTTCAAAAAATATTTTGATTGATTTCATTGATACACCTCTTTTTTTTAATCTCAATTCTCCTAGTCGATCATTCAGCATTAGATGTGTTAGTAGCCATCATCAGTTTGGTGTCAGTTTTCAATCCATATCACCTATGTTTGATTCACTATGTTGCCTAATTATTTGGTGATAACCGTTGTGTTTTGAACCAATATGTAGTGGCAAAAGTCTTACAAAAAGAATATGTGGCACTTATATGCATGATTAATATGTGAACAAAACCATGTGCTAAAGATTAGCTTTTGAAGTAAGTAGCAAACCACAAACTTTTACTCTCCCTTGAAGAAAATGAGAAGCACAGATGTGTAATGTGCAAAATTTTAAAAACTGGTGATTTGCCCACTCAGGTGGCAGGACATTCTCACTATCCAACTAAATAGAGCAAAATTACAAGATCCTTCAACAAGACTGTCTCTTGAACTGTTACATGGGATCATATGACCACTTGAGGAGTTTATCTGGGGCATTTATTCTATTGAGCTCACCACCGGCACATACTTCAATTAAAGGAGGTAAACTTTGATATGTGATAACAAGCATGGGGCTGGATGAACACAGCAGGTCAAGCAGCATCATAGGAGCAGGAAAACTCGACGTTTCGGGCCTAAACCCTTCT
>JAHRHZ010000223.1:16626552-16639636 GCA_024137785.1 Ginglymostoma cirratum
GAGTTTTCCTGCTCCTATGATGCTGCTTGACCTGCTGTGTTCATCCAGCCCCATGCTTGTTATCTCAGATTCTCCAGCATCTGCAGTACCTTTTATCTCTGATACAAACTTTGATATGTACATCTTTTTGAAGGAGCATAAATCAAGTTCACATTCAGGCTGAAGAAAAATTTAATATACTAAACTGCAAGTGTTCAACTTCTAGAAACTATATCTTAAAGCTTACAAAATTCAATGCTCCCTTTTGTATGTGCCTGCTAAAGTGCTTGTAATGCTATTTATATCATTAGTATAAGGCATTTCATAAAATAGACAATTGTGTTGCTTTACAACCATTCTTTTACCACATGCATTCCCAGAATAGGAAAATAAGTTAAAACAAATTAATTTGGCACATTCAGGTTATGATTCTCAGTTGTGGAATTTAATTAATATAGAGACTGGAAGAAGTAAACATTTATTAAAAAGAGCATTTTGTGGAGTTGAAAGTTAGCAATCGTTTAGAATTACACTCTGGATCAAGCTCAAAAAGGCAATTATTGTATTTCTAAGAGTTAAGGACACTGATATAAGTAAACATTTTCAAACCAATGTTTAAAATTTGAAGAGTTTTCTTTTTTAATGTAACTTGCGACAAACAAATATATCCCTTCATTTAAAGAATAAAGTGTCAAACAGGGAGCTTCAACATTCAGGCAACTGCCTCGTTGACTGTGGTTAGAATTTTATTATTTACATTTGAAGTATTTTATCTAGTGAAAGTCATGGCACCCCTGTCCACTGTGGCTTGGAAAAACCTTTCATAGGCACCCCCTTGATTGGAACTGGATGAGATCCATAACTGAGTATGACAGTACTCCTTGACAGTATGGAATTCCTCTTCACCTCATTAATGACCTCTCCACTTCAACTACCATAGTTCACTACGGAAGCACATGCATTATGTTTTCAGTGTAAGTTGCAGGCACATACTTCAGGCTGGGATGGCACAGTGGCTCAGTGTAAAGCACTGCTGCCTCACAGCACCAGGGACTCAGGTTCAATTTTATCCTCGGTCAACTGTCTGTGATGGAGTTTGCGCATTCTCCACATGTCTGCGTTGATTTATTCCAGGTGCTCTGCTTTCCTCCCACATTTCAAAGATGTGCAGGTTAGGTGAATTGGCCATGCTAAATTGCCCATAGTGTCCAGGGATGTGCTGGCTAGATGGCTTAACCATGGGAAATGCAGGGTTACAGGGATTGAGTGGGTTGGTTTTCGGTGGGTCTGTGTGGACTTGATGGGCCAAATGGCTTGCTTCCACACTGTAGGGATTCTATGAGAGGCTATAGATTTCTATCAGAGGTCTGATGTTGTCATAGCCCAGTGTCCTATACCATCTCATTGATCGTTCAGTGCTTGCACCCATGACAAACTGCCTGCCTTTCCCTCAACAATAAAAAAAAGTGCAAACCACAGAGTCTGGCAGCATGTAACTGAGCACTAAAGACCCTACGAGCTAAGAAAGCAATGTAACCCACACAGAGGCTGGCAGCCTGTCAGTCAGTGTTGAAGTCAACGAGTGTGTGCTGAGAAAACAATGTCAGGTGGACTGAGACTGGCAGCCTTCAACTTGACACAAAATAAGTGAGCTCTAAGAGCTGCAAGATGCAAACTGTGTAAATGCATGAGATGCATATGTGTGTTCTTACATGCAATTCATGGGTGTCCCTGACCTCCAGACTAAATTAATGAAGTGCTTGAAGTGGTGGTCTGAGTTCTGATGATCCCAGCCATGATGTGAAGATGCCAGTGTTGGACTGGGGTGGACAAAGTCAGAAGTCACAAGACGCCAGGTTTAGTCCAACAGGTTTATTTAAAATCACAAGCTTTCGGAGCATGATGTAAAAAAAAACTGTTGAACTATAACCTGGTGTCTTTTGACTTATGAATCTGATGATCTGGTGAAGGTTTTTTTATTTGCTGATGTTGATTTGTGTGAATAAAGCACTGAGGAGGATAGCGTACATGGTGCATGCAGGGATGTTGCTGTGAAAAAGTAATTCGATGGTTCTGGGAAATGCATCGTGTGAACTGCAACGGTCAGGTACGCATTCTGATTTACCACGTTGGGACTTTGCGCCATCTTACTTCTCACAGAAGGAGAGGAGAATTGGACCTTGCTTATAAATAAAGCAAGTTGGAGTTATAATGAGATGCAAATGCAAGGAAATAAGGTGGTCATTGTTCAATGGCGAGTCCCAAAGTTGCCATTTAAGACTAGAGACAAAATATTTTGTTGAAATCAAGATTCTGACTCTTCTTCATTCTCTCCATACTTTTTGCACGTTTGCTGCCTTTGCCTAGAGAGGTGAAATTTATTTTTTATTTTGCCAAAAGAGGGAAGACTTTTAAGAAGCGACAGCTGTAATCAGTGTGACCATTGTTGACACATGATGTTGGTTAGAGGGACTCCCTGATTAAATAGTTTGGCAACCTGAGAAAATACTTCACACACTTGTCTAGTTGATTCAAGTATTTTGACACAAATCGTCCACAACACAACCAGAACACTCTAGCAACTGGGGTTTTTCAATTTAGTGTTGGTATTTTTATAATGTGCTATATATCAGAGGTCTTGAATATACAGGATAATAAACAACTCCTACTAATGCTGCATAAATGCTCAGGCTACAGGCAGAGGTGTTTAATCAGCATGAGTAGGAGCTGTTTTTTGCCAGGCACACTCAGCACCTCTGACATTTATTGTTGCTGTGCTCCACGATACATTTTTAAAGCGGAAATACAGAAGAAAATAATAAATGAAAGCTTTCACAATGATGAATGTGGGCATAGGATCTGGGACCTACTGATAGATTTGTTTTGCATTCTGAGTTTCTCATTACCATAATCAGTCACATACTGAAGAAAAACATGCAGAGGACTACCAGTTTTGCGTCCAGTTATGTCACCACTTAATCTTGCATTGTTATATCAAAAAAATGTAAATATCATATTTTAATTTGCATAGTTATATTATGTATGTTATTGAATAAGGCAGAAAATTCAGAAGAGCCAATTCAAATAGTGCATCAAAATTCACCTGTTCTCATTTAGTTGCAAACAGAGTAAACACCATGGCTGTGATATTTGGCACTCTGTGAACCGAGAAGGTGATGACTGCCTGCTTATCATTAGATTAGCACAGAATCTGGTGGTATACCCTCCTTTTAAGGGTATGTAGTCAAATATTTACTCACATAAGACCACCAAAGAATTGGATGAATGACCATCAGTAAACCGTCAGGGTATGAGGTGGTAGGACATCTACGTGTCACAAAATCTCAGGGTATTGATCCAATCAATGGCTGTCTACCAGAAAATAATTGTATTGCGCAGAACCATTGGTTCATGAAAAATGGCCACAAGCCAAATTAGGTCAAATGACAGAGTTCTGCAAAAGTATTCCAATGTAAGGACATTACAGAAAACTTTAAATTTGCCACAGCTACAAAGATTCATATCATTGTCATCAAGTATTACAATTGGCAATTGTTGGAGCTACCACAGAAATTGTGTTTCAAGTTGTTGTACCCATGCAACTGTAGCTTTTGTATTTACCATTAAACTCAACAATACAATGAATTTTCATGAGGTTGTACACCTGATTTTTGAAGATATGACTGTTAAAACTTTCAATCGTTGAAGCTGTTGCAAATTTGACTCAGACAAGGTAAACTGCTTAAAAATGCAAAAGTCCCTTAAAGTGAAAGTGAGAGATTTAACAAATTTCCCTTGGGGTAGGCTTTGTGTCGGAAAAGACAGTTTCCCTGAAATCCAGACCCATTAAAACCTATTATGGTCTCAGAAAGACATGACCAAATGCAAAGTACCAGACATTGAAACCAAGGCTATTATAGACAGACCCAACAGAAAGAACATCTTGGCAATACACATGGAACCAATATTTCAAGGGAAGTTTTGACAGCTTTCGACAGATTTGCTGAAAGGCAAGCTGTTGTCTCCTCTGTTCTCTCTCTGGCCCTTTCACTCTGTCTCTCTCCCTCTCTCTCTCTTTCTCTCTTCTCACCTCTCACAAATAAACAGGCCAAGTTTCCACGGAAACAACCTCAGAGAAGACACACAGGAACCAAGATGTTTAAAATAGCTGCAAAACTCACCACTGTTAGCAGCAACTAACAACCCTTAGTCTCATGTTAAGGTCTTACACTTTGAGACACCCAAATGATTCTACACTGTATATTTGTAATCTTCCAAATGTCAAGACAACAGTACCTTGTCAAAATGTCATGCAGTCGAAATAATATAAACAATTAAATGAACTAAGTTGATCACATTAATTTAATATCGAAACATAGAAACTAGGAGCAGGAGTCAGCCATTTGGCCGTTCAAACCTACTCCACCATTCAATATGATCATGGCTAATCATCACGGTTCCCACTTTCACCTCATACCATTTGATCCATTTAGCAGTAATAATATGGTAGACAGTTAATACTGAATCTCTACCACTTCCAACACAGCTACCTGATTCATGGGAAATTGAACATCTGGAAAGTTTTCGCCTCACACGGCGCTGCAATGCTTCTT
The DNA here is from genome assembly GCA_024137785.1 of Ginglymostoma cirratum. Taxonomy (NCBI): domain Eukaryota; kingdom Metazoa; phylum Chordata; class Chondrichthyes; order Orectolobiformes; family Ginglymostomatidae; genus Ginglymostoma; species Ginglymostoma cirratum. The sequence goes on from JAHRHZ010000223.1 coordinate 16,631,145, forward strand.
CATTTTCATGGTCTGGTAATAATAAGTTTTGTCTTGGCAGAAAATTGTCTAGGTTTGCATACTGACCTTTGACCTAGGATAAAGGATCAAGGTCATCAGACTGACACACAAAAGTGATGCCCAATTAACCCTCTTGAGGAAATCTTTGTCATCATGTTTTATTTCAACGCATCATCTTCCCAAGGAGAAGGAACAAATTTTCACCTGTTATAACTTCATTTAAAATTCAAGGTAGCAATTTACAATATGAAAGATTAGTTCAGTATCAAAGCTGACAGCAATTAAAACACTTCTGCTATGACACATTGATGATTTTCTTAGCAGTGAAAAAATAAACGGGGATTGATAATCTTTAACCAACAGTGAGGCACAAGGTTCTCTTTGCATTCTGACTGAAATTAATCAAGTTCATTAAAATATACTTGCTATGCATACATTTTAGCTTTACCAATGGTTGTAAAAGTGATGCTGGTTGATGTGATGGCTCAACTGGCTAAAACCATTCACACATGCAGTTTGCTCATTCACAGGTAGTTTTAAGCTCAACATCAACATGAACTAAGGTGTTTATTAAGGTGAGCACAGTGCTAAAATTCTGCACTTCAACCTGTATTCATTGGCTAAAAGATAGAGATTGAACATGGGATACAATTGCGCAGGAGGACTCATGCCACACAATGTGCAAGACAACATTATTAATTTATGCAGTTGCACTATTCACTATGGCATTTGCATTCAGTTCTGCAACAAACACTGTATTAGTTCTGCCTGTAACTGTAATATTAAGGAACACTTTCTTTTTGTCTGCAAACATTTTGCATGCAGATTCAACTTTAAAAATTTCCGAGGAAAGGTCACCTGACTCGTAATGTTAACTCTGATTTTTCTTCACAGATGCTGCCAGACCTGCTGAGCTTTTCCAGCAACTTCTGTTTTCATTGACTTTAAAAAGTTCACTTTATGTAAAAATCTGTAACATTTAGTGTCAGTAACCCTAAATTGAGAAAGGTTGTAAGAACAAAAGAGGGATAATCAGATGGAATTGTTAAAATAAAATAAAGGGGACTAGGGTAGAGCCTTAACTTCTCTTTTAATCCTTCATGGGATGTGAACGTTGTTGACTAGGCTAGAATTTATTTCCTACCCCTAATTGCTTTTGAAATGATGACAGTGAGCCACTAACTGAAGGGTTACTTCAATTATCTGAGTCATGTTAGAGCAGGGGATTCCAGAAGGTGCACTGCTTGCCTGCTAAAAATGAGTAAATCAGTTCTGAGCACCATATGAAAAGAATAGGATTAAGTGCCAAGCCAGTCAGGATATTTTAACTATGTGAAGCTATGTGATTCTAGACATTTCGACAATATGCTGCTGAGGTTCTGCTGGATAGGAAACAAATTGAAATCGTTCATCATACTTCCTCTCTGCATCTGATCTGAAACTACCCTCTTCCTGGGATCTCACAGGGATCACCTTCAGAATCTGCTGAGATTCCAACACTGAGGTCCAAGTATTGTCATGTTCTGAAAAGGAAACCTCTTTCGATGAATCCCATTGGTGTAGTTTTCACATGCCCTGAACAATTTAAAATGAGGGTAGAAATCGAAATACTGAGCATCTATAAAGTTGGGCTGGATCTTCTCTCTCTCTCTCTCTCTCTCTCTCTCTCTCTCACTCTCTCTCTCCAGGTGATCAGAACTCTGCTGCTGGGTCAGGCAGGCCTTGCTGCAAGTCTTCAATGACGGGCTGGGATCCAGGTGTGTGTTCTTATCCACCCTTGTCCCTAACATTCCAGACTGTTCTGTGACTTTTGGCCAATGGGATCATGAGCTGTGCTTACATCACCCAATGGGGTCATGCCAACACCCTTTACTGTTGCCATACTGGGAGGGGTAAAGTGCACATACTCAGGCAGCCAAGATGCCAGCATGCCTGATCGACATCTCTTTAATGCACAACCCTCAGGCTGGTTGTAACTAGCTCCCCTTGAATTTTTGTAAGCTCGTTGATCGTGGTTTCCACTGTTTTCTGCAGCTGATAGCTGCTGGCAGCTGTTAAATTTCGTTTGGCTAATTTTCAGGCCTAATTTCCCCAATGTGGATCAATTTAGAATGTCCAATTTTGGGGCCATAGTCGCTTTAACCACATGTTTCATTACATTTTGTGAACATCGTCAAATTAAGTACCATATTTAATAATATGTGACAGATGATGTGTTAAGCTTTCCCTCTTCTTCATTCCAAAATGTTCTGCAGCTTTTGACATAATGATCTTTCTATCCTCTGCAAGTGGCTTTTTGGCTTTGTCCAGCCAGATGGGGCTGGCCTGGTCTGGTTCCATGTTTATATGTCTAATGATATCCGGAGACTCATATTCAAGGTTTCTATTCGCACCACATACTATTATCATTGCCTCAAGGATTTGTCCTTAGTCCCTCCTATTTATCATTTACATCCTGTCACTCAGTGACATCACCAAAATCACAAGTACAGGTTCCACATGCACAAAAGAAAATAACATTCCCAAAGCAACAGTCTTTTGCAGGTATAATTACAATACATTTTTGAATTTGAAGACTATCAAGAAAAGTGCTAAGAATCCTATGTGGTCTTACCTATGTTTCTGAGGTTTGTAACTTCCAGAAAACCTGTTTAAATATCTCATAACATATCTCAGTGACAAATCCTGTTGTATATTCTCTTGTGGAGCCAGAATGATGTATCTAATTACAGATTCTATAACATTTGTGAGAAGTTGCAATGGCATGAATTGCTAACTATAGGGGAACTCTTTAATTGATCAATTTGACTCATTCTGCAAGATAATGAATGCATGCCTAGAAAAGCAGCACCTCGTCGGAATTAAACAACACTTTTCATTTCAGCAATAAATTATGTGCTCTGCTGTGGAACTAATGGACATTGGTCTTTAATAGAAAGTAAGAAGACCAGTTAGAAGCATAGGAGGTGATTTAAAAAAAATCATTACCAGCCACTACTTTGATTAGACTTTTTTTCTTTCACTGGCATTCATGAAATCATGATATCTGAAAGTATACTTTTGAATATTATGTATTCCAGCAAATTTGTTGCCTAGAATAAAATCTGGGATATTTTCAAGCAAAAGAAAACATTACTGTTGCATTTTGTTGAAAAGAGAGATATATTGCCGGAATTGTTCACCATACTATCATCAGGACAAATACAAGAATGCCAAATTTTAAATTATCACAACAATTAATATTACAAGAGTCATGAGTGGTTGGCAAATTGTCTCTGACTGGCTAAGGCATTGTTGTGGAGTAAGTAGCAGGGAACCATAGGCTCATATAAGTTCTAGAACTTATAGAGCTATAAGATCCACAATCATTGAAAATAAGTCTAAGGCTTCAACATATTCCTTTTGCTTGCAAGGAATGGATATCCACCTCTGAATATTCTAGCTGTAAAATAAGGTGATGATTCTGAAAGGGTTAATGTTGAAAACTACAATTAGCTCCACCCAATCTATTGGTACCAAACAGTCTTGAGTAGTAAAGAGGCCACTTTGGGGTCCCAATGGAGATAGACATTTTTCTTCCCCTTTACTCATTTAGGCAATGAGGGTGTTGCTGGTGATGCAACATTTATTGCCCATTCCTAATTGCCCAGAGGGCAGATCAGAGTCAACCATATTGCTGTGGGTCTGGAGTCACATGTAGGCCAGACCAGGTAAGGATGGCACTTTCCTACCCTGAAGGGCATTAGTGAACCAGGTTAGTGACAATCAACAACAGATTCATGCTCATCATTAGATTCTTAATTCCAGATACTTTATTGAACTCAAATTCCACCAGCTGCTGTGGCAGGATTTGAACTTGGGTCCCTAGAATGTTATCTGGGTCTCTGGATTAATAGTCTAGTGACAATACCACTAGGCCATTGCCTCCCCTATACAGCAGCAGTGTCTTCTGTTAGTCTTGGTTATTATATCTAATGTATCTTGTATCTATTACTACCATACAATATTGTTAAAACAATTGTTTATTCTCATTGAAACTCATAACTTGTCAACTGTCTTATCACTGTTAACCAAATGGGCCCTTATTCTCAGAGGAAAGGATGGATAGACAGCATTTTAGCTGAGCTATTACCTGATAGTGGTTGCTGCCACAACACATAAAGATGTGGAAGCGTTGGAAAAGATGCAGAGGAGATTTATCAGGATGTTGCCTGGAATGGAGGGAAGGTCTTACAAGGAAAGGTTGAGAGAGCTAGGGCTTTTCTCTTTAGAACAACGAAGGATGAGAGATGACTTGATACAGGTGTACAAAATGATCAGAGGTATAGATAGAGTGGACAGCCAGAGACTTTTTCCTAAAGTGGAAGTAGCTATTAGGAAGGGGCATAGTTTTAAAGTGAGTGGAGGTAGATATAGGGAAGACGTCAGAGGTGGGTTCTTTACTCAGAGAGTGGTAGGAACGTGGAATGCTTTGGCGGAGAGGGTAGTGGAGTCGGCCTCATTAGGGACATTTAAGTGGCTATTAGATAGGCATATGGATGATGGTAAAAGGTAGGGGTAGAGGTTAGATAGACCTTAGGATTAGTGTAAAAAGTCGGCACAACATCGTGGGCCGAAGGGCCTGTACTGTGCTGTACTGTTCGATGTTCTGTATTCTATCACCAGCATGTATAAATGAACAACATTAATAATTTGAGTCTTAAAATCTCAAAGATTGCAAGAGGAATCAAAGCCGAGAGGTTAAAGAATATGAAATCCTGGAAAATAATTAAACACGAAATGAGATGCGACAATGAGCCAGGGATTTTATTACAGTGAAGATATGTGAGGTGAAAGAAAGGATTAGGTAATATGTTTGAAGCTGAGAAGAGAAAAAAAAACAAAGACATTCAGAGAAGGAATAACCTCACCATAACTGATCAGTTTCGGATGTGTGAACTCATATTAATCAAATTGAGAAAGACAATGGTGCATGGTAGCATTTTCTGTATCTGCCATTGTTGAATGATATGTGCAGTAGATAGACTGCAGACTAAAGGAGTATTGCTAACTACATTACAAACATTTTTCATGATCGCCCCTGAAATGCAAGACAGGTCCTAAAAGAATCTCCAAGATTGCTGAGCAGTGGTCAAGTCTGACCCCATAATTATCTTATGAAGAGTAGCTGTATTGGATGGCTCTCAGGTGAGTTTGGAAGAGTATATGATGTCATGCACAGGCATAGTGGTTCTGTGGGATGTCTTAGATGGAAAAGTCAATCTTTTCCTGTCTATGTGTTTGGATATAATTCTGACTTTTAATAAACATCAACCGGTTCAAACAATCTCTATGGACTGTCACTTTTAGCTTCCTGTTAATCTCCAACAAACATGGGTGCAATCACAGGACTTCAGCAACGATACCTGGAATAATATTGCTTCACATGTTAGAAATCTCATTTTTCATTAATTGACTGTGCTATGAAATAACAATCCATCAAATCTAATGGCACATAAGGTTGCTTGAAGTACAGCAGCAGGGAATCCTTGACAGATATTATTCCAAGTCTGTCAAAGTCCATGGCCAAACTCTTCTTTCAAATAAAATCATAATATTTGCCCACTTTCTGGTAGAATATCGTAGAATACTACTGTGTTCTTCTGTTTGATATAATGCATATATTCTATTTGTGATCTGTTTAAATTGGCTTCCCCTCCCAAATTGAAGATGCTCAGAGTGAATTATTTATGCAGACGTATTTCCATCCTACAGGAAAGCGTGTCTTTATTCATGTTCTGTGAATTAAAACTTGAGAGAAATAAGTCAAGAATAAAATAAGCTGGACCAAAATCTCTCCAAGTATGCAGGTGCAAAATGTTTGAGACATTGGCCTGATTTTTTATCATGGACCAAGTCGGGTAAGATCAGATTGGCAATTTTGCTATGTGTGGCCACCTCATTGGCTGTGTGTCAGCCCACCATCCAATCAAAGATCACGGACTGCTTGCCAGATCAGAGGCCTGGTAATTCTGAAGCCTTAGTTGCATTGTTGGAAGAAGTAGGCAGGAGACCTCACACACTCAATGGGTAGCTTGGGAAAAAAATTCAGGGAGGCATGTGTCAGGGGAAATCCCTCCTGGGACATTATTGGGGCTACGGTGTATACCATTGTTGTACATTAATTACCCATCCCCACCTACACAGGGCCATCAAACCTCGGGCTTTAATAATCCTCCAGGCTGCCGCAAGGGGTATACCTCCATTAAGCTGATGAATTCCTCGCATGGCAGTGCCATCATGAAAATGTCAACAGCCCCTTGAACTGGAGCTGAGTCAGGCCTTAAACTATACAAATTGGCCGCAAGCGTCTTCTGATTGATCCAATCCACAGCCTGCCACTGGTAAAAATGCTTCAGTGGTGGATCTGCATTGGTGAGCTTTCTTGCCTTTTGCTGCCTTCCCTGACTGCCAGCTCAGCAGCTGGTGGGGAGAGGGAGTGGTGAAATTCTCCCTTTTATACAGGAATAGAGATTAATTTCCCCCATTTTTTTGGAGTCCCATGAAACCTCCAAAAGCAGCAACCACTACAAATGCACATCTTTTTAGTGAATCACAGTGGATGCCGTATTTCTGAGCTCTTTAGAACCATCACTGAATAATTATGGAAAATAACTCTGCCCTACACGAGAACCTAAAGACATTCTATTCACTGGCTGGTGTGTGATCATATGCAATCAATCAGGTTAAAGTTTGTTATCTTGGTCACAGTTATTACACAGAAAGGCCGAGAACTTTGGATAATTTCACTGCCACTAATCCTTCTTGCTGATACGAATCTTAGCTACTGGTGCCACAGGGAAGACTGCCCACTCAAGCCATTGGCTGAAGGTAGACTCAATTTTGATGTTCAGTAAGTAAGCTTATTAATCAGTACTTAATAGCCAGTTACACTATGTCAGAGATACATGACTGTCTCTTGCGAGAGTGAGACATCAGGCTAAACATAATTGGAAATTCAGATTGCTGCCATGGAAACATTCTCACTTAGCATTGGTAACAAACACTGAACTGGTTAGCTCCTCCTGGGATCCACTGTTCATATCCTCATGGGGGAGACATATCTTGTGAAGTCAGTTAACACATTCAAGTTCTAACTGCCTTATATTGCAGTCATACTGCCTTCATTCAGTAACAGTCTTTTGTAACAGCTGCACTTTAGCCTTCAAAGGGGAGCTACAAGTCCTATCTGGTAATGATGAGACAGAAAACTCAAGCACACAATTCACGAACACATACATGACATACAAACATAGCAGGTAATAGCACCTCAGGAAATTTGACTAACCAAATTCCTGGTATACAACTTTCATGGCATGGATCCCTCTGAAGGAGCCCTGCATTACCTAGCTGAACATTATTCACAAGGAGATAACACTTGACACCAACCATCTGGCAGGCAGTATTTAGCATGAGGACTATGAGGAGAAGGGGAAAGAGGAAGGGAGGAAGCAACCATGGAAATATTTTTCTGGCTGGACTGTCCATGAGGAACTCATTTAAGAACAGGACCAACAGCTGCAACGTCAATTCTCAATTCATCAAATGTCCCAAACCTTACTTTTGCTTTTTCCCTGGCTGACAGCAACCACATAGCAACAATGGAAAAACAAAGACCGCACAAAGTAAATTCACAAACTAAATCATGAATAAAATCGTGTAATATTGCACATAAGAATTACCTAAGTATCCTTGTGAATTCCCATGATGTTCATCTTCCTTCTGCTTTTGGTGTTCTACTGCTCCTATGCAGTGCTATCCCAGTTGATGTAGTGTGACTGCTGACTTTCAATAGAAACCATTTTGAACAGCAGTGGGCCTTTACCACTGGCTGCAGACTGCACAACCCCAGCGTGGGTGACAGGAGTCTGTTCTGGCTCATTGGCAGGCAACACGAAGGGCATTGGAATGACAATGGTGGAACGATGAATACTATCTACTTGAGCGAGGAGAGTAGGTCTGTACTCCATGGTGCCAAAAGTGCATACCCTAAGGACAATGTCTCAGGACCGCTGTTTGTCTGTTTGATGGCAGATTGCTTGATTGATATGGTACCAAGCAGGTCTCCTTGTATGTCACAAGCTTCCACTGCAGTACTAAGATATTGGTTGATATTGATAAGATATTGCTGAAGCTGCGTTGGAAGCTGCGACTTTGGCCATCAAGCATTCCATCATGCATGGATCCACATGCGTGTAAGGGGAATTGATCACACTTGTATGCAGGAAATAAAGGACTCCAAGCTCAGCACAAAAACCTGTACCAAATTTGTGCTGGACTCGACTATACTCCTTGACATTGACAGCAGGCTTTTTGGTTGGGTACCCAATGCAACATGCATTTATTGGGTCAGAGATAAAAGGTACTGCAGATGCTGGAGAATCTGAGATAACAAGCATGGGGCTGGATGAACACAGCAGGTCAAGCAGCATCATAGGAGCAGGAAAACTTGA
>JAHRHZ010000223.1:16640036-16705922 GCA_024137785.1 Ginglymostoma cirratum
TCAAGTTTTCCTGCTCCTATGATGCTGCTTGACCTGCTGTGTTCATCCAGCCCCATGCTTGTTATCATGCATTTATTGGGTATACCTAGCATTGTCCTTATGCAGGCTTCCCCTGTGTAATTCTCAGCTGCGTCCTCTGCATGTGCAACATCACCATCTGATGAGCTGGTACTGAGTCAAATCTGGTATTCTTCTTTGGCTTCAGCATACTTGTGCTTCCTGTCTCACCATGAACAGCACCCACCAGTATGCTATCCTCTAAATGACACAGTGTGGAGCTCTGAGCTGGTGGCCATGTCAGCATGTGGGAAATCAAATAGTGGTGTGTCTTCATCATCACTTTCTCCTCGCTGCCTCCAACCAGCAGCCTAGAGGCCCCATCTCAGTCACAGCGACAGGATTCCTCTTTAGATTTCAGAAGTGCTAGCCATCACGGTATTCATCCTTTTCTGATACATCCAAACAACAAACAATGGATTTAGTACGGGCTGGATGGTAAAATCAGTGAAACGTACAGGCAGAAAGATATTGTTGCAATGCCAGCCCTGCAATCAACAGGCATTTGTTGACTGCACATTGCATTTTCTGCACCCCTTTCCAGTGAGACCTAAGTTAGCACCCATTGTTTCACTGCTTTGATATGGGACACATTTAAGTCCATGGTAATACTTAAATTGCTCTTTTACACAGAATAATTTCCAACCAGATATTCTAAATTATTGAAGGAATTTACTTTATTACCTCTGGGAAAATCCAATTTCTATCAGATAAATTTGTAGTTTTGCAGATGACAATAGAATGTGTTCCAAATCATTTTTATACACCATATTCAATTGTGCAGACAAATGTAAAAGGAATTTAGAAGCGTCATGAGTTTAATTTGTTCTATTCTATGAAAATGTTAAACACACCAAGAATTAATTCAGCTGTAATTACCATGTGAAAGCCGGGATCCAAAGTAGCTTATTCTACTTGGCTACATTTCAAGTTGTAATAATGTTGAATTTTGTGGAGGGCAAACAGGCATTCACTACTTGCCAGGCTTATTTATTCAATTATCAATGCCTCCTTAATGACTGAACACCTTTTCCTCCCAATGATCTCCAAAGGTTTTGAGAGGAAATTTTTGTTGTTGAGCTCCTATTGTCTTCGGGTTGGCTTCACAATGACAATGATGGGTGGAGGGCAGAATGCTGACCAACAGATATCACCTATGGCAATGAGCCATGCACCGCTGACTGACAGCACGAGTCCCATTTGTTCTTTGTGGGTCACAGTCACAGATGGGTTCATGTTTAAAGGAGCAATGACCATGGAAGGATGGTCGGACTCCATCCAATGGCCACAATAAAGAGGTACAGCATCCGCTGCACTTTCAAACTTCAAAACATTAATCAACAACAGACGTTTCTACAGACTGGAGCAATCAGTGCCTTTATAGACTTTCATGCGTGTCCTGATGATTGCCAATTTTTAGCCCCAGCACACTTCACTGTTTTAAAATCTCTGAAAAGAATGCAATTCGCAAGGATGTCGAATTCTGCTTGTTTGGGAAGAAGGATGCTTCAAGTAATGAGTGTGAAACCCGGATGCATCTTTCTCCCCAGATGCCTAAAGCAAAAACCCATTAAGAAAACCAAGCTGACAAAGAAAACAGCATTAGGAGCCCTATGGATTAATAAAACAATCATATTTCTTAAACATGGATCATCTGCTTTTAATCAGACTGAGGAGAGGGTTCCTTTCAAAAATTAAACCTAGCCAAAATCTCCCTGAGGTCTACTCATTGAGCAGCTGGAGAAAGACGAAGAAAAAAATTTAATAGCAAAGTTAACATTTGAACTTAATAATTAAAATTCACCGTTTGTACCTAGAGAGAACATAAAAATTGTCCTTTCACTTATAATTGTTCATGTGATTCCCATGGGTTGGGAGATTTTAGCAGTTCCTAGAATGCTTTTGGTCCTCTTTACAGCTAAATTTGATAACAGGTTGAAAACATTTACACTGAATGTAAATATGCAGAATAAAATGTGCAATGAAATTCGCCTTAGAGAGCACTTTCCTGCTTCTGGACTTCAAAAGTTCACAGCATGCCTAAGGCATAATAAAAAAAACTGCACCTTCACACACATGTTTATTTTTATTAACTATAAAGAAGTAATTTATATATTGGTACCCCTCCTATGCATGAATTGCTTCCATATTTTGTGGTTTTTATTTTGGTAAAACTTCGATAAAAGTTTGCTTAAAACTATGAGTATTTCAAAGTCTATTTCGAATGGGTTCAGTTTATCCTGCTAGTTTAAATGATTTATTGTTTTGGCAATTAGGTGTTGTGGAGAATTAAAACCACATATTTATATAACAACAAAGTTGATTTGGGCAGACACCTTTGTGAAACTTGTACAATATGGTGACAGACAAAAGAATAATCTTAGAATCTGGGAATAGTGCATTGTTGATTCTGCACAGCAAATCTCTTCAAATGCTCGAATTCAAAAATAAAAATGGAAATGCTGAGCAGGTCAGGCGTCAGATGTAGAGGTAGAAGCAGACATTAATGCTGGGCAGAATTTTCCTGAGGGCTACAGGACCCCAACATTTAGACAAAATTAGGTTCAAGAAATTGTACTTTTGTGTGAATGAAGAATGACCCAGCAATTTTCCCAGAGACCACTTCTAAAATTACTGCCTCTGTTCTCACTGTTCTGTTATGAAGGGCTTTTGATGTTACAGGTCTAATCAAAGAGAGAGATAGGTGTTGCTGAAACAGGTGGGAAACACTGGAGTCCTCTAATTGGTGGTGTTTCTGGAAGCATAAAATTAAATGAATAAATCAAATTGGAAAAATATTAGGGATTCGATGGGAAGTAAAATCAACTGGATTGTTGGGGCAACAAGTGATATGGGTTTAGCGATATTATTCTGGAATTGTGATCCATTACACTCCGTGGGACAGTTTCTTGCAGGCTATATCATGGAGCACCATTTGTTGAGGTATTTGTCTTTCAGGATGCATTGTGGTAGTACATTACCACTAGCTCCTGGGTCGAGTTTAGCTTTGGTTTGCCTATTCAAAAGTTCTGATTTTAATGGTTGCAGAAGCTTCTGATTGACTTATACTGGTCATATGGAATGCGAGGTTAACAACAATATGGAAAGCTGGGTAGTCTTTTGAAGTTTGCCTTTCATTTGATTAACTGTAAACCTCTTTGATATATTTGCATTTGTTTACTTTCCTAATGCTGCCAGTGTTGTGATGTTGTACCAAGTTATTGATCATCTGTGTTTTCCTGGGATTTGTCTTGGCTTTTGGAAACAGATTTCCTGCAAGCATATGCCCAAAGTTCCTTGCTGCCACATGATTTACAGATACCAGGAAAAACTGGACAGTTTTTAGTTGGTGTGACAAACTAAATCTGTCACAGATTTTGTTCGTTTGGTGTGCTTTGTTGACCATAGCAATCATGTTGGCTCCATCTAAAGAATGTGATTGCTTCTGGCCTGCTACCTATGGCTTTATATTTGCATCCGTCATCAAGTAATTTATCAACGGTGTGGCCCTTTTTCTTAACCAATCGGTAGGATTTTAATTGGTGTGGGGGTGATTACTAACTTAATGAGCCTTGCTGAAAGTTCCTCTTTGGAAAAGCTACACTCATGTCCTTTGGTGCTGCATCTTCTGACAAGTTGGTCAAACGACTCTTGGACCAAACGTATTAGCTAGCTCTGAAAATAATTCTTACGTTGAGCAAGTCATGAAGAATTTTCCAGATCTATTTTGGTTCTTTCTGATGGTTCATAGAAAGACCAGATGTGTTAATTCTGAGAAGACCTTCCTGAGCTCTTTTCTAGGATTATCTTTCACTTGATCTGTAAAGGAAAACTGAATACATTCCTTACAGAGTTGCTGTTCTGTAAACGGTTTCGCTGGAGATCGCTCAGTCCATATTAAAACATTTGCCTTCCATTTCTCTGTGCAGATCTTGGCTTTTTTTTCAGAAGGAGTACAATGCAGTGTTTGTTTATTTCTTTTGCTGGCTTTTCTTCTTTCTATTTTTATTTTTCATTTATTTTAATTCCCATTCCCTTCATTTTTCCATGCTGTTGCTTCTTTATTTGTCTTTCTCCTTTGAAAAACTGGTGTGTTAAGAGCCACAAGTGTGGAATTCAAGAATCACAGGCCTAAAGGTCTGTTTTAGCCAGAAAGTTTTTTTTAAATTTGTTAACAGGATGAGGGCGTCGCTGGCCAGGCAGCATTTATTGCCCATCTCTAATTGCCCAGCGGGCAGCTGAGAGTCAACCACATTGCTGCGGCTCTGCAGTCTTATGTAGACCAGACCATGTAAGGATGGCAGTTTCCTTCACTAAAGGACATTAGTGAACCAGATGGGTTTTTCCGACAATCGGCAATGGATTTGCGGTCACCATTAGATTCTTAATTCCGGATATTTTATTGAATTCAAATTCTGCCATCTGCCGTGGCAGGATTTGAACCTGGATCCCTGGAATGTGTTCTAGGTCTCTGGATTAACAGTCTAGTGATAATCCTACTAAACCATCACGTCCCCACGGACATGTCAAATAGGGATGATGACATTATGCAGGCTCCTATCTGTAGCTATGTTGATTTGGAGAAAGAGAATGGTGAAACCAATTGTATTGACACATAAGTAACTCTTGTTTTTGTGTAGAAAATTATTGTTTAGTGTTTTAAAGGTGTGTTTTCTTCTAGGAGTGCTTTTGAGCTGTGTTATCAAGACCACTTAAATATATTTTTTAAACATCAGGACAACATTCTCTCGTTTCTTTTGTTATACAGAAAGAGAGCAAAATGGAGAACTCACTGTAGTGGATGTGCAGCTTTTGGTTTTGATTTTATTTGTAACTTGAGCATTTTCATTTCTAATTAAGATAATGAGAATCAACAAGATTTTAGCTGTGAATTCTTTCTGGTCAATTTCCTATCCATAGGTCTGTGCAGCAGTATGTAATCATTTAAACTGATGCTACTGATTGTCCAAGCTTTCTGATTTCCAGACCTGTTGTCCAGTTCATCTTCAATTCATTCTCCAGATATCTGGCACGAAGATCTTAAAATCTTCTTCATAGATAGTCACTGCTGCTCACCATGATGTGGCTTTTGCATCCAGTCAGGTAGTTTATCTGATGTGGCGATGCTTCCTTATACCCTGATAAAACAAGAAACTAGGCACAGATAATGGGGTATTGAAGAATCCAACAGACATTTAGCAGAGTTCACTAATATATGCAAATATTACATTCGTAGACACATCAGGGTTCACATTAAGGTATTAGGCTATAAAGAGCAGTGTACTTCCATTAGCAAGCCACACTTCAAGTATTTTGATTTAAGCTGGAGCATGTGATGTTTCAAACCCTAAGCCACATGATATAGTGCAATGATAATGTCATGAGAATGCCTCTATATACTAGATGCAGTGCTTCTTGAAGGTATGCTGATGTACTGACCATGAGCCATAACACAACAGTGGGTGCTTTCCTACAAGGCCATGAACGCCTCTTGGTAAAGTGAAGTTCTAACTCTTGTAGCCTGCACCCAGTGACAAGGAGACTGACAGCATTGAGTAAGTAGCTTCAAAGACTGGAAGTCAGTCCATTGTGGCAAAATGCCAGTGCTGCCACAAAATTGCCCTGTATTGAGTGCACTGATGTATATAAACTGCTTACCTGCAGCAGGTAGCTAATCCACTTCCCAATGCACCAGTGGGAAAGTTGGCATTCTGACATGGCTCCCCTCTATTTTAACAGCCTCTCCCCACCGCTCTTTAACACCACAGGGCTGGTGTTAATTCCATTGGGAATTTCTGCCCAATATTTCAGATCAGTGACATTTCCTTGAGTTTTAAAACTTTAAAGAGGTAAAGAAGTAGAAAAAGAGCATGGAGGGGACAAAAAAGGAAAGGCCTATGTTAGGCATGGAAGGCAGAAGAGGTTAATTGATAAAATGATGACCATGTAAGGCAAAAGGAAATGGGAATGGCAAGTAAATAAATATTATTCAGCCTCGAGGACATGAAAATTCTAAAATCATTATCAAAAGATGCCTTCCAGAAAATGAAGGCAAGGGCTATTATCTTAAATTGTTGAACTCAATAGGGAGCCCCAAAGGCTAAATAGTGCCCAATCAAAAGGCATATTGCTATTCCTTGAGATTTTTGAGATCCATTGGACAAATATGGGCATTACAGGACAGAAGAGTTAGATTGTACTGCAGCAGAACATTGAAGTGCAATATATACAGAAGCTTAAATTCATGAATTGAAGTGTTTCTTTAAAGCAATCATACAAGCAGATCCTTAATTTGAGTGGCAACTACATTATTTTCAACTGAAAGATGCTAAAGTAAATCATTGTTTAATAGCAGGGAATATTTGAGGCCTTGGAGGTGAGGAAGATAGAAGTAAAAGCATAAGTATTACATTCCTCTGCTTGCTGGGAAAGTGCCCTGGAAAATGGAGGAGATATAAACAGCTATCAAGGAACAGAGGGACTCAAGAAAGGAATATTTCTCTTAGAAATCTGAATAGGGAAGTGATGATGAAGATGTATTAAACAGTGGCATTATGTTCACAGTGGAGGTCAGAAACATTCAGCAGATGTTTCATTGAATACAAAGGCTGGAGGATTGGAAGGTGATGACAATGGGAAGTGTATGAGCAGAAGTAAAAGAAAGGTCACACCTGATGGGTGTCAAGGAAACTTCTAAGAGATTAATTTCAAAGTACTAGAAACTGATCTATGATATTGTGTGAGTAATCTCAGACCAGGTACATGATAGTAGAAAAGAGAACGGTGTGGGCAATAAACATATTTAAGATTTTCCTTTTGAAGAATAGATAGGGTGAAATGGGGTTAAAAAGCCATTAAAACCCTGGCCAGTGCATGCTGTGAAGGTTTGTGCTGAGAGATTCTCCCAATCACTCCTGTGTGCGGGTAAAAAGAAAGGAATTCTATCTCTTTCTTTGATGGAATTCAGAAAATTAATGAAACTGCACTCAAAAGGAAACAGGAAAAAGGCTTCTCAACTGACCTGCAAAACCAAGCATCTCAAAATCACTGTTATCACCTGAAGTACCAGCTGTAGCATCCCACTGTTTACTCTTTGTGAAACTCGGAGACTTTTTTTTTTAACTTTTATCTTATTTTTAACTTTTATCTTTTTTTGGACTCAAAACTCATTTCTAATCTGAGTGCACGCATGTTGAATTATTATTTTTTCTAGCATTTAGTAATTGAAAAACACATTCTTTTATTAATTCAAGAGTCTGGTTAAATTGGCTCCTGAGACCTTATTGGTCTCAGAGAAAGGTATCCACAAAGGGAGGGATCCTTTTAAAATTAACCTTGTTACAACTAATCAACAAGCAGGTGAATAAATAAATAGAAGGCTCATGCCTTCTCATCCAGGACCTTAACAATTTTGGGGTATTCTGCCTGGAACCATAACAAATTGGGGAACATTGCTGAGGGATTATTTCTACCATACAGTCTCATGTGAATGTGAGTGAAGTACAGGAAATTTGAAGCAAAGTTAATGACGTTTCCCAGTTAAGGACAAGTGCAGGAAACAGCATCAATGGAGTTATCAATGTATTGGACAGAGAGGTGCAGGAAGGTACCTAAGTGAGGCTGAAACAAAAATGATCCACATATCCCAAGAAAGGGCAGGTACGACACCTATTTTTAATGCCATAGCAACATTATTTGGGACCTTAGTTCAGAAAGCAGAAAGGCTGGAAAGCAAATGAATATAGTGTGAACAAAATACTTGCAGGTTGTGCCATGGAGCAGCTTTACAGCTATATCATATAAACTTCACTGAGGTACGTACTTAATGCTACTTTATTTTTACACAGGCATTTTCACTGAACTCAGCAAAGGACTGAACTGTTAATCCCACATGTTCCTTTAGACTGGGCGAGGCTTTGAAAATACTGGAAGGGAGTGAGCAGGTTTCTTCTTGTTTTTTCATGCATCTGTCCATGATGGCTATCAGTGCAGGCCAGTGGTGAAGTGAAAGAAAGTGCTTTAGCAGCAGGGCAAAGGACAGTGTCCCACTGTGGAATGTGCATCTGCTGCAGCGCCAGGCAAAACAATTTAGTAGCTTTGATAACACAGTAACCTTCAGAAACCAAATCAATACAGAATTTTTAGTCTTGGCAGATCCAATTTTTATCTGTTTAGAAGATCTAGGTCAGAGCAGAACAATTCAGCCAAAATATCATTTCAACAAGACAGTTGTGATTCTTGTGGAAACTTTCTACTCAATAGTCTTTGCCCATTTTCATTAACCCATTCTTTTGCTTTCATTTTCTTTAGATTGAGCCCGATGTTTTAGTTTTCAACTTTTGAACCTTTATAAAAGAAACATAAGTCTCCATGTTCTCTCCATAGAATGTTACTAATGTGATTTTAAATGTTCATTCTACTAAGAGCCCCAAAACACAAAGCACCAATCTAAGATGGCTGATGGGGTCAGATGTATCATCATCCAAATATTATTGCATTTCTTTGCACTTAAACATTCTCCTCTGGTTAAAAGAAAAGATGCTTTATGAAGCCACCTATTACATCTGCACACAGGAAAATGTACAAAGTATTTAATCTTTGACAATCAAGAGACAGGTACATTTGCCAAACAAAATAAATAAGGACGTACCAGCATTTGCTCCAAACATAATAAGGAAGGTGTCCTATCAAATTGAGCCCCAAAGATATCTAACATGGCTCTGGTACTGATGCATATGCAGCTATTGCAGTAATATGTACAGTTTGTACACTGAATTGCGAAGGTGGTGGAACAAGTTACCAAATCAGTTAACATGAAATTGGGGTGACAGGCTACATAAGTAAAGACATGGGCCCTGATTTTCATCCCTGCATTGGGTGCACAGTAACACAAGAATTCCTGGCTCAATGAAGTCAACTTTAAGTATGGCCACCTGCATTCCTCATTTTCAGGGGTGCGGGTTGGATTGAAAGCTGGGCTGGCTGACACAGAAAAAAAAAGAAGCTGCCAGTTCTGAATGCAAGCTGGGCAGGAGGCCTGTCTCAGAGATTAGATGGTGGCTATAGCCCAGTGGCATTATTGCCTACACTATTAAGTCCGACACTCAGGTAATGCCTGAGGACCCAGGTTCAAAACATGCCAATGGCAGATGATGGAACTTGAATTCAGTAAAACTGTGAGATTAAGAGTGTAGTAATGACCAAGTAACCATTGTCAACTATTGAGGGAATATCTATCTGGTTCACAGGTAGTGGGAACTGCAGATGCTGGAGAATCTGTGATATTAAGGTGTAGAGCTGAATGAACTCAGCAGGCCAAGCAGCATCAGTGGAGCAGAAAACTCTGGTGCTGCTTGGCCTGCTGTGTTTATCCAGCTATACACTTTGTTATCTGGTTCACTGATGTCTTTTAGGGAAGGAAATCTGCCATCCTTATCTGGTCTGACCTACATGTGACTCCAGGCCCACGGCAATGTGGTTGACTCTTAATTGTCCTCTGGGTTATTAGGGATGGGCAATAATTACTGTTCAGTGACATCCATCTCCTATGAATGAAGATTTTAAAAAATCCAGCACTGTGTCTGAAAATTAAAATCAAAGTGGAAGACATCACACAGTCCCCCATTCATCCCTTCATCCCCATGCCCCATGGTAACAAATGCCAACTGAGGCTCCCTATCCATCCACCATCATCCCCCGGAGCTCCATGCCATCCTATGCTCCTACATGACTAATCATATGCCAATGATAATTTAGTACCTATTTCTACTCACCACACTTTCACCCTTTACTTGCCATGTCAAATAATCACTAGTGTCTGAAATTTCACATGCAGACAAGAGAAAATTGCAGTTGTTTCGTGGAAATTCCTGTATATCAGACTACATTATATTGAGAAGAGCATTCTCATTTATAAAATCACACTTTGACAGGCATTTGCTGTATATATTTTGACTGGAGTTGACAATTTCTAATTCTTCTTTACATATCTTGACAGTTTTTGACAGGTTTACACAGTTTTGACACTTCTTAATAGGTCATAGAAATTCTTGACAGCACCAAAATTTCATGGCAGGACTTATCACTTCTTGACATGTGACATTTCTTGACAAGTTTGATAATTCTTAACAGTCTTGATCCTTCTAGAGGTCTTGATATTTCATGACAGGTCTTGACAGATATGACATTGCTTGACAGATCCTAATAGATTTGACTTATATTTTTGCAGCTCTGACATTTTCAAGGGATTTACGAATATTTTACACAATTTTCATGAAAGCCAACAATCTAAAACAGCACTTGATGACAAAAACTGATTTTTCAGTAACCCTTGAACTATTCCAAGTGATCCATTAAACCCTGCCCTTGTTCATAGGCGGAATAGATGTAGATACCATTGTAACATCATGTTCCCTGCACATTATAAATCTCCAGCTGACTTTCTCCACAGTTGTCAGTGCAGAACACCTGCAGTAAAATTAGATACCAAAAAAAATGGATTTCATCACGTTGGGTAGATACTGAGAAATTGTTTCTTTTGGTCAGATAGTTGAATTCCAGAGGTGAGATAATAGTGACAGCACTTGACATCGAGTCTATGTTTCACTGAGTGTGACATCAATGAACATTAGCAAAATTGAAGTTAATGGAAATCGAAGAGAAAATGCTCCACTGGGCAGTTTCAGACCTGTCACAAAGGAGTACTGTTTTGGTTGTTGGAGGTTAGTCATGTAAGCTCCAGGATATCCCTGTAGGACTTCCTCAGAGTACATTCTTCAGTCTAACCATCTTCAGATGTTTCATCAATGACCTTCCCTCCATCATAAGGTCAGAACTAAGATGTTGACTGATGACCGCAAGTTTGAGAGAGGTTTCACAGGAATGTGTCATTGCAGTTGTACAGGACCTTGGTGAGACCCCACATGGAATATTGTGTGCAGTTTTGGAGTCCTTTTATGAGGAAGATGCTCTTGCTTTCGAGGGGAGTGCAGCAAAGGTTTACCAGGCTGATTCCGGGGATGGTGAGTCTGATATATGAGGAGAGGTTGATTAGGTTGAGATTGTTTTCGCTGGAGTTCAGATGAATGAGGGGGGATCTCATAGAGACTTACAAAATTCTAACTGAACTGGACAGGGTAGATGCAAGGAGAATGTTTCTGATGGTGGGTGTGTCCAGAACCAGGGGTCACAGTATGGGGATTCCGGGTTGGTCATTTAGGATGGAGATGAGGAGACATTTCTTTACCCAAAGAGTGGTGAGCTTGTGGAATTCATTACCACAGGAAGTAGTTGATGCCAAAACATTGAATTATTCAAGAGGCAATGAGGTACAGCACTTGGGGTGAATGAGATAAAAGGTTATGAGGAGAAATCAGGATTAGGCTATTGAGTTGGACAATCAGCCATGATTATGAGTAATGGCAGAGCAGAGTCAAAGGGCCAAATGGCCTCCTCCTGCTCCTGTCTTCTGTTTCTATGTTCATCACCATTCAAATTTGGGGAGGCAATAGCCTAGTGGTATTATCGCTGGGCTGTTAACCCAGAGACCCGGATAACGTTCTGGGGACCCAGGTTGGAATCCTGCCATGGCAGGTGGTGGAATTTGAATTCAATAAAAATATCTGGAATTAAGAATCTAATGATGACCGTGAATCTATTATCGACTGTTGGAAAAACCCATTTGGTTCACTAATGCCCTTCAGGGAAGGAAACTGCCATTCTTACCTGCTCTAGCCTCCATGTGACTCCAGACCCACAGCAATTGACACTGAACTGCCCTCTGGGCAATTAGGGATGGACAATAAATGCTGCCTGGTCAGCGATGCCCTCATCCCATGAATGAGTAAAAATGTGGGCAGCACGGTGTCTCAGTGGTTAGCACTGCTGCCTCACAGCACCAGGGGCCGGGGTTCAATTCCAGCCTGGGACAACTGTCTGTGTGGAGTTTGCACGTTCTCCCCATGCCTGCATGGGTTTCCTCTGGGTGCTCCGGTTTCCTCCCACAGTCCAAAGATGTGCAGGCTAGGTGGTTTGGCAATGCTAAATTGCCCATTGTGTTCAGGGAGGTGTAGATTAGGTGGGTTATGGGGGGATGGGTCTGGGTGGGATGCTCTGAGGGTCAGTGTGGACTTGTTGGGCCAAAGTGCCTGTTTCCACACTGTAGGGATTCTATGGAAAAAAAAATCCCCTCAGATACTGATACAGATTTAGCCTGAGAAGTGGACATTTTGTCCCCAAGAATCCCAGGAAATCACTGTCTCCAACAAGAGAGAATCTAACTATCACCCCATGACATTTGATATCATTATTATTGCTGAATCCCCCAGTATCATTTTCCAGGGGCTTGCCATTGATCAGAAATTGAACTGAAATTGCCATATAAATGCTGTGGCTCCAAGAGCAGTTCAGAGACTAGGGATCCTGCAGCAAGTAATTGACTTCCTGATTTCCCAAACTCTGTTCACCATTCACACCTATTCGTCAGGAGTATAATGAGATCCTCACCCTTGGCCTGAATGTGTGCATCTCCAACAACACTCAAAAAGCTTGACACCATCAGGACTTGATTGGCACAAATTTGATCCAAAATATTCATTCCCTCCACTACCGATGCTCAAAAGCAACAGTGTGTACCAGCTACAAGATGAACTGCTGAAATTCAGTTTGATTTTTTTGGAAAGCACCTTCCAAACCCATGACCATGATCATACAGAAAGACAAGGGTAACAGACAGATGGAAACACCACGTGGCAATTTCTCTCCAAGCCTCCAACCAGCCTGATTTGAAAACATATTACCATTACTTTGGTGTCACTCAGTGAAAATCTTGGGACTCCCCCTTAACAACATTGTGGGGTACCTACACCATACAGATTGCAGCCTTCCAGTTGCAAGAAGGTGGCTGAACGGGGCACTTCAGCCATAGCTCATCTGGTCTGCCTGTTCTTCTTTGTTTCTTCTTTTTTTCCCCTCTTGATGTTTCTTTTTCTTCTTCTCTCCCGGTCTCTGATAACTCCTGGCATCTGGCAATGACAGCCAGCCTCTGGTCAACTCCTAGACTCCCAGGGCAGCCTCCTGGCGTGGCCTGGCGGCCTCCTGGCTTTTGTGGTGACCTCTAATGGCGGCCCCCCTGCCTAGTTTAGTGGCCTCCCAGACTGGTATAGTGACCCCCCCTGCTTCGTGTAGTGCCTTCCCTGCTTGGTGTAGTGGCCCCCCCTGCATGGTGTTTTGGCCCCACAGCCTGGTGTAATGCCCTCCCAGCCTGTTGTAGTGCCCCTCCCACCTGGTGTAGTGCCCTCCCTGCTTGGTGTAGTGGCCCCCCTGCCTGGTGTAGTGTCTCCCCCCTGCCTGGTGTAGTGCCCCCCCGCCTGGTGTAGTGCCCTCCCAGCCTGTTGTAGTGCCCTCCCAGCCTGGTGTAGTTCCCCCCTTGACTGGTGTAGTGCCCTCCCAGCCTGGTGTAGTGGCCCCACAGCCTGGTGTAGTGCCCTCCCAGCTTGGTGTAGCAGCCTCCCTGCCTGGTGAAGCACCTACTAGCCTGGAGTAGCAGCCCCCCTGCCTGGTGTAGCAGCCTCCCTGCCTGGTGTAGCGCCTCCTAGCCTGGTGTAGCGACCTCCCAGGGCAGCCCCTCGGCACGGCATTCCCTTGGTCCATCATAGAACATAGAACATAGAACATTACAGCGCAGTACAGGCCCTTCGGCCCTCAATGTTGCGCCAACCTGTGAAACCAATCTGAAGCCCATCTAACCAACACTATTCCATTATCATCCATATGTTTATCCAATGACCATTTAAATGCCCTTAAAGTTGGCGAGTCTACAACTGCTGCAGGCAAGGCATTCCATGCCCTTACTACTCTCTGAGTAAAGAATCTACCTCTAACATCTGTCCTATATCTATCACCCCTCAATTTAAGCTATGTCCCCTCGTGCTAGCCATCACCATCTGAGGAAAAAGGCTTTCACAGTCTACCCTATCCAATCCTCTGATCATCTTGTATGTCTCTATTAAGTCACCTCTTAACCTTCTTCTCTCTAACGAAAACAGCCTCAAGTCCCTCAGCCTTTCCTCATAAGACCTTCCCTCTATACCAGGCAACATCCTGGTAAATCTCCTCTGCACCCTTTCCAATGCTTCCACATCCTTCCTATAATGTGGCGACCAGAACTGTACGCAATACTCCAAGTGCGGCCGCACCAGAGTTTAATACAGCTGCAACATGACCTCATGGCTCCGAAACTCAATCCCTCTACCAGTAAAACCTAACACACCATATGCCTTCTTAACAACCCTATCAACCTGGGTGGCAACTTTCAGGGATCTATGCACATGGACACCGAGATCTCTCTGCTCGTCCACACTACCAAGAATCTTACCATTAGCCCTGTACTCTGTATTCCTGTTATTCCTTCCAAAGTGAATCACCTCACACTTTTCAGCATTAAACTCCATTTGCCACCTCTCAGCCCAGCTCTGCAGCTTATCTATGTCCCTCTGTAACCTGCAACATCCTTCCGCACTATCCACAACTCCACTGACTTAAGTGTCATCCGCCAATTTACTAACCCATCCTTCTATGCCCTCATCCAGGTCATTTATAAAAA
The DNA here is from genome assembly GCA_024137785.1 of Ginglymostoma cirratum. Taxonomy (NCBI): domain Eukaryota; kingdom Metazoa; phylum Chordata; class Chondrichthyes; order Orectolobiformes; family Ginglymostomatidae; genus Ginglymostoma; species Ginglymostoma cirratum. The sequence goes on from JAHRHZ010000223.1 coordinate 16,654,696, forward strand.
TGACAAACAGCAGTGGCCCCAAAACAGATCCTTGCGGTACACCGCTAGTAACTGAACTCCAGGATGAATATTTCCCATCAACCACCACCCTCTGTCTTCTTACAGCTAGCCAATTTCTGATCCAAACCACTAAATCACCCTCAATCCCATGCCTCCAAATTTTCTGCAATAGCCTACCATGGGGAACGTTATCAAACGCTTTACTGAAATCCATATACACCACATCAACTGCTTTACCCTCATCCACCTGTTTAGTCACCTTCTCAAAGAACTCAATAAGGTTTGTTGAGGCACGACCTACCCTTCACAAAACCATGTTGACTATCCCTAATCAAATTATTCCTTTCTAGATGATTATAAATCCTATCTCTTATAATCCTTTCCAACACTTTACCCACAACCAAAGTAAGGCTTACTGGTCTATAATTACCAGGGTTGTCTCTACTCCCCTTCTTGAACAAGGGGACAACATTTGCTGTCCTCCAGTCTTCTGGCACTATTCCTGTAGACAATGATGACATAAAGATCAAAGCCAAAGGCTCTGCAACCCCCTCCCTAGCTTCCCAGAGAATCCTGGGATAGATCCCATCCGGCCCAGAGGATTTATCTATTCTCAGACTTTCAATGGCAGTCTGGAGTGATCTTCTTGCCTCATGATCCTCAAGGTGAAGCCTGACATGGTCTGGTACCAGGGCAGACGAATGTCTAAGTGCTAGTGTGGAATGGGTTAGAAGACTGCTGTTCTGGACTTTTATTTCTGTAATCCTGGACTTTTTAATTTCTCCATTTTCTAAGATCTTGTAACTGAAAAAGCTGTACCTAGGGACCTTTGTACCTAAGATGCTGCTGTAAGTGGCGAAGTATAAACTTCTCACTGTACTCATTGAGTATATGTGACAATAAAGCTAATTCAATTCAATTCAATTCAATTTCAAGAGGTAGTCTCACCACCACTTTCTTAAGAGCAACTAAGAAAGGGCAACAAGTGTTAGGCCAGTCAGCAACGCTCACTTCCCATGAATGATTACTTTTTAAAAATGAAGATCTGGTGGGAAAGAGGAGTTGAGTTCAAAGATCAGTCTAATTGTTAATAGAAGCAAGCTTCAGGGATATATGGACAACTCTTCCTTTTATTTCTCGAATCATTAACTTGAAAGCTCAGAACTGTACCACATGGGGAATGCCTGAGGTATCAGGGCAAATAATGATCCATGCTGAGCCTTTCAATGTAGCACATTGTGGTCACTGCTGTTAAAAATAGTGTGGAAGACATTTTAAAGAAACAGCGTAAATGTTAGGAACCTTTGTGCTGAAAACTTGCACAGCAGAATGAAATCGGGGCACACAAATAACAATTTGTGAGCCAAGGCAAATGCAAACAGAAAGGCCCAAGGATTATCCTAAACTGGGTCTCAGACCTTAATTTTCATCACAGATTTGCAACTTGGGCCCACAAGAGACTCCATTGAGGAGGGGGATGTTGTTGGGACAGGGGCAAGGGAGGGGAGAGGGTGTTGTGTGTACAGGTTAACAGCTGCTGCAGTCATAGTAAGGAAAGATTTTAGTATGGCGCAGTTGTGGTATGGCGCACTGACCTCTACATCACCGAGACCAGGCGCCAGTTCTCTGACACCTCCTCCTATCGCCCCCTTGATCATGACCCCACCCCCGACCACCAAAACATCATCTCCCAGACCATCCACAACCTCATCACTTCAGGTGACCTCCCACCCACAGTCTCCAACCTCATCATTCCCCAACCACGCATTGCCCATTTCTATCTCCTTCCCAGAATCCACAAACCTGATTGCCCTGGTCGACCCATTGTCTCCGCCTGCTCCTGCCCCACTGAACCTATCTCCACTTATCTCGACTCCATTTTCTCCCCCCGGTCCAGGAACTCCCCGCCTACATCCATGACACCACCCACGCCCTCCACCTCCTCCAAAACTTCCGAAGCCCTGGTCCCCAACACCTCATCTTCACCATGGACTAGAAACCTGCATTCCCCATGCAGATGGTCTAAAGGCCCTCCTGTTCTTCCTGTCCCGCAGGCCCGACCAAGCCCCCTCCACTGACACCCTTGTCTGCTTAGCTGAACTCGTCCTCACCCTTAACAACTTCACCATCAATTCCTCCCACTTCCTACAGACAAAGGGGGTGGCCATGGGTACCTGCATGGGCCCAAGCTATGCCTGCCTCTTTGTAGGATACGTGGAACAATCCCTCTTCAGAAGCTACACTGGCCCTATCCCCCACGTCTTCCTCTGTTACATCGATGACTGTATCGGCGCCACCTCGTGGTCCCACGAGGAGATCGAACAGTTCATCCACTTCACTGACACCTTCCACCCCAACCTTAACTTGGACCATCTCCAATACCTCTCTCTCCTTCCTGGACCTCTCTGTTTCCATCTCTGGCAACCACCTGGAAACTGATATCCATTTCAAGCTCACCAACTCCCACAGCTACCTAGAATACACCTCCTCTCACCCACCTTCCTGAAAAAGTGCCATCCCCTATTCCCAATTCCTTTGTCTCCACCGCATCTGCTTCTGAGATGAGGCATTCCACTCCCGGACATCCCAGATGTTCTCGTTTTTCAAGGACTGCAACTTCTCCACAGTGGTCAAAAACGCCCTCGACCGCATCTCTCGCATTTCCCGCAACACATCGCTCACACCCGCTCCCCGCAATAACAAACAAAACAGAATCCCCCTCTACCTCATGTACCACCCCACCAACCTCCGAATCCAACACATCATCCTCCGGCACTTCTGCCACCTGCAATCTGACCCCACTATCAAAGACATTTTTCCCTCCCCACCCTTATCTGCTTTCCGGAGGGACCACTCTCTCCATGACTCCCCTGTCCGTTCCACACTCCCGACCAGCCCTACCACCCCCCAGCTCTTTTCCCTGCAACCGCCCCTGTACCTCCCCCCTCACCCCCATCCCAGGGCCCAAGAAAACCTTCTACATCAAACAGATGTTCACCTGCACATCTGCTAATGTGGTGTACTGTATCCACTGTTCCCGTTGCGGCCTCCTCTACGTCAGGGAAACCAAGCGGAGCCTTGGGGACCACTTTGTGGAACACCTATGCTCAGTTCGTGACAAACGACTGCACCTCCCAGTCGCGAACCATTTCAACTCCCTCTTCCACTCCTTGGATGACAAGTCCATCCTGGGCCTCCTGCAGTGCCACAACGATGCCGCCCGAAGGTTGCAGGAACAGCACCTCATATTTCGCTTGGGAACCCTGCAGCCCAATGGTATCAATGTGGACTTTACAGGCTTCAAAATCTCCCCTCCCCCGACCGCATCTCAAAAGCAGCCGAGCTCGTCCCCGCTTCCCTAACCCGTTCGTCTTTTGTCCCACCTATCCACTCCTCCCACATGAACCCCCCACCTCCTACCTACCAGCCTCATCCCCGCCTCCTTGACCTTCTGTCTTCCCTGGACTGACCAACCCCTACCCTAACTCCCCACCTACACTCACCTTTACTGGCTCCACCCTCGCCTCTTTGACCTGTCTGTCTCCTCTCCACCTGTCTGCTCCTTTATCCATCTTCCATCCGCCTCCCCCTCCCTCCCTATTTATCTCAGAATCCCCTTCCTATCCCCCATTTCTGAGGAATGGTCCAGACCCGAAACGTCAGCCTTCCTGCTCCTCTGATGCTGCTTGGCCTGCTGTGTTCCTCCAGCTCTACACCTTGTTCTGTCAGATTCTCCAGTATCTGCAGTTCCTACTGTCTCTAGTAAGGAAAGGTGCCTACTTATAGATAACAAGGTATGGAACTGGATGAACACAGCAGGCCAGGCAGCATGAGAGGAGCAGGAAAGCTGATGTTTTGGTCTGGACCCTTCTGAAGAAGAGTCCAGACCAGAAGTGTCAGCTTTCCTGCTCCTCTGATGCTGCTTGGCCTGCTGTGTTCATCCAGTTCCACACCTTGTTATCTCAGACTCTAGCATCGGCAGTTCCTGCTATCTCAAGGTGCCTGCTTGCCTTGAGTCCATCTCATAGTAAGTTAAAAATCATTTACTTGCTGAAGATATACATGCAAATGAGTTGTGACCCTTCTCACAGCTAAATTTATCATTGGAGCATTTGTGCTGTGCATGTACAATGCACACATCTATGTTGAATTTAGACGCAATGTACTATTTGATTTGGCCTAAACTAATCCAAAGTCATTGAATCTAAAGCAAGATCCAAATTAGTGAAGCTGCTATTAGGCTACAAGTACAAGTAGAGACACACTTCAGTAGTGAGGTGGTTAGTTTGACGTATGGAACAGACTAATCCACATCCATAATATCACAAACTGATAACAATCAGAATGTTCTCATAGCCATTTCTAACTGGCATCAAGCGTTCAAACTCCACCTAAGTATTTAAGGATAAAAACTGGATTGATATTCTATTGCAGTACTAGGAGACCACTGCATCATAGGATGTGGGATCCTTTTCGCTAAGATATTAAGCTGTCTTTCTGCCCAATCCATTGAAAATTATAGTCCAGATGTCACTGTTGAAGCAGGTAGTTCAAGTCAGACCTTGTCACGGAAAGACAAACAATTGTTTGCTCCGGGGGTGGTGGGTGATGGTGTGGGGGTCTGATGTGGGAGAGTCTGTGGGCCCACAGACTCCAGAAGTAAGTTGGGGCAATTGAGCACTGAGGTGGACTATTTAAAAGACATAACTCATACATGTATAAGGTTAGCCAATCCTCCTGAAAGAGATTCTTTCCCCAAAGTAAATATCCTCACTACGCATGGTGAGAGCCAAGCCTCAAGGATTGTTCCTTCAAGAAGGAGCCCTGTTTGGACAGATGGAGCGAAGAACCTTAATTGTTGTATTTAAATGGCTGTACCATATTTTTCTTTCTGTAATATATTTTGTTATTGCCCTTTTTCTTTGCACAAGACTAAGGTATAACGTGATTGAAGTACCTAACTTTGATACTGTTAATGGTCTGTCTAACATTTTTATGGGATTTTAGGAGCAACAGCTGTCTTTCAAAAAAAAAGTGTTTTTTTCTGAGCAGTTTTACACATCTCATCGTTTCAAAAAGGTTTTATATCTGCATATGACGTATACTTGATGGATGGGCATATGAGGGCACTGAGTTAGCAGGGAGAGTATGAAAGGCCATGGAAACTAGATTGGAGACATGCAATCATACGGAGGGCCATGATGTGGAGGTGCCGGTATTGGACTGGCATAGACAATGTCAGAAGTCACACGATACCAGGTTATAGTCCAAAAGGTTTATTTGAAATCACAAACTTTTGGAGTGTTGTCCCTTCATCAGTTGAAGTCAAATAAAGGGGCAGTGGTCCGAACGCTTCTGATTTCAAACAACCTGCTGGACTATAACCAGGTATCACGTGGCCTCTGACTTCATATGGAGGAGGCACCAGAATACAGAATATGCCTGAGGAGAGTGCTATCACAGGTAGGACCTCTTTAAAGTGAGACCTTTTAACATACTTCCAAGTTCAGATTATGGTTCATGACGTAGAGTCATGGAATCCTACAGCACAGAGACTGGCCCATCGGCCAAAATTGGTCCATGCCGACCAAAATGTCTATGCTAACGCCATTTCCCTGCACTTGGCCCATATCCTCCTAAACCTTTCTTATCCATCTATTCGTCCAAATGCCTTTTAATTGCTGTTAATGTGCCCACCTCAACCACTTCTGCTGGCAGCTCATTCCATATTCATACCACCGTCTATGTAAAAAAGCTATCCCTCAGGTTCCAATGTATCCTTTCCCCTCTTATCTTAGACTGATGCCCTCTAGCCCTCAATTCCCCAATCCTGGGAAAAAGACTGAGTGCATTCACCCAATCCATGCCTCTCATGATCTAATACACTTCTATAAGGCCCCTCCTCTTTCTCCAATGCTCTAAAGAACGAAGTCCTAGCTTGTCCAACCTCTCCCTATAACTCAGTCCCTTGAGTCCTGGCAATATCCTTGTAAATTTCTTCTGCACTCTTTCCAGTTTAATAACATCCTTCCTATAGCAAGGTGACCAAAAGTGAACATAATACTCCAAGTGTGACCTCACCAACATCCTATACAACTGCAACATAACTCCCCAACTTCTATACTCATTGCCCTGCTTGAAGAAGACCAGTGTGCCAAAAGCCTTCTTCACTGCCCTGTATGACAATGACTCCACTTTCAGTGAACTATGCACTTGAACTCCAAGGTCCCTCTATTCCACTTCACTCCTTAACATCCTACCATTCACTATGAAACTCCTCCCTTGATTTGACTGTCCAAAATGCAACACCTCACTCTTATCTATATTAAACTACATTTGCCAGTTTTCGGCCCACTTTCCCAGCTGATCAAGATCCTGCTGCAATTTCCGATAACCTTCCTCAGTGTCCACAATACCGTCTATTTTAGTGACATCTGCAAACTTACTAATCATGCCTTGTACATTTTCATTCAAATCATTGATATATAAATAACAAACAGCAATGGGCCCAACATTGACCCCCGAGGCATGCCAGTAGTCACAGGCCTCCAGTCTGACAAGCATCCTTCCACTATTACTCTTTACTTCCTACCTTCTCTGATGAGAAATGGCTGCATATCGCGTAGAAGCTATTCCAAATACATGAAAATTGCAGGGGGCTAGGAGGCATCTACCACTGCAAAGGAGTCAGTGGAATTGTGGAGGGAAGCCTGAAATTGGGCCCTGCCCATCAATATTAAAATACCCTTGAGACGTTCTATAAAAATCTAGGACTACTAGTTTATCATAATTTCCTGAAGTAGATCAGTAGGTGCCCTCATTTACATTGTTCCAGTTCAACAAATATAAAACAAATAAATTGGTCATTTTTCCTATTTCTGTTTGTGGACTGTTAATAGTGCCAGTTATTGCTATGTATCACAGTCACAACAATTTGTTCTATGATATGCTCTGAGACATCAGGGACTGATTTGGTGTTTTGTTTTAATATTTGTTCTTGGGATAGGAGTAGCCTTTAGGAAGATGCCTTCTCAAGCACCTGAAGTCTATGTGGTGTTCTCCACTCACATTACTTCCCTTATTGATTCGATACAACTCATTGTTTTCCTCGGCCATTTCAGGAGGCAATGAAACGTTAGCCCTGTGCTGTGGAATTGGAGTCATGTGCTGCTAGTTTGTGAAAAAAATCCTTTCTCTGAAGAGCATTAGTTTCCTAGTTGGGGTTTGACAATAAATCATTGGTTTCGCTACCATCATTACTAATGAGATCAGCTTTTATTCCAGCTTAATTAATGAATTAATTTTAATTGCTGCGCGGTCCAGAGCCTCTGGATTACTAGTTTAGTATCATTACCATTCTGCTCCCTACCCTTTGCATGAGTTGCATTCTCTTAAACGCGTTAATATAAATAGATTTCTATCACTTGATTTCATAAGGAGGAAAATGATAGCCCTGGAGGACAGCGTAGAAACTGGTTGGTATCATATTTGACTTAACAAGCAAGGAGGAGATGTGGGGGTGGGGGTGTGGTGGAATATCATATATGTTTTGAGGTTTGGTGCACAGTTTCAAGACTTGCAGAGTATAAGCAAGGGCGCCAGCACTGTATAGACGCTGCAGATTAGTATGTACTGCTAATATTATGTGACTTAAATTCTATGTGCCTGATTCTTGAAGGATTGGTTCACAATAAGGAATTTATTACTGATTCACCATAGTTTTTGAAATGTGGCTGCACCAGTGGGTATGACCTGGAATGTCATTGGGGATGTGGATGGAAAACATGATTGACAAATCTCTTGCGCTACATCTGCTGTAATACCCAAAACCGAATTGTGGGAATATCTCCAAGGTGTGTGGAGCCAGTCCCATGTTGAGTTCAGAATTCTGGTGGTCCGTCTGTGTTTGTTTGAAATTCAGCTCAATAACTCAAATAAGAGCAAAGATTCTCTGGAATGTAAGCCAATGGTGTCCAGACAGTTCTGTCAGTAAGTTCAGGAAGCTGGCTGAAAAATATTGGTTAGGGGCCCAGCTGTAAAACAACCTGCTGGGAGCTAATAAGAACAAAGTGTTCCTGTTTTTTTTAGGAGAATGAAAATGAATGCAATGCATATTTTAATGACCGTGTTGTCTTCAACACAATGGACATTTGTTATAGATAAGTGTTGTATGAACAGCGTGATAAGATTTGTTTTTCCAAAACCTAAATTCTTGATGAGCTCTGTGCTGACATTTACTGGGCTGTTCTAAAATGTGTAGGAGTGGTATCAGCAATGTCAGAGGCACTTTTTTTTTCCATCCACTCTTTGACAACATTGCAGAGCACTACAATTAACAATAAAAAAAACTAGGCAGTGCCTGCACTTGAAATCACTTGAATGTAACAATACTGCTGCTGACCCACAATCTGACTGACAATCTCCTGTTCTTACTTCTAATCAAATGTAATTCTTTAGACGTTGAGAGAAAAAAAAGTAGGGATATCTGATAGCAAAACACCATTATAGAATATCAGTGCAAGCCAAGTTCAAACTGCTCTCACATGTAATGGATTTTTCAGTTCTCACTAAACCACACATTTTGTGGTGAGAAATGAATAACAAATTGACAGCATTTCCAGGGAAGTGGGAATAGGTGGTAACATGCTTGCCTTTAAATCAGAAGTCCCACTGCCTGAGATGCTGATACCTCGCTCGAGCATGGTATTGTAGAAGTTCTGGTCAATTGAATGGAATTTTAAACCAGGAGTACTGTTAGGTCCTTCAGTTGTAAACCTTTTACTGTACTCACGTGAGTACATGTGACAATAAAGGTAATTTAATTCAGTTGGGGTATGAAAAATTCAAACATGCCATTCAAAACAAAAACTGTCTTACCCTACTGTAATATTTCAAAAAACACAAGCAAAAGAACAGGGTTTCTGCCCATTTATCTTGTTACAGTTGGTGGGAACAAGTTGCATGTAAACTGTTTTTGAGAGTTGCAGTCAAATTGTCGGTACATAAAAGTGCTTCATTTAACTGGTAAAGTACTCCAGCACATCCTAAGTTTCTATTTCATTTTTGCAATACTCTTTTTTTTTCGATCTAAACATCATTTGCAAAGCTGGAATTTATTGCCTAAATGCCTTTATGAAGGTTGTGATGAGCCCTCTTCTTGAATAGTTGCAGTCCATGTTCAGTAGGTACACCCATAGAGATGTTAGGAAAAGAATTCCAGGACTTTTATCTAAAACAATAATGGTGATATAGTTCCGAATCAGAATGTTGTGTGATTTGGAAGGAGTGGAATAAAGAATTAATTATACCTTTAATCTAAGAATAGTTACTGAGCATGTACATCCAAGCACATATGCTATAATGATATCAGATCACATGGAACTGTGACCTGGATCATTAAGCATTCTGACATTTCTTCTGTTACCATCCCTTTCAAAAAGTTACATTAAATAAAGCTTATTAATAGTCACAAAACTGAGCACAGATCTGATTTTACTATGCGATGGCAAGTAATGACAACACCCACAGCACTGGAGGCAATTGGAAAATCAGTGCCCAAAGTGAAGCTTACCATCAGTACAGTGCAGTGGATGAGGGATGAGATCAGTCCAACAAAATGATTGCAGAAGAGGGGCAAGAGCCTGGAGTGGATCCCATTGGCAGGGTAGTGCAATGAGCGAATGACATCAAGGCAAACCCAATCAAACACCAGGCCAAATAGTTCAAAGCAAAAGGTCAGCTTCAGGCAACCTTAATATACAAAAACAAATAAGTTATTGAAACTCTGAATTTTTTTACACAATCAGCCACGTTCACTGCTGATCAGGTGAGCCTGGTTTGAAATTCATCCTCAATGTGGATGCAGTTATAAGGCAGGAATCAGCAAATTAGTTCCAATGAAGATTCCCAAAGTTGTTTAAAGGCCTAGACCATCTGAATTGTGCAATATCACATTACAAATGCTAAATCCATCACCCCAAGAAAGTCCCACAACCAACTAAAGCCAAGATGTAAGCAGCAATTAATGCCATGCTGAAAAACATGGTGCTCTGAAAGTCACAGAACAACATTACTTGGTACTACTTCCCAAACCAGATGGATGCATTCAAATTTGTTTCAACTATATACATTTGAACATCGCATTAGGCTAACAGTTATGTCTAATGGTATCTGTGGATGAAAGCCTAATAAATTTGTCAAGTTAGCCAAGAAATCCAATTGGTTAATCACAATCATCATTATTGTTTCAATCTCCGGCTCTTTGGCCTCACCTGAGATTGTACCAGCATACAATGTCCAACGTGCTGGAAGGTATGGAAGGCATCTTCTGCCACATGGATAGCATTCTTATCCATGGGTCCATTGAAATATAATATGATGACAGGGTAAAAGGAGTCTTGAGAAAGTTACAGGATGCTGAGTTCAAACTCACTGACAAGTGTGCAAATCTCAGAGTCAATAAAATAGCTGATATAGTAAACCTGGAGAAGACATAGGCCAAAAGGACATTTCTGTCAATCAGGAATATTCAGGGACTCCAAAGGTTTATGGGAAATCAGGATAAGACAGAGTCTGCATGGATTATGAAGGGGAAATCATGCTTGACAAAAGTGTTGGAATTCTCAGAAGGTGTAACCAATAGAGTTGACAAGGGGGATCTAGTTGATGTGGTATATTTGGACTTTCAAAAAATGTTTGACAAAGTCCCACATAAGAGATTATTGTGCATGATAAAAGCGCATGCCATTGGGGGAAGGGTATTGGGATGAACAGAGAACTGGTTGCCAGAGAGGAAATAAGGAATAGGAATTAATGGCTCCTTTTCAAATTGGCAGGCTGTAATTAGTGGGATGCCACAGGGATAGATGCTGGGACCCCAGCCATTTACAATTTATATTATTGATTTGGATGAGGGAACATTATGTGACATCTCCACGTTTGCAGACGATACCAAGTTGGATGGAGGGTGAACTGTGATGAGGATGCAGAGATCCTTCAGCATGATCTTGACAAGATGGGTCAGTGGGCAATTCAATGTCAGATACAGTATAATTTGGATAAATGTGAGGTTATTCAATTTGGAAGAAAAAACAAGAAGGCAAATTACTACCTGTGTGGCTGTAAATTGGGAGAAGGGAATGTGCAGCAGGACCTGGGTGTCCTTGTGCACCAGTCACTGAAGGTAAGCATGCAGGAGCAGGGATATGTTGTTACAGTTTTACAGGTCCTTGGTGAGGCCACATTTAGAACATTGTGTGCAGTTTTGGTCTCCTTTCCTGAGGAAGGATGCTCTTGCTCTCAAGGGAGTGCAGCGAAGGTTTCCCAAGCTGATTCTGGGGATGGCAGGTCTGACAAGGGGGATCCAGTTGAGATTGACTAGGTTAAGATTGCTTTCACTGAATGAGGGGGTATCTCATAGAGACTTATAAAATTCTAACAGGACTAGACAGGCTAGATGCAGGAACGATGTGCCTGATGGTGGGTGTGTCCACAGCCAGGGGTCACAGTCTGAGGATTCGAGGGAGACCACTTAGGACAGAAATGAGGAGACATTTCTTTACTCAAAGAGTGGTGAGCCTGTGGAATTCATTACCACAGGAAGTAGTTAATGCTAAAACATTGAATGTATTCGAGACACAGCCAGATATAGCACTTGATGAGAATGGGATCAAAGGTTATGGGGAGAAAGCAGGATTAGACTATTGAGTTGGACAATCAGCCACAATCATGATGAATGGCAGAGCAGGCTTGAAGGGCCAAATGGCCTCCTCTCTTCTATGTTTCTATGAAATGGGTGGAAAACGTCTTACCCCAAAAGAGTTTTGTATTCACAATCTATCCATTGAGACCTCAACCTGAAGATCCACCAGATTATAAGAGTATTTCCAAGTGACGAGGTCAGGAAGCAACAATCCATAACATGGCCAGATATTTTGTGAGCAAGACATAACTGGGCTATTTTCCACACTGCCGGACAGATGCCTGTGTTAGATATGTAATAAAATAATATGGCTAGGAGGTGCAGCAAGTTCTGGAACACAAGTTGTCAGTGTTGTTACAGGAACGTTACCTGAACCCAAACTCTTCGCAAGATCCAGTACCTTCAGTTGTTTCTTGATATCTAACAGTGATAGAGTCCACCTTCAGGTGGCTAAGACATTGTCAAGCTCACAGTCTTTCCTTGTCTCATAAAAGGGCAGCATTTAGAGCAGGGGATATTCTCACCAATCTCTCTCTGCACGCTCAATTTATCATCCAGTTTTACAATGGAAGAAATTCCTGCCTGTAGAAGAAAAAGGCTGGCATCTGTGATGCTGTAAAATTCAGAATGAGGTTGAGATCGATCATCCACTGGGCACATATGGAAGGTGCTTGCAAATCTTTCAGTCTTGTCTTCTGTGTCGATATGTAGGGCTCACCCATCCTTGAATATGGGGATACTCATGCAACTTCATCCTCCACATAGTTGTTCAATTGTCCTTCGCTGTTCACAATTGGGTGTGGCATTGCTTCAATTATGGGGTTGCTTCATCTTATTAATAATAGACCATCTTTGTTGTTTGGAAGATATTTAGTCCTGTGCTATCCCTTTACTGGCTGGCATCTCATCTTAAATATGTATCAGATGCTTCTGTTGGTATGGTACACCTTTCATTGAACCACGGTTGATTCATTAGATCGGTGGTGATGGTTGAGGGAGGGCCATACCAGGCCATGAGATTACAGATTGGGGTTGAATTGAATACAGCTCCTCATAGCTGCCCTGTTTTGAGTTCCTGAATGTGTTCCAAATGTATTATATTTAGTGGTGAGATTGTCGCAAACAACATAATGTTGGGTGTCCTTAGGGTTTCTAATGAAACTGTCAGACAGTCACTTTGACAGCTGCCATGAAAGGAAAAGCAGGTAAGGTAAGTTTGAGGCTTAGGTGCTGGGTTGGGTGGGATGCCAAATGGATAATAAGTAAGGCTACTAGGTGGGTAGAGGGTAGGATGAAAAGTAAGTAGGGTGCCAAGTGGGTAGGCAGTAGGATGTCAGTGAGTTAGGATATCAGGAATTAGGGTCCTGTGGGATAGGATGCCAGAACACAAAGTGGTAAGAAGGCATGAGGTAAGTGATGTAATGTTCTGGGTGGTTGGTGTGGGTGAGAGTTATCAGGTCCAGTGAGTGGAGAGTAGGAAAGAGTAGGAACACGTGGTGTTGGGTCCCTGGAGGATCGTGGAATATTGCTAGATCCTGTGCCAGTTGCAGGGAGTGGTGTTGGGTGTTGCGGCAGATGGGAAGGTTTGTTGGGGTTGGGTGCCAGATAAGTAAAACAGGCAAATATTCTGTTGGTTGTCTACAAAAGGACCTAAACAGTTAAGGAGAGTTAGAGGATCAAATGTGTAGTTACATTTCAGGAAAGTGTAAAAATAACAAGGCAGTAATGGTAAGGGATTTCAACAACTCAGTATGAACTGGATTAGTTTTAGTGCGCAAGGAAAGGAGGGAAAAGAATTCTTAAATTACATCCAAGACATTTTTTTAACCTGTATTTAGAAAGCTAAATAAGAAAGCGAACAGACTTTAACCAAATATTTGGAAATGATTCTGGGCAGGTGGAAGACTTATCAGTAAGGGAGCATTTTGCAAATGTTGACCACACCTCAATTCGATTAAGGACCGTTGCAGAAAAGAATATGGATGTCCTGGGAATAAAAGTTATAAACTGTGGAAAATCTAATTTTACAACAATATATAAATTTTCCCTCATGGACTAGAAGCAACTACTTGCAGATTCGATGGGCTAAATGGCCCACTTCTGCTCTTACATCTGTAACTGAAGCTGTGTTGGAACAGTGGAAGGAATTCAAGGAGGAAATGGCAAAAGGACAAGGCAAATATGTTTCCTGTAAAGACAAAGAGTGAGAACAAGACTGGAGAATCCTGGATGTCAGGGGACATAAAGGTTAGGGTTAAGAAAAAAAGATAAACTTATGGCACATGCAGACAGCTCACTAAGGCAGAGCCCCTAGATGAGCGTACAAAGTACAGATGGGATCTTAGACAAGAAATTAGGAAAACTAAACAACTGTATGAGAAAGTATAGGCAAGTAGAATAAAAGTTCCACAGGGCTTGGTGCTGGGGCCCTTGCTGTTTGTGATTGACATTAATGATTTGAGCTTAAATGCAGGGAGTATGATCAAGAAGCTCAAGGCTGGCATGAATATTGATTAGATAGTTAATCATGAGGAGGATAGCTGTAAAACACAACAGAATATCAATAAACTGTTCAGGTGGGAGTGCAGTGGAAATGCAAATGAATTTCAAACCAGCAAAGTGTGAAATTATACACTTGGGGAGGACTGACAATGCAAAGGATTACACGATGAAAGGTAGGATGCTAGAAAGTAATGAAATTAGAGGGACTTTGGAGCACATATCCACACATCACTGATGGTAACAGGGCAGGTGGATAAGATGGCTCAGAAGGCGCATGAGATACTTACCTTTATTAGCCAAGGCATCGAACACAAGAGTAAGAATGCTATGCAGGAACTGTATAAAACACCAGCTATGCCTCAACTGGAGTACTGCATATAGTTCTACTTACAAAATAGTTCTGGTGCAGTAGAATTTGCAAGCTAAATCTGGCCATAATTCGTGAGCCTATTTAAAACATGCAAAATTTGTTCCCAACGTTGAGATAGACCTCCATGAACATTTCATGCATTTCTGCCACAATTCTCACTATAACCCACATCATTCAGAATCTTGTATGATTTCTCCCTGTGAGCCTATCAGTCTGGCAATGGAATAGGGCAGTTAGTTTCTGTCCTCGGATGCGGGGGGGTGGGGGGGGTGTGGATTGCGTCCCCTGGTGTTGGGATAGGGGAGGTCGAGTTTGATGGCAGAGGAAGGACATTGCAGGATCCCCAGGGGTTGGGTCCAGAGTTGGGGAATGTCTGGTCTAGTGGCAGGGAAGGGGGTTTCAATCCTGAGAGTAAAGAGAGTGTATCAGATCTTGGGGAAGAATTGGGGTACCAGGTGTAGATATTAGTTGCTGGCTCAGTGTTTGGGACTGTAAGGAGTTAGGGAAGTATAGTTGGAGATGTGTAAGGTAAGTTGGGGGATTAGTTGAATAGTTACTCAAGTATTAGACTTGACTTTTACTAGTCTAACCTTTCCTGACATACTTAATGGCAGTGGAACCCTCCAAATTCAAAGATTTAAATTTTCTCAGGATTCCAGGACTACAGGAATTAACCAAAGAAATTTTCTACTGGCTGGCTAATACTTTCAGAGACTGTTATGATGGGAATTCCTCAGGGTCCCCACACATAACTCCCATCTACTCTTCAGAAACAATTATCTGGCCTCAGAAAATCCGAGCCATCTACTTCAGATCTTTCAGTGTGCAGACAATATATTCCTTCTGCACTCAAAAGTTGGGAATTTCAGCAGAACCAAGACTTCTTCGCTGAAAGTTGAGAAACATGGCTGTGTTTTTTCCTTAGTGTAAGATTTCACCTCATAGATAACGCAAAATGGATTTCATTAATAATCCATCCTGACATTAAGCGATTGTTTTTCCACATTTTGAAAGTTGGACTCTTATTCTCTTGATCTTTCTGCTCCGTTAAAAATGTTTGAGAAGCTTGAGTTCAAACATCTACACTAACATCAATACAGTGACAGTCTGTCTTGTTGATGATACTGCCTTCCAGATGAGACATTACACTGATGTCATATCTACCCTGTCAGGTGGATATAAAAATTCTCATGTCACTATCACAAAGAGGAGGAGAGACATTGTCTGAGGTGTCCCTTCAATATTGATTCTTCAATTTTCAACAGCTTTCAAGATGACCTGGTTATTATCACATTGCTGTCTGTGGGAGCTTACTGTGTGAAAATTGACAACCGCATTCCAAAAGAGACTACATATGAAAAAGCATTCCACTGGCTAGGTCTTGAGATTGTTGAAAGGACTATATAATTGCCAATTCTTTCTTTACTCCTGAGTATCTTCGCTATTCCCTACACTAATTCCCTTGTGAGTCATAAATACCTTTTGCTGTGAGAAGTTCTGTTAGTGCGATTCTGGCATGAGATGTAACAGTTACAGCAATTCGGTTGCATCACAACTGGAAATATATTTTAAAATCAAAATATTTTGTTATGGCAGGAGTCTTAAATATTGGCACATCTAATTTCCTAAGTCATGTGATATCTAATAATGAGAGCTACAAAATTCTCTGGATCAGTTAACAGCCATCTCTCATTAAGCAAAAGACTTTGTTTTCAGAGTTCCTGAAATAATATTAAATTACTGTGGGTAAATGGACATTGGAGCTCATTGCATTTCAGTCATTTGGAACTTTGAGTGTGCCATTTTCTTAAGTGAAATTAAGCTGGACATTTTCAATCAGTTCCCAACGGATGTGAAATCAGTGTGAACCTGACCATAATTCGAAACTAATTTGCTGTAATTAGAAAACTTCACTGAAAGGTCATCAGGATATTAGATGCGGAAAATGGAAATGTTAAATTGCACAATAGACTGGAGACAAGACACAGAGACAATGTAGAGTTCTTTAATGCTATTTTAATACTCGTTGTACAAGATCAAAGAGTGATGCCTGACTACGTATGAACACCTGAAAAATATGGCTAGCAAAATACCAGCTGGTCTATCAAGACTACTCAACACTAATGATGACTGGAGTAACATGACCAGACACCTCTTACAGCTGTTACTATTCCATCATCACTTCCACTCACACACACCTTGCTAATATAATGCCCATAGGGAAGGGATAGACAAAAGTGGAAATGCCAAGGCAGGGAAAGCTACTTTGGGAAAATTCCTCTCCAACCCTACTGAGGTAGATTTTGCCCTTGTTCAGTTTTCAACAGAGTACATCCTCAAACCAGTTGTCCTTTCCCAGGCAGCTCAATGAAATGAACAGCTTGCCAAATGTCCTCTGATACCTCCCAGCAGGAAGACAAACATTCCTACTGTTTGGCTCCACAAAACCTTTCCTCTGTAAGGAAAGGAAAAATTAGCACACATGGAGTTGGTAGTCACTGGGGCTGTCGAAGAATTCTGACCAATGCTTGCCCCATTCATCACAAATGAAATTCTTTGTAGACATTTGGCCCCAAAGTTACATTTTCGAAGACCTAATTCCCTGGAATAAACAGGTGGAATGTATAGTAATTTGTAACTCATCAAAAGCAAAAATAGAAAATGTTCCATTTCTCAAGTCAAAAATTTCTTTCCATTGAGGTGCTTTTTTAAAACAAATCATATGATACAAAACATACCTTTCAGATGAAATCTTAAACTAATGTCTCGGCTGAATAAACTAATGTCTCAGCTGAATAAGAAAGTTACCTTGACATTACTTTGACAAAGAGCAAAGGAGTTCTCCCAATGTCCCCGCTCATATTTAACAACCTCCCTTCCCAAAAAAAGTCAATGATCTGGTAATTACCAGTTTGCCATTTGTGGGATCTGTGCATAAGTTGGCTTCTGAATTTCCCACACTTCCAACAGCAACTATCATTGTAAAGTGCATCATTGGCTGTAGAGTGAATTGGGATGTTGTGACATTGTGAAAGGTGCTGGAAGTGCTAATACTTTTATTTTTTGAAAAGGCTGCATTTATGGGCAACAGCACTGCTGGGTGGAACATTGTTGTTCATAGGCGTAAAAGGTGAAAGACTTATATATGACTGAATGTGGCACAAATATCATGTCTATTACTTCAAAATATATTCTAAGCAGGAACCAAGCAACCAAAGAGCAACAATCTCTGACATTGAACTTTAAAGTAGATGCAAAATCTGGGAAACATAACCTTAATTATGATTAGATGGTAAAATGATTTGCAAATTGGTGATTCTGGTGACAGTTAAACAGCCTGGTCTCTGTATGTGTAAAATACAATGTTGTCTGACATCTTTTTTATTGACACCAGTGTCTAGGACCTAACCGGATGCATTAACATAGCTTTTGGAACTGCAGACTACCCATACTTATGCCTGTGCCCAGGAAATGTGAGAGATGCCCTGCCCTGTGAGTGAGACTTGTGGGAGTCTGTCTCATTTCCCTCAAGTGCAAACATCCCCTTCCTGGCAGCTCTTGTTATCAATCCCATAAGCTTCTCATCTCCCCAAGTCCCCACTCAACCCATCTACGTGAGTTTGTATTAACCCGCTCCACTCACACCATCATGTCCCCGAACCCCAGGCATTACAGGTAGTGCACATGCCAGGTAGAATAGTGCACCGTGCCTCACTGGAGGCCAGGGTGCTGCTTATAATTGATCGCCCCTTACCTTCCTATGCTGGACCATATTCTCCCCCTTCTCGATTCTGAGTTGCCCCCTTCAGTATTGTTATGACCCACATCCCAGCATTCTGACTCCAACCCTCACTATCACACTCCCCAATCTCTCTCCTACAGCACTGGCCTCATGATAACCCATCGTGATGTTTAGTGTATGGACACCTCCAGGGTGACCATGGCCTGCCCCAGTCTCAGATATTTCACCTTTGCAGCTCCCTGATTGTATTCCTGTGACTCCCCAGTCTGGTCGCACACTAGACCCACAGAGTTGACCATGACCCACTTCCCAGACTGCAATGGTCAACTCCCTGGCTGTAACCACCCAAATCACTTGACTGACTGTGCCCAAGCCCCCAGACTAATATTGGAGCCTGACCTTCACTTACTGTGCCAGGGCCTCCTGACTGACTTGTCTCTCCCTGGAACTCAGAGGACACCTCCATTAGATTTTGAGACATGCCTGTTGCTTTGCAGTACACACAGTATATTTAACGCATAAGCTGCTGGCACATGGTGCAGTGTGAGATTAATGTAGCAGTGAGCCATTTACCAATATGACTACCACTTGACTGATGACTGCTGAGGAGGATAACAAGCTGCCTGCCTTTGGGTCTGCACTAAAAGACAAGGCGATATTCCCCTTACAGTGTGTCTTTATGGTGTGGCTGAGCAGGAAAGGCACGAAAATGAAAAGCAAGGCAGGGATATTGTGAGTATCCAGGTCGGCAAAAAGTGAATGAGTGCTAAGAGAGCAGACTCCGAGCTGCACCCTGATCCAGTCTGTGAGCTGGATGCCTGTCCTTCCATGCAGTGTTCTTGCAGTAGAATTGTAATGATCAGTTTTGTTGCAGAAACGTACTGTAAGTGGTTTGGAGATTACCATGATGCTGCAGAGACGCTCATTCATGTCAATCCAGCATCTGTGGAATGGGGTGCATGCAGAATTGCCTCTGTAGTGTGTCCTGAGATATTGATGCCAGTCTCCAAGTTGGCAGTCCAGAGAAGCAAGTAGCAAGCTGGACTTGCCTGATACCCACCCCGACTTCTATGTCAGGAATTCTCGGCGTTTCTATCCCCCATATGGTATAATAATGATCTGCATATTAGTGAAGCAAGATTTGGTGTCCATGTGTGAATTACCCAGAAAGATAAACTGTTTCAAAAAAAGGAATGCTTGGAAATGAATCATGGCAGAGCACTGTTCTGAGGTATACAAAGCAGTCGGACCTGATTAACAACTTTTATTGCTTTTCCCTTTTGGCTAAAGAGTGACAAATCATAAAATCCCTACAGTGTGGAAACAGGCCCTTCGGCCCAACAAGTCCACACTGACCCTCAGAGCATCCCACCCAGACCCATCCCCCTATAACCCACCTAATCTACACATCCCTGAACACTGTGGGCCATTTAGCACAGCCAATCCACCCAGCCTGCACATCTTTGGACTGTGGGAGGAAACCGGAGCACCCGGAGGAAAGACATGCAGACACGGGGAGACTGTGCAAACAACACACAGACAGTCATCTGAGGGTGGTATGGAACCTGGGTCCCTGGCAGCAGTTTTGCCACTGAGCCACTGTTCTGCCCAAATAATCCCTGTTAATAGACAACTCACTGCTCACTAGCGAGAATCTTGGGTCAATGCCCAGAAAATGCGAATTGTTGCTCCCACTATTGAGAACGGTCTCAGTGGACATGTCACATTTTCTCCCAGATTTCTCGCTATAGTCCACATTGTTCAAGGTCTTATAAGATTCTGTGCTCAAGGGTTACAGTGAAAAAGATTAATGGCTTGTAAGCGTCTGCATGTATCAGTACATTTTGTTACTCATTTAGAGTAAATGTGGATGTAAGTAAATCAGAAGGGCACCTTTGTAAAGGAGTACAAATATGAGATAACGTGGGATAAAAAAGGGGTAGATGATTGCCTAGTATATTATCACTGGACTATTAATCCAAAG
Source organism: Ginglymostoma cirratum (assembly GCA_024137785.1). Taxonomy (NCBI): domain Eukaryota; kingdom Metazoa; phylum Chordata; class Chondrichthyes; order Orectolobiformes; family Ginglymostomatidae; genus Ginglymostoma; species Ginglymostoma cirratum. The sequence continues at coordinate 16,674,995 of JAHRHZ010000223.1, forward strand.
ACCCAGATAATATTCATGGAATTTGAATTCAATAATAATAATGATAATAATTTGAAGTAAGATTCTGATGATGACCACAAAACCATTGCCAATTGTCAGGAAAAGCCCATCTGGTTCACAAATGTCCTTTAGGGAAGGAAATCTGCCATCCTTACCTGGTCTGGTCTACACGTGACTCCAGACCCACATCTACGAGGTTGACTCTTAACTGCCCTCTCAGCACTTAGTGATGGGCAACAAATGCTGACCTAGCCAGAAATTCCATGAGTAAATTTAAAAACGTTTACAATCACAAAGGTGATATTTAACATGACAGAAATGCAGTCACTTAAAAAGTAATTTTGTTCTTGTAAACTTCTGGTAATTTTTTTCTGCAATTTGAGATACAAAGCTGGTTGGTGCAGTCAAGGTTTCTAGAGTGATTTTAGTGCCTTCAGAATGTCCCAAAAAACCTCACAGCCAATGCAAGTCAAAGAAGCTGGCAGTTGTAATATTTGAAGTTGTTACACACTAAAAAGCAAGGTCAACAACAAAGGTTGGCAGCCACAAAGCCATGGGCACTAAGAAAGCCAGCTAAGGGGCATGAGTGGCTTCCTATATAGAGGCATGAGATATGTATGTGTGTCACTGTGTCCAAAGTAACCTGGCAGAAGTATGCAAGGCACAAGTGTCCAAGGTGAAGCCCGGAAAAGCTGAAGTGGTGAGTGAGTTATTCTGAAATGTTGTAATGTTGTGATAAGTCTGGTGGTTTGGCAATGCTGATTTGCTTGGAGGAAGAGTGGAAGTGGACAGTGCCCATGGAGCATGCAGGACATGGAACCAGGTAGCTCGATTGTTGGATGAATGAGGCTACATCGAACAATTATTCTCTAGATTTAAAACAACATATTGGTCTGGTAGCCACTTTGACTTTCATGTCAGGAATCAAAACCCATCTAGGTCCTCTGGGACAGACAGCAGAGGAGAAACAAAAACTGAATAGAAATTTGTCAAAGTTAGCTTCTAATGAAAAACAAGAATATGGAAATAAGGCCGCCACCAGACAGCGAGATTCAGAACTCACTGCTTAAACCTTAATGAGTTTAAAACAACAAAAGTTCTCCATGTCGGGAATGGGACTTTTTCATTCTCACCACATTTTCCCAACTTTCTTGCTATTTCCCATACGTTCCATGTTGTTTAAGGCCGTGGAAAATTCTATCCATAATACAAACACATGAACATTAGAAAGAGGGGCAAAAGTGGACCATTGGTCTCTCAACCTTACTCCACCATTCAATAAGATCATGGATGATCTCATTTCATGTTCAATATTCATACTGACCATCCTGATAACCCTTGATTCACTCCAATTTTAAAACAATGCCCTGAGTTCAGGATAAAACTAAAAGAGGAAACATATCTTTCACACCCACCTTGTCAAAACCATTCAGGATAGAGTTATACAGTACAGAAACATATCCTTCGGTCCAACTCGTCCATACTGACCAGGTTTCCCAAATTAAACTAGTCTCATTTGGTAGCGGTTGGCCCATATCCCTCTAAACCTTTCCTATTTATATACTTGGAAAATGTATTTTAAATGTTGTAACTGTAACTGCATCTACCACATCCTCTGGCAGTTCATTCCATATGTGAACCATCCACTATGTGAACAAGTTGCCCCTCAGATCCCTTTTAAGTCTTTCTCCTCTCACCTTAAAAATATATCCTCTAGTATAGAACGCCCTATCTTGGTGAGAAGAACTTGGCTATTCACCTTATCTATGTCCCTCATAATTTTATAAACCTCTATAAAATCACCCTTCAACCTTATACACTCTGGGGAAAAATGTCCCAGCCTATCTAGGCTCTCCTTATAACTCAAACCCTTCATTTCTGGCAAATCTTTTCTGAAACTCCTCCAAATTAATAATATCCTTCCTTAGAACTTCAATCAATTCACTTCTCATTTTTCTAAACATCAATGGGTACAAGCCCCAAAAATCCCTGAACTTTTAACTCAGAAGCAAAGAATACTCACAACTACTGAAACAAACTGATGCTTAAGATAATTAGCTTTGTAAGTTGCATCGCAGAAAGCAAAGACTGAAAAACTAGTTCTTCTTCCAAATAAAATAGTTTGACAGAACGTTGAATGAGTAAAATTGCATGGAACAATTATTCTCTAGATATAAAACAATCTGCCCGCTCTGCAACCAAAATACTAGCCTGCCCTGCCACCATCCCCTGTGTTCACCCTGCACTTCCATTCTCTTAAATTTGGCTTCTGCTGTGCCATTCCCTTTCTTCAATCAACATTAAATGCCATATCTTCACTACCTAAACTTTATCTTCTGGAATTGCTTTCCCACGTTGATCCACCTATTACAATACCTTTAAATCCTGTTCAAAATTATTCCTTCAGCCAAGTCTTTGATAATTATTTTCATTCTTGCATAAGCTATGAATGTTACTGGCTAGGCTGGCATTTATTACCCATCCCTAATTGGCATTAAGAAGATGGTGGTGCCACCTCTTGAACTGCTACAGTCCATCTAGTATAAGTGCACCCACAGTGGTTCTTTTTGGTCGTAGAAGCCATAGATTTGGAAGGTGCTGTTGAAAGAAGCTTGGTGAATTGCTGCAGTGCACCTTGTAGATGGCACACATTGCTGACACTGCATTGATGGGATGAAAATCAAGCGGGCTCTTTTATCATGGATGGTGTTAAGATTCTCAAGAGTTGTTGGAGCTGAACTCATGCAGATAAATAAAAAGTATTCCCACAGTCTGGGTATGTGCCTTATGGATGGTGGACAGGCTTTGAGAGTCGGAAGGTGAATTACTCACATAGAATTCCCAGCTTCTGACCTGCTAACTTCATACAATATTCATATGGCACTTCTATTTCAGTTCTAGTCAATACTGACCACTCTCTCCCACACCTCAGGATAGTTAATGGCATTTAAATTCTACCAAAAGCTGTGTGGGATTTGAGCCCAAGTCTCAGTGCATCCATCTAAATATCTGGACTTCCCTACCCAGTGACATTCTAATAATGCTACGGCCTCCTCACAGTCACCCATGCTAATTTCTCCTGCTTTAGTTCTGTATTTATTTTTCCACATGTTTCCATGAACTGTCTTGAAACAATCTTTACAATTAGAGGCCCCATATAAATGGAAGCCGTTGTAAATCATTACAGAGCTGCAATAACTCAGTTTATGGGCGGTGAAAGAGCCCCCTCCACCATCGATTAGAACCGGAGCTGCAGACATATGGGAATACCGCTGCCCTCAATTTTCTCTCCAGTCATACCCCATCCTGTATATATTTCTGTTCCTTCAGATCAAACTCATGGAACTCCCTTCCTAAAAGCACCTCATGTATTTTTACTCCAGATGGGCTACTTCTCAAGGGCAGGCATGGGCAACAAATTCTTGCTAGCAACATTCACATCCCATGAAAAACTTTCTTGGGAGTGTAACCCTCCGTCCATTATAGAATTATGCTCCTGTTAAATAGCATTTATTGAATTAAGTGCAGGAAAATTGAGTATAATCAGACTAAAACAATTTTCATAATATTCGCTGCAGTCTGAATGTTTTTGCTGAAAATTGAAAAGAGGATGTGATTGAATACAAGCAGGCAAAGAAGGGGAGTTATGGTCAGCATTGTGAGTGCAAAAATCCATCATCTCTTTGCTGACTGGGATAAATTCTATTTATAACACATGTTAAACTGTATTTTTGGAATTTCTTTTTTGTTTTTATGACCCCACAAGCATGGTAATATGAAAAAAATTTCCACAGTTCTCAGACCACACATGTAGTCTTAAGTACCCTTCCCCCTTTCCCAAGTAGGTTTGTCATTGTGGACCTATAAAAAAGGGAATCATGTCCTCCATTGTACCCTTCAAGATAATCAAAGTGTTTGTGGTTTTCCACCGAAATACAATAAGCTCAAAATGAAGCGAAATGTAAAATTAAGCAACTTATTGGGCTGATCCTCTAGATCAGATGTGACTCGTACTTTTGGGTGAAAGTGTCTTTGCTGCATGTATATTTTCTTTGCTGAGATAAAGAGAAATATTCACAGAGGGCATCAATTTTATAAATCCATGACCTCAGTGACACCATGTCAAAAAACCAAAACAAACATTGTCTACCTTGTTTCACATAACGACTCACTAGGGCACTTTCCTACCCCTCCCTGCTCCTCCTCCATCATAACTGCTTTAAGTACAAAGCTGAACAAATGCAAAAGAAGCAAGCAACATAAAGTCCACTAATGTTTTCTGTCACTTCCCCAGACTCACTAAGCTGAAAACATAAGTTCAGTCTGAGAATTTATCTCATGTCATTTTGCTGGTAAGGAAATAAAAATGTCAGCCAAATCAGTGATTTTAGTTTTGTTTTGTTGAGACAACCAACTCTCAAATTATATTTAAAAGAAGGAAGCTGTACTCTGTCTGAAGCTGCTGAAAGCAGCAGTATTGAGCTATTGGATTTATCATGTTCAAAATTAACAAAGAACTTGAATACCCCAATTTAGGAAAGAGGCGACTGTATTATTGAACACGCAATTGAGCATTGATCATCCAAGATAATATTCAATATTCAGACAGTCTGCTGATGCAACCACCCCAAATGGTGGGGAAGGAGAGAAGGTCATTTTGCAAGACCAAGTGCTTTAAATTTTACAATGGACTCCTAATTGACCCATATGTTTCCTGTATTCACCTTTTGCACTGTCACATTAAACTTGTTCAGTCACAAGCAAACAACCATTTCATAAATAAAATAGTGCGTGTGATTTCATCAATCACTAAGCATGCAGAGAAGTTTTACAAAAATACATTACTAGGATAAGTTTGTAAATCAAATTGTTTTTAAAGCACTTAAACGAGCATAATAGCTCCAAAAACAAGGAGATGAAGGGAGTGTTCATTTGCTCAGAGTCGACCAAAATGACACTAGCTTGTGCACTTCAGTGTGCTTAGCTGCCACATGGAAGTTATAGTTTAGGACATTTTTCTATGTTAATAGTGCTATATAAAAGCAAGTTTATTAATGATAGTACTGTTGTTATAATTATTATTAATATTTGCTGAAGTAATATGTTCCTCAATTTCAAAGTGAATTGAAGATGTACAATTCAAATTGTGACAAAAGCAAGATATTAGTTATACATACTAGACTACAGATACCATTTTGTTAATGTATTCTATGTTATCTCAGGTATTATGTTGCATGAATTAAGATAAACATGACTTTAGCCGAAATCAATGATCCTCCTGGGATTCATTAATATTCTCCAGTCAAACCAAATGCTGACCATCGAGGTGTTAGCAAGCAATAATGACCAACCATACACTGTGAGATCATATAATTTCATGGGAGAATTCAGCAAAAGCATGCAGCAGCAATTAGTTTGAGAAAAGAAAACAATTCCTACTTCTGACAAACAACTGACTCCTCATTACATCAAAGTCTTGCTCTTACACATAGACCATATGGCCTGACTTTACTTTGTTTATCAGCGACACTACGTAGCAATAAATCTTTCCATCCCCAATTCGCCATTCATAGACACAGTGGGGAAAGAATAGCTGCAGCCACTACATGTAGTGACATCATTAATGCAGTCATGTTTAGCAATGTTTACAAAAGGGTATAAGCATACATTTTGAAAACAATTATAATTCCACTCAAAACTCTTATTTACCGACTTCCACGTAATTATTATACCACTGACCTAGATTCAGAAGATTTACCTTAAACAGTCCTGACTTGTTTCAAAAAGAATAGAAAATCCTTTTGAAGAACCATGAAAAGAAATGTTCAAGATGGTACTTGGTCTGAAATTGCTGTCGTGCAAGCCAACGTCTTAGATGTTGACAAAACTGACCCTGACTTACAGATATCACATGTATACAAGCTTAGTAATATCTTCTTAACAATATCATTTAAGGCCCATTTCAAACATACTCCGATCTAATCTCCATATAAGTGCTTTTACAGTAATGAAGGAGTGCTCTTAACCCAAATTCCAAAGAAATTATTATTACAGCTCAGCCTGCGAACATGTTTGATTTCCTTCCTTAGTTCTCAACCTGATACTTAGATTGACATCAGACAGGGGCAGTAACTATGGTGCATTTCCACGTCGTACTCATTATATGCTACTTTCCACATAATTTTCGTTTTCTGTTCTTCCAAAAGGTAGCAATGACTCATAAAAAAAAAATTAAAATCTGCACGTTATTTTTTTTCACCATCTTCTGACAATCTTCCTGCAGAAGTGCACTAGGTAAACTCATCAGTGAAAGAAGCCTACTTGAATGAGTTCCAAAAATCACAGGAGAAATGAGGAGTGAAAAAAAAGAAATAATTTATAATCGTGTAGCTGGAGAAAATATCACCTCCCTTGGGATGATGGAATCTTCAAATAAATCCAAAAGGTTTTCTCTGGCATCAGCACAGGACCGAAGGACTATGTCAGATTTAAGGAAGAATTTCTGTCTCCTAAGATGTCAGGGGAATTGCATGAATAGCACTATGGTAATCTTTATGTGAACAACTTCTCTTTGCTACATTTGACACAGTGCTCAGAATGCACTTAAGTGACAGGCAGTCTATGCAGCCTATTTGAACATTGTTCACACAGTTTAATCACCTGAATCCCTTAGCTCCATTATGCCCTTCATGCCCTTTTAATTGTTACTGCTTTATGTAGTACTGTTGGGAACTTTCTGATAAACTGAGAAACCAAAACAAATAAAGGGTGTCTGTATCATTTTGATTTTTGTATTAGATTTCCCCAACTCGCACTGCCGGTTCCACTAACAGCCCTCACTCTGCCAGCTTTCACTACGTTTCCTGAAAAACACTCAATGTGGCATTTGGCAGATATGAAGTTGTCTTTGAAGTTGTCAGTTGTTTATTGTACTGACTGACTACTTCAAATAATTTGAGTTAAAATATTTTGGAACAGGAATGGTGTATACTTGTTCTTCTGTCTCAGAATGTTGAACAGCTATTGATTCTTTTGGTGTTTCACAAAAGCAACACGTGCACCGATTCAAATTCATGAGCTGATTTACCAGGAATAAAATTCAATGTGCACTGCCCTGAAAGATGGCATTGTGAGAAAGGTGCTGAAAATTTATCAAGGTTTACTAGATATATTTGTTTTGCATCACCAACTTGATTTTCTCAGCCAGGGTAAGTTATTGGCTTTTGGTAATCCTTATCATGTCTACTACTTTTCTGGTATTGATTCATAATTATATCTGATGTGAAATATAAGAGAAATGTCTCTAGATTGGAATAATGATTGGGATGAAAAAGACGAATGCCCTGGCAAATTGTCAAAGAAACATTAAAAATTCTTTCTAATATCAAAGGAATTCTTCACTGCCTCACTTCTTATGCTTCAATGTTTTCTGTGTAAACATAGTAAGGATTTCTCTGCTCACCCTGTGCAAGCCATTTTTTGAGTCTGTAAGCAGGCCACATGGGTGACAGAAATTAAAGCCCATTTTTGCTAATACTGTCATTCATATGCATATATACTGCGAATGTAATACACGTTAGCTAGCTGTATTAACGTGTTAATTTATTCAGAAATGGGTAGCTGCCTTTCTTGGAAAAAAAACTTATTTTTTAAAAAGATGTGATTTAGTAACTATAGTAATCCAGAAAAGTGTCACTATAGTCTGAGTCATTTTGTAACTAAATCTGACCATTTTACTCATTAGAGTTCACTTCAGCAAACATAAATGTTCAAAAGCCAATGTGGTGAAAATTGGTTTTTTACATAGTCTGTATCTCATTTCAACTCCATCATTTGAACCATCTCTCCCATTGCTTTAACTTTGAGAATAGTTGGCAGATACATATTGCACAAGATTGTCTTGTAGATTTTGTACATTTGTTTCTCTGTTCTCCAAAGTATATCCTTACGTGTATCAGTGATGTTTTACTCAGGCATTGCTCTCTTACATCATAAATGCATTAGGAATGTAATGGATATGACAAGATAAATTGATAAATGCATGTGAAATTTATCTTAAAAGTTGTAGTTGTAGTTGTAGGTGTAACTATCATAGGATCTTTTAATGTGGTTGTAATTTTTTTTTGTTACACTTTGACAGCCTGTGCACAAATCTTTTAATTTAGTTTTGACAAAGCTGTAAGATTAGAAAGAGAAATCACCAAGTCTTATTAGCAAATGTGCTTAATTTGGTCTGATAAAAAAAATTACCATATATTTTTCTTTTTTGTGATAATTGATATGACCATTTTATTGCCGAAATATGTTTTATTCATAAAAGTCTTTATCTACATTCACAGGTACTAAAGCAGTTTTGTATAGTCTTCGCATATTAAGAATAACAAAACAATGGAACTTGACATTCCCTGTAGTTGCAAAAACCAAGGCATTTCTTACTCATGCAGAACACTCGTTGCATTTATTGAGGCAATGAGAGAGTCTGACAACTGAACAGACTCTCATTATACTTCAGCAGAAAGACCTTAGATGGTAGTTTTTCAAGATTCAGAATCTTAACACATAATCATGGTGGACACTTCAGTGAAATACTGAGTATTGTTGGAGGTTTCCTCATTTAAATGAGCCTTTAGGTTAAAGCAGCCTGGCTCAGTGGGAACCTTAGCAGCTGGGTCTACTTCATCATGGGACGGGGCTTTTTGTTGTCTCCCACAGTGGGTAAACCTGCTCCTGATTGGGTCAGTAGGTGGAAGTGACTGAGGCAGGATTCTCAACTGTAAGATGTCAGTTAGGCTCAATGGTGAGCCAATTGACACTCATTATCACCAAGCTCAACACAATTTAGTGGTGATCCCATTCCCTCAGAAGGCAGCAGAGCAGACTCTGACAAGTTTGCCAGCAGCCTCCTCCAAAGGTTGTCACCAGACACTCAGTTCACAATCAAGGACACCAGGCAGCGATTGGGAAGGGATGAAGTGGCCGATGATCACCCTCCCTTGCCTCTCCCATGAACCCCGCACTGTGGAACCCATCCTATTTTCATTCACCTGTGGCCTGAGAACTCACTGTAATCCTGGGCCTTGGCTAGATGCATTGCTGTCATTAGCCATCATGCCAGCTCTTGACAATGAATCAACAACAGCTTCTGATTGGCTGGCATCTCTGGAGAGGTAGGATTTCCGCTCCCAGAGCGATCATTCATAAGGAAGACCTAGTAGTCTGCAATCAAGTGCCTGAAAAGCATTTAATCATGTCAGGCCATCCACACCGAACTGGTAGTTGTTCTCCACCAGTTCACCAATTCACTAATTACTATTAATATGACCAAGCACTTTAAGAATTGGCAACTTTGAATTTAAAAGAGAATTAAAAGATTCCTGATGCTATGTGAGAAAGAAAACAAGTGTTATGATCACACCTGGCATATTTTCAGAGTGGCCTGTGAACTCAAAAGTTAACATTTGTTCATTTGTTGCTCCCATTTTAATTTTTAAGTGTTTCAATTTAAAAGTAATTAGCACCACAGCTTTATGCTTTCATCACGATGAAACACAATTATTGCTAAAACCTGTTTAAATAAAAGTGATAAAACTACAGCTAAAATACAGATGCAAAGATATAAATTATGTAAAAATAATTTATATATGAATTGAGAAATTGCTCATCCTGTACCACTGTCGCAGGCTTCACTTGCTTGAAGAGTCTCTTTTCAAAATAAAGTGGTTGAAGATATGAAGTCAGATTCAACAGATGCAGTGGCTTCTGTAGTCAAATAGTTAGGGTTCTCTCCCACAGGTGGACTGAGCGGAGCAGCTCCTGGGAGTGAGTGAAGGTTTCTTGTTTTGCTTCTGTGGCACAGCAGATTGTGGCTCTTGGTAACTTGGTTCAGTCCCGGATACTCTTCTCTGTCCACCTATTGAGAAGTAGTGATAGCTTCAAGATGTTTCTCTTCTGATCTCAGCACAAAAGTGGTTGCTCACAGCCAGACTTTTATACAGTTCAAAACATTAACTGGCTGTTTTGCTGCAATATTGACAATACTACTTAATCGGCCTTCCGTAATAGGTACTGAGTCAGCTGAATTAGACACTTGCTGATGTTTTTTGAACATCAAAAGTTCTCTTCAGATTTCTTCATGAAACAAGTAAATTCTGGTCCCAATGGCAGCTGCAGCCTTAAGGATAGTCATGTGATTTCCAGAAGCCATTTTGTAAGGTTCTTTGTGTCTATTTTAAAGACAGGTTAGCTTCCTTTGCAAACTATGTAATACATAACTATACATTTGTGACAAGGCAAAATGTTCCAGAATCTTGGTCAACATTCTTCCTTCATCAAACACCACTGAAGAATAGGTTAATGGGTCACTGAGTTCAGTTCATTTTGTTTATTCATTTCAATGGCCAAAATGTCTGTCTCATTTGAAAACCTAACAAATAACTGGGGTTCAAATCAATTAATTGCTTATGAATGAGATACTCGCGCTCCATGTTCTCAAAACGCAGAAGATTTTGTTTAGCTATTGAGGCAAATAATGCAACTTTATCACAGGGAAGTGGGGAAGCACAGCATTAATATTACTGGACTAGGAATCCAGAGTGCCAGGTTAATGTTCACAGAAAATATTCAAACATGGTTTCAAATCTTGCCATAGCAGCTGGTGGAATTTAATTGCAACCATTAAGTCTGGAATTGGCAGCTAAGAAAGGTCAATAATGGTGACTGTGAAACTCATCATACAAATACGTTTGGTTCATTAATGTGATTTAAGGAAGGAAATCTGCTGCCCAGATCTTCAGCAACGTAATGCCTGTCCTCTGAAATGGCTCTCAGCTCAAGAGCAATTTGGGATGGGTAATAAATGCTGGCCTTACCAATCATCGCCATGACCCATGATACAATAAAAAAGCATGATTGCTTAAGCATTTGAAAAATATTAATATCAACTCATTTCTAGCAAGTGCAGATAAATGGATAGGGTGAACAGTTCTATTTAAGCAACAGACACGAACAAAACAGGCTGAATATCCGTCTTTTGTTCTGTGATTTTTAAAACATATTTCTGGGCAACATGTTAGACAACCCATACAAATGTAAAAGTTTGGGTAAACGTATGAAGTGAACGATATCAAGCCAATTGTATGTTACAGATCTTTGCCAACTTTCAGGCAGCTAGCTGTTAAAATCTATCTTTTCAATAAAGACAATGAAAAAACCTTAATATATTTCTCACCATCTCCTAACATGTTAACTGGATATACTGAAGGTAAATTAAATCCAACAAGAGTACAGCCAAGATATGAGCCAAATTTTAACTGTGCACATGGATGGCTTTTGAGTGCATTAAAGCCATACCCTTAATAAAAAGCTGTGTAAAATGATGTAAAATATGTTTCAAAATGATGTAAAATATGTTTCAAAAAGTTGGAACTAGTTGCAGAAATGGGGAATTCAATTTTTAGACACCTTACACTCTATTGTTCATTACAGTTTTTTCTTCTGTATGTTGGCAATTATCTCATTCTATTTTCAAATTACTGATTAATTTTAGATTTTCATTCTCTTTGAAAAGCTTTCACACTGTTTATTGTAGACCTGCAGTTCATTAACTGGAGATCCTACTTTCAAATTTAGCCAAGTGTACAAAGATCACTGATAGTTAAACTTGAAAAATCTGACATTGACCTACAAAAGAAAAATATACTGCAGCTTAAAGACATGATTGTTTGAACCAGAGAGGCGATTATATTTTATTATTTTTTAACATTCCAAAAATAAGCAAATTTACTTCAACCAATTAATCCAATCAGCCAAATAAAACAAGACTCTAATACAAAGTGAATTTGGTTTGGAATAATACTCTGAATAACAAAGTCACCTTGACTTTATGCACACAAACTGCACAGAGTAAAAAGGCATCCAAAAATGGTATGACTGTGGCTAAATATCTATCCATGTCTTTCCTCTTTTTAATGTATTCAAATCAATTTTCTCTAAAGAGAAAGGGTACTGATAGCAATCCCTTACAAAAAATTCTTTTCACATTTTTTTTTGTGATCTTCCTGTACTGCTTTGGACTGAAAGCCATCAGAGATTCTGACAGGGATGAAAGACAGAAATCTAGTCAATGGTGAACAACCTCATTACATGCTGCCTCAAACACTCCTCAAACCATCACATCATGCTCTACAAAACCCAACAACAACATTGATTGCCATGCAACCTTTTCAGTGATCTGTGTGTACTGAACAATGAGAGCAATGTTCCTGATTACTCCTTACAAGCAGTTCATTGACATGCACTGGTGTGTGCTAAGAAAGAAAGATGCAACCATCAGTTTAACAGGAACAGTTCTACTTCACCTACCTTGGAAAGAATGCTCAGGAAATGCCAAGGAATCTGAAAAGGGGGAAAAAAATGTGAGCTTGAAGAAAGAGCAACCACAATGGATTTGATGGCCACCTGTCGGGGACACACATCTTACCAGAGTTAGTAGTCAATGTCCAGATCCAAAACATGCAGCAATAGACGTATTATTATATGCACTTCAAAATATTAATTTGAACTCATTTTGCAATAGCCTTGTCAAACAGACGTGTTTTTGGTGATATGGGCAAAAGGTATTATATACAAGGACACCATCTAGTGGTAGGACCAAATGAAACAGTTCATTGATGAAGGTAACCTAGTTCTTACACAAAACACAAGCACATTTATAGTTTAGTGGGCACTCTAATTAGAAACCAAAATGCTTATTTTAGTTGGGAATTCCCATCTTGATGGCTGCTTACAGACACAATATCATATATTACGTCCAGTCTAAAGTGATAGACATTAAGAGGAGATGTCTCTATGATTCACATGGATATTTAGAAAAAAAACAAGTTCTGAATCTGTCTAAAAGTTCAACGATTCTCATCACTTCCCAATTTCTCTGATTCACGGTTTTGATTAGCTGAAAAAGCATTGTTGATTTTTGTTGCCATCATGATGTAATCCCATGATGAAAAAAATATAAAATTCACTCAACTTCACATGGACCTATGAAGATTATTATATTAAATAGTCAAAATTTCAAAGATAACATTGTACTAAACTGACTCATAGATGAGGAATGTGTGGTGTCAGGTGGAAAGTCGGTCTTACAGCCACGCAATATTCACTACAGTGTGGGGAAAATCAGGTCAGGAAGAGATACCTGTAGCTCCTCCAGTCTCATCCATTTCATCATGGATAGACGAGGCTAAAATTTCAGCCTAAGTTTCAGTTTTCTCAATCACATGTATATTTATCAACAAGGAGAGAATACTATCAGTTGTCAGGAATATTTCCCATGAATATTTCCATAGTATTACCTTGTGCTGTGGAAGTGGCAAATCAAGGTGGAAACACTGACTTCAACGCAGCATTTGCCCTCACAATCCCCAGAAGGCATGCTGATGGTTTTGGTGAGCTTCTTTGATGGGTGCAGTACCAGGCCCAGCTGGTAGGATGGAGGGGATATCACTGTTACAATATGTTCCTCACTTGGTAACCCCGATTGCAACCTGCACCTCTTCATCCTCCCCTGCTGATCATGCAGTAAGCTTAGTACCAGTGTCTTAATATCTTAAATTTAAAATTCTCTGACTTGTGTTTAGATCTCTGCACAGGCTCACCACGCCCTAATTTTTTAGCCACTCCCAGCTTCAAAATCTCTGCACCAAGTTTTATCCTTTATGTGTGTTTCTCCTTTCCTTTTCCTGACCATTGCTGGCCATGACCACAGCTATTTGAGTTCTATTCTCTGGAACTGTTTCCTCTAAATCCCTCTGGCCCACTGACTCTATCAATCCTCATAAGACATTCTTTTTTAAGAAAATCTTTGACCAATCTTCCAAGTCACTACTTGTTTGATCTGATGTCCATTTTTCCCAATCCTCTCTGAAATGACTTCTTCCATGGTCGAGATGCTGTATTAAAGAAATTTATTATGTCTCTAAATTCACTCATGGGACACAGCCATCACTGCCAGAGCCAACATTTATTGCCCATCCATAGTTGCTTTGAGAAGGTGGTGGTGAGTTTCCTTCTTGAACTGTTGTAATCCAGGTACTCTCGGTAAAACTATCATGCTGCTAGGGAGGGAATTCCATGATTTTGACCCACTGACACTAAAGGAACAGCGATATATTTCCAAGTCAGGATGGTGAGTGGTTTGGAGGGGAACCTGCAGGTGGTGGTGTTCCCCCGTATCTCCTGCCCTTGTCCTTTTGGATGGAAGTGGTCATAGGTTTGGAAGGTGCAGTTTAAGGAGCTTTGGTGAATTTCTGCTGTGCATCTTATAGATAGCACAAACTGGTGCAATTGAGTATCTGCGGTGGAGTGATTGAATGTTTATGAATCAAGTGGGCTGCTTTGTCCTGAAAGGTGTCAAGCTTCTCGAGTGTTGTTGGAGCAGCACCCATCCAAGCAAGCGAGAGTATGCTATTCATTCCTGACTTGTCTTGTAGATGGTGGACAGGCTGTGGGACGTTAGGAGGTGAATTACTCACTGCACAATTCCTAACCTCCAATTTGCTCTTGTAGGCAATGTATTTTGTAGCAAGCCCAGTTGAGTCCTGCTTATGGTAACTCCCAAGGTGTTGATAGTGGGGGATTCTGTGATGGTAACACCATTGAATGTCAAGAATCTGTGGTTAGATTGTCTCTGATCAGAGATGATAATTGTCTGGCATTTGTGTGAATGCTGTTTCAATGACTGAGTGTGTCTAATAAAATATTCTTGAAGATATTGAACTACACCAGAGTAGAGTTCTGTGGTCATTGGACAACCTTTACTGTCTTCCTTAAGACAGACAGTGGGTGGCAGTAAAGACATCACTGCACTGGTCATCCTGAACCCAAGGCCAATGTTCTGGGATGCTGGCTTGAGTCCCACCATGGCAGATGATGAAATGTGAATTAAATAAAAAAGTCTGGGATTGAACAAAAGCAGCCAGAGACTGACACTGTCAATTGTTGTGAAAAAAAAATCTGGTTCTCTAATGTTCTTTAGGGAAGGAAATCTGCTGTTCTTTATTAGTCTGCCCTACATGTGGCTTCAGCCTCACTGAAATGTATTTGACTCTTATCTTCCCTCTGAACATATAGGTTCAGGCGATAAATTTTAATCTAGCCAGCGCTGCCCAAATGCTGCGAATGAATAAGAAAAAGAATCTTCAAGCATTAGATGATGGCAGATAAATTGACTGTGAAGTGAACAAACTGAACAAATCTGTTTTTCCACATATTATATCCAACAGAAAATATCAATAGGTTGCTCTCTTTTGCCTGGAAAAGGGAAGATGAGGGATGACCCAATAGACATCCCTAAGTTTGTTACGGAAAACATAGAGAAGAAAATGTTTCCATTTGCAGGCGGGACCAGGTTAAGGGACCATAGATATAAAATAGCTGCAAATAAAACCAATAAGGAATCAAAAAATTATTGCTGTCATTCTTTGGTATTTCTAGACATCACTATTTCAATGTATTCTGGGCTGGCCTCCCATGCATATGTTCTACTTTTCACAAACTTGAAACCATCCAAGACACTATATTTCAAATTGCCATAAATCCCATTCAATTATGATCCCTATGTTTTCTGGCTTTTGTTGGTGGCTGTTTAAAAAATATTTTCATTTAAAAATTCTTATCCCTGTTTTCAAATCCCTTCATGTGCACCTCATCCCTGACTTTCAATGCCTCCCCTTTCCCCCACCTCTCCCCCCAACCCTATTGCTATAATCACCTCCATAATCCTCATCATAATTCCTTTCCTTCCTTTCTTCTTTTAAGACTGCTTTTTGGACCAAACTTTCGAGCGTCTGCCATATTATCTTACGTGGTTCAGTATCAAATTTAGCATAATGGTGTTCCTGAGAAGAGCCTTGGCATGTTTTGTGACAGTAAAGGTGCTTTTTAAACAGCACTAATTAGAATATGGAACTGACTATCTGATGGATTATTGAAATGAATGGTACAAATGCAAAGGAAATCTAAATAAGCACGGGGTAGAAAGAAAAATGATATGTTGATGATGTGAAATGAAGAGATGTGGGCAGAGGTCCATATGGATCATAAACACCAGCATGGGCTTCTTGGGCCAAATGGCATGTTTCTGCACTAAAGTAATCCATAATTTAGAACTCACAGGAAGACCACACACCGGCAGTCTCCAGCACAGGCATTAGATAGCTATTAACAGTGGGAATCAAGACAAATGTTTTCCACTCACTATCCCAATGTGCTGGACCAGTTGCAACACCTCCACTGCTACCTTGGCTGAGATTAGACAGTTGAACAAATCATGTGTCAAAGAATTGAACTTGGAACCTTCTGCAAAATTTAACTTCACTTCAGGTGGGACATTTACCAACTGAGTCACTAGGGAAAGAGTATTCATGTTTAAGCCTGCTTCCTGTCTACTGAATGGAACCTGGCAGGCAAGTCATAACAAGATTAGGGTTTAAGATTGCAAGAGTAATCTAAGAGAAAAGTAATGGAATTACCAAAATTAATCATGCTTATTCCAAAAAAAAAGGCCATGAACAATGTGTACTGTGAATAAATTGTACTCAACCACTTTATTTTCATGAGGTATGGAGCAAAATGTGGTAAATTATCAACTTGCTGTCCAAATGTAAAACTGGCATTGCGGCTTCTCTGTCCATTAGAGAACCCATTTGATTTTCACTTCAGTTGATATAATTGGATCTGAAAGTTAAGTGCTTGTTTAGAAGGATGAGTGGCCTTCAAAACCAGTCTTACACTCAGCAGCAAGTCCGAAATCTATCCGTGATATTTTTTGATCTATTGAGACTATTGGCTGTGAATGTCATTAACAGTCACCAGTCAAGGAGGAAGAAAGATAAATCTTCACCTTAAGTGCTCTAGGCTTTACAGTGAAGAATGCATTTCAGAAAGTCAGCTATGAACCTGATTCTAAATCCACAAATTTTCTGTTTAATGAATAAAAGAACTTGTATTAGTGTAGCACTTTCCAGCAGGTCACTAAACATCCTAAATCATTTTGTATATCAATTTGAAACACTGTCACTGCAACTATGTAAATAAGCAGGAGAGCTATACACAGCCATCCACAAGTGGGATGAATGGGCGATCACTCTGTTTTGCAGTGGAGGACAAGGATGCACACTAGAAAAATAGAAAGGCTTCCGGCTCCTCTTTCAAATGTGTGATAAAAACTTTAAGATCTAGCAAAATCATTAAATTCTTTGGTAACCTTTCATCTTATGTGATGATGGTTTGCTTTTTGGTGGTCAACTATGTTAACCATTGACCAGAGTGGCTCAGGGACACCAGTCTGGCTTGGATTCACTGCCGCATTTGCAAGGAAGTCAGTGAGGTGAGTCAATGATGTTCTCTCCAGGCTCTCATCCCAGGCAAATAGGTTTGCTGTATTTCTTACCTCTTCTAATGCTCTGCCAAACAATCAACTCCCCAGGATAACAGCGATTGTTAATTGTCTCCCAGTTTATATGCTATTGTCTAACTTCTTCAATCCTTACTTGACAATATCTTTGTAGGGGATCTGTAAATGTTCAACAAATAGAGACAGACTGCCTCTTCAATAGATATAAGATCTTTGGATACATGACTATGATTCAAGCAATGAACTTTGGTTAAGCCAGTACAGATTTCACCCAGTCTTAGTAATGAGCATACCTTGATGGAATTAGCACACTCCAGGGCTTCTAAGTGTCCTGCCATAAGGAAATATTTGAGACAGTGTAGGTGGAAACCATTCAGCAACTTTTGCTGCCTAGTGTAAGTTCCCCAGATCTCACCACTGTAGAGGACAGCACTGAGGACACAGGCATGATAGACTCATAGTTTGTCTTTCTCAGTCAGGTTGTTGTTGTACCCTTGCTTACTCAACTTGGAAAAAAATAGCTGCAGTTTGTGTGGTGTTTTTAGTTCCAGGTGTCAGATTGTTGATGATTGCAAAACCTCATTATGTGAAGCTACCAACAACCTCCAATGTCACATAGGCAATGCTAATCGATGGTGATATGGAAATATCCTGCTTCATGAAATTTGCCTGCCTGATGCTGATGGTCAAACCAACAATTAATAAGGTGTCCATTTGCAGATGTTCCACAATATGGAATGTTAGTGTGGTACTATCAGTATGGTTATGGACCAGACAAAACCCTTCAAAACATGTCAAGGAGATAGCCTAGACCCTATGTCTTTCTTATTTTAAAGGCAAATGCCAGGCATTGCATTCCATATGCAAATCAATTTGTCCAACTATCAGGCTTGAAGCAAAACACACTTTATTCATACACTTTAGTTTAAATACAGACAAAATAAAAAGAAAAGAAAAGAATTGGCTTAACTATAATTCTTTCAAAATACTTAATAAAATAATAAGCCACTTACTAACTGTTCCAGTATAGTAACATTGCATAAATACACCTTCATATTCAGTAACATAGATTGTCTCACATGCAATTCTAGCAGCAGGAAGAGAACCTAAGCTTTTAGCTGTAGCAAATTGAGAGAAAGAGAGAGAGATGTAGCAGCTTTCTCAACCCTAACAACTACTGAAAGCTAATCTAAAAATCCTGGTTCTATGGGAGCCTGACTCCACCCATTCAGGCTGCTTCTATTGTACCAACTTAAAACAAAACCAAGGTTTCACAAGCTGTTAACTTTATTGGCTTGAAGCAGATAACTCTATACGTCTATCTCAACTTCTCTTCATTAAAAAAAAGGACAAAATATACCTCCTAAAGCTGCAGTATCATCATCTATAAAAATAGCTCCATTACAAGGACATGGCAAACTTCGATCTTGAATCTCAAGCAGGCACAGTTGAAAAGCTTCCCATCAGTTCTAGCATTTAAGCAGACTCCTTCTGATGACAGCAGCAAATTGAAGAATATGCCAAAGAGTGTAAGTACTAGACGCAGCACTGTTTCATATCATTATGGATCTCAAAGTGTTCTGATTTCATAGCTGACCTTATCTATCCTGTTGTCCTGGAAATAAGGTGACTGTTAGATGTTCAGGACATAAGAACATATGAACTAGGAGCAGGAGTAGGCAATTCAGTTCCTCGAAACTGCTTCGCCATTCAATACGATCATGGCTGATCTCAACTTGACTTCAACTCTACTTTTCTGTCTGCTGTCCATAACCCTTCATCCCATTAATGTTCTGGGGACCTGGGTTTGAATCCCGCCATGGCAGATGATGGAGTTTGAATTCAATTAAACATCTGGAAGTAACAGTCTAATGATGACAATGAATCTATTGTTGATTGGTGGGAAAACCCACCTGGTTCACTCATGTCCTTTACGGAGAGAAACTTACTTGGTCTGGCCTACATGTGACAGCAATGTGGTTGACCGTTAAGTGCTCTCTGGGCAATTATGGATGTGTAATAAATGCTGCCATGCCAGTGACACACTCACCCTGTGAATGAATGAAAAATGATAAATGTTGTGTTCAGGAAAATAGAGTTCTGTTTACAGAAAAAAATTAGACTGTTACTTCCAGATGTTTAATTGAACTCAAACTCATATGTGTGTTCTGGATGTTTTAGACAAAAGAAATTGGATATCATATTAGTGTAAACTGATGAACACTTACTACCTCTTTACAGTAGCCAAATTCAGCAGGACCTCATTATACAGCCTTCTTCACTCATGTTCCAGTTCTCCATAAACTGACAGCATTTGACATAATTGGGAATGACATGTTGTTGAACAAGACACATGTTAGGGCTCAGCTGGAGTATTGCATTCAGTTGTGGGCAATACAGTATAGAAAAGATGTGAACACATTGGAGGGAGTGCAGAAGGAATTTACAAGGATGGTTCCAGAAATGAGAAACTTCATTTGAGGATAGATTGAAGAAGTTTTAGAACTGCTCTGCTTGGAGAGAAGAAGGCAGCTTGAGATTTGATAGAAGCTTCAAAGCCATAAGCAGGCTAGTTAGAGTAGATAGGGAGAAGGTGCTCCTGCTCGTAAAAAGAAATGGTGTGCGAGGGCATAGATTTAAAGTGATGTGAGAAATATCTTTTTTTCACATAACAAGTAGCTAAGATGTGGAATGCATGACCTGGAAATGTGATGGATGCAAATTCAATTGAGGCTTTCAAGAGGGCATTGAGTGATTATTTGGATAGAAGTGATGTTCAGAAGTATTGGGAAGAGACAGGAATTGACACTAGGTAATAGAGTCGGAGCAGACACAATGGGCCAAATGGCCTCCTTTTGTGTTGTAATGATTCTATAATTCAGTGAAATTGCAATCCAGCCGTTACCATATAGTTTTTAAACCCATTCATTATAGCCACTGCACACATGATCAAACGTCTTTGTGCTGTTGATAATTACAATAGATAATTATTTCCTTTCCTTATAGCATTTTCCTTGCAGCTGTCATGCTGAAGAGTTGTAGACCTTCTACACTGGGATTTTCAGTTAGGATACTCAGTCTTACAAAGGGAAAATGGGTAGATGCTTTTTCCATTCTCAATTAGGGTGGTCAGTCTTAGAAAGGGAAAATGGGTAGATGCTTTTCCCACAACACTCAGCAAGGAGATGTCTTGATATTGGTTGTGATGGCTGTCGTTGCCTTTATTCTTGTACAGTGTCATAATCAATGAACTTCTTCTTATTTTCCTGGCCAAAGTTTTTTCCATCTGATAACAACACAAAATCAGATTAAACAGTATGGAGCTGGAAGAACACAGCAGGCCAGGCAGCATCAGAAGGTGCTGATGAAACTTATAAGTACTGGTGAGATTCAGTGCGATATCCAAAAATTGAACAAAACATAAGCTGAGTATTACCCTTGCGTATGATTAGGAAACTTGCTCATTCCACCAACACTGTTGTTTTGACAGTGCACTGTATCTCTCATTAAGCAATAGGATGCAATTTTGATTTTAAATTTAGATGTTATACTCTATCGTGCTGAGTTTACTAAATTAGAAACACTGCACATCATGAAAGATGAGCCTTGTCATGGCCATATGTGATTCTAAAGAATGTTACAGCGAACTTATTTTAATTTCAAAAATATATTTTATTCATGAAAAGATCTCTTTGTATATATATATTGTCACAAATGCAGTTCAGTTTGGTACGGTAGCATATCAAAAAAACAAACATTTAAGTTTGACTCTATCCCAACAAACCAAAGGCATCTCTTACACATACAAGACTATATTTACATGCATTAAGGCATTAGGAGGGTCTGATAACCAAACAGGCTCCTAATTAACTTTTGCAGGAAGACCTCAGACAGTGGTCTTTTCCCGCCACACCTTGGCAGCAGCTGTCCCAAGCTTTAGTGCGTCCTGCAGCTCATAGTCCTGGACCTTGGAATGTGCAGGTCTACAACACTCAGTCGAGGTTAACTCCGTGTTCTGGAAGACCAACAAGTTTGCAGTGTTATTACTGTTGTAAGCTAAGAAACATAACATCAATTTGTACATAACAGCTCCTAGAAACAACAGTATGATATTAAGCAGCATATCTATCTTTTTAGTCATGTTGGTTGAGGGATAAGTATTGGTCAGGACAATGGTAAATCTTTCCTTTACACCTTTGAAATATTGTAAAAGAACATTTTGCATAACTTAGAGATGAAGATTGAAAGAATTTGCATTTACTGTATATAATGGTTTTTGCCTTTTCAGTGTAATTTGCAGCACATCATCAGATGCACTGAATTTTGAAAGGTAACCACTACCGTTATGTAGGAGGCCATGACAATTTCAGTACAGAAAGATTACATAAAGAGCAAGTGAAATGATTGACCAGTGAATCTATTCTGCTGGTGCTTGAAGAATGAATATTGCCCAAGGCATCAAAACTCTCGTTTCTTGGAATAATGCAATCGGCCTTTTATCCAGCTGAACAATAATAGGGCTTCAGTTTAGTTACTCATCCAAAATATTGCACCTCCAAATATTCTGAAGCAAATTTTGTTTCTTCTCTGTTGCTTATTTTTCAAATAATTTACAAGAAAATGTTTCTTCATGTACTTTCTTAATGTCTTAGGAGTATCTGAGCATACATCTGAATGACAAATAACAAAAGCATGTTGATTTCATTGATTTCAAACTTAATAGAGTAGAATTAATTTGATTCAACCTGGAAAAACTTCCCTGAAAAAAGTTGCTTTAGAATTAGGGGTATCCTTTTTCACTGACACTGCTTCATTTAACAAAGTCATATTAACTTAAGTGGGTTAATGACTACATTCTAACAATGCACAGAGGAATTATATATAAACGTGTTAAACAATGCGCTGGCAGAGAAAATCAAAATCCTAGAGGGTATAAATAATAGCTTTGTGGTTACAGCATATATGGTTACCATCTATATCGGAAATTGCCATTAATTTCAGGAGTGAATTAATGGTGGAATAGAAGTAAATTGCAGTTGACATGTTACATCAACTTTAATTCTAATTGAAAAGTAAATGATGTGTTTTAAATTATTGTTGCAAAAACTAATTTTTGCAGTTTTTTTCTTGTTTCAACTTTTTGGTTCCTTTTAGATTTGTTGGGATAGTTAAATTTTCTGATGTTTTTAATCTTTCCTTCCTCTTGGGACTGTCCATATTCCAGGATGCAAAGGTCGGAAACATCAGAAAGGGTCTTGGTGCTGATTGCCCATCTTTTTAACATAGGTCCAGGTTTTCAGGGGAGTAGATTTGGCTCTGAGGGCATTTACCATTGTAGTAAGATATGTCTAGGTTGTTGACATCCACACTTGTGTCAGAGAACATCAACTATGCACAAGAGATGATAAGACAGAATGACCCCTGAACACTGCAAGCTCTAGTCCTAGTTCTGTGAGATCTGAATTAAGCAGGATACAACGTCACATGCACATGCTCAGTGGCTATTCTTCAAGTGAAGGTAAATTTAACAATCAGAGTTGGGTCTTTATTGTCAGTAGCTGCAGAGCTGGCACAGCCATGCTGAGGGGCATCCAAATGTCCCACCTACTGTTACAAGGGAGGTGATGGCCTAGTGGTGTTATCGCTGGACTGCTAATCCCAATAATATTACAGGGACCTAAGTTTGAATCCCACCATGACGGATGGTAGAATTTGAATTCAATCAATGTCTGGAATTAAAAGCCTCATGATAACCACAAATCTTTTGCTGATTGTCTGGAAAAACCCACCGGGTTCTGTCGTTTAGGGAAGGAAATTTACTGGCCTATGTGTGACTCCAGACTCACAAGTATGGAACTGTCTCTTAACTGCCCTTAGGGCAATTAGGGATGGTCAATAAATGCTGATCTATGCAGCAACACCCACGTCCATGATAGCTCACTGGATGCCCAGTGTTTCTAGACCCTATTAGCCAGAGGGTTAGCACTGATCTTAAGGTAATCCAAAGTTAGAAAAGCTGCATGATGCTTCCTTAATTTTTAAACTTACCCAGAATGTTTATGAGAAATGATTTTCTGGCTGCCAGTCTGCATCAGAAAAGTATTGTATAAGTAAATTGGTAGCTGAAAATGATAACTGACATCACAAGATAACCTCCACCCATCAGAATATAAAAGATTGATCCTGGGAGGTGCTGACCAAAGCTACACCAGTTCTCCATGAGTTTCAGTGATTGTTCTTGATGACAACAGCCTGTAGCTAAAGTAATAATGTGTATTTACTCATAGGTTGTGTGCAATGTTACACCAGAGACAATCATATATCTTCAATACAATGTTACCAGGTAATAATGTTTTTACTGTTCAGTCAAGCCCTAACCTATCATATCACACACTGAGCAGAAGAACCCACCACTACAGCAATGCCAACCTTTTATCTCTGACTACAGCATAGTCACACTGGATTTCATGGCAGAGGCAGCCCCAGTGGCACTGAAGATCCCACAGTAAAATGTATTCCACAATTCAACATTGCCCAAGAAAAAGTGCATGACATATCACTAGGCAGGCTGGAGGATGACTCCCAATCAATTCTTACCAGACAACTGACAATGTGGCCATTCCATATGCAAACCAGACTGGAAAAAGTCCAGCTAGAACTTGCTGAAAGACAACTAGCGGAACATGGACAAATAGTACAACACACCAACCCCCAGAGCAGTGCTTAATGTGTCATTGTTTCTCACTTCCCCAGAGGAATGTCTGCATTCTAACAATGTACACAGGAAATATACATAAATACACTGGCAGAGGAAATCAAAGTTCGAGAGATAATAGCTTGTGGTTACAACATATTTAGTTATCATTTATATCAGAAATTGTCATTAATTTCAAGAGGGATTTAATGCTGAAATAAAAGCAAACTAAAGTTGATATCAGTTCTGTCCTTTAGGGAAGGAAAGTTTGGCTCTATCTTATCGTTTACTCCCTACCCCACCCACCTCCCTATTTTTTGCATATAAACTGATGTTTTCCCAGCCACCATCAGTTCTGAGGAAGGGTCACCGGACCCGAAACATTAACTCTGTTTTCTCCTCCACAGGTGCTGCCAGACCTGCTGAGCTTTTCCAGCAACTTTGTTTTTGTTCCTGATTTACAGCATCTGCAGTTCTTTTGGTTTTTAAAGTTGATATCTTATGGTGTTCATTTTTGCTTCTAAGAATGAAGTACACATTCAGTATCAAACCTGCTCGTCCTCCAGGGGGTCTGAGAACATCGTCAATATTGATACAAGAGCCTTGTTTATAGGTTAATAACGAATAGTTGATGAGGGATCAGAATGAATACCTGGAGTGAGATGTAGTATAAAGCAGCAATTATCAATTGGATAGCTGACAATGTTACAGGGAGTGACATAAAATCATGTGCTCAGTTTGAAGAAGATGTCCTTCAAAACAGCTTTTCAGTGATTGGAGGCATGTCAACAAGCACACTGGCAGTCTACCATTTCTCTTTTGTTTCAGCTATGAAGACAGACTGTATAGAAGGCTGAGGGGTACAGGTAGGGTCAATTATAAACAAACTTTCCCCTTTCATTGAGGGGTCAGTTACCAGAGGACTTAGATTTAAGTTAAGGGACAGAAGGTTTAGAGGGAATTTGAGGAGATAGAAGATTTTGAGTATCTGGAAATCTTGCCTGACAGGTTGTTAGAGGTGGGGACTATCGCAACATTTAAGAAGGATTTAGATGAGCACTTGAAACACCATACTATACAAAGGTATGGGCCAAGTACTGGGAAATGGGATTAGAGTAGATAGGTGTTTGATTACCAGCACAGACACAATGGGCTGAAGAGCCTCTTTCACTGCTGTGACATTCTATAATTCTGTAAATTGGCACATAACAGGCCAGAAACCAAAGGATGGGCAGAGGGCCTGCAGAGCCTGTGGCGCTGATCCTGCATGTCAAGAATAATGGTATATTATTGCTTTATTTAAATTCTCTATTAGTGCCCACCCTCAACTTACAAATTGCAGGTGGAATTCCTGCTTTCCTCTCCATTTATCTTTCCTCACACCTTCTTTCTTGTGATGTAGACATGCTTTCAGATAGTCAAAAGCTGCCACCTGAAAAACCACTACAGCCTCAGGGGAAAGGTGAGAGCAACATCAAACTCTGCAAAAGGAGCACGTTCACCTGATCCAACATGTGGAGGCACCAGCTTGGTTACTGGCACTGCCCATACCTTTGAGGATAATGTGGAGTCAGGAGCTACACGTGGTTAGATGCTGGGCACAAATGCTCTGCAGTCAGTGCAAAAGCAGAGCCATCTGGGGACCTGACCACAGAGCAAAGTTGCAAATTAATTTTGAATTCAGATGAGAACCTTTTTGGGAAGGACTACAGAAAAGTGATAGGAACGTGGGATCAGGAGAAAACTGCTCAGCTTGTCAAGCTTGATCTACTCTTCAATTAGATCAGGGCTGATTATTGACCTCAGTGTCATCTTATTGTCACCATATTCCTTTATGTCATGAGTCTCCAGAAATCGATTGATACATATTTTGCACGTGCTCAGTTGTTGAGGTTCCGCAAACTTCTGGGATAGAGAATTCCAAAGATTCATCACGTTGAAATTCCTCATCAACTATGTCTTAGATGTTAAAGTACACTTGAAACCTCCTTGTATCCTCCTCACAATTAATATTCTCAACTAATTTTGTGTTATCAGCAAATTGAGACATATTGTATTTGGTCCACTCATCCAAATAATTTACACAGATTATGAATAGCCATGGCAATTACATTGCTGTATCAATGGATGACCAGTTTATTCCTACCCTCTGATTTCTATCTATTAACCATTTCTCCATACATGCCAATGTACTATCCCAATCCTGTATTGGGCATTATGAAAAGCCTTCTGAAAATCCAAATACACTACATCTGTTGGTTCTATTTTAGGATTATCCTCAAAACACTCCAACAGGTTTGTCAAACACAATTTCCCTTTAATAAATCCATACCGACTCTGGCCAATTTGACCATTATTTCTTAAGTGTCCGCTTGTCACATCCCATATCATAGATTGTAACTTTTTCTCTCCGAATTATGTCAAATGAACGAATCTTTGTTTCTCCATTTTCTCTTTCCCTCACTTCTTAAACAATAGGTTTGTTTTTTCTATTTTCCAGTCTGTAGCAACCTTTCCAAAATATATAGAATTTTGAGAGATAAGCATCGACGTGCCCATTATTTCTGTAACCATTTCTTTCAACATTCTGGAATGTAGTTTATCTAGTCCAAGGCATTTATCAATATTGACCTTAGATAATTTTTAAAGTTCTGTTCCTGTTATTACTAATTTCTTTCAGTTTCTCATTTTTGCAAATCCCTCAGGTCCCTAATATTTCTGGGAAATTTCTGTACCTTTCTCCCTGAAGACAGACAGAAAGTAATTAGTTTTTCTGCTATTTCCATTGAAAATGCTCCTACCCACACTGCTCATGGATTTACATTTGGCTTACTATTTTTGTTTCCTTTCCACATCCCTTCAGAACAGTTTACAATTTCTTGTGAGCTTGCATTCATATTGTTTTTGTCCATTCTTTATCAGTGTACTAGATTCTAAATTGCTGCTCATTCTCAATCTAATTAGTTTGTCTGGCATTCGTATAATTCACTTCCTTTGATCTAATGCAATTTTTGTTTTCTTCTGTCAACTACAGGTGACTCAGTTTTCTTGCTGAGTTTTTCTGTCTTAGAGAAATGTGTATTTATTGTAGACCACATAAGACTTTTTAAGTACTATCTATTGCCTGTTCAACATCAAATCTTTTAGTGTAATTTCCCTATCCACCGTAGCCAACTTGATCCTCATATCCTCATAGTTTCCTATGTTCATGTTTCATTTCAGAATGAGCTATATCACAGCAAAACTTAATATAACATTCTAAACTATGGTCACTATTTCCCAAACCTTCCTTTTTTTAAGCAAGGTTATTAATTAGCCATTTCTCGTTACATAGCACTAAATCTGAAATAGCGTAATTCCTCATTGCGCTCCAATACTTTCCAATATTCTGTTCAGAACTCCATCCTCCACACATTAATGCTGATTAGGTTTAGCCAATCTAAATACAAATTGAACTTGTCCATTATTATTAAGCCATCCACATTGCATGCATATTATATGAGCATGTACACAAAGATGCTTGGTGCCTACATGTTAATGACTGAAAACATGCTCATGCTCCACGTGGCAGAGGGCATTAAGCACTGCATGGAATCCATCCTTTGTACTGTGGAAATGGCAGGCACCACTATGGCAGCACTGCCAAAATACTTGAAGGAGCATATACCATCCACAGTTTCAAGTTGCACTTCAGTCTAGGTGAAGCTTCCTAATGCCTCAGTACTTCATTGAAGAATGCCAAGTGATCATGAGATCCTATCAGGCTGACATGCTGCATCATGGGATGCACATGCCAATGCTCAATTAGTCACCCAGTACAAACATCTACACTACAGCAAATTACAATGGTGACTAATGTGTCACTCTGTGGGAAGAGCTGCTGGACCATAGATCGTGGACTTGCAGTTCTGTTTTGCAATGATAAGGCTCATGTCATCTGGAATGCTCACTGTTGCTTTCAGCCACCCAGCCCAGACAGCTGCTAGCAATAGTGAGATGGCGCAGTGTGATGCTGGACCTTCATGGCCTAGAGTTGCTTAAGGACATCCTACAGGATCATCTGCACCCTCCACCACTGCGAGTCAACAGCCTTCCACCAGCAATGTTGTAGTCAATGGTGTGGGACGGCATAGGAAGACTACACGAGGTAAGGTCATAAAAAAGGCAGGCACTAAGGTGATGCATAGGGTGAGTAGTTCATTTCTTTGTATTACCATATTGCTGGATATTGTTGAATCTTCTGTTGGCCTTTATTGAGTAGTGCTGGTAAAAGGAACTTTTTATGGGGTGTCCTGTTTGGGAAATGATGGAATGCTCCTTTTAACTGATGTGAAGTCTCTATGCAGTCTTTCTCTTTCTGTTGAGTTTTACATGATGGATGTAAACTCTTCTTTTACTCTTCTTCCTGATCACCCTCCTGTTTGTTCTTCACTTCTACCTTTTACTCTTCTTCTCCCAAGGAGGCCTTTAGATACCAGTGCCCTCAGAATCATGAGGTTATGGAGGATCTAGCGCAATACCTTAAAATAGACGGTTTGCCAGGTTGGTATTGCAGTGATCTCCTTAAACAACTGAAGCAGTCAAACCAAAGCTTGGGTATTTCATTGCTCCATTGTGTTCCCTGAAGCTCCATAGCTTTCAAGACAAGCCTCTGACCTTGTATGGTGGGATGACAGGAGAGGGTCATGAACCATCAGTCAAGAGGGGCTTCCTTTGTGACTGAGCAGCCAACCTCTGGTGTACCTTACAAGCCCGTAGGTGTCTGCCTTAATGAAGGAGCAGAGGATAAAATCATCAAGGATGCTGCCAGGATACCGGTTTCATATCTTGGTATGTTCACAAACGAAGTATCCATACAAGTACGTTTAATTCCTGTATCAATCCCTATTATCATGGGCAGCCTGGAGAGCTATGTATGTCTGGTTGGTCACATCTATTGTGATGTATCTTTATGTGGCACATCTAATGTTACTCTACATCACTGTTCACTGTAAGACAAGCTGTCATATATACTTCCATGTACTCTGTAGACTGAGCGGAACAGCAGTCCTACAGACCAATTATGTTCTACATAACCCCTCAGCTACCATATATATTCCAAATAAACACCCCACACTATTGTTCTCGCAATAACTTCTGTATGATTGATACATTCGCACTAAGCAAAGGAATACAACAGCATCCTGCAAAACCGGAAAGGCGACCATCCTGGCCAATCCTTGTGCTAAACAAACCAGTTCTGAAGAAGGGTTACTGGACTGAAGATGTTAGCTCTGCCTTCTCTGTACAGATGCTGCCAAACCTGCTGGGTTTCTCCAGCAATTTCTGTTTTTGCTTCAGATCTTCAGCATCTGCAGTTCATTTTGCTTTAAAACCTTAGGGAGAAGAGGTGAAAAGCCCTCTCCAGAAATACAGCGGTTCTAATGACCACTCTGATGCATCTATGAATGGTGGACAAGAACACCACACATTCTCTTTCAATTCCTCCCACTTCCTACAGACAAAGGGGGTGGCCATGGGTACCCGCATGGGCCCAAGCTATGCCTGCCTCTTTGTAGGTTACGTGGAACAATCCCTCTTCCGTATCTACACTGGCCCAAAACCCCACCTCTTCCTCCGTTACATTGATGACTGCATCGGCGCCGCCTCGTGCTCCCACGAGGAGCTCGAACAGTTCATCCACTTCACCAACACCTTCCACCCCAACCTGAAGTTCACTTGGACCATCTCCAACACTTCTCTCTCCTTCCTGGACCTCTCTGTCTCCATCTCGGGTAACCACCTAGAAACCGATGTCTATTTCAAGCCCACTGACTCCCACAGCTATCTGGAATACACTCCTCCCACCCACCTTCCTGAAAAAATGCCATCCCCTATTCCCAATTCCTTCGCCTCCGCCGCATCTGCTCCCAGGATGAGACATTCCACTTCCGAACATCTCAGATGTCCTCATTCTTCAGGGACCGCAACATCCCCCCCACAGTGGTCCAGAACTCCCTCGACCGTGTCTCCCGCACTTCCCGTAACACAACCCTCTCGCCCCGTCCCCGCAATAATAACCAAAAAAGAATCCCCCTCGTCCTCACGTACCACCCAACCAACCTCCGGATCCAACGCATCATCCTCCGACACTTCCGCCATCTGCAATCAGACCCCACCACCAAAGACATCTTTCCCTCCCCACCCTTATCTGCCTTCCGGAGGGACCACTCCCTCCGCGACTCCCTTGTCTGCTCCACACTCCCCTCCAGCCCCACCACACCCGGCACTTTTCCCTGCAACCGCAGGAAGTGCTACACCTGCCCCCACACCTCCTCCCTCACCCCAATCCCAGGCCCCAAGAAGACTTTCCACATCAGGCAGATGTTCACCTGCACATCTGCCAATGTGGTATCCTGCATCCGCTGTACCCGTTGTGGCTTCCTCTACATCGGGGAAACCAAGCGGAGGCTTGGGGACCGCTTTGCAGAACACCTGCACTCAGTTCGCAACAAACAACTGCACCTCCCAGTCGCGAACCATTTCAACTCCCCCTCCCATTCCTCAGACGACATGTCCATCCTGGGCCTCCTGCAATGCCACAGTGATGCCAGCCAAAGGCTGCAGGAACAACAAATCATATTCAGCCTGGGAACCCTGCAGCCCAATGGTATCAATGTGGATTTCACAAGCTTCAAAATCTCCCCTCCCCCAACCGCATCCCAAAACCAGCCCAGCTCATCTCCACCTCCCTAACCTGTTTTTCTTCTCACCTATCCCCTCCTCCCACCTCAAGCCCCACCCCCATCTCCTATCTACTAACATCATCCCGCCCCCTTGACCTG
>JAHRHZ010000223.1:16707011-16729444 GCA_024137785.1 Ginglymostoma cirratum
TTCCCCTCCCCCATTTCTGATGAAGGGTCTAGGCCCGAAATGTCAAGCTTTCCTGCTCCTATGATGCTGCTTGGCCTGCTGTGTTCATCCAGCCCCACACCTTGTTATCTTGGATTCTCCAGCATCTGCAGTACCTTTTATCTTTGAATTTTTACAACAAGTGCAGCCAGCTGTGGAAGATAAAGGATACCAAGTGTAGCTTCGAGGTAGCACACTTAAAATAGAAAACACATTGAAACTGAAAGAGAATAACAATGTCATCAAGAAATCATCATGATTTTAAATGGATTTTCTGAGCCAAATCAAACTTCTTGTCAAACTTTCCCTTTCTTCGTTTGAAATGGGAGACTTTTCTAAGCGTTCCTTCACTTTCCACGATTGGGGGATTATCAGCTTTCTTTACTGGATCAAAATCACAGCAGCAAATTCTGCTAAATAGCTGTGCATATAGGAGCCAATCTTTGAAATGTAAACACAATCTGATTCTAATTCCTGTGGTTATCACTTGGTAAAAGTATTTAAGTGAAAACAGATTCCCCTATTCGGCATGCACAAAAATCTAGCCCGCAGCAGAATTTCCAAAAGGAAAGTGATGATAGATTCTTTCTGCATTACTACAGCACTTTTTGAGATAATTGAACTGAAGGAACAGGCAGCAAAATAAAATAATGACTTGTGAGCAGTGTCCAAACAGCTGAGTGTACATGTGGAAGGGGCATTTGTGTGATTTTTTCCGGTGCAAGTAGAAAGTATTATTTTATCATTAAAGACTCCAATGGACACATTACCCTGACAGTTGGCAGCCATATTCCACAATAGAATATCTCATTGCTTTCCTGCTAAACCAGCTGAGACATACTATTTTGATCAAGGTCATCGGAAAAAAAATGTACACGGCCTATTGTCAAATCAGGACGACTTGACAGGATATTAATCAGGGAGAATCAGAAAAGGTGACCAAATCTAAAGTTAGTGAGACAGTGAGGTCACATTGACTGGGGTCTTACAGAAGAGTTTGTACAAGCAAGGGGCGCTTATATGTATCCCTACTTCCGAGCCAGAAGATCCAGGTTCAAGGCTCACCCTACCGTAGAGATATGTAACAGCGTGTCCAAAATAGTTGATCTTTTTAAGCAAGAATGAAGTGTGTAAAACTCAGGCCACTTTTGGAATACTGCATTCAGTTCTGATCTCCCATCTACAGGAAGGATTTTGTTAAACT
Organism: Ginglymostoma cirratum; assembly: GCA_024137785.1. NCBI lineage: Eukaryota > Metazoa > Chordata > Chondrichthyes > Orectolobiformes > Ginglymostomatidae > Ginglymostoma > Ginglymostoma cirratum. The sequence continues at coordinate 16,708,234 of JAHRHZ010000223.1, forward strand.
TGAAAGGGTGCAGAAAACATTTACAAGGATGTTGCTGGGATAGGAGGGTTTGAGCATTAGCGAGAGGCCGAATAGACTGGGGCTATTTTCCCTGGAGCATTGGAGACTGGGGAGTGACCTCATAATGGTATATAAAATCATGAGGGATATGGATAGGGTGAATAACCAAGGTCGTCTTCCCAGGGAAGGAAGTCCAAAACTAGAGGGGCTAGATTTAAGATGAGAGGGGAGAGATTTAAAAGGGACCTAAGTGCAACTTTTTCATGCAGAGGGTGGTGCATGTATGGAATGAGCTACCAGAAGGAGTGACGGAGGTGGATATAGTTACAACATTTAAAAGACATTTGGTTGGGTACATGAATAGGAAGGGTTTACAGATATATGGGCCAAATGCTGGCAAATGGGATTAGATTAATTTAGGATGTTTGGTCAGCATGGACAAGTTGAACTGAAGGATCTGATTCCATGCTGTGCATTTTTATGACTCTTTGAGTTGTTAGGGTGCAGGGATGCTTTGCTTGGGAATGTGTAATGAAGGCAGGTTCAACTGAATAATTCAAAAGGGCATTGGATGATTATTTGGATAAAAATAACGTACAAGGTGTGGGGAGAAAGCAGAAGATTGGCACTGGGTAATGATGCTCTCTTCACTAGCTGGTGCAGCCAAATGACGACCTTCTATGTTATAACACGTCCGTGGACCCTGAGTTTGAATGACAAGTGAAAGAGATCTATTAAATTAATTCCAGAGTGAAAGTGAGATAATTGAATGTGGCTAATCATTATTTCATTCCTCATATAATAACAGGTTACGTTTATATAACAGTTTTATGTAGAAAAATATCACAATTGGCTTCACGGAACTATAGAGGGAAACATCATGATAGGTGGCCAAATTATTATCTAAAAAAAAAGGTTAACACATGTGTCAAGGAGGAAAGAGAGATAGAGAATGATTTAGAGAGAGAATAGGCTTGGAAACTGAAAGCCTAATAATGGGGAGAAATCAAAATTCTTGGTTGCACAAGAAACTCGAACTAGAAGAAGGCAGATAACTTGAAGAGTTGTAGGACTGAGAAATATTACTGAGACAGAGAGGGGCAAGACCATGGATGAATTCAAATTGAAGTATCAGAATTTTGAAACTGAGTTGTTGAACCAGGAGTGGTGTGGGTGAAATGGGCTAATAGATGGATAGGATGAGATGAAGTTATAAAATGGGAAATTGAATTTTCAAGGGTACAACATGAACGTTTTTGGCATTATGGTTGTACACATCCGGAAAAAAGTCAAACATTAAGGATATTTAATTTTCAAGTAGAAGTATTTAACATACCTGTTCTAAATTCCTCTCTGCAATATTTTAACACATTCGTTATGCTACAGAACAGGTTAACACATGCCTTGAAACATCATATATTTGAAAACAGTCCTGATTTTAAGCTCTACTCTGCAGCCTTTGGATAAAAGAATGGGTGGCTCTGAATTTAATTCCATAAAATATTTGGATTAGAATGTGGAAGACCTGATATCTCATGGGAAACCCCAAACGAAGATGTTTGATAGTGATTTTTTTAACGCTGCCAACTTGCTTTTATTTTACTTCAAGGTTTCTTTCCAACCAATGACAGCTGGCGTGATGTGGGCCCATCCTCAAAATTGGTATCCAGTGAAGCAAAACTTTTTATTTAATTTTAAAATTCCAGTCCTTGCTTTCAAATTCTTTCAGCGTTATTCCCCATGCCCACTCTAGAATCTCCTCCAGTGTGACCACCTACTAATATGTCTGTACTTCTCCGATTCTGGCTTCTTGCGCATCTCCAATTTTAATTTATCCACTCGTGGTTTCTATGCCTTCACTTTCCATGGCTTAAAACTCTGGAATTCCCTATCTAAACATCTCCACCTCTCTACCTCAATTTTCTCCTTTACCATGCTGCTTAAAATTTATCTATTCAATAAAGCATCTGCTTTAACAATTCCCTGTATGGTTCAGTGTCAAAACATATTCCTGTGAGGTATGTGGTTAGACAGGTGCTATGCTGGTACAGGTTGTTCTTAGTGGTGTTAATTCAAATATGTAAATTGAAGAAATTGGAATTGTCTATCAAACAACTGTCAGAATGAACAAAGGCTCAATATCTCTTCTCAGTGATACCTCCCTAAGGAGCAGCTATGGCTTGTGAAGAGAAGGGGAGAGATATACTTGCTCTCAACAGAAGGGAGCCCCCAGAGACAAAGCAGGTTAGCCAATGACAGGAGATCAGCAATAGGTGCTGTTGTCCTGCATTCAGTACAGAAAGTGGTTAGTGATCAATGTAGCTCAGGAAAGGTAAGTATAATTGCATGCCCACCTACACCCTGCTGTGCATATAAGTCCTGCTTTCTCACTCTGTGATCTTAAGCCTACTCAATCACATCGCTTCCCCCAGTTACATGCCTTTCAGGTACACTCATCTATGCATTTCTTCAAATCCCCAACTATACCATCCACTTATTACTCACCTTCACCTTTATGTAATATCAAGTCTCCCCCTCACAATTACCCTCACTAAACAGACTCCATTCATTGGATAGACATAGGACATTCACTCGTGTGTGTCTTTCCCACCCTGTAGAAGAAGGAAGCATAGATTATTCAAGGAGATAGATTGAACTGGAGCAGATCATCTGCAAATCACACAGTGCACATCTGTAGAGGAGGACATATTGCAAAGGAAGTAGTGCTCTTAACCTGTCAGAAATAGGGAAACAGGGATGTTCCAGCTATTTGGCATTTAAATAAAATCTGCTCACATATCATATGGTGAATATGTTTCAACAGAAAGTGAAATGTAGTCATGATTAGAATAATTGCTTGCAACATTTTTACCTTGCCAGGACTTCACTTTTAATCTTTCATGGGATGTTGACATTGATTGGAAAGTTCAGCAAACATTATCCATCACTAATTGCCCTTGAATTGCATGATTTTCTTGTCCGCTTCAAAGATCCATTAAGTAATATAAAAAACATTAAGAAATATGAAAAAACACAAAGAAAGGAGAAGGAGTTGACCATTTGACTCTTTGAATCCTTACTCCATTCAAATCCATCATGGCTGATCCTCTATCTCCTCCTCATCTCAGTCTGAAGGTCTAGCATGTATCTTGAGGCTGTGACCCCTGAGTTCTTCAACATCCAATCTGTCAGAATTTTATACATTTCAATGAAGCTATTTTCATTCTTCTAAACTCCAGTCAATCCAGACCCAGTCAACCCAATCTCTCCTCATACAGACCTGCCACTCAGGAACTGGTCTAGTAGAGCCAACTCTTTTGCTGCAGATCTGGATTTGTATCTCGGTCAGATAAGGAAGGATGGCAAACTTCCTTCCCAAAAAAATCAATAGTGAATCAGAAAGCATTTTGCAACAATTAACAATAGTTCCATTAGTCAGCATTACTGAAACTGACTTTATAATCCAGATTTGTTAATTGAATTTTAGTCCATCAGCTACAGTGGAGGGGTTTGAACTTATATCCCAAGAGCTTTAGTCTGGGACTTTGGATTCATGTCTTTATCTTGCTGAGACCCTTCACAGATACAGCAGAAGTTAGTAGAAGTCACTAACAATGAGTCTTTAGAGGAGTTGGTGATATTGTTTTGAATGCCTGCCATGATTATAGAGATTGGAGACATTCACTGTGTTCAACCATGGACAGAGTGGCAGCACATTGGACTACCATAACCTCCAAATACTATGTTTTCAATACCACTGCACAGAGCCTGGATAGCACATGTTCATCATTGTAAGGATGAGAGATTGAGTCATCTAGACTCGAAACGTTTGCTTGCTCTCTCTCCATGGATGCTGCCTGACCCACTGTGATCTCCAGCATATTTTGCATTCAGTGACAGATTCCCAAGCCTCATCACTGCAGGTGCCCAGTGATCTCCACTAAATTCTTCTCTGAGCTGTGAAATGAATAATTGCAAAAGGAAGTTTTTGCATGCAAGTAGAGACTCCATCCAAATACGTCAATGTTTCAACCACTGCTCACCTCTCAGCCATGACCTGTTAAGTTACCTCACCTTCTAAAGGTCAAGTCCACCCCAGCAAACTCAGGCTCTGTCTTTGACAGTGTCCTCATAAGTTCCAAAACCTAGAGGATATCATCATGGGCACCTGAGCCATCAGAACCTGGTGTATGAATGCAGCAGGAAAAGAAAGAGTGATGCTTCTGATTGTGCACAAGCATGTGCATGGGTGCCTGACAAAGTGTTCTTTTGATAAGCCTTTGTTCACAAGTTACTTCATGAGAATGTTACTCTTTTTTACCACATGTCTGTCTTGCTGCTCTTGAATGTGGCTGGTAATAATCTTCCAACTAATTTTATGAAGTGTACAAGATATGAGTTTAAAGGGGCTAAAGGTGAATTCTCAGGTACTGGATTGTTTGCAGGACTCCTTTCTGTCAATGCCCTAGAGGGTATATGGAAGAGGTAAGAGTAGTTATTACATTTTATGATCACATGGCTTCACTGCTGAAATTAAAGGGAAACGTGCCTTAATAAGGGTATCCTTGTCATCCCAGTTAACAATGTTACCAATCTCCTCTTCTTCTTCCTCTTTGCCCTCTGAGAAATCCAGGAAGGGTCTGAACTCTTCATCTTGATCCTCTTGCAGGTGTAAATCTTAATGTTGTGTAAACCGTGATCATTCTGATCACCCTGCCTGATATGTATTGAAGAGCACTTCCAGATCTATCCAGGCCACTGAATTATACCTTGACTGATCCGTTCAATCATGTGTCTGCCGATGATGGTGAGCTTAGCAGTTCTAGCAGTGTCCATGGAGAGAGAAAAACAGTTAATATTTAACGCTTGATATGAAGTGAGTTCTGAAGGATTCATATCAGACTCATAACATTGACTTTGTTTTCTCTGTCCAAAAATTCTGCCAAATCTGTTCAATTCTTCCAATACTTTCTACATTTATTTCAGAATATTTCTGCTTTTATATAATAAGTGATGTTGTTTCCATTTTCACTCTATTAGGTCTCTCTCTGCTGGATCCCCCCTCTGACGGCCACTTATTAGCCAAAGCCTCATCTAGAATAACACAGTAGGACTATGGCTAACAGGTTGTTGAATGCCAGTCAACTGACCTCCAGTCTAGATTAGTATATACTGTGCCAATCTATGGACTGTAATAGTTCAGCACTAGTGAACAAATCCTTTCCTATGACAAATGACCTTTTTGGGCGAACTTCAGTTTTAAATGCAAGCCTGTAATTTTTCTTGCACATCTATTTTGACAAAATGGGAAGTGTAGCTCAATCAAAGTTCAGATGGATGGGCAGAATGAAGAACTGACATGCAGTTAGTTGTGTTGAGTCTTGAGCACAATAGTCCGTGGGGTACGCCTACTCTTTATTGGCATTTAGGGCCCTCTCGACTCTTTTTTTAACTCGTCTTCATTGAAATCTATCAACATATCCTTGTGTTCATTTGTTCCTCATGTGCTTACCTGGCTTTCCCTTCAAAGTGTCTATGCTATTTACCTCAATTACTCCTTATGGTAGCAGTTTCCACGTTATTACCATTCTTTGGGTGAAGCTGGCATTTCCTGATTTTTCTATTGGTTTCATTAGTGAAAATCTTACATTGATTTCCCCCAGCACTAGGCTCCTCATAACCGGAAACATCTTCTCCATGTCTATTCTATCAAATACTTTTATAATCTAAAAGAACTACTTAAGATCATCCTTCAGCTTTTGCTTTTTTCTCAAGATTCAGTCTCTTTTCTGATATTTACAATCTTTCCATCTTCTTTTATGCTTCCACATTAATTATGTGTGGACCAAAACTGAGTAAAATATCCATGCGTGATCCAACCAAGATTCTACACAAGTTTAGCATGACTTCCTTTGTTTTCCAATGCTGTGGTAGTGTTGATCTGCCTAAGGGTGGGTTTTCTGCTTATTCCTCCAAGCTTTATGGGTTTTGCATTTCCATCTTCACTTGATGGTGGAAGTCTTCCATTTTCAATTTCATGTTGTGTAATGCTATCATTCTCTTCTTTTCCCCTTGGTTTCTACCTTTCTAGTCTTCCTTCAACAAGCTCTCATGCCTTCCAATGTTACCAAACCCAACTTGTTGATTTTTCTTAATAATAAGCTCTAGCGATCTTTCTTCATCCACCTCCTAAGGACTTGTTCATTCCTGTCATGTTCATTCCAACAAATCCACTCCATCCATCTACAGAATCATATTTTGCAACGTTCAAATCAATAGATATTCATTTTTCTCAGGGCCCATGTTTCAGTTCCACACCCAAAGCCTTCAGAAATGAATCTCAGTGTTTAGGCTTTTATTTGTTTTAAAGTTGTATTAACATGATTTTCATTCATATAGTGCCTTCCATATACTTAGGACATCTAAAACAGCTCATAAAGTGCCTTTGAATTGTAGTTATTGTTGTAATGCAGGAAATATCGATTAGAAGTTCCAATGGTATAGCCATTGCATGATTTGTTAACAATCATCAACATACGTTACATACTATGTGGTCCATTAAAGATTTTACGGGCACTAACCAGTCTATCTGTATGCACGCAGAGTTGATTATCATGATTAAAGTATTTTTTAGGCTTCTCCAAACTCAGCAACCTATAAGTGACACTGAGAACACTCCATCAATGAAGAAAAAGAGCTCTAATTTGAAATGAAAGGTTAGGAACGTGGAAAAGTAGGAACTGGAGTAGGCCATTCAACCCCTCAATGAGAAATGGCTGCTCAGTGACCTAACTACAAATACCTGCCTTTGGCCCATATCCCGTAATACCTTTGTTTGACAAGAAGTTATTTCTCTCAGATTTAAAACTAACTTCAGTCAGCTTTTTCTGTGATGAAATGCAATTAATTGCTGCAAATTAATTAACCATTGTTCATTGCATTAAGCCCATTATTTATCCAGCCAAGATGTGTTTGGTGTCCTTCAAAAGGAAATAGTGTGGTTAGACCATGTGTTTGCTTTGCAATAACTTCCTGTGCAATAAAACAGAACATTCACTAAAAAAGACAGAATATTCTTCTCAAATCTTTTGGGAGGAGAGTTTCGCTGGCAAGGCCACCCCTAATACCTTGAACTGAGTGACTTACTAAGTAATTTCAGAAAGCAGTTGAGAGTAAAACCCATTGCTGTGGTCTGGAGTCCCTTATGGCCTGACCAAGTGAAAATGGCAGATTATCTTCCCTAAAGGATATTAGTGCACCAGATACATTTCAATGACACCTAATGATCGTTGTCATGGTTACCGTTACTATGACCAGCTTTATATTCCAGAGTTTATTAATTTAATTGAAATTTCACCATCAAGGTGGGCATGTTCCCACTGTATTATCATAGCCCTGTGACATCATCATTATGTGACCACTTTCTCATAAGTAAGATAGAATAAGTGACAAAATATTAAATCTTTTTTTCAGTTTGGCAGAAATATTGCACCAAGAGGGCAGTTTTTGTCAGCTGCACCTACAGTTCTTCTCTTGGATTGCACTGTTGAATGATATAGTACCTATAATACCTATATAAATCCTCTCATTTTATACAAAAACCTGCATTAAGTTTATGGTTTCTTTTAGTTTATCAAGTAATGTGCACCTCTTCAAATCTCTGCAATTTTTCAGAAGAAGAAAAGCCAAATCCAATTGTAAAGCAGAATTGGAAGGAATTGATAAATTACTGACAGGATTCAATGTATTCTTGAATTAAATAGATCATTATAATTTTGGCATATTCTTAGTTGATCCACTAAACTTCTGTATTTGTTTCCTGCTCCTAGAGGATGATGAACTTGTTTCTATATGCATCACCATTAAAAGGCAATCAGACATGTGGAAAAACCAAAGCAAGCATATGTTTAAACAAAATACTAACCCAGAACTCAGAAGTTAAAGCTGGGAGGCAAATCCTTAACTGCTTGATTGTCCAGATCTGCAGAAAGGTTGGGATTTAATGCCTTAAACAAGAAAATGTTCATTTGAATCCAATCAAATTAGAGCATGCTGCTGCAAGGAAGATGTAGCAGGCAGCAATAATTTGAACAGTTATGTAGCAAAACTGTGGTTCCTTTGAAAAGAAGAAGAACTGACAGCTCGAGTGGCAAAGATGATTCTTTAAGGAGACTATAATGTTTGTGACAGCATTTTTTACCGTATTGTCTGAGGCCATGTAACAGCCAAGCAAAACATGAGGCAAGTACCTGTCAGCCAGGTGTGAACAAAAATCTTTCATCGTTGATTGCTGATGTTAGTGTCAGAATGAAGCTGAGTCATTGTGTGCTTTATGTATGGAAACATTGTTCAACTGGGTGGGTATCAATACAACTGTTGAAATATGAAATGGATGTAGAACATAACACTCATAAATCTCTAAAACAAACCAGTACAAATACCTTTTGGGGAAATAGCTTTCAGGGTTTTTCTTCTGCATCCCTCTTTCCCCTTGCCATCTCATGGCCATGTCATCAGTCAAGTACTAGAGGTACAAAGCCCTGGAATTCAGTATCCAAATCCCTTAGTTATTCCCTCTTTGTCCTCCTTTAAGAGCTTACTTAAAATGTATTTCTTTAATTTAACCATTAATTGCTTTTCCTAATACATACTTCTTTGGCTCAGTTCCAATTTTCATTTTGAATTTTAAAGGTATTTTAAACAACAATGCAGCACAGCAGAGGGACATTCAGCCAATTTCACCTTCTGCTGGCTCATCAGTAGAGATACAGGACAGAATCTTCCAAGTCTCTGAATGACATGGGCAGTGATGGGAAAGTTTGGAAGATCATGTGACTTGGCCAGAGAGTAGCAAAGAGCAAAAATGCCCCATTTTCCAACAAAGTGGTGAAGGGTAAATTGGGATTCTCACCAGTGAATGGTGAGAGGCCTATTTACATAAATTAGAATGCATTATCATGTCACGATTGTCTAAACACAGCTTATGAATATGCAGTTTCTGATTCTCCCACCTGGAGGATAGAAACCAGAAGGTGACAATTCATGACAGAAAGTCAGAGCAGGTACCTGAAGAATCCAGCTTGCTGCTAGCTGCTCCGGACATTCATCATGAACACCAGACACTAACATCTAAGGGCATGCTCCACAGGCAGTGGCCACACACACCCACCCTCCCTGGATATTGACATTTGACATGTATCACCATCATCGCACCTTCATGTCACGTCTCCAATTCACTTGCAAGATGATTCTGCATTGCAATGCTGCATTTTGGAGTCTACTGACATCTCCCATTGGATTGCTACTGCGAGGGCACTTAATGCATAGAGACAGGCATCTGGCTCAGGTTCAAACAGGCTGCATCTCAGGACTGCTTGTTCGCTCTCGGAATGGCCATTCATTTTGTGTCAAATTTGATGCTTAAAGTATCAGGCCTTGCTTTTTTAGGCATTGCACTCTCAGCCAGATCTTAGAACTTCACATTACTTCTGAGTAGCCTTGCTGCATAATGTAGACACTTAGCCAGGCAGTCTGTCCTTGTGTTGGCATTCATCAGTTCAGGGGGTTGTCGTACGCCTTTCAGATTGCTACATCAATCTCACACCCGCTCCATGTGCCAGCAGTGTATGTGGCAAACACACTGCGTGTGCATCAACCCAATGGCCGTGTCTCAAAGTCAAAGGGGAGTAGTCCTCAGCCAAATAAAGTGGCAGGGCTTCGTTAGTCAGTATGTTCCATGTACAGCCAGTCAAATGTAGCGCTGATTTCAGCCCAGGGACTTGAACACAGTCACTTGACCACTACAGGCAGTCAGACTCTAGGATTCTGAAATACCACAGGTTGGGCAGTGAGGCCTTGGTCAGTCCTGCAGATCCAACGTATTCAGACTGGGCATTGGCACTACATCAGCCAGGGAGTCACAACATCAGCCAGGGAGTCACATGCATATCAGTCAGGGGCCCGGTCACCCATCAGTTTGGGGTCTCCACTGAAGTCAGTCAGGAGCTTGGGCCATAGCCAGTCCAGGGGGTTAGGTAGAGAAATTGAGGGATTCAAATCGAGAAATTGGAGGCAACAAGATGGGATGCAGAAGGGAGAAAAGTTGTGAAGGGGAAACATGCAACATATAGGGGAGTGGACACAATAATGCATGATAATTTAAGGACATGGTATACTGCAGGATGGAATTATTGATAGGCATTGGCTCCATGCATTCCACGTTGGGACTGTGTAGCACAATGGTGAGCATGACTAAACTGTAGGGCCAGGGCTCAAAAGGTAACATTGAGGACTGAAGACATGATTCCAAGTGGAATGTAGAAATATATGGAGGATCAGTATTGGTGAGCTGGCCAGGGACATCAGGATTAAAGGGGCACAGAGGTAATCCCTTCATTAGCAGGCTGAGCCTGAAATTCACTGTCCCAAGTGCAATCTGCTTTGTCATCCGCAACCAGATGTCTCTTAAAAGTGCATAATGATCACTGCAAATGGAAAATGGGTGCTTCAGTGGGCAGAGTCAATGACTTTTTTTCTGTTTGAATATATGGACATTGGGGAAAGATTAGTATTGACAGGACAGGGAAGCTGTGTGACTTGGTTATTAAACAGAGTGAGATGTTTGTGCACTGGTCCGTGCAATATGTCAGCGTTGCCAAATATGTGCCCTGAGCAGTTTAGTTTGTGGTTGCTCTCCCACTATGTGCCTGGTCAAATGTAACTCCAGGCTGCCCATGCATGACCAGGTGCATGGTTGGACTTCAAATACATCACTAACATTTGGGATCCCAAGATACCTCAGCAATGGCAAGTACTTCTACATACAGCGAATGGGAATATGGGATGAATGCAGTGACACAGGTGTGGTGCGTAGGTAATGATGTTTGGATGACAGTGTGAGAAAATTTCCTGGGCCTTGCAGAGAGAAATCCTCTGTGAACCTCACCAGAAATGACACTTATCAGATAAAGTTCAGCCTTTAAAATTAATCCCACTCCCTTCCTTTTAGTCCTATCCCCTCCCTCTTTTTCCAGAGGTTCATTTTCCTTTCCTCCAAGAGTTGTTTAATTCCCTTTCAAAAGTTATTTTTAAAGGTGCTTCCACTAACCTTTCAGGAAGTGCATTTCAGGTTACAGCAGCCCCTTTGAGTAAATGACGACATCTAATGTATCTTGCTTTCTCAATCAAAAACTGATTACAATTTTGAATACCACTATCAGATCTCCTCTTCAAATATACTTCTTTCAGAAGAACCACCAAATGTCTCTAGTATCTCCAAATAACTTTCATCCCTCATAATCCCTGACACATTCCTGTGTATTCCTTTGACACCCTGTCTAAGGCCTGGACATTCTTTTCAAAATGTGTGCCCAGAATTAATGGCAAGACTGCAGCTGTGGTCTAAGCTGTGTTTTGTAACAATTTAATACAACTTCTTTGTTCCTATTCTCTGTGCCTTGACTCATCAAACCAAAGATTCTTATGCTTTTTAAACAGCATTTTCACCCTGAAATATCTCTGCTCCTGCAACTCCTTTAAAATTCGACAATTTGGTTTTCAATATTTCTCCTCATTCTCCCCAGCAAAATGACTTATTTCACGCTCCTCTGACTTGAATTTCCTCTGTTATGTGACTGTTTTGAAATGAATCTGCATTGGTCCTCCCGAAGTTCATCACTATTCTTCTCAATTCTTAGTCAATTTCACGCTCACACTACCGCTAACCTTTTAATCCCATCAGCTTTACTTTTCATAAAATATTTATATTGTGGTTTTATCCTACAGTTTTTTGAAAGTCCATATTTCTATCAAATTGTAATCATTTATTTCTTTTCTTCTTCAAATATGGGATGTGGGCACCCCTGACATGGTTACAAGATGGTCATGACTGGGAGTTAAATATCCAGGGGTATCAAACTGTTCGGAAGGACAGACAGGAAGGTAAGGGAGGTGGTGTTGCTCTGATTTTTAAGGATGATATCAGGGCGGTAGTGAGAGATGAAATAGGTTCTACTGAACAAAATGTTGAATCCATTTGGGTGGAAATTAGGAATAGCAGGAAGAAGAAGTCACTGATAGGTGTGGTCTATAGGTCACCAAATAATGACATCGTGGTGGGGCAGGCAATAAACACAGAAATAGCTAATGCATGTAAAAATGGTACAGCAATTATCATGGGGGATTTTAATCTACATATCGATTGGTCAAACTAAGTTAATTCATGGCAGCCTTGAGGAGGCATTCATAGAATGCATCTGCGATAATTTCCTTGATCAATATGTAATGGAACCTACGAGGGAGCAAGCTATCCTAGATATAGTCCTGTGTAATGAGACAGGAATAATTAATGATCGCACAGTTAGGGAGGAGCGATCACAGTATGGTCAAATTTAAAATACAGATGGAGCGTGAGAAAGTTAAATCCAATACCTATGTCCTGTGCTTAAACAAAGGAGACTATAAAAGAATGAGGAAGGAGTTAGCTAGGGTAGAATGGGAACAAAAACTTTATGGTGGGTCAATTGAGGAACAGTGGAGGACTTTCAAAACAATTTTTCACAGCGGTCAGCAGAAGTATGTTCCAGTGATAAGGAAGAACTGTAGGAAAAGAGAGAGCCAGCCATGGATGTCTAAGGAAAGTATCAGATTGAACAAAAAACACATACAAAAAAGCAAAGAGTAATGGGAAACTAGTAGACTGGGAAATCGTTAAAGGCCAACAGAAAGCCACAAAAAAAGTTATAAAGAAAAGTAAGATAGATTGAGGGAATAAACTAGCTCAGAACAGAAAAACAGGCAGCAAAAGTTTCTATAAATATGTAAATTGTAAAAGAGTGGCAAAGGTAAACATTGGTCCTTTAGGGAATGAGAAGGCCAATTTAATAACTGGGAATGAGGAAATAGTTGAGACGTTAAACAATTATTTTGTGTCTGTCTTCACAGTGGAAGACACAAATAACATGCTGAAAACTAATGGCAAGAAGGTTATAGCAGGTGAGGACCTAGAAACTATCATTATCACTAAGGAGGCAGTGCTGGGCAAGCTAATGGGGCTAAAGGCAGACAAGTCTCCTGGCCCTGGTGAAATGCATCCCAGGGTACTAAAAGAGGTGATGGGGGAAATAGCAAATGCACTAGTAGTTATTTACCAAAATTCACTGGACTCTGGGGTGGTTCCCACAGATTGGAAAACAGCCAATGTGATGCCACTGTTTAAAAAAGGAAGTAGACAAAAACCAGGTAACTATCGGCCAGTTAGCTTAACTTCGGTGGTGGGGAAAATGCTTGAATCTATCATTAAGGAAGAAATAGCAAGACATCTGGATATAAATTGTCCCATTGGGAACACACAGCATGGGTTCATGAAGGGTAGGTCATGTTTAACTAATTTGGTGGAATCCTTTGAGGACATTACTTGCATGGTGGACAATGGGGACCCTGTGGATGTGGTGTATCTGGATTTCCAGAAGGTATTTGACAAGGTGCCACACCAAAGGTTGCTACACAAGATAAAGTTGCACGGTATTACAGGCAATGTATTGGCATGGATAGTGGATTGGTTGACCAGTAGAAAGCAAAGAGTAGAGGTAAATGGGTGTTTTTCTGGTTGGCGGTCAGTGGCTAGTGGTGTGCCTTGGGGATCAGTGTTGAGACCGCAATTGTTTACAATTTACACAGATGATTTGGAGTTGGGGACTAAGTGCGATGTGTCAAAATTTTCAGATGACACTAAGGTGAGTGGTAGAGCAAAGTGTGCAGAAGACACTGAAAGTCTGCAGAGGGATATAGATAGTCCAAGTGAGTGGGCAAAGGACTGGCAGATGGAGTACAATGTTGATGAGTGTGAGGTCATCCATTCTGGTAGGAATAACAGAAAAATGGACTATGTTTTAAATGGTAAAAAATTGCAGCACGCTGCTGTGCAAAGGGACTTGGGTACCCTTGTGTATGAATCGCTGAAGGTGGGATTGCAGGTGCAGCAGGTGATTAAAAAGGCAAACGGAATTTTGTCTGTCATTGCTCAAGGAATGGAGTTTAAAAACAGGGAGGCTATGCTGCAGCTGTATAGGGTCCTGGTGAGGCTATACCTGGAGTACTGTGTGCAGTTTTAGTCTCCTTACTTGGGAAGGGATATACTAGCACTGGAGGGGGTGCAGAGGAGATTCACTCGGTTGATTCCAGATGTTAAGAGGGTTGGATTATGAGGACAGACTGAGTAGACTGGGATTATACTCATTGGAATTCAGAAGAATAAGGGGAGATCTTATAGAAACATATAAGATTATGAAGGGAATAGATAAGGTGGAGGCAGGGAGGTTGTTTCCGCTAGCAGGTGAAACTAGGAGTAGAGAGCATCGTCTCAAAATAAAGGGAAGCAGATGTAGGACTGAGGTCAGGAGGAACTTCTTCACCCAAAGGGTTGTGAATCTGTGGAATTCCCCGCCCAGTGAAGCGGTTGAAGCTACCTCACTGAATGCTTTTAAGGCAAGGCTCGATAAATTTTTGAAAAGTAAAGGAATTAAGGGTTACGGTGAGTGGGTGGGTAAGTGGAGCTAAGTCTCAAAAAGATCAGCCATGATCTTATTAAATGGCGAGGCAGTCTTGAAGGGCCAGATGGCCTACTCCTGCTCCTACTTCTTATGTTCTTATGTCAGCATTTATTGCCCATCCTTAGTTGCCCTTGAGAAGGTGACGGTCAGCTGTCTTTTTGAACTGCTGCAGAATACATGCTTGCACGTTGACCCACAATGCCCTTAGGGAGTCAATTCCAGGATTTTGACTCAGCAACCAGTGAAGGAATGGCGATAGATTTCCAAGTCAGGATGGCGAGTGTCTCAGAGGGGAACATGCAGGTGGTGGTGTTCCCATGTATCTGTTGCTCTTGTCATTCTAGATGAAAGTGGTCGTGGGTTTGGAAGATGCTGATGAAGGACCTCTGGTGAATTTCTGCAGCACATCTTGTCGAAAGTACACACTGCTGTGACTGAGCATCGATGTTGGAGTGACTGAATGTTTGTAGACGTGGTGCCAGTCAAGCGGGCTGTTTTGTCCTGGATGGTGTTAGACTTCTCAAGTACAGTTGGAGCTGCAGTCATCCAGGCAAGTGGTGAATATTCCATCACACTCCTAATCTGTGCCTTGTAGATGGTAGACAGGCTCTAGGGAGTCAAGAGTTGAGTTACTTGCCACAGTATTCTGAGCCTCTGGTCTGCTCTTAGAGCCATTGTGTTTATATGATGAGTCTAGTGAGTTCTTGGCCAATGGTAATCCAAGGGTGTTGACAGTGGGAGATTCACTGTTAGTAATACCATTGAATGTCACGGGGCAGTGGTTAGATTGTCTGTAATTGGAGTTGACCATTGCCTGGCATTTGTATGGTGTGAATGTTACTTATCCAGGCCTTGTTACATTTGAACATAGACTGCTTCAGTATCTGAGGAGTCATGAATAGTATTAAACATTGTACAGTCATTGGCAAACAATCCAATTTCTGACGTTATGATGGAGGTAAGGTCATTGATGAAACAGTAGAAGACGGTTGGTCCCGAAACTCCACCCTCAGGAACTCCTGCAAGGATGACCTGGAGCTGAGATGACTGATCTCCAACATCCACAATCATCTTGGTATGACTCTAACCACTAGATAGCCATTGAGATAAAACGTTGTGGAGCTGGATGAACACAGCAGGCCGACCAGCATCAAAGGAGCAGGAAAGCTGACGTTTTGGGTCGAGGCCCTTCTTCAGAAATGGGGGAGGGGAAGGGGATTCTGAAATAAATAGGGAGAGAGGGGTAGGCGGATAGAAGATGGAAAAAGGAGAAGATAGGTTGAGAGGAGACAGACAGGTCAAAGAGGCGGGGTTAGCTAGGCAATTTTCTACATTGTTGGGTAGATGCCAGTATTGTAACTGTACAGGAGGAGTTTGGCTGAGAGAGTGACAAGTTCTGGATCACAAATTTTCAGTACTATTATCAGAATTTTCTCAGGGCCCATAACCTTTGCAGTATCCAGTGCCTCCAATCGTTTCTTGCAATCACATGAAAAGAATTGGATGAAGACTGGTATCTGTGATGCTGGGGATCACTGGAGGAGGCTGAGTTGGGTCATCTACTCAGCACTTTTGGCTGAAGGTTGCTGAGAATACTTCAGCCTTATCTTTGGCGCCGATGTGTTGAACTCTTCCATCATTGAGGATGAGGATGTTTGTGGAGCCTCCTCTCGCAATGAGTTGTGTAATTGTCCGATATGTCGTAGGACTGCGGAGCTTTGATCTGATTGCTTGGTAGTGGGATCATTTAGCTCTGTCTAACACTTGCAGCTTATGCTGTTTTGCATGCAAGTATTCCTGTGTGTTAGCTTCACCAAGTTGACACCTAATTTTTAGGTATGCCTGGTGCTATTCCTGGCATGCCCTCCTGCACTCTCCATTGAACCAGGGTTGATCCCCCAGCTTAATTGTAATGGTTGAGCGGGGGATATGCCAGGCCGTGAGCTTACAGATTGTGCTGGAGTACAATTCTGCTGCTGTTGATGGTCCATTGCAAATCCTGGATGCCCAACCTTGAGTTTCTCGATCTTTTGAAGCCTGTCTCATTTAGTTTGGTGTGAGTGCCACACAATACAATGGAGGATATTCTCAATGCGAAGGGACGGCTTTGATTCCACAAGGACTGTGCAGTGGTCACAGTTACTGATACTGTCGTAGAAAGATGCATCTGCAGCTAGCAGCTTGAGAAGGATGAAGCCAAATATGTTCTTCCCTCTTGTTTGTTCCTTGACTAGACCTAGTCCAGCAGCTACGTCCTTTCGGACCCAACCAGCTCAAGCAGTAGTGCTGCTGCAAGCCACTGTTGGCGGTGGGCATTAAAATCTCTCACCCAGGGAACATTTTGTGGCCTTGACTCCCTCAATGATTCCTCCAAGTGTTTTTCATTCATCTGCTGAGGAAGGATGGAACGTGGTAATCAGCAGGAGGTTTCCTTGCCCATGTTTAACCTGAAGCTATGAGACTTCATGAGGTCCAGAGTCATAGTTGATGACTCCCAGGGCATTTGCCTCCTGACTGTATATCACTGTACTACCACCTCTGCTGGGTCTGTCAAGCCAGTGAGACAGGATATATTCAGGGATGGTGATGGTAGTGTCTGGCATATTGTAAGGTATGATTTCATCAGTATGACTATGTCATGCTGTTACTTGACTAGTCTGTGAGACAGCTCTCCCAATTTTGGCACTAGTTTCCAGATGTTAGTAAGGTGGAGTTTGCAGGGTCGACAGGACTGTTTCTGCTACAGTGTTTTCCGGTGCCTTGGTCAATGTCAGGTGTTTCATCCAAAACTCTGTCCCAGTTGTTATAACTGAATAGCTTGCTCAGCCATTTCAGAGGGCAGTTGAAAGTCAATCACATTGCTGTGGGTCTGGAGTCACATCTAGGGCAGACCAGGTGAGGATAGCAGATTGCCTTCGCTGAAGGATGTAGTGAACTAGATGGATTTTTCCGACAATGGACAATGGTTTCATGGTTATCAGTTGATTCCTAATTCCAGATATATTCTATTGAATGAAAATTCCACCAACTGCACACCCGGATTCCCAGAACATTAGTTGAATTTCTGGATTAGTAATCTTGTGATAATACCTTTAGGCCATCACTAGTTGTGAAAAAGGCATATTTTGACGAAACTTGTTGTCTTGCACCCACCGGGACAGTTTGCAAGAATACAAATTAAAGAGGAAGACTAACTGAATGAGAGAAAAGTGCCTCTTGATTAGCAAGCGGACTCTGTTTGGTAGAGGTGTTGCTGTGAAGAACGGATGCAATAATGATAATTGACAGCTAATAGACAGGCATTGTTATATTTTAAGCCAAGCAGTTTGAATTGACAAGTCTCCAGCTATTTGGCACCTCCCATATATCAAGCAAATTAGCAATTTTTGAAAGAAAAACCTCCATGATCTCAAGCCTTACTTCTCGCAGTTACAAACATATTTCATCCAGACCAAGTAATCATTCCATGAGCACATTACTGCAGATGTAGGAATCTGTACTGAAAACAAATACTGGAGATCACAGCAGGCAGGTCAGGCAGGATCCATGGAGAGAGAGCAAGCTAACGCTTCGATTCTAGATGACTCGTCATCAGAACTGAATGAAGAGCTTGCTCTCTCTCCATGGATGCTGCCTGACCCACTGTGATCTCCAGTGTTGCTTGTTTCCAAGTGATCATTCTACTTTGAGTATTGCCAACCTGTTAGGGTCATGCACTTAATCTATTTTCAGTCTATCCAATAACACTACAAACTTGTTCTTTACCGTTCTTTGCATTGCAGGACGTAGCATCCTCCTCTCTACCGAAGACAGATACAACATATTCACATAGAAATTTAATAATAACGTCTGCCTTAACAAAATTATCTCTTCTTTGATCCTGAATTAGGTACTATCCTTTTTATTTGATGATGTGATGAATTCCTTTGTTGGTATTTAATTTATGCTCCAGGAACCAGTACTTGATGAACATCACAACATTCGGGGCACAGACTGTGCTGCTATATTTCCCTGTTCCAAAGTATTCATTACATTCATTTCTGATTAGCAATGGGTGGAGAGGCAGAGCCTGTTGCAAATATTTCAATTAATCACTCAGGACAGTGCATTGGTCATTAAAGAAGACTTTAAATGACCTCTTCAGTGAGAAAGGAAGCTTGTGTGTGTGTGTGTTTGTGCATGCGTGTGTATGTGTGCGTGCGCGCAACAGACACGAAGTTAGGCAGGACTGCTGTTTTCTGTTCTGCTAAAGTCCTTTGAAGTTGGGGCTCAGGGATGTTCCAGTGAATTCATTAGCTTTGTGAAGTGAGGACTCAGAGAAGTCCCAGAAGTTGTGAAAGGTAAAAAATATTCTGTATGTCACTAAAATTTCAATGCACCAGAAAGTGGGGGCTCAAAGCCCATATGGTGCAAGATTTGAAGTGCAGGAAATACATCCAGGGGCAGCATTAGTTTGGCGAAGTTAATTATTTTCGAAAAGCTAGAGTTATGCCTGTCAGTAAGTACTGGATTGTAGTTTCTGCAGCATCATCCCAGGAGAAGAAGGTGAGCCATCAAAACCTGAAAGTGATTGAGGCTGTCCATGATGGAGTCTTTGAAGGGAGTTTCAAGGCCAAGTGGTTAGAAGTAAAGAATCGTAATTCCTTCAGATGTTTAAATGTTGTAAAACTTCATGTAAAAATGTTGTATATCTTCATATTTTCTGTTTGTTTTTTGTTTGTGGACTGAACTGGGTAAAGAAGTGTTTAAAAGCCAAATATAGTGAAAAGGATTGCTGCACTTCTTAAAAGCTGGTTACCAACAATCATTGTAAGCACTTTTTATACTAGTATTTGCTCAGTGAGCAAGGGTTGGTGCAGGTGGGGTGGAACTAAGAAGTGTGAGATTGAGCCTGCAACAAGTAGCTGTTGGTGAGGGGGGTGGTGAACTAGTTGTCAATGACAAAAGTTTTCTGTCTGCCAACAACGACACTGTAATTCATTCCCAGGTAGCTGCATAGCTTATGGATGTGAATGTTTGGTCAGAAGGCGTCAGACCTCAGGAAAGGAAGTTATTGCCTTTTGCTCTGAAGTAAATACGCTACCAGCCTGAAGAAAGCATGTTCATTTTCCCTCATCAGTTGCTGTAGACTATGCTTATTAACCCATATGTCAGAGACTTTATAAGTGTGAACCAGTCACCCTGTGACTTCAGCAAACATGTGAAAGTGTCTGGAGAAGGATAAACAATGAGAAACATGACCTGACAAGCCAAAAGGATCATCTCAATGATCTCTGTGCATAGGAAAATTGAAATACCTTCCCAATCCTTCCCTCTGCCCATGATATTTGTGTTTTTTTTTGGATCCGTCTGTATGTGCTTGTCAGGGGCTCACATTTTAACTAATAGATTTATATGTCAATGGTTCATATTATTTATCTGTACCTAAAATCAATTTATTTGTAATTAATTACAATTCTTTTTGAGCACAGAAATCTATTCCATGCTTTCTGTCAAGCTAAGTCTATAAGATAGGTAAATTGTAGAATTTTGTATACTTTTCTAGAATCTTCAACTTCCGTGACAACTTCATGAAGAAGAGACACTGAACTTGAAATGTTCACTCTGTTTCTCTCTCCCCAGCTGTCACCAGACCTCCTGAGTTTCTCCAGCATTTTCTGTGTTTGTTTCATTTATGGATACTCTTTATTTTCTGCCAGACAACCAATCTTCAATCCATGCTAATATATTTTTTCCTGTAAACCTTTGATATGGTAACTTATCAAACGATTTCTGGAAATCCAAGTGTAATACATTTATGTGTTCCTCTCTATCCATCGTTACTCTTGTTACTGCTTCAAAGAATTCCTAAATGTTATTTTAAACATGACTTCACTTTGATAGAACCATGCTGATTCTACCCAATTACCTTACATTTTTCAAAGAATGCAACTCTTTAACAACTGATTAAAATCATACAGTCATACAGCATAGAAATGGACCCTTCGTCCATGCTGACCAAGTTTCTCAAACTAAATTAGTCCCACTTGTCTGCATTTAGCCCATATCCCTCTAAACCTTTCCTATTCCTGTACCTGTCCAAATGTCTTTCAAATGTTGTAACTGCACCTGCACTTACCACTTCCTCCGACTGCTCATTTCACATATAAATCATCCTCTGTGTGAAAAAGGTGCCCCTGAGGGACCTTTTAAATCTTTCTCCTCACAATTAAAAATATCCCCTCTAGTTTTGAACTCCCCAACTCTAGGGAAAAGACCTTTGCTATTCACCTTATCCATGCCCCTCATGATTTTTTGAACTTCCATACAGTCACCCCTCAACCTCCTACGCTCCAGAGAAAAAAGTCCCAGCTTATCCAGCCTCTCTTTCTAACTCATATCCTCCATTCCCAGCAACATCCTTCTAAATCTCTTCTCAACCCTCTCCAATATAAAAGCATCCTTCCTAAAGCGAGCTAACCAGTACTGTACCTAGTACTCCAAAAGTGTCCCCACTAAAGCCCCTGTACAACACCTTCTCCACAACATACATAAAGCTAATTGGCCAGTAGTTTCCAGTTTCTGAGATAACAAGCATGGGGCAGGATGAACACAGCAGGTCAAGCAGCATCATAGGAGCAGGAAAACTTGACGTTTCGGGCCTAAACCCTTCATCAGAAAAT
>JAHRHZ010000223.1:16734444-16764611 GCA_024137785.1 Ginglymostoma cirratum
GTTAACGTTTCAGTTCTGAGGAAGGGTCACCGGACCCGAAACGTTAACTCTGCTTTCTCCTCCACAGATGCTGCCAGACCTGCTGAGCTTTTCCAGCAACTTTATTTTTGTTCCTGATTTACAGCATCCGCAGTTCTTTTGGTTTTTATTGAGACCGAGAGGACGTTGCTATGTCCAACAAAGTCCATTAAAACCAAATTACAAAAAGCAGATTGATGTGAGTCACCTCGGGAAAGAGGAATAGATGAAGGCAAATAGACAGATGCAAGCCAAGAGGAGTTGGAAAATTACCTTGTGGTAATTTTCCAAAATTCACTGGACTCTGGGGCAGTTCCAGCAAATTGGAAAACGGCAAATGTGATGCCACTGTTTAAAAAAGGAGGTAGACAAAACATGGAGAATTATAGGCCAGTTAGCTTAACTTCTATAGCAGGGAAAGTGCTTGAATCTATCATCAAGGAAAAATTAATAAGACATCTAGGTGGAAATTGTCCTGTTGGGCAGATGCAGCATGGGTTCATGAAAAGCAAGTTATGCTTGACTAACTTACTGGAGTTCTATGAAGACATTACGAATGCGGAAGACAATGGGGATCTGGATTTCTAAAAGGCATTCAACAAGGTGCCGCACAAAAGGCTACTGCATAACATAAAGGTGCACAGTGTTATGGGCAATTGTATTAGCATGGATAGAGGATTGATTAACTAACAGGAAGCAAAGAGTGGGGATAAATGACTGCTTTTTTTATTGATGATCAGTGGCTAGTTTCGTGCCTCAGGGATCAGTGTTGGGACCGCAATTGTTTACAATTTACATCAATGGTTTGGAATTAGGCACCATGCGTATTGTATCAAAGTTTGCGGGTGACACAAAGATGAGTGGAAGGGTAAAGTGTGCAGAGGACCCTGAAAGTTCACAGAGGGATATATAGTTTAAGTGAGTGGGCAAAGGTCTGGCAGATAGAGTACAACGTTGATACATGTGAAGTCATTCATTTTGGTAGGAATAACTGTAAAAAGGACTATTCTTTGGACAGTAAAAAATTGCAGCGTGCTGCTGTACGGAGGGACTTGGGCGACCTTGTGCATGAATCGCAGAAGGTTGGTTTGCAGGTGCAGCAGGTAATTAAGAAGGCAAATGGAATTTTGTCCTTCATTGCTAGAGGGATTGAGTTTAAAAGCAGGGAGGTTGTATTACAGTGGTAGAGGGTGCTGGCGAGGCCACACCTGGAGTACTGCATGCAGTTTTTATCTCCTTACTTCCAAAAGGACGTACTGGCACTGGAAGGGGTGCAGAGGAGATTCACTAGGTTGATTCCAAAGTTGAGAGGTTGACTTTTGAAGACAGACTGAGTAGACTGCAATTATATTCAGCGGAGTTCAGAAGAATGAGGGGCTATCTTGTAGAAACATATAAAATTATGAGGGGGCTAGGTAAGATAGAAGCAGGGAGGTTGTTTCCTCTGGCAGATGAAACTAGAACAAGGGGCATAGCCTCAAAATTAAGGGGAGCAGATTTAGGACTGAACTGAGGCGGCAATTCTTCACCCAAAAGGTTGTGAATCTGTGGAATTCCCTGCTCAGTGAAGTAGTTGAAGTTTCTTTATTGAATGTTTTTAAAGCAAAGATAGATAACTTTTTGCCCAGTAAAGGAATTAAGGGTTATGGTGAGAGGGGGGATTAAGTGGAACTGAGGCCACGAAAAGATCAGCCATGTTCTTATTGATGATGGAGCGGGCTCAAAGGGCCAGATGGCCTACTCCTGTTCCTGGTTCTTATGTCCTTATCTGAAGGCAAAACCCTGTGATAGAGAGGGGAACATGGAAGAACTACAAAGTGGGAAATGGGACAGCAAGACAAAAAAGAGTAAGAATGACAGTCATGTTAAAGTGTGAGGAAGAATGCAGATCAGGTTTGTTGGCTGAATTTGTCTTGCGTTCCTGTTCAACATCACACACCAAAAAACAGAATGAAATCTGGGGTTGTTGAGGGACAGAACAGAAAAACACATGTTTTTTTTGAAAAGCTAATTGTTTTCAGGCTTTGAGGCTGACAGAACAGAAATCCAGTTAACAGCAGCTGTTGTGATGTTTTAGAAGGTAAAATTATATTGAATATTACATAGGAAGTGTGCATGGCGCATCTGCAAAGATTACAAATGGAAAGGTAGCTCCAATACTTGCACACTTCTATAACTTCATGTGCACTGAATTCTGGTAACTGTTCTATTTTATTACATTGTTATTTGAAAATGATTTTGTATGATTTGGTTGGCTCACTTTCAGTTTGTAAAGGGGATTTAATCCTTGTGTCACCAGACATAGACTGGGGACAATAGAGGAAATTGTGTATTACAGATCATAAGAACATAAGGTATAGGAGCAGAATTAAGACATTAGACCCATTGAGTCTGCTATCCCATTTGATTCTGGTTGCTATGTTTCTCAACCCCATTCTCCTGCTTCTCCCTCTAACCCTTGATTCTCTTACCAATAAAGAACCTATCTACCCCTGTTTTAAATGCAGTCAATGACTTGGCCTCCTCAGCCTTCCGTCACAACGATTTCTGCAGGTTCACCACCCTCTGGGTGAAGAAATTCATCCTCAACTCAATTCTAAGGTGTCATCCCTTTATTCTGGGGCTGTGCCCTCAGGCCCTTGTTTCTCCTACTGATGGAAACACCTTCTCCATGTCCACTGTGTCCGGGCCTCGGTATTCTATAAATTTCGATCAGATCCATCCTCACCATTCTAAACTGCATCAAGTACAGACCCAGAGTCCTCAAATGCTGCCCATATCCATGGGATCATTCTTGTCAACCTCCTCTGGATCCCCTCCAAGATCAGCACATCCTTCCTAGGATACAGGCCTAAACTACTCACGATACTCCAAACATGGTCTGACCAGAGCCTTATACAGCCTCAGCAATACATTTCTGCTTCTGTATTCTCACTGACTTGAAATGAATGCTAACATTGCATTTGCCTCCCCAACCATCAACTGAACCTGCATATTAACATTAAGAGAAGTATGAACTAGGCCTCCTCAGTCCCTTTGTTCTTCAGATTTCTGAAGCCTATCTCCATTTAGAAAATAAACCACTGAAAATTGCTTTACTTCTGGAGTATTTGGTAGTTAGTAAAGCTTATTATAGCACTAAAAACTCATAAATAACTAAATACACCAGTCCCTTTTTTGTGACATTTACCTGCACATTAATAGACTCCAGAAATTGCTGTCCAATTTATTCTACAAAAATGATATGTTTTGTCTCACCATTATTGTAATTGGAAAATCCTTGACATCATGTATAGATTTCGTAACAGGCAGAAGTTGTGCATTTCTTGTTGTTGTCCATGTTCAGAATACTTATGCCCTGAGTGAGTGCCCCGATTAAATACACCAGCAGCAAGCTTTTTGTGAGTTTTAAAATAAGTAAGATTATTTATTATCTCATGCTTGCCTCCGTTTTTCAGAGTGTAATTTCTCACACACTCATCTCTTATGTACTCAAAGATTTGATAAGGGTGAAATTTTTTTTAAAAAGCCTGTTACAGTCTAGAAGTCTTTGTTGTCTTTCATGGTGACCTGGAGTTTCTTGGTTGAACGTGATGCCTTAAAGTGAAAGTTTGATGAAACAAAGGATTTTTAGTAAATTGTGAGGGTTCATTTAACTGAATTTCCAGGAGATTGGTTCCCAGGTAAAATAAGGGTTGGAACAGGCTGGAGCCAGTCCATCTCTTTGATCGAGGCTGTCAGTTTCAAGGTATTGTTAATTATTACCTTAGCTGCTTGAATGACTTATGGGTAGTTTGATGCATTCAGTGGGACTCTCCTTTGTCTGCAAACAGCTTCTGGTGAATTCAAAAGCACACAAAAAAAAATAGTTTGATCAGCATGTGACGTTCATACGTTCAAATTCTTCCTTCTAAACAATGGACAGTGTGTATTTCTGTTCCAATCATTCTGTGTTGCTATTGACACCACGAAAGTCAGCCAGCCTCATTTAGATGAAGGAACCCATCATAATACAATGGAAAGTCAATGGGTTATATCCAGCTTCATCAAATACACAGTGTGTGTTTCCTTTTGCTCATTTAGTGGGTGATTTATATTTTCATTAGATTATTTGTGAAAGTTATTAAAACTTAAACTTCTGGCTGTTTGCTCTCTTTACTTACTGAAGGCTTTGATTTATCTTTGTGGTAGATTTCCCTGGACACCCTTCAGCCCCTCTCTCTTTGATATCTTGTCTGAATGGACAGTTGTATATCTTAGCATTGCATTTCAATGTAATATTCAACCCTAGATGTATGTCATGCAGTTGCATAAAGTGCACACTGAGGAACATCTCCAAAAGACATTTTCATTCTTATTTATAAAATTTGGGAACTGTTTTCCACCAAAGTGGTTTATTTCTTCTGGTGTGGCTGCCATCTTTTGCCATTCGTGTTTATACCTTCTGCACTTGCCACAACAGGGAGCATGAACGGAAGATGAAGTGAAGCGACACTTTTCATCAAGTCCCAGGAATACACAAGGCTATGTATATGGTCTAATATGATCCTAATATCCTAACTGAACATTTTAACAGCTGGAAGTTGCTAACCACAACAATACTAAACTACAAAATCCATATGGCCTGGATGGAACAAAACTACAATTCCCAAAGTACTTTTCACCTCGATGGCAAATTAATTGCAAAGTAGTGCCAGACTAAACAGGAAAAGTGCCTTGCGCTAAATTAAAGTAACAATACATTACTGTGTGCACTGCAATGACTTCAGTCCTCACACAGAATGAACTTAAACCACGGCACCACTAACCTCACCTCCCCACCCCACCCCACCACTACCGCAGCGTACTAATGTTACTTTGTAACCTTGCAAACTCCTTGCGTTCAACTTCTATCAGTTACTAGCACACAGTATAGAAACAGAAAGCAAAAACTATACTGGATCACAACTTTCTGTTTCTTTTGTTGTTCTTATTGATTCTTTCCTAAATTTCTTTTCCATCTACCACAAATGCCTGTCAGCAAAATAAGAAAATGCTACAGTTTGAAGCAGGTTAGTCAGCAACTGGGTCAGAAAGAGAAGCTCATGTTTCTGAACTGACCCTTCTGATTTGAGCTTTTCAGCTAAAGCTGATCAAGGAGCTAATTGTTGATACATGTTAGTAACTACAAATAGCTCATCAGACTGCTGCTGTTGGTAAAGAATGACTCAGTCAGCTGGTTGAAAGCAATATTTAATACGGTCATTATTGTGAAAGCTGAGAGGTTGAAAATGCTTTCAATTTATCTCCACTTACAAAATTGACCAAGCGAAGGTCAGGAATGACAGACAAGCCAAAGATTCCTTCACATTGCCCTAACAATGTGACTTAGCCTCAAGGTTCAGAAATCACCACCCATCCCATTGGACTCAGACATTTGCTTATCCTACAATTTCAATCCTGGTGGCCTCATTGAGTGAAATTGTTGAATTTGCACCAATTAGTGTCAAATTTATGAGCAGTTTAGTGCTGTGCACTCATGCCCTTTGGGAATGGAATTGTGACTGCTGGAACTCATTTCATATTGTGCAACACAACTAGCAGATCCTCTAAGCCAATTGTTTGAAAGTAAAACACAGACTTTTTACATGATTGATTTCCCCAATAACTGGACCGAACACAAGCAAAATAAATTGCACTGCTGGTCCTCAAATTACAAAAGTGCTCACTTAGTAAACTAAAGTTGGAATCTCTTGTGTACCTTACCAGAAGCCTCATTCACATTGGCCTTTAGGGATTAGAATGTAACTTCTCAATGAAATACAAAGACCCTGAAAATACACCGTGTGATATACTTGAATGATTTTAATGTCTTTAATTATATCATTTAACCTCCATTTTAATAGTCAACAATTGGTTTTAAGTCGGTTATTGCAGTAAAATAGTCAAGAATAGAATTTTATGCAAACGCATATATTACTATCACAAGACACACTTGCAAACTGAAAAATTTCAAATATTAAACAAAAACAGAAATTAATGGAAAAAAAACTCTGCAGGTCTTCAGCATCTTTAGAGAAAAAGGAAAGTTAATGTTTTGGGTCCAGTGACCCTCCTCCCCATTCTCTCCACAGTTGCTGCCAGACCTGCTGAGCTTTACCAGCAAATTCTAGATTTTTTTCTGATTTCCAACTTTTGCTGTTCTTTAATTTTTATGTCAAATATTAATCACGCCTCATACAAGGTATAGAATTTTTACTCAATAAGTTAGCATTTTCAAAACAATATCAGTTATAATATTATCTAAAGAAATGAAAATTGGTCCTAAGAACAATTGGGCTTAAACTGCAAAACTGGATTCCATTAAAAATCTATCCCTGTTTTGGGGTAAGATGAAAAAAAAATGCCATAGACCTGGTTTTTCATTAGGTAAATGACTGGTTGTGGTTTAACCTGAGGGTCACCACATATCAGGCAATGGGAGAGATTGAGAGTCCTTGCTGCTAGCCTTAGCCATTATAGGACTTTAACCCCAGTTCTTAGTATCACTCTGCATTGTAGGTTAGCCATCCAACTAATTGAGCTAACTGCTCCATTACAAGTGCACCTCTCAAAGTGCTAAACATACAATCTCTTTCTGTAGTTGATTCCCAGCTGATGTTATTACTGGATAAGTCAGACTCCAGACTGAAGTCTGGCTTGATGGAACATTTTATTTTAGCAAGGTGGTCTTCCATTGAAACACAAGCATGTGATGTTGCAGACTTGTGTTAACAATAAAATAGTAATTTATCATGCAATTAAAAATTATGATAAAATAGAATAAACCAAGCTACTTTATATATAATGCAAGTATTAAAGATTTCAAAGCACACACTAAACTATAATCCCAATAACCCCAACAGCACTCCTTTACAGTATTCACATCAGAGAGAACCTCCTTCTCTATCACTTCTATGGGGCTTAACTAATGCTTCAGTTTTTGTTCTTGAGAATCTAATAGTCATCTCCTTGAGCCTTCATGCTACTGAGCTTAGATTTGTTTAGCTTCACATAACCGCTTCATAGTTTTAAGTGAATACTTGTGGAATGAAACTTTAAAACTAAACTCCTTGCACTGAGTTAGCTCATTTCTTAGCAGTTGTAAATTAACTAATTTGTTCAAAAAAAAACCTGTTTTACACATCCAATATCTACCAGGCCTTCTGCAAACTGAAACCAAAAGGGCATTCCAAGTTATTGGTGTTTCTCTTAAGACAAAAAGAACACAATTCTGGATTCTTCTAACTCAAACCTGAAACACTACCCTGTTTATCTTGTCCATTCATAAAAACTCTCCCAATGTAAAAGAAAATGCCTATTAGCCTCCAAAAATCTACACATTTTAAAAGTAGCATTCTTCCATTTGAACCAGAGATGAGGATGAATTCCTTCTCTCAAAATGTTGTTACTTTTTTCAATTCTCCATAGAGAGCACTGGAGGCTGGGTCACTGAATAGAATGAAAGTTCAATCAGATTTATGATTTACAACAGGGTCAAGAGTTGCAGGACAGTGGCAGGGAAGTGGAGCTAAGGCCAGAATCAGATCAGCCATGATCTTATAGATTGGCAGAACAGATCATATGGGCTAATGGTTTACTCCTGCTCATACTTCTTATGTGCTTACAGTCTTAAAATTTTGCTTAAGCTGTGTCTGTGGGCATTATTGCCTTTTTTTGACCAGTTAATGCTTACACTCAGTAGGGGCGAAAGGTAGCTGACACCAATACGTGGGATGGCATATGATTGCAATGCCACTTGTTCTGCAGCCTGACAGTACGTAGATGAGATGCTGCAGGGAAGGGAAGGAGTCCAAAGAAGGAGGAGGAAGGATGTCTACAAAAGGCTATGCCGTCAAGGGTTTTCAGAGAGCACTTCTCTTTCCTCACCTGGCTAATAAACAATGCCGGAGGCAAATTAGGTTCAGCAAGAGGACAGTTACTGCACAACACCACCTCCATCAAACCTGGTGCTTCACACCAGGGTGAGTACAGTGCTGCTAGAGGCAGAAGATCACCATTGTCCTCAAGTATATTGGGACCATGCCTTCCAGGTAAGGGCAGAAGGCATTTCTGAAATTTCCCAACATGCCAACCATCACAGTATCTGGGAGATGATGTGGTTTTACACACTAGATGAAGGCATTTCATCATGATCTCACTCAGGAAGAACAAGTAGGATGAGAAGTTGTGCCCCTTCACCAGGAGAATAGTATTCCAATTGACACTGGGTGGCATCACCCACAATGACATGGCTCTTTGGGTCCCCCTGGTGTCAACAGAATGTTATGGAAATTGTAGGGATTACGTTTGATAAATGGTTGGTATGCGACTACACCAAGATCTTCACTTTTCTGTATGCCCACTGTTTTGGCAGCAATCTAGTGTATTTATGCTGTGCCAGTCACACCTACTTACTGCCTTCAATCCCTGGAAGAACCAGTGGTTAGTTTTTTTGAGGACAAACACTGCCTTTTTTAACATAAGGCTGATGGTCCTCTTCCACCAGCTCGCCACATGAGCTAAGCCAGCCTTCAATAAGAATCATAGGGCCACTTGGAGCTGTGTTAATGAGCCTCCTTAAAAAACAGTTCCACTCCCTTCTGCAGACATGACTTGAGGTCATCCTGAGGAAATATTGCCTCACTCTCTCTTGCCACTATGTTGATACTGTCTTATTTTTGGAGCCTCCCCATTAGGCAGATGCTCGGTTTTTATTTGCCTTGAAATTGTCTGCATCAACTATCCTCATCCTCGACTGTTCTTGTGTTGACTTTGAGAGGGACAGACTGTCTTCAAGAGCAGAAGGTTAGCTAGCATATATGTTAGACTTGCATGGCTTTGGGCTCCTTACTGTCTGTACAGCCGCATGAGTCAGTCTGGGCTACATTCTACAATCATGAACATGTGAAAACAGAAAAGAACCAATGTTTGAACAGATCATGAATCATGAACACCAAGCCTTGGTTATCGCAGAGAGAAATGTTTACCTCATTGACTTGAGGCAAATAACTTAGATGCATTTTTTCTTTATTCTTTATTCTTTTATGGGATATGGGTGGCACCAGCAGGCCAGCGTTTGTTGCCTGTTCTTAATTGCCCTTCAACTGAATGGCTTGCTAGGACCAGTTCAGTGGACAATTAAGAGTTAACCACATTTAATGGAGTAACCTATGGGCCAGACCAGGCTAAGATGCCAGAATTCCTTCCTTCACGGATATTAGTGAACTAAATGGGTTTATGTGACAATTGACTAGGGGTTCCTGGTTACAAACAGGGTAGCACATTTAATGTAAATCTAAAGGTCTAAAAATAAAAGAAAATATGAAGGAAATAGAAAAGTAGACCGAAAGTCTGAGATGAGGCAGATGGAATTGAAAGGCAGTCATGTGGAGTTTAAGCAGCAATACAGACTAATGGTATTGGAAACTTGATTCTGTATCATGTATTCTATGTAATTGTCTGTAATTATAACTGTGACTTCACTCCAATAATATGTAATTGGCTTTGGGACGTCCTGAGGGTATAAAGCGGCCACATAGGCACACTCTTTCTTTTTCCCTTTTTCTTTTATCGTACTATATTTTTAGTTATTTGGTATCAAATCTTTTGACATAACAACCCATGAATGGAAAATGGAGCAAAGTCAAACCGGTATAAATGAATAATTTACAGCTCACTCCCAATGGAGTAGATAATGATATTCTGTGCCTCAGTAGTAGTCAGTGCATTAAACTGCCTGTTGTTACTGCTGTTATTTTGTGGTGACAATTATTATGTGGAAATTTGACAGAACTTCTTCAGCATTGAAACAAAATTGAAAGGATTTTTTTAACGTTCACAAAACTTATATTTTCTGTCAAGTATAATTCCATCATGTTATTCTGCATGGTATAACCTTCAAGTTGTCCATTTGTGTTTTATGAGCAGAAGGAAGGGATTTATCTTTTTTCTACATTGGATGACCCTATTCCCAACATTACAATGAGGAAAGAAGTGTAGTGCTGACAAATAATGTGCTGTGTGTTCTGATTGCATGATAACTTAAGGTTATGTGAATTAGAAATGATTATTTAATTGTCATGTTACACTAGTGATTCATTCAGAATCCTTGTCAATCATTTTGCATTTCCAACATGTCTGTGCTGTCTTCTTTTCGTTCAAATTTTAATGGTTTCATGTTGATAAATCTTATTTCTTGCCATGATATTGTCTTGATAGATCCCAAACATTGTCAATTATTATTCATTTTTGTATAGCGGCAACATATTTTTTGCTTCACAATGATACTGTGTGTGGGTGAAAAAAATGTCTTCAATTTATGGTTCAGATTTGTGTACAAAACCGTTCAAGGACGTGTCATCCTGCATCAAAGGAAATAATTGCAAATGCAAAGAGGAGAATGGGATCTTTTTCCACTAAAATGAAGCAGTGGGGATATAGTAAATGGGAGTGTTTAAGATTATGAAAAGATAGATAGAAGCAAAAAAGTAAAGTATTAAATATTGCACTTCTGAAATAAAAATAAAGTGCTGAAGAAGCACAACAGACCTGGTAGCATCTACAGAGAGAAAGAGAGCTAACAAATCAAGTCTACTATGACCTTTCTCTCAGATGGATAGAAACACCCTGCTTTCGATAGTTTGTAGCTTAGTGAAGATTCACTTAGCTGCTTCCTGGGATCAGGGGATTATCTTATAAGGAAGGGTTGTGCAGAATGTGTCTGTTTGCATTGGAGTTTAGAAGAATGAGAGGTGATCTAATTGAAACATACAAAATTCTTCAGATGCTTGACAACGATGTTTCCTCCCATGGGAGAATACACTGGGGAACATAATTTCTAAATAAGGATTAAGGAAAGAAATGAGGAGAAATTTCTTCTCTGAGATGTTTGCTAATCTGTGGAATTATCTTTCCCAGTAAGCAGTGGTGCCCAGATCATTGCAGGGATTCAAGTTTAGGCTTAACCAATTTTGAGTCATGAATGTGAGTCAAAGGCTGGGGGAAATGGTGATAAGGCTACAATCAGGTCGGCTTTTTATCATAATTTATTCATTTACAGTAATTGAGCATCACAGTCTAAGCCAGCATTTATTGTCCACCCTTAACTGCTAAAGGGGCAGTTAAGAGTCAACCATAGTGCTGGGGTCTGGACTCCAGATAAGGTAAGGACAGCATTTACCCTTCCCTAAAAGATATTAGTGAACCGGATGGATTTTACCTGACAATCAGCAATTGATTCAAGGTTGTCATTAGACTTCTAACTCCACATTTTTGTTGAATTCAAGTTCCACCATCTGCTATTATGGGATTCAAACCCAGATCCCAAGAATATTATCTGGGTCTCTGGATTAATACTCCAGTGCTAATACCACTCAGCCAATACCTTCCCATGGTTATGATCTTATTGAATAGCAGAGCAAGCTTGAGGGGCTGAATGGCCGACTCCTGCTTTTATTTCTTAAGATCTTATAGAGAGGTTTGGACTTAGGGGCCAGATCAACCAAGGTTAACCACAAAAATTTTAGAATAGTGGGCAGGAGAAATGTTTTTAGAGAGTAATGAGGCTGTTGAATTTGTTTTGAATGTGTTGTCAATACTCAGGATTAAGTGGTGGTCTGAAAGAAAAGGATCTGAAGAGATCAGGGAACAAAGTAGGGAAAGAGGATTTGATCCTGGGGCTGAGTAAATGTCAGACAGGACTGATGGATCACGTTGCTTGTTTCCACGTTGAAAGTTCCATGTTTCCCTATCTCTCCCACAGCACCTTCACATCAGCTGCAAAATTGTTGGTGCAACAAGTACAAGGCATGTAAACTTTAGCTGGCTGTGACAATCATTTGCCTTCATTTGGTGCCAGTTACTAGTGCTCTGCACAAATGTTAAGAATGATCCAATCCTGCTCCACTCTGAAAGCAAATACATCTCCCAAATGATACGCCAATGTACATAACCACTAAAATCCCTTCTCCATTTGTGCTAGTCACTTCTGGCAATGTATTACAGCTTCTGAATAAAATATATCTCTATGCTTCCTCACAAGTGAAGAACAAATTTTGTGCAGTGTGTGGAAAAGAAGCATTAAAAATTGTTAGTTCTGGGTGTAGAAGTATTACAGAGGAAGGGAGACCAATGAAGTATTACTAAAATGACGTTGAATGCTGCCATCTAATGGTTATTTAATATATAACATATCTGCGTTCTGATAAACCTGTTTAATTGGATTTACTGCAGGCTCTGTGCGCACTGTGACATTTGTACTACAACTATTCTTGTTTCTAATTTCCTGATAATTTACCTACAGAGTTTTCCTCAAGATGGAGTTTAATCTGGGTACATGTGAGGTACTGCACTTTGGAAGATCAAATGTTAAGGAAAAGTGTAGACTTCATGGTAGGACCCTGAACAACTTTGATATACAGAAGGATTTTGGGGTTCAAGTCTATAGCTCCCTGAAAGTGGCCATGCAAATAGATAGGGTGGTAAAAAGGTGTATGGCATGTTTACCTTTGTTGGTCGGGGCTCTGAGTACAAAAGTCAGGATGTTATGTTGCAGCTTTATAAGACTTTGGTTAGGCCACGCTTACAGTATTGCATTCAGTTCTGGTCACCACATTACAAAAAGGATATGGAAGCTTTGGAGAAGGTGTAGAAGAGGTTTATCAGGACGTTGACTGGATTAGAGGGTATGAGCTACAAAGAGAGGCTAGAAAAACTCAGGTTATGTTTTCTAGAGCAGTGGAGGCTGAGGGGAGACTTGATACAAGTCTATAAAATTATGAGATGCATAGAGTTTACAGTCAGAATCTTTTCACAGAGTTGCAATGTCTAATTCTAGGGGACATGCATTTATGGTGAGAGGGGAAAGTTCAAAGGAGATGTGAGGGACAAGTCTTTTACACAGAGATTGGTAGGAGTCTGGAACACACGGCCAGAGGTGGTGGTGGCAACAGAAACGATAGGGGTGTGTAAGGGATTTTTAGATAAGCACATGAATATGCAAGCAATGGAGGGATACGGATCTAGGGCAGGCAGAAAGGATTAGTTTAATTTGACATCTGTTTGGCACAACATTGTG
The DNA here is from genome assembly GCA_024137785.1 of Ginglymostoma cirratum. Classification (NCBI taxonomy): domain Eukaryota; kingdom Metazoa; phylum Chordata; class Chondrichthyes; order Orectolobiformes; family Ginglymostomatidae; genus Ginglymostoma; species Ginglymostoma cirratum. The sequence goes on from JAHRHZ010000223.1 coordinate 16,747,559, forward strand.
GGCCGAAGAGCCTGTTCCTGTGCTGTATTGTGCTATGGTCTACTTTCTTGCTTTGCATAATACCAGACTTTTAATTGTTCTTATACGCATTTAGATTTTGAAGCAGACAATATACATTGAAGAATATATAAAATACTAGGAAAACTTGGCAGGTGTGGCAGCTTCTGTGGACAGAGAAACAGATTTAATATTTCAGGTTAAAAACTTTTTACTGTAATTCTAATTTATCAAAATTTGAATTTTTCTAAGAGCAACAAGAAGAGGGAAATCACTAACTGTCAGTAAATCAGTGATGCGCACTTGGCTGAGATGTTTTCAATTCCTATTATAGTAAGTTTAAGCAATCCCTTTTACAACAGCCGAGAATTTTTTTGGAAATGTACTGGTAAACAGTTTGACAGCACAATGTACAGCAGTACTTTAAATGGATTAACTGTTTCGAAATAAAAATAGAGTTTGGATACTTCACAGCAATTATTGTCTGGAGTGGTCAGTGTTTTAAGTTGATTCTCGAAGATGCCGAGTAGAAACATTTTCCAACTAAATATTGGGAAGGGCATTCAGTTGCTATTGGAAAATCTTTGTAAACTTGAAGTGATTCGAGTAAAAAACAAACTTTGATCATGTCCTTTCTAGCACCAGGTTCAGAATACTCAACAACCCTACCCTCAATGACCTACCTTGGCTCCTAGCAACAAGCCTCAATTTTAAAAATCCCATCCTTGTTTTCACATTCCCCTCTATAGTCTTAGAGCTTCTCTATCTGTCAGCTATTTCTACCCTTGTAAGCCTCTGAAATATCAAATATCCTCCACCTAAGCTATGGAATTTCCTCCACAAACCTCTCCAGTTCTCTGCTGTATGTCCTCCTTTAAGGTGTACGTTGAAGCCTATCTCTGACCACTTTTGGATCATCTGTCCAAATAGCGTCTCACATGGCTCAGTGTCAAATTTTGCATCATAACGCACCTGTAAAATACCTCAGGACATTTTACCATCTTTAATGCACTATATAAAAGTAACTTGTTGCTGTTGCTGTTACCTTGATGATTCCTTCTGGATAATCTCACTAAGCTGAATGGAAATAGCGCAGAATGATGGGTGTTGATAGATGTTAAGCTGAAAACAAGTTTCAATCCTATTGTTTTCTTGTCAGAGCCTCACTGTGGCTGACAGCACAGCTCATTAAAGGTGGGGTGCTGCCAGTCCAAAATGTTACAATGAACTGGCCTGCAACACAAAAAAAGCTTATATTTATTTAAACAAAATGTCATTACTGCAAAATGTTCATGGTAAATTGCCCCCAAAAGCAATATGTTCAATATGGAAATGATTTGCTCTTAAATAATTCAAGGAATTAATTCGTAGGCAGAAATGAAAGTACAAGATGTGATATAAATAAATAAATCATTACTGAAGAGATGTGTTATGACAGCATTAAAAATGCAGTCAATGATCTGTTAAGTTTTGTGCTCATAAGGGAATAGAAAAGTTAAGAAGAGAAAAGAGCACTTTTCTTAGCTTCTTGTCCCATATTCTATTATTTACTTCATTTTAATATTTTGCTTTGTTCTTTTTCTTCCCCTATATGGGTGTTAAGAACATCAATCTTTTGATTTTCATGTGCATTAATTTCTGTTCCTTCAGAACTTGGAATGTATTATTTCATTCAAATACTTTGATAAGAAATTAATAGTTGCTAATCAGTCACCCAGAACCTTACGTTGTACGCAACCATGTACTAATACGGTAATGATAACTGATGCAGACTGTTTTAGGTTTGAAAAGGCACTTGAAAGATAATAATAGCATGGGACATGTTTGACAATCTTTTATTTCAATCAACTCATGTCCCACCCATCCCTGATGAAAACACACTGAATATGTTGAATCACCATTAGTACATAAACTCTGGAGATCACTGCAGTTTCTCATCCATTTTCATTCTATTGACTGAGGGGATTACGTTAAAATAAAAAGGTAAAGTTGCTATGATCCTAGAGAACCGTAGGGCTGCTCTCTCATTTGAGAGTCAACTGGTGGTGGTTTAACCTGAGGATCACCATACCTCAGGCAAGGAGAGAGGTTGAGAAGGTGAGTTCTTCGTGGTATCCTTAGCTGGTGAAGGAATTGAATCCTTGTGGTCGGCACTACAACCCAGCTGTCCAGCCAATGAACTAACCAACTCCTTTCAAGTAAGCTCACAGTCCATTGACCAATATGACACAATTCTAGCAACTGTTACAATGTAACAAAGCCCTTGAGCTGATCGAAATAGGATGAACAGACAGATGTCTCAAAGCTCCCATGCCAGAATAAAGTGCAGCAGAATATTTTAGAAAACGTTGGGAATTACAGATGATTCTCACATGGAGCCTTTCACTCCATAACATCAACTAATTAGACGGTTCAATTCAACAAGCTTAGCTGCCTTTATTTATCATCAGCACCACAGAAACCAAATAACAGTCAGAATGAGAAGGAGAAACATAGGTTGATAATTATGAGTTGGACCTGACAAATGGTTACGTTGATTCATCGTTACCTTTGTGACATGTACTGTCCTTCTGTGCAGTTCCCACATCTGAGATTTCTTTCACCAATAATTTTAATTAATTGTTCTTATTTATTTTTGATGTTTAGTGCAACTGTGCAATGTATTTTTGCTCGTGGTTATTGTAAAGCCTTTCTTGCTATTAATATTATGATATATGTTGAATTAAATCAAGAATGCCATAGTTCAAAATTCATGAATGTTGCTGAGTCTTTGGTGGTAATGAAGACATTTTGACATGTGAAATAAACTCAATGGACTCTACATTGAATAGGCTCTGACTACAGGCTACCCATGTTTGGGAGCATCTATTTTATGTAGAAGCTTTGAGGTTTGCAAAAGGTCTTTCATCTGCTGCCCTCTACTCCTGGTAGACTTTTGCAAGTTGTGGAAACTAACAGACAGCTGTAGAATTGTAACAGCCAAATAAAATGAACCAGCAATTAATCTGTGGTTCATCATCTCTTTCAATAAACCTGATGGGTTGGGGGAGGAATGGGTGTTACAAGTGGATAAAAGGATTGAATTGTCTCACTTTTTTCAACCTCATCAGTCAGCCCGAGCAAAGAATTTATTTTCTTTTTTTTTAACACACAGCTATACCTCAGTCCAATTAAATGCAGATAACTAGTTCACCAGAAACAAACAAGGGGACAATTTCAAGGTTTTCTAGAGTGAAAGGAACAGCAATTTTATTATTTGTTAACCTCAATGAAATTTAAAAAGACAAAACATCAAACACATGCACGCAAACACAAGTACAAAGTTTAAAAGGGAAGAGTGTCCAGTATGAAACATAAGATAAAGAATATACAGTTTAAAGTCATTAAGATGTTCTTGTGGTGTTATATTTTAACCTGGGACCACAATTGGTTAGGAATGCTCTGGGTCAATGTCAGCTGTGAATGTTGCATATCTTTGAGTCTTTCCTGTGGGAGTTATAGAGTAGAAAGACAGAGAGAGAGCTTTCTTTAGTTCCGGTGAGAAATCCACGTTTCCTGTGCCATCAAAGCGACTCGCTGAAATACAGCTGGTTTGTACATTCCAAAATCTGAGCACCGTGTTTTCCAAACCAGATAATTGCAGACAATGCCTTTCATCTCCAATATGTGAAACTTATCATTCAGGTGTAACTCAAATTTGGAGTGACAAGTTTCTTCACACCTGACAGCTTTCAGATTCATTTATAGAAATGTCAGTTTCAGTTTAGCAGGTTTCTTATTCACTGACGGTTTCATGAAGTTTGGCTCAACCTGTCATCAAATGAATTAATGTGACCTTTTTGCATCAGCACTTTCCAAACAATTTCAGGCCATGAAAGCCAAAGACATTAAAAGAAATTGTTGCAGGTCAAAAATTGGTAGTCCATATTTTCATTATCGTCATGACAGTGGTCGTTGGTTTCTCATGTTGCTTAATGAATGTTCAGCTCTGCAAAGTTAAGATTTGGTCTTGGGTTAGATGTAAAGTTGCTAAATGCAGCACACTGATCAACATCATGAGCTGCCTGTTCTGTTACTTCCAGTGGGCATCAACTAAACAAGCTACTGCTTTCACCAATATGACGTTCAGTGGAAGAATTGTGTTCTCGCACAATTAGTGCTATTTTGGACTCCAAATAGCAGCCAAACAGTACTTTCATCCAATTTCACTCTCAGTAGATCACTGCCAACAGTGTAACAATTTATATCTTTTTTTTGTTTACTGATTTTTATCCTGTGCTTTTACTCATGAAGGTAATTCTGTTTTTCAAAGACACTGATTGCAAACCATAAAATAGGCAAAACATTATTCTGCTGTTAAAGTGCAATTAGTGAGTCCCTTTTAAGCTAATTGCTCTATTTTACTGGGAATGTTCTAACCTCATTTTTCCTTTGTAGGTCTTTATCAGTCAGAGATTAAAGGAGATTACCTTTCGTAAAACCAGTTTCAATGTCATCACTTGCGTTATTTAAATCTCAAGCTGTGGTTCAAAATGCACCCAATACTTATAAATTTTCAAAGCTTGACATTGAGATCCCCGGCTGGATTTGCCTGAACCTTTGAAGACGTGTTTGGGGACAGGGAGGGATTCAGGAATGGATGGGATTTTGGGGTAGGGGTTGTTCTGGAACTCTGTATAGAAATTTTCCCAGGCACATTCCGGCCTACAAGGCTACTCACTTCATGGAGGCAGGCAACAAATTACTGTAATTAAGGTACTATTTAAGGTCGGTTTTTTTTCTCTAGTGCTGATATTTTAATGACAATTGGAGCAGCCCCATTTCTTGTTGCAGATATTACCACATTGATTAATTAGAGCTCTGAGATGGGGTGGCAGGATGTAAACCCAGTATTGTACCCATCAGCACTCCGCCCCGAAGTCCCTGACAGATTCACACTTCTTTATTCCATGAATTCTCTCGTTGAAGTGCACTTGTATTCCCTTGTCTGCAGCGACAGAACCTCTCAGGGGTATGTTGGCTTTTTGCTTGGGCTGGCTGCCGCAGGAGTCTGCTGCTATTTTCAATAAGACAGTGAACGCAGAGGAATACACTCAGCATTACAATCAGGGATTGGGTAAAGGGGGGAATGTAATTCTCTTCCTTAAAAACATGCCTCATAGAACAATTCTGATATGTGGAAAGATGATAACTTGATGCAGATTGACTAATACAGATCAAAATGCGGTCAATTCCCTAAAATTAAGCATTTGAATCAGATTGTCCAGTCCTTGGAGTGACATACTGGAAATGACAGACTTTTTTTGAAATATGCAGAAATATTTGTTCATTATATTGAGGTACAGTTTCTTTGGTTTTTGATTCAAAAATGGAGTCAACCACTTCTAAAATCTCACAGCAGAAGTTAATTTTTGAGGCTTCTTGAAATCTTGAAAACACAATTAGCAGAAACTCTCAGTGGTGGTTAATGCAGCCTGGAGGTGTGGACGGTACTGTGGACATAACAGTTTCTCATGCAATTTTATTTTAAAATAGCGCAATGAATGATAAAATTTGCATTTGCACTAGATGGTACTTTCCCTTAAAATTCCACAATCTCTGGCAACAGTTTTGCCAATTTCAGATGAATTACACCAAAAACACAAATAACTGGAACCTGAGATAAAAGGTACTGCAGATGCTGGAGAATCCGAGATAACAAGCATGGGGCTGGATGAACACAGCAGGTCAAGCAGCATCATAGGAGCAGGAAAACATTTCTGATGAAGGGTTTAGGCCCGAAACGTCAAGTTTTCCTGCTCCTATGATGCTGCTTGACCTGCTGTGTTCAATAACTGGAACCTCCATGTCATGATCTGCAAGGTAAAGACTAAGAAATGTACAAAACATATAAATTCCCAATCCTTTTAAACTTTGTTGTGAGTACAATTTGGAACTTGGGGGCCACTGTTGGGCTGCAGTTTTCTCTCCATTATGTGAACGCTCCCTGCCAACCTCTCCCAAAATTCCAATGCATATTCCCAGGACAATATAACTTAGTAAAATCTAAATAAAGGCAAAATACTGTAGATGCTGGAAATCAGAAATACAAACAGAGAATGCTGGAGAAACAGAGCAGGTCTAGCAGCATTTATGGAGAGATAGACAGAGTTAACATTGTGGTCCAGGTTTGAGCATGGCTTGACTCGACTTAAGAACAGAAATGTCATCTTGTACTTTAATTGTTAACTGTTCTTCTAACCAGAAATGCTGTCAAACCTGCTGGGTTTCTGTAGCATTCTCTGTTTTGATTTCAAAAACACCTACCGTGTGTAATATATTTGCTTCCATTACACAATACAATTGGCATGATTATCAAGGGATACATATAGAGGCATTTGGGGGATCACATATTCAGGTGGTGGTTGTTCCAGCTTTGATGTTTTTAGAGCTGCAAAAAATCAGCAAGGTGGATTGTATGAATATATTTTGAAAAATAACATTTGCCACAATCTCATCTGCTGTATGCTGGCTTTGAAGCTGTTTCAATCAACAATATAAAGTTGTTGTGCACAAATTTTATTATTTTTGTCCATCAGAGAAAGGAATCCTCCTTTTGAGCAAAACAAAAGAACAGGAAATAACGCTGTGTCCCACCTTTGTGTGCCGAGATTGAAGGCTTTCCAGATAACTGATCACAAAATAAATTAGTTTCGTTCACTGCACGTGCATTGTCATAAGTCTTCAATGAGTGGATTACAATAACTACACTTTAAACTAAGTGCTATAATTTCTCTGATGTAATGTGATCTGATGGTTATTTCTAATATTTACAGTAATGTTATAACCAAGGGGCTTGTATTGTAATGTTAGTAAAGGGTGAGATTTAGCCAATAGAGCATTCCCTTCCCAATCAGAGCAGAACCTCTGCAGCTTCTTGTACACTAAAACCCCAAGGTTTGTAAAGTGAGTGAACCAGGCTGCTAAAGAAAGCATTATTGGAATGAAGGTACTCAGTCATTCGTCTAAGTAGTGAGCGTAATGCAAAACAAGAAGACATTGGAAAAATAAATATTGATTGATTGTCACTTGTACCAAAGTACAGTGAAAAGCTTTGTTAATGAGCAGTACATGTAAATGTACACATAATATAAGTAAGGATGTAGAGATCAAAAAGACTTAGACATACAGGTTTCATTAGACAGGGCTTACGCTAGGTGAGGTCAACATTAGCAAGATCAGCATTATTTGAGGCTGGAGGAGAGTAATTGTTGCAGGTTCTGAATTTTAGTTTGAAAGTGTAGACTGATTATAAGAAATGTTAGAGTTAGATCTGCTGTAAGGAGCTCACAAGGAGTTGCACAGTGTGGGCATCATGCTGGAGACACAAGATGGAGACTCAATAGATACGAATCTGTTTGCAATTTCAACACTGACCAATTCATATTTATCTTCAAATTGACTCTCCTGAGAATTGTTTCCCATCTATACCCTTAAAGGTTTTGTGTTTGTAACGTGTTGGTATGTTACTGAATGATATGGTTTGTCTGAACTACATATGAGGAAGCACATGTACATAGTGAAAAATTATAAAAGGAAAAACAACATCAGTGTAGTGATCATAATGAGGTCAGGTAGGTGGACCTCATAGAATATGAGTTCTGTGATTGGGCCTGTTAACCTGATCCAATCAGGGAGCCCTGGATGACCGATTTAAAACCAGAATGTCAGAGTGTCAATTGCAAACCTGTAATTGCAGTTAGATGAGGATTCCCAGAAGTATGCTACAATTAGCACCCATAAGGGTTTGTACCAATACACAAGACTGCCACTTGGGGTATCATCAGCCTGTTCCATTTTTTAGTGAACAATGGAGAACATTTTACAAGGTCTACCCAGGTTGCCATTTAGTTGGATGACATGCTAATAACAGGGAGGACCTACTTGGACTACAGAGTCGGCATCCATTGGAAGATAAAGTGAGGGCATCAAAGATGCCCTGGCTCCCACGTCTGTATCGGAGCTTAGGTCTTTCCTTGAATGGGTGAATTGTTATGGAAAGCTCATATGTAACCTGGCCTACATCCTGGCACCCTTACATCTACAACTTTAAAATTACTCAACATGTCACCTATAGCTTCATGTCGAATTCAGCGGTGGGCTCTCATTCTACATGCATACAATTATAAGTTCATCCAGGGCCATCCAGGTGGCCAAGTAGCAAATGCAGATGCCTTGAGCCACCTTCTGCTGGCAGGTACACTGCTGTGCCGCTACTGGAAGAGTCTGTTCTGGTCTTAAACTTTTTAGACACCCTTTCAGTTGCCGCTGACAATGACAGACTGTGGACACAAAAAGATCCTGACAGAGCTAAAACTGCTGATGGTGATGGGGGAAACCGAAGGGCTATCGCCAGCAGAATTGAAACCTTTCTGGACCCAGCAAGACCAGATCACCATAAAGGATGATATATTACTTTGGGGAGCAAAGGTAATTGTCCTGAGCAAAGTTCGCTGCCAGAAACTAGCTGAACTTCAGCAGAATCATCTAGGGGCATCCAAAATGAAGATGTTGGTGAGAAATTGTGTCTGGTGGCTAGGACTGGATGCAGACATAGCAGCTTTGGTGGGGCAGTGCCCAGAATGCCAACAAGGACAAAAGTTACCGCCAGCAGATCCCCTATATTCATGGGAATAGCTGGGTAAACCCTAGACTTAGTTATACGTCGACCTACATGGGCTCAATGTTCTTAGTCATTGTGGACACCCACTCAAAATGGTTGGACATGCATAGCATTCATTTGTCAAACACAGGGATGATGATAGAAAAGCTGTGCATATCTTTTGTAATAAATGACTGGGGAGGCGATGGCCTAATGGTATTATCACTGGACTGTTAATCCAGCAACCCAGATAACATTCTGGGGTCCCAGGTTTGAATCCAACATGGCAGATGGTGAAATTTGATTTCAAGAAAATATCTGGAATTAAGAATCTAATGATGACTATGGATCTATTGCCGATTGTTGGGGAAAAACCCATCTGGTTCACTAAAGTCCTTTAGGGAAGGAAACTGCCATCCTTACCCGGTCTGGCCTACATGTGACTCCAGAGCCACAGCAATATGGTTCACTCTCAACTGCTGTCTAGGCAATTAGGGATGGGCAATAAATGCTGCCTAGCCAGCAATGCCCTCATCCCATTAATGAATAAATGGAAAAAAATGTGCTCTGAGAAGTGTTGGTCACAGAGAATGGGCCATCATTAACCAGTAGGGAATTCAAGTATTTTCTAGCATCATATGGCATTCGGCATATAAGCATAGCTCCATACCATCCGTGGTCTTGCAGAAAGAGCAGACAAAACTTTGAAGGCAGGCTTAAAGAAATAGTCTACAGCTTCACTCGATACCAAACTTTCCAGGATTCCTGTTTGATTATCAGATCACCCCTTATGCAACTAAACGGATAGCTCCAGCAGAGTTGCAAAGAGGGAAATATCCTACACCAGGTTAAATCTGATCTAACTAGACCTGCAGGATGGGTGTGTGAAAAGCATCAGGAATGCCAATACCAGACACAAGATTCCTCAAAGCGAGAGAGGCAGTTTACTTCAGAGGACAAAGTTTGGTGCCAAAACTACAGAAATGGCCCTGCATGGGTAAGAGGCATGGGTGACATGAGGTCAGGTCCCATGATGTACAAAGTTCAGGTAGATGAAGTGGTCCTGAACATTCATGTGGACCACTTGAATGCTGCAAATCTACAAACAGAGAAGGAGCAAAACATACCCAGCCCCCAGAAGAGCTGAAAAGACTTTGGAACCTATGGGTTCTCCCCCCTCCACCTAGCATTGAAGAAACCTTCACGTCTGAGCACATGGGGGATATCACACTCTCAATACCTTTACCGCCTGAAGAAGAGGATGAGTTTCTTCCGAGATGCTTCAGGCGCAAGAAACAGACTACAGTCCAGTACTTGCCACCTGTATCCGAGATTGATTCAGAGGAACTGGACCCAGTGCGAAAATGCCTCAGGAGAGGCTACAACGAAAAGAACAGGCCTATGTCTCTGGACTTAGAGGGGGAGGTCTGTAATGATTGTCCTGAGGTCAGCCAGGTGGAACTCATAGAAAATAAGTTTCCTGACTGGGGCTGTTAACCTGGTCTAACCTGGTAGCCCTGGCTGAGGTTCTGTTCACTCTCTGAGCTGGCTCTAAGGAAGCTGGACCAGTGTTAAGAACTATGCACATATAAATAAAGGATGACTAGTTGATGGGATACCAGCCTCTGTGGAGCTACTTTAAGCATGTTGATCACCATTGTCCTGTCCATTGTGCATGAATCCCAATCAGTCAGCATTTTGTTCATTGTGCATCTTACTCATGGCTCACTGCTTAAGCATAGTCCTCAGGTCACAACCATTTTTATCGGCTGCCTCCAGATATTTTTGTCCACTTAGAACCGTTTTCTGCAGTCAGCTGCAACATGAATACCACTGCAGTGATATACTTTACTGATTGGAGTTGTGAAGGTTTGTCTTAATAAAAAAACTTTTCAATTATTGGGTAAATGGTAGAGTCTATTATAAAGGATGTAATAGCAGAGCATTATATGGTGATCAAACAGAGACAGTATGGCTTCATGAAAGGGAAATCACACCTGACAAATTTACTAGAATTCTTTAAGGAAGTAGCAAGCAGGATAAATAAAGTGGAAGTCCTGGATGTAATGTATTTGTGTTTTCAGGAGCATTTGATTAGGTGCCGCATATTCGGCCACTTATTACAATAAGAGCCAATGGTGTTGGAGATAGGACATGAGCATGGATAGCACTAGATTGGACAATTAATAGAAGACGGACAGTTAGTATAAGGTGGCATTTTCAGGACAATGTTTAGGCAATGAGCTATAATTAAACTGCACAATGAGTAGAATGCTGACTGACTAGGATTAGCACATAGATGGATAGGACAATAGCAACTTTGGGGTGGCACGGTGGCTCAGTGGTTTGCACTACAGCCTCACAGTGCCAGGGTCCCAGGTTCAATTCCAGACCCAGGTATCTGTCTGAGTGGAGTTTGCACATTCTCCCTGTGTCTACATGGGTTTCCTCTGGGTGCTCCAGTTTCCTCCAACAGTCCAAAGATGTGCAGGCTAGGAGGATTGGCCATGCTAAATTGCCCCTAGTGTTCAGGGGTGTGTGGGTTATAGGGGGGTGGGATGTTCCAAGGGTTGGTGTGGACATGTTGGGCCAAAGGGCCTGTTTCCACACTGTAGGGGTTCTAAAAAAAAAGTGAAAGGCCATAATGATGTAAAGATTCTGCAGGGAAATAGACAAGTTAAGTAAATGGGCAAAAGCTTGGCAGATGGAATATTAAGTGGGAAAATGTAAGGTTGTGCATTTTGGCAAGAAAAACAGAGGAGATGAAAATTGTTTAAATAGAATAAGACTGCAGAAAGCTAAAGAAGAGGAATTTAGGAGTCCTTGTCCATGAATCACAGAAAGCTAGCATTTAAGTTCAGTGAGGAATAGAGAAGGCACATGAAATGTTGGCCTTTATTTCAAGGGGAATTGGGTATAAAATTAAAGGGGTATGCTGAAACTATACAAGGGGCTAATCAGACTATAGCTGCAACTACTGGGAACAGTTTTGGGCCTCGTATCTAAGGAGAAATATGTTGGCACTGAAGGCAGTCCAGAGAAGATTCACTAGGCTGATACTAGGTATGGAGGGATTGGCTTATGAGAAGAGATTGAGTAGGTTGGACGTGTACTCATTGGAATATAGAAAGATGAGGAGGGGCCTTATTGAACCCTACAAGTTTCTTAAGAGACTTGACAGGGTGAATGTGGAAAAGTTGTTTTCCCTTGTGGGAGAGTCTAATACCAGAGGGCATAAACTCAGAATAACAGGTCATAAATTTAAGGAAAAAAATGATGAGAAACTCCTCAGAGGGTAGTGAATCTGCAGAATTCTTTATCACAGGAGGCTGCCAAGGCTGGGCCTTTAAGTATATTCAAGGCGAAGATAGACAGATATTTAATCAGCAAGGGAATCAAGGGTTACAGGGAAAGTCAGGAAAGTGGAATTTAAGATGATCAGATCAGCCATGAGCCCATTGAATGGTGGAGCAGACTCAATGGCCTACTATAGAACATAGAACATAGAACATTACAGCGCAGTACAGGCCCTTCGGCCCTCGATGTTGCGCCGACCTGTGAAACTAATCTGAAGCCCTTCTAACCTACACTATTCCCTTATCGTCCATATGTTTATCCAATAACCATTTAAATGCCCTTAAAGTTGGCGAGTCCACAACTGCTGCAGGCAAGGCATTCCATGCCCTTATTACTCTCTGAGTAAAGAGAGTAGTAAGGGCATGGAATGCCTTGTACGTATCTGCTCCTTTTTCTTATGGTTTTATTCAATTGCTGATATGCACTTTGTTAGAAAACTGTATTTTCTTCTTCATACACTACAGATATTGCTTGTACGAGACGATTATCGGCAATGACTGACAAAACTTGTTGGAGCTGTACACCACTCTGCATCAATGAAAATGGAAAAGCATAATGAACATATTAAAAATGCACAATTTCATAACAGCTGGGGAGTATTGCCTTTTGTTTATCTCATTAGTAAACTGTTAACTGCAGCATCAGAATGAGGAACCGAACGGGATCCTGTAAGTATTTGATAAAAATCATTCCAAAAGACTGACTCCCGATTAGTTAGCACAACAAACCTTAAATGATAGATGGGAGACTGTTATTCTGTTATTGTCATTCACAACAGGAAGGTGTCCTGCTGCTCAGACTATGGTTTTCTGTCCCATAAAATTAGAAATATTCTTTTTTTCAAATAACCAATTAGATTACCCAGAGTGATTTGAGTTATGGCCAAATTATGGTTGGCAGTAATTCCATGTAATGTCAAATAAATCAAAACCTAGACGCCAAAAGAATTGATGAGACAATTGCATTGCAGTAAGAGTGAAATAATGAGACCTATATCAACAAAACTGCTGTAAAAGATTAGAGGGTAATGTTTTTTTCAGTAAAATATCATCATGGGACAATAAATTGATCTACCCTCAGCATGGGTCAATACAGTTTCTTAAAATTCCATTAAATGCACTTATAATGATTTTAAGATTAATGAATATGATTTGAATTGAGTGTAAAGTACATAGTTTTAATTTCAAATTGATTCTTATTCCCCGAGTAGTGTGGAAACAACAACTGCATTAAAAATGAAGGAGCATAGACATGTTAAAGATATGTTGTGAAGTTGGTAATCGATATAAAGCAGTAACAATTTTCACAGATTAAAAATTTTCCTTGCATTGCTCCATTACTCCTATGTAATGTCTTGCAACATGTGTTATAGTTGATACAGACATCAGGATGTTGATGTTGGGACTTGGTTACAATGTTGCCCTTCAGTTCATTTCAAATAATAACCTGAGGATAGTTCAACTGTAGCAGGATTAAGATGCTCCAGTTCCTTTGTGTAGTCCCTTCGATCATACAAATGATTTTTGATCTCAGTTGGATTCCAACCTCCATGTACAATCATTATCTTTTCTGTTTAAATCTTGTATCCACACCTGTTGACCCATTCCTCGCACTTGCCAACTCCTTGCTCGATAGCGTTTATTGTAATCTGTGGCCTATTGAGTATGACATAACAGCTCTTTATCACATAAGGCCTGGGAATTATAAAGGCACATGCACAGAGCCAATTTCTTAGGTAGGATAGGGAACTGAGTCTTTAGCTTTCTGCCTATCAGTAGCTCTGAAGGTGCTAGATGACACTGGTGTAGGATGGACCGATAATTCAATAGTGCTGTGTATAAAGTGGAATTTTTCTTCAAGTATGACGAAGCCAATAGTTCTGATGAAGGGTCACTGGACCCAAAATATTGATTCTGCTCTCTCTCCACAGATGCTGCCAGTCCTGTCGCATTTTTTCATCCATTTCTGTTTTCGATGCTGAAGTCCAGAATTGACTGCAATGTGGCTGAAACACTTGTTCTTACAATTGTGACGTGTTTCCCAAACTACCACATCAGAAATGCTGTGTGTTGCAAATATCTCATACAAAACTTAGATAAATGTTTCCATTATTGCCACATATCATTTCTTTACCTCAATCCATTGGGAGAAATAGTCAACATTATCCAATCAAATTCATCTCCACACATGCCCAAGGTCCGGTTTGGAATTCGTTGAGTTTTTTCTTAAATTCGTTTATGGGATATCGGTATTGCTAGGTGGCCAGCATTTATTACCTGGCCGTAGTTGCCCTTGAGAAGATGATGGTGAGCTGCCTTCTTGAATTGCTGCAGTCCACCTGCTGTGAGTTGACCCACAATGCTATTAGGGAGGGAATTTCAGGATATTGACCCAGTGACAGTGAAGAAATGGCGATATATCCCCAAGTCAGGATAGTGAGTGGCCTGGAGGGGAACTTGAGGGTGGTGGTGTTCCCATATATCTGTTGCCTTTGTCCAAGTGGTTGTGGGTTTGGAAATTGTTGTTTGAGGATCTTTGATGAATTTCTGTAGTGCATTTTGTAGATACTACACACAGCTGCAACTGAGTGTCAGTAGTGGAGGAAGTGGATGCTTATGGATACAGTACCAATTAAGCAGGGTGCTTTGTCCTGGATGTTGTCAAGCTTTTTGAGTGTCACTGGGGCTGCATTCATCCAGGCAAATGGGGAGTATTCCATTACACTTCCGACTTGTGCCTTGCAGATGGTGGATAGGCTTTGGGGAACCAGGAGATGAGTTACTCGCTGAAATATTCCTAGCTTCTGATCTGTTCTTGTAGCCACTATGTTTACGTGGTGAGTCCAGTTGAGTTTCTGGTCAAGGATAACCCCAGGATGTTGACAGTGGGGGATTCACTGATGATAACACCATAGAATGTGAAGGGCGGTGGTTAGATTGTCTCTTATTGGTAATGATCATAGCCTGACATTTGTGTGGCACAATTGTTCCTTGCCACTTGTCAGCTCAAGCCTGCATATTGTCCCGATCTTGTTGCATTTGGGTATGGATTGCTTCAGTATCTGAGGAGTTGCGAATGGTGCTGAACATTGTGCAATTATCGGCAAACATCTCCCCTCCTGAACTTATGATAGATGGAAAATCATTGATGAAGCAGCTGAAGATGGTTGGGCCTAGGACACTACCCTGATGAACTCCTGCAGAGATGTCCTGGAGCTGAGATGATTGACCTCCAACAACCACAATCATCTTCCTATGTGTCAGGTATGACTCTAACCACTGAAGTGTTTGCCCCCAATATCCATTGATCCCAGTTGTGTTAGGGTTCCTTGATGCCACACTTGGTTGAATCAAGGCTGACACTGTTACATCACCTCTGGAATTCAGCCATTTGTCCATGTTCGAACCAAGGCTGTAATGAGATCAGGAGCTGAGTGGCCCTGGCAGAACCCAAACTGAGCATCACTGAGCAGGTTATTGTTGAGCAGGTGCTGCTTGATAGCACTGTTGATGACACCTTCTATCACTTCACTAATGATCGAGAGTTGACTGATAGGGGTGGTAATTTTTACGATTTGTCTTTTTTTTTATGTACAGGACATACTTGGGCAATTTTTCACATTGTCAGGTAAGTACCAATGTTGTAACTGTACTGGAACAGCTTGGCTAAGGGAGCAGCAAGTTCTGGAGCATAAGCCTTCATTACAATTGCCAGAATGCTATCAGGGCCCATAGCCTTTGCAGTATCCAGTGTCTCCACCTGTTTCTTGATATCATGTAGAACAAATCAAATTGGCTGAAGACGCGTATCTGTAATGCTGGGGACCGCTGGAGAAGTTTGAGATGGATCATCCACTCAGCACTTCTGGCTGAAGATTGCTGTGAATGCTTTAGACTTACCTTTTGCAATGATGTGCTGGGCTGTTCCATTATTGATGAATGAGGATATTTGTGGAGCTTCATCCTCCAGTGAGTTGTTTAATCATCCACCAGCATTCACAAGTGAATATGTTATTAACAGGACAATTTATTCTGGTCTCTGGATGGCCTATGCTTGACAACTGGCAATGAATTCCTCAATGTCCCAGACTCTCAGACTACTACACTGCTAAAAACATCTTGTTCTGTATTTGGTAATTCTCAAGTGTTCTTGGTGCGGTTTCCCCAAGTTGTCCTCTTGAAGTAAAGATGGAATGATAAGTTGTTCATCATACTCTTGTTTGTCAGAAACAATGGTGGACTGATTCCAGTGTTTGAAATTCATTTTCATGATCATGTCATGAACGTGTGATGCAACCAACCCCAGTGTAATAAGAGCAGATGTTCAGATATCTTAGTGTGCCTTTTTCTCTAGCCAGAACTGGCTAAGCCAATTATAAATTGCTGGCCGTTGTTCCATGATGGACAGAGTGTATGATTCAATTTCTTGGATGAAATTGACATTGTGACAGTAATGCTGTTAACTGTTGCCCTGGAGACTGCATCTGCTGTTGTCTGCAGTTTTCCCTGCACATAGTCTGAATTGCAAGTGAACCCCAACAAACTTAGAATATTTGTATTCTTTGAGTAACATTTTGTTTCATCCCACAGATAAATTAAGGGTTTGTGATCTATTTTCATGACATAATGATGTAATCTAAAACATCTTGTAGGCCCATACAATGAAAAAGTTTCCTTCTCAATCACTGCAAATCATTTTTCTGCGTCAAGTAATGTGCCAATGCAAAATAACAAGGCGTGGGGCCGGATGAACACAGCAGGCCAAGCAGCATCATAGGAGCAGGAAAACTTGACGTTTCGGGCCTAAACCCTTCATCAGAAATGGGGAAGGGGAAGAGGGTTCTGAAATAAATAGGGAGAGAGGGGGAGGCGGATAGAGGATGGATAGAGGAGAGGATAGGTGGAGAGGAGGCAGACAAGTCGAAGAGGCGGGGATGGAGCCAGTAAAGGTGGGTGTAGGTGGGGGGGTAGGGAGGAGATGGGTCAGTCCAGGGAGGACGGACAGGTCAAGGGGGCGGATGATGTTAGTAGATAGGAGATGGGGGTGGGGCTTGAGGTG
>JAHRHZ010000223.1:16774611-16788098 GCA_024137785.1 Ginglymostoma cirratum
AGGCCCGAAACGTCAAGCTTTCCTGCTCCTATGATGCTGCTTGGCCTGCTGTGTTCATCCAGCTCCACACCTTGTTATCTATAGAGGCTTGGTACTCTCGTTATGAGATGAACGATCGAGAAACGTGAGAAATAACTCACAGAGCTCACGGTGAGAAACTCTCCATGAAACTGCCTGAAACTGAAACATAGCTGATTTTTGAGAAAATTCAATTGAGGTGAATGTTGGCTGTTTTGGATTTGTTTCCCTTGGAGCAGAGGAGGACCAGGAGGTACCTGATTGATGTTTACAAAATTATGAGAGGCATAGACAGGGTAGATCATGAGAAATTCTTCCCTATGGAAGACCTGAGGGCATAATTTTAACGTGAGGAGCAAGTGGTTTAGAGATTTAGAATTAGATTTAGATTTTGATGCCATGTTTACTCAAGTACAGGAGTACAGTGAAAACTGTATAATATGGCCACACATGGGGCACTATCTTAGGTACAAAGATACTGAGGTATAACAAACTTAGGTACAAAGTAGTAAGAGAAACAGAGTTAAGAAGTTAAGCATTACCTTCATAAAATCAATGCAAAAATAAAGAGATAAGCCAATAGGAGGTCTGAGAAACAAAAAAAATTCAGCCAGAGGGTGGTAGTAAAATGGAATGTGCTGCCTAAGAGTATGGTGCAGGCAGGTACACGCACAACATTTAAGAAGCATCTGGATGAGCAATTAAAAGGCCAGGGCACAATTGGCTGTGGACAAACTGCAGACCCATAGAGTCACAGAGTCATACAGCACAGGAACAGACTCTTTGGTTCAACTCATTCATGCTGACCAGGTATCCTAAACTGAACTAGTCCCATTTGTCTGCATTTAGGGATCATCCAATGAAGTTATATGGGTGGAACTGAGAAATATGAAGGGGATATTCACCTTGATGGGATTGTACCATAGGCCCTCTAGTAGTCAGCAAGAAATTGCGGACCAAATATGTGGCAAGATCACAGCTGTTGTAAGAATGTTGGGGCTATTGATAGGCAATTTTAACTTTCCAAACAGACTGGGGCTGCTTTGGTGCAAAAGGCTTGATGGAGAGGAATTTGTTAAGTATGTTCAAGAAAATGTTCTTGTTCAATGTGTGGATGTACCAAGCGCAGGTGAATGGCTTAGTGTATTTTGGTGTTTGTTGGTTGGAATAGACATTGTTGGCTTAAGGGCCTGTTTCTATGCTGTAAAAGCCTCTGCCTCTGTAAATTCTATTAAAATATAATCTAGAAATAAAAAGCTATGATCAATAAAAGTAACTATTAAGCTGTGAGAATGTTGTAAAATCCAAATGGGTTCACAAATATCCTTCCAGGGAGAAACTTGTTTTCCTTCCCACCAAGCACTGCAATTTCTGGGAAGATGTTTTATTAATTCCAGAAGGCTAATAGAATTGATTATAATACGTGAATTGAGATAGAGGGTCACCGAACCTGAAACGTTAACTTTGATTTCTCTTCACTGATGCTGCAAGACCTCCTGAGCTTTTCTAGCAACTTCTGCAACCACAGTTCTTTTATATTTTATGAGTCAAATTATTACTTTAGATGAGTCATGCAAGTGAAATAAAGCGGCACATAAATTACACATTACAAAAACTAAACTGAAAACAGATTTTTCTTTTAAAAGAAATCATATTCTCTTTTTCAGTTCTCAGAATCAAGAGCTTCCTTTGTTTGGGACACTGTTGATTCACATTCTAGGAAAAGGTATTCACAATTTGATGTTCATTAAGATTGATGGCCCAGGACTTCCAGCCTTGAATAGTCAGACTCTTGAACGGCCTCTGAAGGATGTGTGCCAGAACCTCTCAGTGATCCTGCTATGTTGATTAAATACCCAGGAGATTGTAAACTTCTGATGGGCAAGTACGCAGCATCTGGAATCCTTCAGAAATGCTCTCGACACTGAGTTAGAGCTGGAAACTGTGGAGGATTCAAATTTTATTTTACTTGCTCATGAGAGTTGGTATCACTAGCTGGGACAGCATTTATTGGCCATCCCTAGTTGCCCTTGAGAAGGTGGCGGTGAACTGCCTTCCTGAACATTGGCTATTCATTATGCTGTAGGTAAAGTCACAATGGCTTTAGGGAATTCCAAGATTTTGACTACAAGACTTAAGCAAGGAAGGTGAATAACTTCAGAGATAAAAGGTACTGCAGATGCTGGAGAATCCGAGATAACAAGCATGGGGCTGCATGAACACAGCAGGTCAAGCAGCATCATAGGAGCAGGAAAACTTGACGTTTCGGGCCTAGACCCTTCATCAGAAATGGGGGAGGGGAAGAGGGTTCTGAAATAAATAGGGAGAGAGGGGGAGGCGGATAGAGGATGGATAGAGGAGAGGATAGGTGGAGAGGAGGCAGACAAGTCGAAGAGGCGGGGATGGAGCCAGTAAAGGTGAGTGTAGGTAGTGGGGTAGGGAGGAGATAGGTCAGTCCAGGGAGGACGGACAGGTCAAGGGGGCGGGATGATGTTAGTAGATAGGAGATGGGGGTGTGGCTTGAGGTGAGAGGATAAACAGGTTAGGGAGGTGGAGATGAGCTGGGCTGGTTTTGGGATGCGGTTGGGGGAGGGGAGATTTTGAAGCTTGTGAAATCCACATTGATGCCATTGGGCTGCAGGGTTCCCAGGCTGAATATGATTTGCTGTTCCTGCAGTCTTCGGGTGGTGTCACTGTGGCGTTGCAGGAGGCCCAGGATGGACATGTCATCTGAGGAATGGGAGGGGGAGTTGAAATGGTTCACGACTGGGAGGTGCAGTTGTTTGTTGCGAACTGAGCGCAGGTGTTCTGCAAAGCGGTCCCCAAGCCTCCGCTTGGTTTCCCCGATGTAGAGGAAGCCACAACGGGTACAGCGAATGCAGTATACCACATTGGCAGATGTGCAGGTGAACCTCTGCCTGATGTGGAAAGTCTTCTTGGGGCCTGGGATTGGGGTGAGGGAGGAGTTGTGGGGGCAGGTGTAGCACTTCCTGCGGTTACAGGGAAAAGTGCCGGGTGTGGTGGGGCTGGAGGGGAGTGTGGAGCGGACAAGGGAGTCGCGGAGGGAGTGGTCCCTCCGGAAGGCAGATAAGGGTGGGGAGGGAAAAATGTCTTTGGTGGTGGGGTCTGATTGCAGATGGCGGAAGTGTCGGGGGATGATGCGTTGGATCCGGAGGTTGGTGGGGTGGTAGTGAGGACGAGGGGGATTCTTTTTTGGTTATTGTTGTGGGGACGGGGCATGAGGGATGTGTTCTGGGAAATGCGGGAGACACGGTTGAGTGCGTTCTCGACCTACTTACCCAGGAACAGAGGGATTTAAATCTGCTACAGCTCCTGGTTAACTAAAAGCTGAAGACCCAAACACTAATACTGACAATAGAAATCCCACTCCCTAATTCACACACACCCCCCACCCGCCCCTACCGTCACAGACACACTAAACACCCGATCCCACTCTCCTGCACTGCTGTCCCGCAGAGAACTGACCCACCCCCAAAAACCCTCAAACACATATCTCCTCAATGCCCCTAACCCTGGGCTCCCATCAGATTCCACCCTCAACAAGCTTCAATTTGGGCATTAAAGCAGAAGATTTTTTTTTGATAAAGACCAATGGCTAAAGTAAGATTTCCTCTAAGCATCAACCATGCAGCTCCATAGATCAGGTGATACATAATTTAGAAACAAGGGCCAAATGGCAACTGTACTTCAACACAAAGGAAGAGAAACCTTGTGTGTAATCGAAAACTGAGACATTTTACTGTTAAGTGAAAGAGCTGGCATAGCTATTACAACTTATCTGTAAAGTGGGAGAACTGGGAAGGGTAAAAACAACTGAGTGAACTGAAGACAGAATTTCCAAAAATAATTTAAAGCTTTTGGGGATTTAGCCCTGATAAATGTGAACTGATGTACTTTGGAAGAAGTAACAAGACAATGAACTCTTTAGAAGAGTCACTGGACTCAAAATATTAATACTGTTTCTCTCTCTCCACAGGTACTGACATACCCACTGACTTTTTCTAGCAATTTCTGTTTTGCTTGTTTTAGATCTCCAGCATCTGCAGTTCTTTCTTTTACTGAAGCTAAAGGTGCCTGTATGAATTTGTGTACCCATCACACAGTTAACCAAAGGTACAGAAAAGGATATTTATTCAATGGCACCTGTAGTGGACATCAAAACTGCAGCCAACATTCTTCACATCAATTGGTAGATGCTGCTTTAATCAAATTGCTAAAGCATAGCTTAAAAGTTGCACAGTGAAATAGCAAATACTCATATTAATGAAATAAAAAAGAATTATTGCAAGCTGTTATTTCTAGCCAATGGTGCACATGGTAGAGCAACGTGACAAATGGATAAGAGGGAGATAGAAAGATACAGTTCTGTGGGCTAAAGGGATCAAAGGGCGTGGGACAAAAGCAGGACCAGGGGACTAAATCAGATGATCAGCCATTATCATACTGAATGGTGGAGCAAGCTCAAAGGGCCGAGTGACCTATTCCCACTCCTGCTTGCGATGTTTCTGAGGCAAATGATGTGGAGCCTATCTCGAAACAACACAATTATCCATCAGTTTACGTTGATATGAAGCTGAAACCATTTCTTTGCTGTAAAGTATGATCATAGACGGCTGTATGAACTTAACATGGAGTTACCTCAGTAACAGCTGTGGTTAAATTGTGCAGTTGCATGTCGCAAGAGGATGACCTAAAGAGGAAATTGATGAAGGGGAATACTGATAGATGTGGGTAAGGTAATATAAGGAAGGTATGGTGAAATGGACAGCAGAAAGAAGTAGCATCAGAAAATTGGAAGAAATAGGAGAGGAAAGATTAGTGATGTGAAGGATTGAGATATGCTTAGGTATGATGAGCGAGGGAGTTTGGGAATGGAGATTTGTAAGGATGCAAAGCAGACATTTTCTGTAAATGTTGGTTCAAAGAACTAATGTTGAGGAGATAAACTTATAAGATAATGGACAAGAGTATAGAGAAAGTTGAGTGAAAAAGAGTAGAACATGGCAAATGAACATACAAAGTAGAGACAAAGTTATGGATTAGATAGTATGCTTTTGTGCACACCATGCTTTCTCACTCTCATTGTTTATCACTCTGTTTCTTTCCAGATCAACTTACTTTTCTTCTCTTTCCTCATTGTTTATGAATAGCATTTAGCTGCTTTTAATTCCCTTTGCACCATGCACAACCACTCATAGGAGACACAAAAACAAAGTTGCTGGAAAAGCTCAGCAGTTCTGACAGCATCTATGAAGGTAAAAACAGATTTAATGTTGCAGGTCCGGTGACCCTTCCTCAGAACTCTGGTGGAGGCAGATTCAATCGAGGCTTTCAACAAAGACTTGGATCATTATTTGAGGAGGAAACAATTGCATGGCTTTGGGGAAAAAACAGGAGAATGGCACAAGTTCTGAGGAAGGGTCACCAGACTCAAAACATTAACCCTGTTTTTTCCTTCACAGATGCTGCCAGACCTGCTGAGCTTTTCCAGCAGCTTTGTTTTTGTTCCTGATTTACAGCATCCACAGTTCTTTCAGTTTATATTCAGAGAAGACAGTCAGTCCAGGAGTTGGCCCAAATTAGTTCTTCAAGATTTTACCTCTATTTCTAATTGGCTGCTTGAAATAAGATGCTTAATCTGAGAAGAATCATTCTGAATGGCGAAAGAAACATCGCTGACATGAGAAACATTGCTTCATGCAGTGATTGATTAGAATCTAGAATGCACTGCCTGAGAGCATGATGGAGACAGATTCAATTGAGGCTTTCAACAAAGACTTGGATCATTGAGGTTGGTTGGATCGCTGAGCTGGTTTGTTGTTCTGCAGACATTTCGTTACCGTGCTTAGTAACATCCTCAGTGCAGCCTCTGATGAAGCGTCAGTGTGTTTTCCCACCTGGTTTTTAAACTCTGGGGTCCGCTGCGATGGATTGCCTCACTTCCGGGTTTCCTCCGTAGTGGAATGGAGATGGGGTCGAGTTCAATGCGTCTATTAATAACATGCTTCATGGAGTGCCATGCTTCCAGGAATCCTTGAGCTTGTCCCTGCCTAGCCTGTCCCAGGATCTTGGTGTTGTCCCAGTCAAAGTCGTGGTTCTCCTTATCCATGTGGATTGAGATAAGTGAGTATTGGTCATGTCTTTTTGTAGCCAGTTGGAGCCACCACTTCGACGAAGACAACACCAAGATCCTGGGACAGGCTAGACAGAGACAAGCACGAGAATTCCTGGAAGCATGGCACGTCACGAAACAGGCTATTAATAAACACATTGAACTCAACCCCATATTTATTCCACTACAGAGGAAACCCGGAAGTGAGGCAATCCATCACAACGGACCCCAGAGTTTAAAAACCAGGCGGGAAAGCACACCGACACTTCATCAGAGGCTGCACTGAGGATGTTACCAAGCACGGTAACGAAACGTCTGCAGAACAACAAACTAGCTCGGCGAGCCAACCAACCTCAACACCCACAACCCGAGCTACAAATCTAGTCCAAAACCTTAGAGACTTGGATCATTATTTGAGGAGAAAACAATTGCATGGCTTTGGGGAAAAGGCAGGAGAATGGCACAAGTTGAATTGCTTGTGCAGAGATATAGCACAGCACAATGGAATGTAAAAATGGCCTCTTCATATGTGGAAACCATTTTGTGATTCAGTCAACATCCCATAGTGTAAAATGTTGGTCCATCAAACCATTATGTCTGTTATTGTAAATGGAGTAGAAATTGGTCAAGAGAGACAGAATGTGAGCCATCACTACTTGCTACTTTCATAAGATGGACAACTTGTAGTGGGGTGTCTACTTTTGGTATCTATTTAATGAGATGCCAACAGGAGAATGAAGTGCCTCCCACAATAGATCTTAAAGGTCAGGGTGATGTGTTGTTCTCTCTGGACTGGGATTGATAGCCATATTCACATTTTGGGCAATTTTCATTGTCAACTCACTGGGAAGTGATGAGGATTGACATTGTGGTCTCTATTTATGTGTTTGTTCATTGTTAACCAAAGTCATCAATAAAGCAACTGTGAATTGGAAGCTGCTTTTGTGGTCTGAAAAGTATGAAAGCATCCAACATTGATGTCATCAAAATTGAGGCAGAAGTACTTCAGCCCCCTTTAGCAGATAGATCAAATGGGTGATCCTAGACCAGCTGTATGAATACAGTGACTACAAGAGCACCCGAGGAGCTTGGAATCCTGCAGTGAATAACTCACCTCCTGACTCTCCAATACTTGTTTACCATCTATAA
The DNA here is from genome assembly GCA_024137785.1 of Ginglymostoma cirratum. Taxonomy (NCBI): domain Eukaryota; kingdom Metazoa; phylum Chordata; class Chondrichthyes; order Orectolobiformes; family Ginglymostomatidae; genus Ginglymostoma; species Ginglymostoma cirratum. The sequence continues at coordinate 16,781,912 of JAHRHZ010000223.1, forward strand.
GGCAGAAGTTAGAAGTATGATGGAATACTGTCTACTCTCTTGGATGGATGCAGCTCCAACAACATTCAAAAAGCTCTAAGCTTTATCCAAAACAAAGCAGCACATTTGACTGGATTTCCATCCACACTGTTTAACATTCAATACCTGAAGCACAGTGTGTATCATCTACAGGACGCAATGCAGTAACTTGCCAACAAGCACCTTCCAAAACCACAAACTCTATCCCCTGGGAGAATGAAGCAACAGATGGAACATCACCAAAGGTTCTCCTTGGAACCACATGCTGACTTGCAGCTCTATCACTATTGTTGGTGAAATAAAATTGTTAGAAATAAAATTCTCACTAACAGTACTGTGGGTGTACCTACAGTGCAGGGACCGCATTCGTTCGTGAAGGCAACTCGTCACAACTTAGTAAAGGGCAATTCAGGGTAGCCAGTTTGAATCCCATGATAAAAATAAAAGCAAGGCACCAGAATGCTTCAATTAAATTCAGTTGCAACCTGTATTAGTGTTTCACATGAAAATGCTTGACTTTGATTTCTTTGCAGTAGCTTCCTCTGGTTTGTAAGACGCTAAAATTGAGAACAAATGGCCATCTCAATCTGCCACCAGCAAGGTGGTCTCAAAAAACCCTGCGGGAGACAGCCTCCAATCTCTTGTCCAATCAATGACAGAGAGCTCTTATATGCTACTGGTCCAATCAGCTGACCCACTGCTCTGGAATCTCGTCCGCTGCACTGAAAGAGGTAGGTGCAGCCTGGGAAAGTTCACTCCTGCCATGGTACCTCAACATTGAGATGCCCTTACCTGACATGCCCCACAGTGAATAAATGACCAGGGTCCATGGTGGTAAATACATCAGGATGAAGGTGAAGCCCCTCCACTTCATTGAACTTTGCTGTGATTGTAGGTCTTTCATTCCCCTTCCCTGGGGCACGCCAGCTGGCCACAGGGAATCCACCTGCATGGAGCTGGAGAGCTCCCCACACAGCGGTAGGGGAGGCCTTAATCACCATAATTAATGGCTTGCCTCTGTGGAATGGATAATCAATCCTCTTCTCAGCCCATGCCTAGGAATAGCTGACATGGCAGAATTGCATTGGCAAGCCATGTCAAATTGATTAATTTCCTGGCCCACTTCTTAGATCTTCAAATTTGCCACCACGGAGCCAGGAAAATCCCACCCCTCGTGTATAAAATCACATGAGCTGAAGCGGAAATATTATCAATTCACAATAATACAGCGAGACATAATATTTAAACATCGTTATGATCCCTGCCGATGTTATTACTGCTCAATTCAGTAACGTTGTTTCTCAGTGGAGAAGTTGTTTGATATATCACATTTTGTTTTGGTTTTGTTTGCTTTCAACAAGGTGGTCTTTCTTTCAAACATAAAAACAGAGTCATGCAAATTGTGGTTTAACAATAATGCGGAATTTTATTACGCACAAGCAGTGAAGATGAAACAGAATATTGTACATTCACCCATGTACAAAATTCCTGAAGATTGATTTGTAATATCTTGGTACAAAATAAAATGATGTGGATGCTGGAAATCTAAAATACAACAGAAAATTTGGAGAACACTTAACAGGTCAGGCATGATCTGCACAGAAAGAAACAAATGTAATATTTTGGGTTTATTTATCCTTACATGAGTTTTGGGCATCATTTGATTGGCTAGAACTTCTTTCCTATCTTTAGTTGTCCTTCAGAAAATGGTGATGAGCTGCCTTCTCGAACCACAAGACCTTAGGAAATAGAATAGGAGTGGGCCATTCAGACCCTTGAGCCTGTTCCACCATTCAATATTATTATTGTTGAACCTCTGCAAAAAAATGGGACTGGAGGAAATTTGGTGCAGGGCCATCCACATGCTGTCCAGAAGGCAGTTTCAGGATTTTGACCCACCGACAATGAAGGAATAGTGGTATGGTTCCAAATCAGGATTGTGCGTGCCTTGGAGGGGAGCTTGCAGGTAGTGGTATTCCCATCTATCTGCTGCCCTAGTCCTTTTCTGTGGTAGAAGTCCCAGTTTGGAAGGTATTGTCGAAGGAGAATTGGTGATCTTTTGTGGTGCAACTTATTGATGCCACTGTGGAGGAAGTGAATGTTTGAGGTGGTAGATGAGATGCAAATGAAGTAGGTTAATTGGAAAGGGTTCAGAAAAGATTTGCAAGGATGTTACTGGGACTGGAGGGTTTTGAGTTATAAGGAGAGGGTGGATAGGATGGGAAGTTTTTCCCTGGAGCGTAGGAAATTGAGAGGTGAATTGTGAGGGGCATAGATAAGGTGAAGAGCAAAGATTTTTCTCTAGGGTAGGAAAATTGAAAACCAGAGGGCATAGGTTTAAGGTGAGAGGGGCAAGATTTAAAACGGAATCAAAAACCAAAAGAACCGATGTAAGGAAGGGTCGCTCAACCTGAAATATTAACTCTGATTTCTCTCCACAGATGCTGCCAGACTTCTGAGCTTTTCAAACAATTTCTATTTTTTTGTTTAAGGTTTAAAGGGACCTAAGGGGCAACATTTTCACACAGAGGGTGGTGTATATATGAAATGTACTGCCAGAGGAAATGGTTGATGCAGTTATAGTTAACAACATTTTTAGGGCAGCATGGTGGCTAGGTGGTCAGCACTGCTACCTCACAGCACCAGAGATCCGGTTTCGACTCAACCCTCGGGCGACTGTCTGTGTGGAGTTTGCACATTCTCCCCGTGTCTGCGTGGGTTTCCTCTGGGGACTCTGGTGTCCTCCCACAGTCCAAAGATGTGCAGGCTAGGTGGATTGGCCATGCTAAATTGCCCGTAGTATTCAGGGATGTGTAAATTAAGAGGGTTATATGGGGATGGGTCTGGGTGGGATGCTCTGAGGGTCAGTGTGGACTTGTTGGGCCAAAGGGCCTGTTTCCACACTGTAGGCATTATATGAAATGATATTTGAACAGGTATATGAACAGGAAAGTTTTAAAGGATATGGACCACATGCAGGCAAATGGGACTAGTTTATTTGGGAAACTTGTTCAGCATGGATGAGTTGGACTGTATGACTCTATGGGTTGCTTTTTGCTGGATAATGTCAAACTTCTCGAGTGTTGTTGCAGCTGCACTTACCACGGGGAGTATTCCATCGCATTCCTGGCTTGTGTCCTGCAGATGGAGAACATGCTTGGAAGGGACAGGAAATGTATTACTTACCACACAATTCTGAACCTCTGATCTGCTTTTGTCACCATAGTGTTTATATAGCTGGCCCTAGTCAGTTTATTGTAAATCTAACCCTCAGTATATTGACAGTAGGGGATTCAGCAGTAGACTTGTCATTGAATGTCAAGAGGAAATGGTTAGATTCTCTCTTTTTGGAGATGGTCGTTTCCTGGTACTTGTGTGGCCTGAATTTTATTTGCCATTTTGCATGTTGAACATGCATAACTGCAATATTTAATGGGTCATGGATAGTTTTAAAGATTGTGCAGTCATTAATGAACACCCACAGGTCATTGATGAAGCAACTGAAGATGTTTGGGTGTAGGACACTACCTGGAGAAATTCCTGTATGGCATTGTCCCACAGCTGATATGGATTTATCAACAATATAATAATACATTAAATTTGCTATTCATTTTAGTGTCACCAAATCTGTTTGGCCTCTGAGTGGCACTTACAAACTTCTACCATTAGATGGAGTTGTACCACAACTCTTCTATCCAGTCAGGGTCACTGTCTACACAGTTTCAAAATTTAACCAAAATTTTTCATTTCTCTATCTCTAATAAAGGTTCAGGAGCTGTTTTTATGCCATTTTCTGCTTCTCTAATTTCACTTTTCAGACTTCTTGTGTTGAAAGCGATTGTTTTATTTCTGCAAAGTTGTCACATTATTTTTCCAGGCTCTATTCTCCATCTAGACAAGTCCAGCGTAGTTCTGAGGAAGGGTCACTCAACCCGAAACATTAACTCTGATTTCTCTCCACAGATGCAGCCTTCAGCCATTTCTGTTTTTGTTGCCCCAGTGCAGTTTCTTGTTGCAAAAAAGCTTCCATTTTCTGCCGCTGGAAAATCAATCCTGGTACAAGACTTAATCTTTATTCTGTTCCCGCTCTTCCTCCAACTTTAAGATGTGTTTCTCGGAACCCCTACACATCTAATCACCTGCTAAAACAGTGCTAGCGCCATCAGATCTGATAATTTCCTTTAGAGTTGTCCTGGACTACTGCCGCTGTAACTCTGCTTAAGTTTGGTAAAAGCTCCTTCCCCATGCAATGATAAACTTGCATTCTGACCTGTGTCAGAGCAATTGGTAGCTCAGAGGAAATTGTCAGCTCTATCTTTATGTCTGTCCAGCATGGTTTGGCTGCAGTCAAAGGAAACTTTGTTTTACATCCATGAAACACTGGTCTAGGTTTTGCAGTACTACAATCTGTTAGCATTCACCACCACTACTCCTTTAAAACTGATAGCAAGTTCTGGGGTCTGCACTTGTGCATTACATGAGGAAATCAAAAGGTCATTGTCAGTGACCGTAGCTCCTCCACAGTGAATATCCAGACAGTAATCAATTGCAAATAATTGAATGGGTGATAGTTTCACTCACGCTGTCAGCCGTTCTGTAAAAGCTTTGAAAAAGTTATGTCATGTTGAATAACATGTAGCTGGGTTTTTAAGAGTACGCTGAGTTCATAATGCTGCTAACCAGCCTCACTCGTCCTGTAATAGTAATTTTATATTTGTTGAAGGTCAAATGCCTCCATTATGATTAGAAATTCTACATTTGTTTAAAACAGTAACTTTTCTGTTCTTCAAAATGATATTTTGTCCTCTATTTTAATTCTATGTATATTGCTCAACCATCTACTTCGTCATGTGTAAAATTTAAAAACGATAAATGAAAGCTTCAGTGGTTTTTACCTTCTGGGTCTCTATTTGTGAGAGAGTATGACAATGGGATTGGCTGCTAAATCTACTTGAGGCCATTGTTGGTGCTGGATGCCTGGGGATTCTTTTGAATTCACCCCATCAGATTCAAACTGACATCAGAAAAGGAGAACTACCTCTCACACAAATCATGAGTTCATTGTGGGCACACAGTGAGAATCATTGCTTTGCATTTGGCAAAAAAAAATCTAGCCTATCTAGTTTGCGATCCAATGGGAAGAGCAGACCAGAGCCTAGGAATCCTGCAGTGAGTAACTAACCTCCTGACTCCGCAAAGCCTGTCCATGAGCTACAACGCACAAGCCAGGAGTGTGATGGAATACTCCCCACTTACCTGAATGACACCATATTCTCAAACATCTACTCCCTCCATACCAACTCTCTGTAACAGCAGTGTGTACTATCTACAAGATGCACAGCAGAACTTCACCAAAGATCCTCAGTCAGCACATTCCAAACCTAGGACCACTTCTGACGAGAAGGACAAGGGCAGCAGATATATGGAAACACCACCACCTTCAAGCTTCCCTCCAAGCCACTCACCATCCTGATTTGGAAATCTATTGCCGTTTCTTCACTGTCACTGGGTCAAAATCCTGGAATTCCCTCCCTAAGGGCATTGTAGATCAACCTACAGCAGGTGGACTGCAACAGTTCAAGAGTGCAGCTCACCACCACCTTCTCCAGGGCAACAAGGGACAAGCAATAAGTGCTGGCTCAGACAGCGATGCTCACATCTCACCCATGAATGAAATAAAGAAAACTTATTGCGGCATTAGTTCCAGGAAATTTAAGAATTTTCAGAAGGTTTGCCTATGTAATACAATATCTAAATTATTTTTATGGTGTAGTTTAATCCTGGTCTATCTTTAAAATTTACACAACATCAGTGTCAGATTAAAGATGTTTTAGTTACTAAAGTGTTGTGGATCTGTTAAAAAATGCTGATTAATTCAGTATAAAGACTGCTTTTGAATGAAGCTTAGGTGTCATCATACACCTGCATTTAATGTACATCTTCTGTTCTACATTTCCTTTTCAATACTCCATAAAAGGATAGATACTGGAATGAGAGATAAAAGGTACTGCAGATGCTGGAGAATCCGAGATAACAAGCATGGGGCTGGATGAACACAGCAGGTCAAGCAGCATCATAGGAGCAGGAAAACTCGACGTTTCGGGCCCAAACCCTTCATCAGAAATGCTGCTTGACCTGCTGTGTTCATCCAGCCCCATGCTTGTTATCT
>JAHRHZ010000223.1:16788498-16904860 GCA_024137785.1 Ginglymostoma cirratum
CAGGTCAAGCAGCATCATAGGAGCAGGAAAACTCGACGTTTCGGGCCCAAACCCTTCATCAGAAATGCTGCTTGACCTGCTGTGTTCATCCAGCCCCATGCTTGTTATCTTAGATACTGGCATGAACCTTCAAACACAGACAAAAATAACAACTTCTGGAATTTTTTGAAACTTCATTCAGCACTCAATAATATTTTTAAACTATATTATAAATTTCTGTCTCTAGTATAAGTGATAAATTTGAAATAATAGAGCATATGAAAGCAAATTTTGGTGCAAGTATTGTGGTATCTTGTGTTTTTTTTATATAGGCACGAAACCATTTAAGCAGATGGTTTTAATGGAAATATTTCTGATGCTTGGAGAGCCTGTGACTTGGAAACTCTTCTAAAAGATACCACCAGATCCTCCAGGAATTAAATTTGGAAATATAAAGAGTTTTGAACACCCTTCCATAATTTATGCTAAACGGATTGTTAATTTTAAAATTAGGATTGGTAGATTCACCTGCCCCTCACTTCATCTAGTCTGCTGTATTCACTGGTCATAATGCAGTCTTCTCCACACTGAGGAGATGAAACGCAGACTGGGTGACCACTTTGTGGAATACTTACGTCCTATCTGTAAATATGACCCTGAGCTTCCAGTCGCCTACCACTTTAACGCACCACTGTGTTCCCCGGCCAACATTTCTGGATCAGGTCTACTGCAGTGTTCCAGCAAAGCTCAGCACAAGCTAGAAAAACAGCACCTCATTTCTGCCTGGTGACCCTGTAGCCTTCAGGACTCAACATCGAGTTCAATATTCGTATTCTTCTATGTTCTATTACACATCACCACTCCCCAGGTCCTGTCAGGACACGGGCTGCCCTCTGCACATTCAACCCATTTTCATCTATTTATGGTCCACATTTTATATTGGTACATTCTTGTTAGTCAAAAGTATTAAGCAACGTGGAGCAAAAGTAACACTTAGAGTTAGCCTGTGTTATGTTCCCAGCTCTTGTTATTATTGGTCAATTCAGATCCCAGACTGAAATTTGGCCTGATAGATCATTTTTTAAAATTATTTTTGTTTTAACAAGGTGGCCTTTCACTGAAACACAAGAACACAATGCTGTAGATCTGGTCTTAACAATAAAGCAGAAATTTATCATGCAAACAAAGAAGATAAAATGGAATAAATCAAACAATTTACATGTAACATAAATTTTAAAATTTCAAAACACATAGTAAAGTATAATCTCATTAATCCCCAAAACACTTCGATACAGTACCTACACCAGACAGAGTTCCCTTCTTTATCACATCAATAGGGCTTAATTGATGCTTCAAATTCCAGTCTTGAGAATCTAATAGCCTCTTCCCTGAATGTTCATACAACTGAGCTTTAGACTTTTCAGTCTCAAATAATTCCTTCACAAGGTTTTAACCAGAAAAACTTCCCATCTGGAATGTTAAAACCAGTCTCTTTACACTGTGGTCATAGAATCATACAGTATAGAAGAGGCTATTCAGTCTATCTAGTCTGTGCTGCCTGCCAAAAATTTACCATTACCCACATCAGTCCCACTTGCTCACAATGGGCCAAATGTTATGACACTTCAAGTTCTTGTCTCAGTAATTTAAAAGGTTGTGACATTTTCTGCTTCAACTGTCCTCCCAGGCAGTGCATTCCAGATCCCCATCACCCTCTGGGTGAAAGAGGTTTTCCTCAAATCCTGTCTAAACCTCTTGCCTTTCACTTCAAAACTATGCCCCTTTGTTATTGACCCTTCAACTAAGGGGTATAATTGCTCTCTATTTAACCTCTGTCCGTCATGATCTTATACACGTTGATCACGTCCCTCCTCAACCTCTCTGCTCCAAAGAAAACAGCTCAAGCTTATTCAGCCTCTATTCACAGATGAAATGCTCCATCCCAGGTGACATTCTGGTGAATCTTCTCTGTATCCCCTTCAGTGAAATCACATTCTTCCTATTGTGTGGTGACCAGAACGGCATATGGTACTCTACCTGCGGCCTCATCCTAGCTCGGGACAGCTCCAACATAACCTCCCTGATTTTATAATCTATGCCACGACTAAAAAGACCAGCTTCCCATATGCCCACTTAATTACCATATCATCCATCCTGTCACCTTCAAGGATCTGTGGACAAGCACCCCGAAGTAATGCATTTCCGAGCAGTTCCTCATTAGGAATAATCGTCTCATACTTCCATTTCTAGCCAAGAGCCTAAGTACTGCAAAATTGAAACCGAAAGGCGTTTCAATCCATGGATGTTTCATCTAATCAAAAGAAAAACAATCAATATCTGACCTTTTAAATTAACAGCGTCAATTCACAACTGTTTACATCGTTCACCTGTAAAAATTCTCTGAATGATAACAAAACTCTATTAGTCTTCCCTGACTATCTCTCTCCGGCCACATTTTTAAATAAATTACCATAGCTAGAGAAGTACCTACAAGTTAATCATTCAAGCCCCACAGACACATAAAATGCCCATATGCTATTTGTACAAAATATAAAATAAATCATATTAAAATATATATAAATCACACTTCTTACATCACTGCTGGACAACACACAATTTTACTGAATGGCAGCAGAACAGGCTCAGAGGGGTAAATGTCTTTCTCATGTTCCAGGGTTTCCACATTCCTATGTCCTTAGCACGTGTATATTACATTTTGAGTATTAAGCATATTAATTGTTGCTACCAAAGTAATTAGATACTATGATTAGGGTGCTTCTTCCACAATCATTGCATACTAAATTGCTAGTTCAGAATGATATGCAGTTAAATTGTTGAGCTTCTGTATTTAGTTGCCATGAAGCAAGTCAGTAAAGTCTTTCTACATTTTAGTGATCACATTTTAATTTGATTGTTTTGTCACAGATTCAATCTCTTAATGCTATGACAAGGAAACCAAAACTCTACCGTATGCCACCTACCTCAGTTGTCTGTGTAGACAGTCTGGAGAAAAAGTAGCTCTGATATCTGTGCTAATTCTAACATCCTATGAACAACTGTTCAGCGTGAGACATACTATAATGTTCTCAGAAGGTTGGCAATAGTAAGACATGTGCACTTGTGGAAATGCGGAGATAATGCTGCAAGTGAACCGCACTTCTGAAACATTCTGCATTATTTAGGCTAAAAAGAGTGAATGAATGAATGGTTCCCCCAAATGAACACCGCTGCTTGAGAGGCCCAGAAACTGTTGCACTGTCGCACTGGTGAATATTTGCATACACTTGGGCAGGAAGTTAAAGGTCCAGATTTTTCACAATCTTGCATTGGCATCTTCACCAGTTTGCCTGAAATTGGCCAGATTGGTGCAAAACATTGTGGAGTTTTGAGCATAAATTCCAATCAATGCAAATTCAGTTTCTGTAATATTTATTTGCACTTGTTTCAAAGGCATTGTGCTAGAAGTTTGCCCCATCCACAAATCTCACTCTGCCACCAGATCAAATTAATCACTATTGTTTTTGCTGATTGCATTAGTCTACAAATTTTCCAGGAGAACTTTAAAAATTAAGCTTTATTAAAACCAAATGACACTAATATACCATGTTTGAAAATATTTAATTTGTTTAGAAACTGATTAGAACTCAAATGCCAATGCAAAAGATAAAGCTGATATATTTTCAATCCTCTTTAGTCAGACATACGAAGTAGATTTTTCAGTTCGGTCTCCACTTCCACTCCCTTATCAGCACAGATGTTTGTCTTTCGGCCATTCCAATTCATTCCAGGCGACATCAAGAAGTGGCTGGGAAGCTGGGTGTTCCAAAGGCTATGGGCCCAGTCAACATCCTTGGTATAGTATTAAAGATTTGTACTACACAGCCAGCTATGCCTCTAGCCAAGCTGTTCAAATAGAATTACAAAACTGGTATCTACCCAATAATGTGGAGATATTTCCCGTCCAAATTAAGACAAAATTCCAGTTTAGCTAATCACTGCCCCACCCCATTCTTAATCATCAGTGAAATAACAGAAGCTGTTATTGCCAGTGCTCTCAAGCAGCACTTTCTCATCAATACCCTGCTCACTGATGTATTTTGTAACATTAGTAATATATCACTGTTCACAAGTCATAGTTTATCAGCTGGGATATATGAAATGGGTGGCATGGTGGCTCACAGCACCAGGGGCCCAGGTTCGATTCCAGCCTTGGGTGACTGTCTGTGTGGAGTTTCCACATTCTCCCCGTGTCTGCATGGGTTTCCTCCAGGTGCTTCGGTTTCCTCCCACAGGCCAAAGATGTGCAGGCTAGGTGGATTGGCCATACTAAATTGCCCATAGTGTTCAGGGGTGTGTGGGTTATAAGGGAATGGGTCTGGGTGGGATGCTCCAAGGGTCAGTGTGGACTTGTTGGGCCGAAGGGCCTGTTTCCACACTGTAGGGATTCTAATTCTAAAGTGTAAGTCATAAAACTGCTGATGGCTAATTTCATATTGTATAATTTTATTGACACAATGAAAATAATAGAATAATCTAATACAGTTAAATATATAGACTCAAACACAACTGTATGATTCTTAAGAATTAATCTTTAAATTAAATGCACAAGTCAGATATTTTGCATGTTTTTACCCATTGCCTTTACATGAAATATTATACAACTTCTAAACTGAACTTTTTATCAATATATCTTCACCTATTTTTCAGGGATTGGTCAGCCATTCATTTTTTACAATCTGCTCTGTTGTTTTAAAACTTACACAATGCCTGCAGATTCTGCTCCAACTCATACATTGGCCTGAATGGAATTGCCATTCTCTCACTTTCATTAGCTCAACATCCTGGAAAGACCTGCCCGCCTCTCCCACCCACTGCCTTCTCTACCACAGCAATGAGGGTGTACTGAAAGCACATAGACAACAGAGATTCAAAGAAATGACTCATCACCACTTGCTCGAGGACAATTTGGCATGGGCAACAAATGTTAGCTTTTTCAGATGGTGCTCCTGTGCCATGAATGACTGATAAAAAGGCAAAAAGGATTCATGAGAATGCTTCTAAGGATACGTAGATAGATTGGAAAAGTTGAGAGGAGATATGAAGAAGAGGTCTGGAGAAGATAGGGAAGATCTATTCCCACTGGTGGAAGGATCGGGTAAGGATCATGCATTGGACATGAGAGTGCATGGATTAAAGGTGATTTGTAAAAAGAGTATTGAAAACATGAGGAGAAATGTTTTTGTGCCGTGAATGGGTGGGATCTGGAACATGCTGCCTCTGAGTGTGGAAAAGGCAGGCTCAATTGAGTCATTCATGACTGAACTGAATTATTACCTATAAAAGCTTCCCTGTAGGTTGCAACAATCCTGTGGTTCTATGATTTCCAACAGATTGCAGAGCAGCCCTCCACAGGAGATGAGCGTTATGACAACTTGGATGTTAAGTGGTCATGATCCAGAGGATGGTAAAAGTTGATCCCATGGCACTGGTACTCAGCCTCTGCTGGGTCAAGATTCAAATACCAGATAATGGTGCTGCCCTTGTTCAAGCATTTGATAACAATGTTTAGGGACATGGAAATAAAAGCAAAATACTGCGGACAATGAAGCTTTGAAAAAAAAAACTCTGCTGGAGAAACTCAGTAGGCCTGCTATAATCAGGCCATGGACCTATCATCATTGGACTGGTGACGTAGAAACTGAGCTAGATCGCCAACAGCCAGTGTCACCTAAGTTCCTGATGGGCAGAAGCCTGTGAGACTTGTTTGTTAAATGTGTCTAATGTGATTTAAGCTAATCTATTTGCTTTATGATCGAAGAGCATGTGTCTTCCTAAATTCATCTTGATCAGACCTTAAAGAACCCATTACGCAGCCTAACAATTCAGTGGGGTCCAGGTGGAGCTGGGATTCAGATGAATGAAAATGACTGGGGTCGCATGGTGGCTCAGTGGTTAGCCCTGCTGCCTCACAGTGCCATTGACCTGGGTTCATTCTCGGGTGACTGTCGAAGGACAAGTGTGGAGTTTGCACATTGTTGCCACATCTGCGTGGGTTTTCTCCGCATGCTCCTGTTTCCTTCCACAGTCCAAAGATGTGCAAGCTAAGTGGATTGTCATGCTAAGTTGGCCATAGTTTCTAAGCATAAGCAGGCTAAGTGGATTAGCCATGGGAAATGCAGGATTATAGGGTAAGGGGTATAGATCTGGGTTGGTGTGGACTCGCTAGGCTGAATGGCCTGCTTCCACACTGTTGGAGTTCCACAACAAGTTTTGTTGAATGGGCAGAATACTGTTGGCTGAGGAAATGGGATGGAGATGACGGCAATGGAAGAAGAGCTCATCATCATGTTGTTAATTGGAGTGGAGATTTAAAGGGATGAATTTCCAGCCTATGCTGAGGAATAAATGACCATGGCAGAGAGAGAGCAGTCAGAGAGAGATCATAAAAACGCAGCACGGAGTGAGGCCGGAAGAAAGGGGTCAGGATAAAATGAAGAGGCAGAAGAATCTAATGGAAGTATCGATGCCCTGGGTTTGTTGGAAGTCTGTAATTCTTCATACTTGAACAGAAGGGTTTGAAGCATTACATGTGGTGAAGAATGAAATGTAATGATGAGACAGTATGAGCTGCTGAAGAGAGAGAGGCCAACAAGGTGCATGTAGGCACTTGGGATTGAGCATGGATCACAGGAGGAGGCAAGACTGTGGTTCAAGGAATGTTTGGGTGATATCGGGAATTGTGGGCAGATTCAAAACATGCAGAATAACACTTCAGCAATATTTCAGATTGAGAGCAACATTCTTTCTTAAGAGGCTCATGATGACAAATCACTTCCATTTCCAAAAGTTTGGAGATCTGTGCAGCAGGAAGAAAAATTTGAGTGTCACAATCTAGTTTTTAAAAACAATGCAGGTAGTATATAGTATATATTCATATATAAAAATAGATACACAATATATTTAACACTTCAAAGTTGTGCGATTATGTATGTTCAACTTAAAACTGTAGTCTTTAAAATGTAGATACAAAGTTTATGTTGCCTTATAAATACTTTCAAATTTTCAGTTTTCTTCAACTTTCTGCACAAATCCATTTCTCCCATTGAGTATCACGGTATCACCTGTGAAGGGAAAAATAAATATCTGTTTATGAAAACAATATTTCATTTGTCCATAGATGTCCATAGAATCCCTATAGTGTGGAAACAGGCCCTTCAGCCCAACAAGTCCACACCGACCCTCAGAGAATCGCACCCAGATCCATTCCCCAGACCCACCTAATCTACACATCCCTGAACACTATGGGCAATTTAGCATTGCCAATCCACCTAGCCTGCACATCTTTGGAGTGTGCGAGGAAACCGGAGCACCTGAAAAAAACCCCACAACAATGTTGCTGCTGTTCACATGTTACCATTTTCACAGGCAAAGCCAGTGTTTGTGCCCACCCCAATAACAGAGGGACTTCCAGGCTATTTCAGAAGACAGGAAAGAGCCAACTGCATCGATTTGGGTATTCCACCTTAGGTATAAATAGTAGGTTGCTTCCTCTCAAGGACATAAATAAAGGATGTATACATTTACCTGTAACACGCATAAGTGCATTTGAACTACATACATTTTAAATATGACTTTATTTCTCAAAGTCACATGAAAATTTTTATAGATAAAAAACACCCTGATGGGTCTAAACTGCCAGTGAAATATTTGGATTTATAGCACAGTTTCAGAGTTCCTTGAAAGTGGAATCACAAGTGGATAGGATAATGAAGAAGTTCGGTACGCTTGCCTTTATTGGTCAGTGCATTGAGTATAGGAGTTGGGAGGTCATGTTGCAGCTGTACATGACATTGGTTAGGCCACTTTTGGAACACTGCGTGCAATTCTGGTTTCTTTGCTATTGGAAGGATGTCGTAAAACCTGGAAGGGTTCAAAAAAGATTTATAAGGATGTTGCCAGGTTGAAGGGTTTGACCAATAGGGAGAGACTGAATAGGCTGGGGTTATTTTCCCTGGAGTTTTGGAGGCTGAGAGGTGACCTTATAAAATCATGACAGCAATGGACAGGGTAAATAGACAAGGTCTTTTCCCCAGGGTTAGGGAGTCCAAAACTATACAGCAAAGGTTTAAGGTGAGTAGGGAAAGATTTACAAAGGAACCTAAGGGGCACCTTTTTTTAAAAAACACAGAGGGTGGTGCATGTATGGAATGAGCTGCAGGGGAAGTGGTGGAGGCTGGTACGGTTACAACATTTAAAAGGCATCTGGATGGGTATGTGAATAGGAAGGGTTTAGAGCGATAGGGGCCAAATGCTTGCAAATGGGACGAGATTTATTTAGGATATCTGATCAGCATGGATGAGTTGGACAGAAGGGGCTTTTTCTATGCTGTATATCTCTATGACTCTCTATAGCACCATTACATCACTGACTTTAAAATAATCCACATGGTGAGTTTAACTGTTTGGACTTCTACCCACTGACAACTACATGTTGCAGCAAAACAACTTCAGAGATTTACAAAGTTTTATTGTAAATCCACAGTTTAACACAAACCCCAACTTCCACCTATATAATTTCCCTGCCCAGAAGCCAGCTCCCCCATTGGGATGAACACAGCTCATTTGTTTAAATATATTAAATAACAAACACTGCCCATGAGGGAAAGTGTGACAATAACCAAAAAAAAAATAAACAAAGGTAAAAACAAAGAGGATCTAAATCAAAATGTTGTTTGAAGGGGTGTTAATGCAACATAAGACACCACAAGTTCAATCCATCCCGAAAGGCTTCAAGGGTACTGGTAGAAGAACTCAGGTCTTAAAGGGACCAGCATTTCTAACACTAACATTAAGTATGACTTTATCTTTGGCTCAGCAGTAGCATTCCTGCCTCTGAGTCAGAAAGCTGTGGTCTCAAGGTCCATTGCAGACATGTGAGCATAACATCCAGACCAACACTGCGATATTATCCTGCTAAGCCGAGTGCTATTCAAGATTTCATCTTTTAGATGATATCTCAGAATCAAGGGCAGGTCTGCCTTCTCAAGTGGGCCTATGAAATCCAATGGCTCTATTTGAAGAAGAGCTGGCAAATTATTCTAATGTTCTTTCTACATTTAGCCCAACACTAACCTCACTAAAACAGGTGACTGGTCATCATCTGCTGTGTGGAATGGGATGGCTCAGTTTCCCTATGCTATATTAGTGAGTACCCTCAAAGTCTGGTAAAAGAGTGCAGAGGGAACTCTATTGCTTCAAATCTACAACATACTGATCTAATTTTATATGAAGAGCATGGTAATGGGAACCATACAGTTGGAAGGACCATGATCAGTGCTGCATATCTGTGCATTTACGCTTTCTCAAGAAATTAAATAAATTACACCAGGGCAGAAATGGTACAAGTAAGTAACAAGTGATATGTGAAGTCAAGCTTAATAGCATCATTTCACAGAACATGGGAAGGTGAGGTGGGTTGAGCAGTTCAAGTTCACAAATCATAGAATCCCTACAGTGTGGAAGCAGGCCATTCGGCTCATCAAGCCCACACCGACTGTCTGAACAGCATCCCACCCAGACCCACCCAATCCCTGTAACCTTGCAGTTCCCACGGCTAAATCGACCTAGCCTGCACATTCCTGGACACTATGGGGCAATTTAACGTGGCCAATCCACCTAACTTGCACATCTTTGGACTGTGGGAGGAAACCCATGCAGACACGGGGAGAATGTGCAAACTCCACACAGACAGTCACCCAAAGGTGGAATTGAACCCAGGTCCCCCACACTGTGAAGTACCACTGAACCACTGTGTTGCCCAAATCCTTCAATATATGTTTCACACTGAGGTTTCTACAAATATTGACTTCTTCCCTTGAGCCAACCTTCCTCTACCTTGGGCTTGGGAAATTCCCTGAGCACAAGAGCAGTGAAAAGGAATGGTGACAGATTGATTAACTTACAGCCTTTTAGCACTACCCTAGGATTGGTAAGGTCCTCCAAGAGGGTAACTTGTAACTGAAGTGGGAAGAACAGACTTTAAAATGGCCTCTTACTGTGCATACCTGATTTGAATAGATTTGTTGCATTTTTACAACTCACAATACAAGGTAACCCATATTCACGTGCAACTACAGCACCTGTTGAGAACAGAGAGCATATAAATAGTTAGACGCAGAAGTAATCTTATGTATCCTTTAGCTCCTTTTCATCATTGTAGAGTAACGCATTGAACATTCATGATCTTCCTCTGTATTCTCATCAGGTAAAAGGTCAGTGTAAAAATATATAAACTCACTGATCGAAAGTAGTAAACTTCCAATCCAGTACTAAAAGGTAACCATCTTCAACCTCAACATACAAGTGAGCAGGGTTTCAAACAATCATTGGCTTTGAAATGAGCAGAATTTTTGTCTTTAGATTTCAATTAAAGATGGCCAATGCCACCAGAGATAACACTTCAGATTATCAAACATGTACTTTAAAAACTGTTGATATTTCTAAGGTTTTGGAGTAGATTTGTAGCTCGGGTTGTGGGTGTTGAGGTTGGTTGGCTCGCCGAGCTGGTTTGTTGTTCCGCAGACGTTTCGTTACCGTGCTTGGTAACATCCTCAGTGCAGCCTCTGATGAAGCGTCGGTGTGTTTTTCCGCCTGGTTTTTAAACTCTGGGGTCCATTGCGACGGATTGCCTCACTTTCGGGTTTCCTCCGTAGTGGAATGTATATGGGGTCAAGTTCAATGTTTATTAATAGCCTGCTTCATGGAGTGCCATGCTTCCAGGAATTCTCGTGCTTGTCTCTGCCTAGCCTGTCCCAGGATCTTGGTGTTGTCCCAGCTGAAGTCGTGGTTCTCCTTGTCCATGAGGATTGAGATGAGTGAGTATTGGTCATGTCTTTTTGTAGCCAGTTGGTGTTCATGTACTCTTGTTGTTAGTTTCCTTCCTGTTTGTCCGATGTAGTGTTTCTCGCAGTCTCTGCGGGGGTCTTGTAGATGACATTGGTCCTGTCCATGGCAGGGAGTGGGTCTTTAGTTCGGGTGAGCACTTGTCACTTGTCGGTTGATGTGGGCTTGTGTGCCACTCTGATGCCCAGCGGTCGTCGAAGTCTTGTGGGGAGTTCTGACGTGTTCCTGATGTAGGGTAGTGTGATGAGTGTGTCGGGGCATGTAGAATCTTTCTGATGCTGTTCCTGTGACCCAAAGAACTGGGTCACGAGATGCCTACAGGAACAGCATCAGACGTTGCCTGACAGCCTGACAGCATCACAGATGCTGCCAGACCTGCTGAGCTTTTCCAGCAATTTCTGTTTGTCTTCCTCAGCTTATGGCTGCTTCCACAATTTGCATTTTCTGAACTAGTTAGCAACTTAAAGCTAGAGGCTATTAGTAATTTGAAAGGTGCCAAATCCCATAAAAACAGATCTGCTGGGTGCTATTATGAACTGCCATAGGCATTTTGGAAGGAATTACAAGATAATAATGAATTTGTTTTGCTGTATTGTGAATATACTTTGCATCATCATCAAGTATTTAAAAAGGGCTCAAACCCAGAGCTCCTAGCTCTGAAGTAGGGACATTATCAACTGTGCCACAAAACTTCAACTGCAGTGTAACTTATACCACAAAAGCCGTACAAGAGTTAAGTCATCAGGTAAATAACATGTAACAACTGTATAGTGGTAATAAAACAATTCAGCTGCCAACAGGGGAGTAATGAATAGGATATTATAAGAAGGATAAAATTTAATTAAGATCATATTACAAGTGCAAACCAGAAGTTTCTTAAACACCATTCACTTTCTTACTTTGTTTCATTAATTTAGCAACTCTTCTCCATAAACGGATGGTTTCTCGGCCTGTCACAAAAATCTGAAAAAAAAAATCTGTTAACACTGCTTACCATGTGAAAGCAATCCTCCGATCTCAGTGACCAGTCCTCTTAGCAGAGGGAAGTATGGGCTCCATCCAATATCTGTACTTTTCACAATTAAAATATCCCCCTGCTGGATACAGTCAGTCTCCAGAATAGTTTTCAGGACACGCGCTGTTCCCTTCACAGTCCCTTGGCTCACTGTCATACCTGTAACAATGGACACTTCTTTCTTTCATATCTTTTGATCTGCACACTTAGACAGAAACAGCTACAAGATATTTTAAGATAAAGTCAATTCCTTGGATCAGAAAGACCTAGAGAGGGATTCCCCTGATCACTGTAAGTGTGGTGGGATGGGACTCCTGCTCATCAGTGTATCCTGACCCCTTCTTGAGGATCACTGTTATTTAAATAATGGAGGTGGCTTGCTGGCACTAGTTAACTTTGACAGTTTGATCATTGGGCAGCTCTCTATCTCTCTCTTTAGTTGTATTGGGAAGCATGCAAATGGTGCAGCACTCTTGCTGCGGTATTGAACAGCTATTTGACTAACGTGCAAACCTGATGCTGCTGGGAAGTGGCAAAGCCAATGGCAATCTTGGCTGGAGCAGAGAAGTTTGTTCTCCCCAGAGAAATGAGCTTCAGACCATCAGCCAACAGTTAACACATTCATTTCTCCCATACCATTGAAGTAAAGGGAGAAGTTCAGCCTCAAAGTTAAAGAAAGATCTAGACTGTAGATCCTAGTGAGTGGCTAATGTATATGTCAAGCAGAGATGCCTTCCAGGACCTTCACTTCAAGAGCCTCCAATCTAGCAGGTTGCATAAGATGAGTGATCTCTAATGTATAACTAATGACCTCAATGTAAAGCAGTACTATAAAGCTGAGTAACAGTAACAACGAGATGTCTGAACAACACCTCCAAAGTGTCAAAGGGAAGTAACACACGTTTTTGTAGCTGGCCAGAGAATGGCCTCTTCACCTTAGAGATTTCTGCAGCTTATACCAGCATTTGTACAGTGGCTTTAATGATATGGGATACAAGTTGAAGAAGATGAGTTGGAGGGGGTTAGTTTCATAAAATCTCTACAGTGTGGAAGCAGACCATTCAGTCCATCAATTCCACACTGACCCTTCAAACAGCATCCCACCCAGACCCAGCCCCATCCCTATCCCTGCATGTCCCACCCTAGACACTATGGGCAATTTAGCATTTCCAATCCACCTAGCCTGCACATCTTTGGACTATGGGAGGAAACCAGAGCACTAGGAGAAAACCCACACAGACACAGGGAGAATACGCAAACTCTACACACACAGTCACCTGAGGCTGGAATTGAACCTGGGTCCTCAGTGCTATGAGGCAGCAGTGCTAACCACTGAGCCACCATGCTGCCCTTGACTTATTAATGTCATACTTTTTGCAAATCTGAAAAGGATGAGTGCTTTTTCCTATGGGAGTCAGACAGATTGCGAGTTCATTGTGGTGCAATCTTTTGGCAATGGTTTAACGCTGTTGCTTATGAACTCACATCTAAGTCAGCCTCAAAATATGTGGTAATTCAGAGAATGATTTAAGCATGTAAATATTATGACAGTGAAGCTACAAAGGATGCCCTGGACAGCTGTGCAACCAACTGGCCACAGACTTAAATCCATGAAACGTTGGTTGAGTTCCACCTTCTGACCGAGTTACCAAATCTTATCTTCAAAGTGTTTGGAAAAATAAGACATTGCCCACGACAGATAATGAAATGTCATACGTAGCCATGTGCGCATATTGGTAACATTGATAGCATTTGCAGTGAGGCCTGGACCCTTATGAAAATAGTGAAAACTCAGGTCAAAATAAAAGAGACTGCCTGGCTGTCAAAAAGAAAATGCTGCTTTTGTTTTAGAAAGTAACAAACAAAAAGATCATGGTGCAATATTTATGCATTGTCATTCCAGAAATGTATAAAATTATGAGGGGCATGGATAGGGAAGACAGGAAGAAACTTTTCCCCTGGATGGAAGGGAAAATGACCAAGGGCTGTAGATTTAAGGTAAAGGGCATGAAATTTAGAGCGGATGTGAGGAAGGATATTTTCACCCAGAGTGTGGTGAGAATCTGGAATTCAATGTCTGGAAGTGTGGTAGAGGTAGAGACCCTGATAACATTTAAATATTTAGAAGTACACTCGCAATGCCAAAGTATACAAGGCTGTAGCCCAAGTGGTGGAAAATGGGATTAGAATGGTTAGGTGGTTGTTTTTGTCTGGCACAGAGCCAATGGGCAGAAGGGCCTTTTTCTGTGCTATAAACCTGTATAACTCTATGACAGATACGCACAGCAGGATGTACCTTAGGGGCCAAATTCACCCAGTCATTGACCCCTCTACCTCTACCTATTGTTTAAACAAATGCCTGAAGAAATAAGTTACGTTACCAAGGGGCAAAATATTAATATTTAGCAACAAATATTGCACCAAACTGACAAGCAAGACATTCAATTTCGGCTTCCAGCCTGAATAATGTTGCACTCACATCAACACTAAAATACTCACCTCTCAGAGTTATTTTTCTTCCACTTTCGTCACCCTGATGTCGGTCAATTGGCACAGGTTTCCCAATGTTCATTTCTTTAAACTGGAGATCCATTTGCCTTTCTAGTAACCTTCTCCGTCGCTGGGCTCTACATGGAGGTGATAATGTCTGTATCAGTTCACTACAAATGAAGCACCGACTGGCTTTCTTTCTCAGAACTAGAACTATGTTTAAAACTAGAACTACGTAAACTATGTTTACATCAGAACAAAATTAAATGGATGCCACAACATGTTAACTAATCTCCCAAATAAGGCAGCTGCATACTTGGTGATGATGTTTGCCTGTCTCAGCTGAAGAACTTGTCCAATTTCTGAATGAGTTAGGAAGAACAGCAAGTCCTCATCTGGGAGATAACCCTGAAATAATAAAGGAATGGTTAAATCCCCAAAGCCTGTGGATTCTGAGGAAATTTCCTCGATTAAATAAATCCCAAATGCTTGTCTCCAAACTGGCCTCGAAAGAGAGTATCAAGTTCCATCCATTAACTCTTACTTCTCTTTCCATAAGTGCTCCTGACATTTTTTCCAGCATTTTCTGTTTTATTTTTAGTTTTTGTTTGAAATTTATCGTTCCAGTAAATGATAAAACTCTTCACTAATAAGTTGTTGGTTACTGGTCTCTTTTCATTCGCAAGTTTCTTGTCTTATAAGGGCAACTGAAATAATGACTTTCGCGAGTACGAAATGGTCAATGCTGTTCACCAATCTTTTCACAGTCAAAAACATTTGTTTATTCAGTTGCGCATTGGCCCACTAGTCACATTTTCAATTATTTTGTCCATTCACAGTTGAGATATATGTTATTGGAGCTGAAGGTGGTGCTGATCAGGGATTTGAGTCTTCTATTTGTCAAAACACAATTTTTACTCTATATGGCCACCACAGTTTGTGTTCCTCTTCTCTCAGCAATATCATTTTTTCAATTTCCGCACCCATATTGCTTAAGAATTAAATGAGAACATCTGTTAGGAAAATAAGAGTGATTACATCTATCGAGGGACAGATGCCAGACTGCAATTTCACACAAATAATTTCCTGGGTTATCTGCTGAGCCATCTGCAGTGTCCTTTTAAAAGATTTGGGTATTTCATGCCTGTTATTAATAGGCAGAATTTGTATAGCAAACACATCAACCATTGGTGTCTTAAAAATATATTAGGATTCTATGTACATCACAGATGACCCATGGGACTCCACAACTAATTAATTACTTTTGAAGTGCCATTAAGAGTCACTTACGAACAGAAATCACTTACGGTTTAGCTGTCCCTCAAAGTGGGTGGGTGTGAAGTGCAGGAAGCTATATATGATGTCTATTGACATGGAGAGGGCGTTATGCTGCAGTTACTCCATGATTGTGGCTGACCAGGAAACTCTCTCACATTTCTTTCCTGCCGTAGGCCTATCAGATGCTGATAACACCAACCTGTTTGGCCATGTTATCACAGCACCTTCCATGGCCATCAAGTCTGGGATCGGATACAAAACTGAGAACTCTGAACGTGTGACTCAGAGGTAGGTACACTGCATTGTGCACTACTAGACCTCCCTGCACAATCACTGATAGTCTGTTTTACTTTTGTGCTTATGTTATTCACATGTTCACACTTACATTTCTGTTGTAATCAGTTGATCAAGTGGACACGGCTGGCATACAGAATCTTTACCTGGCGAGCATGTAGGATTAACAGCACAACAATGATAGTGTGGTACTTAATGGCCCCTCCTGGTACAGCACTCTCCATTTTCACTGGCATCACAACATGGCAACTGTCTGTTTCAATTGTATATCAATCAAGGCTCTAAGGAGTACAAAGGGCCTGAATGCAATTTTAGAGCTCCAAACATGCAGTTTATATTTAGCATATGCTCTGCACATTGTACCAGGCACAAGTAGCCCAACCAACAGAATTTAAAGGAACTTGTACAGAAAAAGCACAGGTCAATTTGTTCAAGAATTTCTATGGAGCCCACAGCAGCATGAATATTTCCTCTAGTCAATCAAACAGCTTTTGTTCTGCTGTTCCCCAAACCACATACTCCTCACTAACTCCCGCCCTCCCCCATTTAAAGCACAACTTGCAGCTCATGGAGCTACAAGAATTCTCAACAATCCATGGCCACTGTTGGTATATTTCATGTATATTTGATCAGGCAAGAATATTTATTTAAGGGAGAAAAGTGATGAAAACAGTGTGACATTATGCCATGTGATATTCCTGTATAAAGATATCAACTCCATCTGGAATAGCTACTGCTGTACCTCAGAGTCTAGCAAGACAGCCAGTCAAATCAGTCTATTAAGTGATAGAGCCCAGACTGTAGCAATGTCTGTGATAAAGCTGTAATGTATTTAGTTGCTCTCTAAGTAAATTTTCTGATACTTGTTCTCATTAAGAACTCAATCTTGATGTTCATCTTACAACAGTAAACATTATTGTAAACCCCAAAGAACACATCAGCCACCCTTTTCAGTAAAGAACTGAGGTCCTTAGATTAAAAAAGGTTGAACCCTCACCACAAGGGTTTGGGACAAACAGATCAGCCCATCTTTTTGGGTCACTCCCAAAATCAAAATCTACCTGATGCATTTTAATTGTAATTTCAATCAATCAATTCTTAATCCATCAAATTTTTTGCTTTGTGGCTGGGTTTTGTTTTACTCCTTTTGTTGAGCTTATCCATAATATGAGCTCGTGTCCAATGATGACCAAATGATGACCAAACTGCACTCTTCAAACCAGTAACAGGATGAGCAAGAAGGTAATTTCACTCTCCGAGTTCTGTTCTTGTGTTCAGTTGTCTGACTTTAACCTGTACCCGTACCCCGTGCTATAGCTGAGATAGGAATTAATGGTATCAACCAGTGTGAGAATACTGTGTATCACCAATTGTCTGTGTTACCGTACTAATCAGGATGAACTTTCATACTTCAACTAATACATTTATTGAAGAGAGCTGTGGCATGAGTTTCAGTGATTCAATTGTTATGTATTGATCTGACGAGGTTTTAATGGATCCACGTGTGACAGTGTCTTCTTATAGAAAGCTTACAATCAACATGGGTACTACATGAATATCATTCTCAGTTTGCTCAGTGCACAGCTCTGTGGTGTCAATGAATAAATGAATATGGGTACTCACCTCCACAACCATCAGTTTAGCCAGTTTCCAATAAGCAACCTTAAAAACATCATTCATTTTGATTGCCTTTGCTTTTAATAATTCTCTGTCAGCGATAGCTTTTCTTGCCTCAGGTAAGATCAAGCGCAGAGCACACCTACAACAAAGACTTGCATTTATATAGTGATTTCACAGGGGTATTTTCATACAACATCAGAATGGTAAAATGATGGTTATTCAGTCCAATTTTAAACAATTTAATAACATTTACTAAGAATAATCTCATGGGAAAGGGTACAGACCAGATTTACGAGGACGTTGTCTGGACTGGAAAGTTTTTGTTATGAGAAAAGATTGGCTAGGCAGGAGGAATTGTTTTCCTTGTACACAGCAGGCTGAGGTGAAATGTAATTGCACAATAAAATTATGAGGAGCCTAAAGTAGTTGACAGTAAAGACTCGTTATTGAGCAGAGAGCTCAGTATAGAGGGGCAAAGATTTCAAATAACTAGTCAAAGGAGTGGGGAGAAGTTGAGGAAAAATATTTTCACTAAAGGGGTGGTGGGATCTAGAGCTCACTACTTGAAATACTCACTATTTAAAAATGATTGGATATGCATTTGAAGCAAGAACTGGGCTGTGGATTAGTCTGGCTCATGCTTCTTCATGTTGCACAGACATGTTGAGCTGACTGGCCTCATTTTATGCTATTAATTTCTATGGTGGTATAAGTTATATGAAAACCTTGCCTTTAAGCGAATTCAATTTTAAAGAGTCCATGTGCTGTGTGTATACAAGGTTGAGACTCTGCCTGCACGTTATTGTACTCCGGGTTTGCATGCTACCCGCGCTGAAAGCAGGCAGTTTGCTGGAGTGTCTGCATCATAGTGTACACTGTTTTACTCCTTTAAATAAGCAAACCCCACAGAGTTAATCAATTGCTGATGAGAAATTGATTATTAGATCATTAACATGACAGCAACAATCTGACACAAAGCCACCTAAGGAAAGAACAGGGCTGGTGCCCAAAAGCTTGGCTTTAAACGGTACAACATCTAAAAACGTAATCATTAAAGTCTACCATCAAGAGCTATCATGGTCCAATCATGTCATATTGCAGAAACATCTCTGTAGCTATTACACATACTTTCTGATCCATGTAACTGATGATTTTATGGAACGAATAGCTTCGTCCGGAGAC
Source organism: Ginglymostoma cirratum (assembly GCA_024137785.1). Classification (NCBI taxonomy): domain Eukaryota; kingdom Metazoa; phylum Chordata; class Chondrichthyes; order Orectolobiformes; family Ginglymostomatidae; genus Ginglymostoma; species Ginglymostoma cirratum. The sequence goes on from JAHRHZ010000223.1 coordinate 16,807,259, forward strand.
AGTGCTACTTTGTCAACAACCACTTTTCCTCTCTGCAAAGTTCTCTGGATTGCTGGAAGTAGCTTTACTGGATCACCCATCCATGACTTTTCACGCAATTCAGCCTGTCAAGAAATTCAGATGTATGATCATTGATTGAGCATATTTCAGGCTTATCATCAGGACCTTTTGAAAGATAATGAACTGAGAGTGATTACCATGTGGATCCTGCCACTACAAGGTGTGATTGACGTGATCCATACAGATGCAATTATGAGGAGACATTAGATAAATCCATAAGGATGAAAGGATATAGAGACAGCATGAGATTTGACAAAGGCAAGAAGAAGCCCACGTAGGGAATAAAGACTGACAGTGCTCTGTTCAGCCTGTTTCTGCACTGTAATATTCTGTGTCATTATTTTGTCAATGGAAATCCATAGCTGCATCAGGCCATACCAGATGAGATAACGGTTTAGATGTAACTATTAAAATTCATCACTTGAATGGGCTTTTTTAAAAATATTTAATCTAATCTGGGATCAGAGATTCCCACTTAGGTCAGTTCAATGTCAGTTCTAACCTCAATTAACACAGCATGGAGTTCCACATGTCATTAAACAATATAGATGAAATTTTTAAAATGCAATTACATAATTTGTATAATTTGTTCTTTATTTGAACTAGTGGAGGTTTTTTTTGCTTAATATTGGGTGCATTCGTTTAATAGGAGGATGGGACAGTGGTTCAGTGGTCAGCACTGCTGCCTCACAGCACCAGGGACCCAGGTTTGATTCCAGCCCTGTGTGGCTCTCTGCATAGAGTTTCCCTATGTCTGTGTGGGTTTCCTCTCAGTCCAAAGATGTGCAGGTTAGGTGAATTAGCCTTGGGAAATGCAGCGTTAGAGGGATGGGGTGGGTTTGGGTCGAATGCTATTCAGAGGGTTAATGTGGACTCAGTGGGCCGAGTGGCCTGCTTCCACACTGTAGGGATTCTCTGATTTGCCTTTGTTGAATTTGGTGTATTCTAGATGGCACTTACAGTCAATGCTATGTAACATCCAGTATTCCTCCTCAGTTGGGCGAGCTGACAATAGGATTATGAATAACACTGGCAGTGCACCTATTCCATGCTAAATAACCAAAGAGCATAATTTTTTTAAAATAATCCTCACGTCAAGGTGAGTAGATGCAATAGCTTACCTTTCGAGGCTCAAATCTCATTTTCCAGGAGCTTTTGCATTTGTACAAAATTGTGCCATCCTGATGAGAGTCCGCTGATGTACAGAACAAATCACACACACACACACACACACACACTCTAGAAGCAGGCTTTGTCAAGTTCCAATCGTGGCAAATGAAGATCAGAAGTCTCACATTCATATTCGCAATTGCTGTCTGTGTGATCTGCAAACTTTCATCCGGCAAGTAACCCACGGAGCCATTACACGAATTCACAGGTCAGAAATGGACTTTACATTCCAATGTGTCAATGCAGATGTTATTGCTCTGCACAAGTTTCCTCCTAGCCAGTGCAATTTACATTTGTAGGAGTCTAAAGTTTGTGCTGTGGAAATCATACGGTTCTTGAAAAAACAATTCCACAAATTGGACACAGGACAAAGTTTTACAAAAGCGAAGTATTACATAATGCTGCATGTCTGAGATAAAATCATTAAAAGCTGGAAATAATCATCATCAGGTCTGGCATCATTTACAAAAGAGGACAAAGTTAATGGGCAGATTCTTCCAGAGGTGGTAGGGGAGAAAAAGATTGGGGTGAGGAGTGGGGGTCAGGAAGAAAGTTAACAGCCAATTGATAGGTATGGAAGGAGCTTGTCCTTCAGCTATAGTACATTGTGGCTGGGCTACATTTTGTGTAAAAAGGGCAGCTCCAACCCTCTGGAAGAGGCCTACCCTTTGGAGCTGTCGGTATCTTCAGTAGACCAGCAGTGCCAGACTTTGGTAGTGGGCACTGCTGGAACTGCAATGAGTCCCAAAAAAAGAAGGCCGAATGGAACCCTGGACCCAGGCAAGTAGGGGCTGTGTGCTGGGAGGGACTGTCCCCCTTGTGGACAGGCTGCTGGGGAAAAGGGGTGGGTATTAAAGTATGCGTGGGAGGTAGAAGGAAGGTGGACAGGTACTATCTCTGTGTCAAAGCCCCCAACACACAGAAGAAACTCTCTGACAATAATACCCTTCCCTCTCTTCCTTTCTGTACTTATAAAAGCTTGTTAAAAATGAGCTCTTGTCCATCCAACGTTATCGTGGTATGAGCAGAGTCAAAATGGGATCTATTGAATTTTTAACAAGCTTACATATAGTGCACCTCCCATCATCCACATTATGGGGGTGAGCTCAGGGATGGATGTGAAGGTGGAGAGACTGGCACACACCTTCTATTTATGTATCACCCCATCCAGAACACATCCCATGGGAGTGTGGAGAATCCAGCCTAGTGTTTCATGTCTGTGTCTTTTCACTGGAACATCTGAAATTTGTTCAGGTGAAAGGTCACTGACTCAAAATGTTAACTCTGTTTCTCACTCTGCAGATTCTGCCAGGTCTACAGAGTACTTTCAGCATTTTCTGAAGGCTATATATTAAATTCTTTGTTTCCTTTTGTCAACGTTCTAGTTTTGCAAACAATCTTATACCCAATACTTATATCAAGATACTTACAGTATCTGGTTGATACTATGGGCTTACCTCTCTGGGGCAGCGAAATCCATGTTTCTTTAGGAAGTTTTGGAATGTCTGACCGGCTTCTCCACTTTCCTGAGACAGCAGCCAAGATATTGCAGTCTAATTAGAGAGAAATTGAAACAATGTGAGCCAGATTCTTTCAACATAATTAACATTCTAAATAATTAATTGCACATCTGACATGCATTCAATTAATCATCTTAAAATGCAGTCAAATAGAAATTTGACAGGAACTGGGGAAAAAGGACAAGATTATAATTTAGCTAAAGTTGCTTTCTAAAAAAAACTAACAGAATTCTCAAAACTGCAGCACAATTGAACATTTTCCAGTCTCACCAAAAAGTGATTTAATGTATAATGTAGAATACTCTGTACGTTCAATTCCTATTTTATGATATTATAAATGAGAAAAGAATACATTTTTGGAGGTTTACTTTGACAGGCTACCCGAGCAGGTAGCTTTATTGCTTCGATGTGCACTTAAAACTCGACAAGTTTATCAAAAAAAAGATCAACTGTACGTAACTATTACAGGACCTGTCTTCACAATAAATGAATCTTAGAAATGAAGATTTACATCATTCCATCTCAATGCAAGTTTTGTTTTATTCTCCATGTTCAATCTAAGAGTTTTTCATTACCACACATTTCCTTTAAGTAGTATCTACATAGTGACCATGGTTTCTTTTGTTTGTCTAGATGCCTATCGATAATAAGGATCAGCATTCGACAGGAGATGTGCTTGAGTGAATTAATACTTTTCCTTCCTCTCCTGACTTGCTCTTTCTCGCGAAGAAGTCCACAATTAGCATTGAGTTTAATGTTGTGCTTGGCACACAAATGATGGATGCTGTGCGCTAACTCCCAACAAGCCGAGAAATCTGTGGCCAGAGGCGGAATGAGGACTTTTAAACAGGAAAGGATATCATGTCCATCTGCAGATGATAAAAGTTCCTATGATGCTGCTTGGCCTGCTATGTTCATCCAGCCCCACACCTTGTTATCTCATGTCCATCTGCACATGCTCAATCTCAGACCTTGTTCTTAAAAATACATGGTCACTCAAACTCAAAACACATGGAGTTCAAAACGGCACAATTTTCACTCTAGTACAGTAATAAGTGATTGCTGCACTCTCAGAGATGATGTCTTTCGAATGAAACATTGAATTGATACCGCATCTGCTCTCCTCATGCGGGTTAGAGGTCTGTACTCACCAGGCAGACCACCTGGAAGGATTAGGGAGGTGTGAGTTGGTGTTGGTGGCAGTGATGTCAGTTTAACTCAGGTAACTAAACAGCTGGTTTGCATTACAGAGTAATGCCAATATCATGGGATCAATCCCAATAATGGTTGAAGTCACCATGAAGGTCTTAACTTCTCAACCTCTCTCCTCGCGTGAAGCTAAACCACTACCAGTTATTTTTGTCTAATGAGAGAGTAACCCTATGGTCCTGAGGGACTTTGTTACCTTTACCGATATAAATGCAATGCTTTACATCCTCCTTTCTTTCTGTGCATACATCAGGTAACGTGTAGGTGGTGATGTCACTATCCAACTACACTGGTATGGGCCTGGGAAAATATTCTTGAACACCTCTATGTGTCTACGTGTGTGTGTGTGTGTGTGTGTGTGTGTATGTGTCCATGTGTGTTTCTGTATCTGTGTCTGTGTGTGTGTGTGGGTATGTGTGTGTGTATATGTGTCTGTGTGTGTGTGTGTGCGTGGTGTGTATGCATGTGTGCGTGTGTGTGTGTGCGTGTGGTGCGTGTGTGTGTGGTGTGTGTGCGTGTGTGGTGTGTGTGTGTGGTGTGTGTGCGTGTGTGGTGTGTGTGGGTGTGCTTGTGTGTGTGTGGTGTGTGCGCGCACGTGCGTGCGTGTGCATGTGTGTGTGTGCGTGCATGCGTGTGTGTGTGTGGTGCGTGTGCATGTGTGTGTGGTGTGTGTGTGTGGTGTGCGCGTGTGTGTGTGTGTCTCTGCGTGTCTGTGTGTGTATGTGGTGGGGGTGGTGCTGTGGTGTTTGCATCTGAAGCTACCATCTAAGCATGAACAGCAGCAGAGCAGACTGGGCTGGCTGAAAGGCAACAGCGTTGGCACTGGTGGAGTGGCTGTCGTGGGAGAACACATTCTGTTCATTTGGGAGAGGACTGGAGGGTCAAACTCCATAGCGTGACTGCCACTCCCCTCAGGCAGTACCACTGCAATACTAACCTGTCAAGGGCAGACTGCTGGGCAATGGTGAGAGCCTGCAAGCCCTTTCATGTTATCGTTGATACAAGGACGGTATAATTTTAAGGGTGTAAGGATGAATCTGCTAGCTCCTCTGTGCAGGCAAGGTAGAAGCAATAGGTTAAAGAAGTGTAATGATTGGAATGAGGGCCAGGTGGATCCACTGACTATGAGATCCCTGATTGGGGTTGATAACCCAGGCCAATCAAAGAGCCCTGGCTAACAGATATAATCAGGAGATTTAGTGAGTCTCCTCATTCTAGAGCCTGGCTTTGAGCTGATTGGTCAGAGCCCACATACTGTGCACATCTAAATAAGGGGTTACTTGCTGTTGGGATACCGACTTCTGTGCAGTTATTTCAGGAAGATAATAACTGACAGAGTCAGGGGAAGGATGAAAACAGTTTGGCTTGTAGCAGAATTATTTGAGGGTCTGCAGACAGCATTTGTGTTTTTCCAGATCCAAAAATGATATTGGAAAAATACAGTCATGAATGATCTGCAATGGTCCCGTCAAGAACTGCTACTTCTGCTGCTGTATGCTTGGCAAAAAACTTGAGAATGTGTGACACGTATCCAAACTCTCTATGTTTGCTGGGGCAAACGGGGCTTTTGGCACTTTTTCCACCTTTATGGGACTAAAGTTCAAGTTTAACAGGTGGAAACTGAGGCAGTTCAGACTCCAGCTCTATACCCCTTCTATTGTAAACACTGCCTGTGATATGTCATGTTATACATGTTGCCTGTTATGCACCTTCCCTGTTATATATCCCAACTGTTATTCTTCACCTGTTGTATACCTCATCAGATACTCATTCCATACCCCATCTGGCATACACACCACTTTTTATACACATCATATATTCTCAATGTTATACATTACACATCTGCCTATTATACAGCCCACGCAAATTTTTCAATCAGCCTTTATGGCTCTAAATTGAAGAGTCCAAAATTCAGTTGTTATTGTTAGCATTTATGTTTATTCATTCTTGGTATGTGATATCACTAGCTGGGCCAGTATTCATTACACCAGCTACCATTCTGCTGAGCTTCCCCAGCAACTTCTGTTTTTCTTCCTGATTTACAGCATCCTGAGTTCTTCCGGTTTTTATTGAGTATTTAACTCACTGCCACATCTCTTCTAGGCATGCCCACCTTGAAGAAGTTCTTCTCCTCTCTCTGACAGGATTTCCATTCCAATCTTTCTTTGTATCCACCAACATTAATTTTATCCTATCGTTTACTCCCTAGCCCAACCCCCTCCCTATTTTCTGCAGTACAAACCAATGTTTTCCCAGCTACCATCAGTTCTGAGGAAGGGTCGCCGGACCCGAAACGTTAACTCTGATTTTTCTTCACGGATGAGGCCAGACCTGCTGAGCATTTGCAGCCATTTCTGATTTTGTTCCTGACTTACAGCTTCCGCAGTTCTTTTGGTTTTTATTCATTGCACACCCTGTGTTGCTTGTGAAAGGGTCGAGATGAACTCCCTTTTTGAACCGCTACAGTCCATGTGCTGTCGGTAGACCCACAATGCTGATAGGGAGGGAATTGCAGTGTTTTTCCCGAATGACACTGATGGAACAGCATCCAAATCAGGTTGGTGAGTGGCTTGGTGGGAATGCGCAAGTGGTGGTGTTACCATGTATCTGGTGCCTTTGTCCTTCTGTCTAAACAGTTCCTACCTAAGAAGCCTTGGAGAATTTCTGCAGTGTATCTTGTGGATGGTACACACAGCTGATCCTGAGCACCAGTGGTAGGGGGAGAGAATGTTTGTAGATTTGATGCTAATCAAACAGGCTGCTTTGTCCTAGATGATGTCAAGCTTCTTGAGTGTTGTTGCAGCTGTGCTTATCCTCGTAAGTGGGCACTGTTTCACAACACTGATGACTTCTGCTTTGTAGGTGGTGGACAGGCTTTGGAGAGTCAGGAAGGAAGTTACTCACTGCAGTATTCCTAACTTCCGACCTAATCTTGTAGCCACTGCGTTTATGTGGCTGGTCCAGTTCACTTTCTTATCAATGGGTGCCCCTCAAGATGTTATGATGTGGAGATGCCAGTTTTGGACTGAGGTGAACAAGGTCAGAAGTCACATGACATGAAGTTAAAGACCAAGAGGTTTATTTGAAATCACAAGCTTTCGGAGTGCTGCTCCTTCACCAGGTGAAGTGTTGACAGTGAGGGATACAGTGATGTTAATACCTTTGAATGGCAAGCAGCGATATTTAAATTCTCTCTGTTAGATGTGATTGCTGCCTGGCACTTTTGTAGCACAAATGACAATTGCCATTTGTTAACCTAAACCTGGATATTGTTCAGGTCTAGCTATGTTTGGCTATAGACTGCTTCAGGTATTTGAGGAGTCGTGAACAATGTTCAATCATCAGCGAACATCTCCACTCCTGATCTGATGATGGAGACCAAGTAATTGATGAAACAATTGAGGATGGTTGGACCCAGGCTACACCCTGTGGAACTCTTGCAGAGATGACTGACTTCCAACAACCACAGTCATCTTTCTTTGTGTCAGGTATGACTCTAACCAGTGGAGAGTCTTCCTCAAATTCGTATTGACTCTAGTTTTGTTCAGGCTCCTTGATGCCACATTTGGCCCTGATGTCAAGGGCAGTCACTACTGCACCATCTTTTGAAGTTAGCTCCTTTGTCCATCTTTGAACCATGGCTAAAATGAGTGATACTGACAGAAACCAAACCGACTGTCAGTGAGAAAGTTTTTGCAAAGCAAGTGTGGCTTGACAGTACCGTTACTGGTCCCACTTTACTAATGATCGCATTCCCATGCTATCTGGTATCCAACATTGTTATTTACCTCAGCATCCAGCTTTAGAAATTCAGAATGCTTGCCCTGCATTTGGATTGCTTCAGCAATTGCCTAAAGTAAAAGCAAAAGGTGAGTTTTTTTTTAAAAATCACATGAAAATACGTAAAACTGAATCTATCAAAAAGCAAACATTATGTGACTAATTTTCACCTTTTTCCATTCTGTGGGAAACTGACAGGGCATTGCCTGTACCGTGAAAAAAAAGATTATATTGATTTTATATAGTCAAGGCTATCCATATAGCGAGTTTATCACCCTATAAGTGAAAGGGAAAGTTACCTCACTCTGGCCCCATATTTAGCGTTCAAAGCCTAGCAAACAAATTTGAAAACATGAAAGGGAAGTCAGCATATTATGTTAGATACATTCAATGTAATTCTGAACTCTTAATGTTTTGATATTAGTACCTTAATAACAAAAGAATGAATCATTTCAAATGTCAACATTGTCAGTACTAACAGGGATGACTAGATGAAAGGAAATTTAGTTTATAGACTTTAAAAAAAAGTTGACCCCTTTCTTTCTTGTGGTCTAGAGGAGGTCAGGGATATTTACACCTTCAAGAGAAATCAGAGCAGAAAATAAATGTCAAGTGCCCTGCAGTTTTTATGTTATTATACAGTCATTAAAACAAAATTGTAAGGCACAACATTGTGTGACTGAAGATTATGGAAAGTATGTGTCCCTTTTTTGAGTTAGCTTAGACTTAGTTCATTGCTTAAAACTGCATTATGAGAGGGAACAGCTCCAATTCACAGAAAATCAAACCACCACGGACAACTAAAGAAACAAGGGACAGCATAAAACTAGAAACGTTTATGAAAATGCATAAAAACTGCACAGATGCCGCTGAATGAGAAAGATACAAAGACTAGCAAAGGGTCACAAAGCAGAGCTACTAAAAGTGGTAAAAGAAGAAAACTTGCCAGGGACATCAAAGTCAAGAAGAAGAAATTTTATATTTACATAAAGGGAAAGCGAGTAGTCAGGACCAATGTTGACCCACTAAAGTCTGAGAGTTGAGATATTATCAATCACAATGGGGGAGTAGCAAACATATTGAATAATTTCTTTGCCTCAGTATTTATAGAAGAAAAGTAAGATAGCTTGCAAAGTCTTCAGGAAATTAATAGTGAACTGAATGAAATTAAAAAAGTAAAATGTCAGCCGAGCGGAAATTCCCAGGAGTTAACAGTTTCCATCCGAAGGTGCTAATGGAAGTAGGGGATCACAATATAGATGCACTTACTATAAACTTCCAGAACTCCCATGATACAGAAGTCATACCTCTGGATTGGAAAAATTGCACATGTCACTTGCTTTTTAAGAAGGGTGAAAGAGGAAAAGCAGGGAATTACAAACCAGTCTAACAAACGTGGAAGGGAAATTGTTGGAATATATTCACAAGGATAGGGTAATTGAATGCTTTGAAAATTTTTCAGTTAGTTAGGGAGAGCCAGCATGGATTCATGACAGGTCTGACAAACCTCAGTGAATTTTTTGAAGCGGTGACTATGATTGTGGACAGGGAAATGTCTGTGGATGTTGTTTATATGACTTCCGAAAAGACATTTTATGAAGTCACACATAACAGACTGTTAACTAAGGTAGAAGTCTATGGGATTGAGGGCAAGTTACTGACATAGCTGGGAAACTGGCTCCATCCCCGCCTCTTCGACTCGTCTGCCTCCTCTCCACCTATCCTCTCCTCCATCCATCCTCTATCAGCCTTCCCCTCTCTCCCTATTTATTTCAGAACCCTCTTCCCCTCCCCCATTTCTGATGAAGGGTTTAGGCCCAAAACATCAAGTTTTCCTGCTCCTATGATGCTGCTTGACCTGCTGTGTTCATCCAGCCCCATGCTTGTTATCTTGGCTGGGAAATTGGTTGAGTGGAAGGTGACAGAAAGTAGTGATAATGGGCAATTACTTAAATTAGCAGGAAGTGACCAGTGGTGTCCCACAAGAACCTGTGTTAGGGCCTCAAAAATTCACATGACTTGTTAATGAGTTGGGTAATAACATAGAAAGTCATATACCCAACTTTGTTGATGATACAAAGTTAGACGGCACTGTAGTCAATGTAGGCGACAGCATAAAATCACAAGGGGATATTGATAAGCTAAGTGATTCGGCAAAACTGTAACAGACAAGGATTCAACATAAGCAATCCACATGGACTGGAAAAGGGTAGATCAGGGTACTTTCTGAATGGCATGAAATTAAATTTGTACACTGAAATTAAATGCTATTTGTAAATGCTATTTGTAATATATATATAAATGATTTGGAGGAAAATGTATCAGAGATAAAAGGTACTGCAGATGCTGGAGAATCTGAGATAACAAGCATGGGGCTGGATGAACACAGCAGGTCAAGCAGCATCATAGGAGCAGGAAAACTTGACGTTTAGGGCCTAAACCCTTCATCAGAAATGGGCCATTGCCTGGAACTCACTGCTGGGGGAGGTAATGGAAGCAGATAGTATAGTGACTTTTAAGGGGCATCTTGACAAAGACATGAATAGGAGGGGAATACAGGGATATGATCCCCGGAAGGGTAGGGGGTTTTACTTGTGACGGGCAGCATGTTGTTGCTGGTTTGGAGGGCTGAAGGGCCTGTTCCTGTGCTGTAATTTTCTTTGTTCCTTTGTTCTTTGTTCTAAATACAGTAGATGTCCAAAGAGACTTGGAAATTCAGGTGCATAGATATTTAAAGTGCCATGAACAGATGCAGAAATGGGGGAACAGGTGAAACAGAAGTTTATTTTAATAAGTATTTTAATAAGTCCTCCATTTTCATTATACCCTTTCCTGCTACCAATTTTTGTTCCTAGCTGATTTACTTACCACTGTTAATTCCTACCATTAACACCTGTTCTTCGATTATATCATTCCTTTACTACCATCAGCATCCCCTTTGCCTTTTGCGGTTGGCACACTCGTTATTTGTTCCATTTGCATCCCCTCTCTCTTTGTGAACAGTGAAAAGAAGATCATTTTCCAGCCCATTCAAGTCTGAATTGAAAGATTTTTGTTTGGGAAGGGTATCAAGGGATATGGAACAAAGGTGGGGTACATTGTATAAATCAGCCTGATTTAACTGAAAGGCAAAATTTTCTCAAGGGGCTTGATGGCCTATTCCTGCTCATACGACTGATCTTTAGCTCATTATTTTAATGATATAGCTTAATTTTACAATATTTGTTGCTGTCTTTTAATGTATATTTCTTAGTATAAACTTGATTTATGATTCATCTATCAATTTACCAAGGTTTAGAGTCCAGAACATATAGTTAGAGCTGCCAACAGTAAAACACTCCTACATCTGCTATTTCTACAGCAAAGACACAAGATTTAAATTTTTGTTTTAAAAATGATATTAATAATTATCTTAGAACAAAGAACAAAGAGCTATTGTATGAATACACCTTTGGACAATAAACCTTTCTTACACTGTTCACAGCCCGAGAAGAATTTTGTTTTAAATGTTCTCATTTAGTAAAATCATTATCGTGCAAACATCTAACTTTTTTGTGACAATTTGGTAACAAATACAAATTCTTGACATTTCATGAAAAGCATCACTGGATGAGTATCCCGTAACTCCAGTCTAATGTTATGAGAACAGGGATTCAATTCCACTATGACAGATGGTGAAATTCGAATTCAATAAATTAGCTTAACTAATGGTGAGCATGTAACCCCTGTCGCTTGTTATGAAAAATTCGTCTGGTTCACTAATGCCCTTTGGGGAAGGAAATCTGCAATCCATACCTGGGCTAGTTCCCATGTGACTCTAACCCACAGCAATGTGACTGAGTTTTAACTGCCTTCTAGGCAATTAGACAAAGGCCATAGATGTTGATGTAGCCAGTGACTCCCATATCCCAGGAGCAAATAAAAAATGGCCAATAGTTAAAGTTCAAATCTTTGAGGGATTTCTTTATCTACAATCATCCAAACACCAGTCTGAGAATTAATCTGATCCCAGGTACTTAATGAATGATGTGATTTACATCTTCTTATTTATCTCAGCAATGCTTGCCTTTAGCAACCTAGCTGTATGTGGAGTTTCTTCTCAAGATATGTAGAATCATGGAATCCCTCCAGTGTAGAAGCAAGCCATGTGGCCCATCAAGTCCACACTGACCTTCTGAAGAGCATCCCACCCAGACCCACATCCCCTAACCTATCCCTGTAACCTTGCATTTAGCATGGCTAATCCACCACATTCCTGGACTACGGGAGGAAACCGGAGCACTCAAAGGAAATCTATGTCGTCACAGGGGGAATATACAAACTCCACTCAGATAGTCACCCAAGGCTGGGATCGAACCCAGGTCCCTGCTGCTGTGAGACAACAGTGCTAGCCACTGAGCCACCATACCACCCATTAAGAGTTTTGAGCAGAGCCCATTTGCGATCAAAATCAGCAGCACAATGGCATTACAAAACTGAATGAGAAATGGTCAGCTGAGAAAACCAATACAACTCATGCCTGTAGAAATTTGGGCTATCTCCAATACCAGGGAAAATTCCTAGGCTTGGGAGTGAGTGAGATGGTGACCAGAGGGGGCAAACCTTGATAGGTACCTGAACATAGTACTTCATAGATCAAGAAGGGGCAGGAGCAGTGATGTCTCTCCTTTGACCTATAGAAATAAAACTCTGGCCTGGAAAAGGAAATATCTTAGCTTTTATTTGTCAGTAACCTCCAACAGTCCATCTAAGGCCACCAGGTTAGGGGTGCTGAGCACCTGGGTGAAGCATGTGCCTTCCCAATTTTTCACCAGAATCCACAAATTGGGTTTAACTTTCATATTCAAGGCGTTGCATGCCTTTTCCATGTAGGGTCCTGCAGGTTTGGAAGTCTCCTGTTTCCAGTTTGCCAGCTGGGACACTTTGCGTGCAACATCCTTCTGAAACTGGTCTTCTCATCCTTAATTTTATTTCCAAAAAACAGCACAATATTATTCTGTCCCAGAGTCTCCACTGGATATTCATCAAATTTATTACATCCTCAAAGAATTCCAATAAATTTATAAGCTTTGATCTGTTCTTTGTGAAGGTATTTGTGGTTGAGTGTTAAGGTTAATCAGGGATTGATTTCCTGTGACAATATGCATGCTGTAGCCTGGAGCTATCGATTGTGATGCGAGAGGCTATTCTTTTGTTCCATCACATAGCTTACCAGAAATCACTCTGCCCTTATTGGCTGCCATTGGTGTAGGTCAGAAGAATTTGGTACTCAATCTATTTGCTGATATTATGAATGTATCCTCCTTGGCCCTGGACTGGAATTGAACCTATATCTTCTGGATCAGAGGCAGGAACACTATCCATTCCATCACAAGACATAAAGCCATGTAGTTTAAGTTTTACTGAAGCTACATGAACTGACAACTTTACAGTGGGCTTTGGACTTTCTTCTGGGAATAGTTTTAACTCCCATTCCCTCCAGCCCATCCTTTCTTCTGGCAACAACAGCGATTTGTCACTTTTGAATGGTTTCTATTTCTACAAGTTGCAAATTAGACCTTCCACAATCCTAATTCTTTCCGCAACATCCATTCACATCCTTTGATCTTTGAATTTATTTTGTCTTGTTAACTTTTAGTAGGAAGAAATCAACAGTTTCTACTTACTTCCACAGATGTTGGAATGTCAGCAGATATAACATCTGTACATGTGCTATACAACACTGCAACATCAGCCACTAGTTCAGGAGTCCATTCTGGAAAGTGAATTTTATGAATGATTTAGGTGATTCCTAAGTTATTTAAGCAAACGTACACCAATGTTTTATCATCATCATCATCATCATCATCATATCACTTCACTTTTACACAGCTTACTACCATCGCTACAAGCTTATAATCTAAGCCAGAAAACATTCTTTGCTAATATTAGGGGAAATATTAGATACAATGCAAATTCCCTTTTCCATGTTTAAAGTGAAACAGCCACTTTAACAGACGTATCATAACAGGCAGGACTAAAAAAAAATTTTATGTGTTACTAATTGGGCGCGGTGGTCACAATTTGGAACATGTCTGCCTATCAAGTTCAGGTGTAGTTATTTTCATTAACCTTTTTGGAGATCTTATGACCCACTGCCAGGACAGGTGGGATTTGACTCCAAACATTCTGCCCCAGAGGTAGTGACACTAGGCTGCTTTTGTGCTTAGCAGAAGGTCAAACAGCTTGTGTGGATAACACATGGTATGATCAGCCTTCCATTCTTAAAGTCAGTCTTTCCCTCTTAAAGGAAAGCTATACTAATGTTACAGGCTGCTGTTGAATACTGTTACTGTAGATCTACAGAAGAAAATGGAGCACCAGGCCAGAGAAGGGGATCCGAGGTCAAGGACAATGAAACCACATTGAGTCTGGAGTCAGTGCTAAGGACTTCCAGTGCAACTCCCCCCTGACTTTATACCACTGTGCTGCCACCTCTGCTAGATTATGAATATGATGCATAATAAAAGGCTTTGGACCAAATCTCTGAATAATAATGAGAAGTTAACAATAAAATTATTGACTAATCTTGACTTAATTAAAGCACAATCACTCCCAAGTTTATATCAGTGTTTACAAAAGGCAATTTGACACAGGGTCTTTTAACAATCAAAAGCAGAAATGAGGAAATGAGAAAAAAAGCAGAAAAGCAAAAGCGGTATTTTTTTTTTTGGCTTGAAGATAGCATCTTGTTACTGGAAAACACTGCTGGTGTCTACGAAACAATAAGCTTCATTTATTGCTCAGATTTTGGACAACTTACCCCTTCCGAGGTCATCTGAGCGCATAAGGAAATAGGAGCAGGAGTAGCCTATTTGACCACTCAAAATTGCACCACCATTCAACAAGATCGAGGATGATCTTTCCCGGGCCTCAACTCCTCTTTTGTGCTGGCTCAGGACAGCCGTCAATTTGGTTATATTTCAAAAGTCTGGCTATCTCTTTTTTAAATACTTTCAGTGATCTAGCCTCCAAAACACTCTTGGGTAGAGAAATCCAGACATTTACCACCCTCTGGAAGAAGAAATTTCTTTGCACTTCAATTTGAGGCAGACTGGATACTTTTCAAGACCAAAAGTGGGACCCTGAGCCCAAGCAATAGTTTGGCAGCTAACCATTGTGCATGTGTTCTCCAGGATAACCCTCTACCTAATCAATCGCCAACTATTCACCACCCTCTTCTCATGCAGTATAAATCCCTTTAAGAGTGGTTGTTCTTGCAGTTCTGTCTGGATGAGTGCAAGACAAAAAGCTTTGATAGCATGTCTTTTTCTCGGCAATATTAACTAGTAATTAGCTCAGTAATAGAAGATCTTGTTGTACTTTCAGATAAGCTTCCTCACAGTCCACTATTCCACCAATTTTCATCTCATCTGCAAACTTACTAAATATGCCTCCTATATTCTTATCCTAATCATTGATATAAATGACGAACGACAGTGGACCCAGAGCCAATCATCACGGCACACCACTGATCACAGGTCTCCTGTCCGAATATCATCTCTCTACCACCACCCTCTGTATTCTACCATCAAGCTAATTTTGTATCCAATTGGCTATGTCTCCCTGGTTCCCATGTGATCTAACATTACTAATCAGTCTACCATGCAGGACCTTGCCAAAACGTCTACTGCTCTGTTTTCATCTATCATCTTGGTAAGCTCTTCAAAAAACTCAATCAAATTTATGAGACACGATTTCCCATGCACAAAGCCAGGAGTTCAGAAAAGGTAGCTAAATCTCCAGGACTTGACCAAGTGTATCCCAGGCCGTTATGGGAAGGTAGGGAGTCAATTGTGGAGTCCCTACCTGAAATATTTGTGCCATCTATGTACGCAGGTGAAGTACCAGAGGACTTGGGGGTGGCTAATATTGTGCCATTGTTTAAGAAAGACTGCAAGGGGAAACCTGGAAACTACGGACCTGAATCTGACATCGGTGGTGGGCAAGTTGTTGGGCGTGACTCTGAAAGATAGGATTAACATGTATTTGCACAGGTAAGGACTGATTGTAGGTAGTCACAGAAGGAAGAGAGAACAATGCCACATCACTGAAGAAGCAGTCATATCTTTGAAAATTTGAAGCCTCAGCTCAGACAATAGAACTGAATGGACTTTATGCAGTTATACGGATGGAATCAGTACATGGTGTATTACTGGTTATGAATGGGCAGTGTTCAGGTGAGGGGAAACGATTAGCTCATTAGAAAGTGAGGTGGCAGACCAGTTTTCTGCAGAGAACTTAGCTGTGGAGTGGCGATGCTGTGTACATTGGCAAGCTGGGAACCAGCCTCTCGACACTGTCCAGCAGCTTGGGGCATTACAGTTCCAATGTGGCAGAAGGCATGATACAGAGCTTTCTCTCCCCACAGCCTCTGCCCAGAGTCAAACCCAGAGTCACTGCGACTGCGGGCCCCCATACCTGTTGCAGCTGATATGTGGGCAAGTCAACTGCTCCCCTGCCCTCCCTGGAAGGATGGGGCAATATGGAGTAACAAATGCAGGAACTCACCAGAGCACCTCAAAATCAATTTACAGTACTTTCCCATGGTAGAAGCTGTTCAAAATCACATTGCCTGCCGGGTGAATGCAAGACAGTTCATGCATTCTGTAGATGACGCAGTTCAATGCCACATTCACTGCATGTTCCAAACCAAAATATCCAGCACAAATTCAAGTGGAAGGATTAGTTACTTCCTATACACACACAGCTGGTGCTTGGCTGAGAGGCCTTTACAAGCTGGTGCATTCTGAAGCAACTGCCAGCGTAATATGCATCCCTGGGAACATGCGAATCTTGTATTACATCACTATGGAAACCACATTTATGGCCCTGATCTCAAAACTAAGGCTTCAGGCAGCAGTCTCTAATACACCATCTTGTAACTCCCGGCTAATTACTATTTAAATTTAGCATAAAATTATTTTATACACTTAATAACATTTTTTCATATCACCTAACAATAACAGAACAATGCGACTGCAGATCAGCTCTAGAAGAATGCTTAGTGACCTGTGCTCAATAAAACACAAAAGTGATATTTTCAAATGCTTCAGGCGTACTTGCTTTTCCTTCTGACAAAACCAAAACCAGAACTGCATTCCACATTCCAGAGAGACAGGATTTTGACAGTGATATGCACCATGCCTAAAGGGAATCAAATAAAAACAAAGTGTTGATATCACAGCTATATGCACCTGTATGCACTTGGAAAAGATTTACAACACAGAAAGAAAAACCGTGTTTCAAACATTCTTAATTATATCGATATTTTCCTTCTTAATTGCACATCGCTCAGCATCAGACAAGCTGCAGTTTCACAATGTCACATTATGTTAGGTAGGGGTAGGTGCTGCATTATAGGTGAAAGAAACAATCACAGCATGAGGATCGATGATATTACAGAAGCATCATTGCATTAAGCCATATGGGTTGTACTGAGCAGCAAAGAAAGGGCAATCATGTTTGGTGGGTGAATACCACATATTCCCCAAACTGTTAAGAGTAGAATGACAAAGATATTTTCAAATTACTGAAAAATGCAGTATTCATTGGGAATTTCAACTACCCGACTATAACTGTATTAAAGCAAAGAGCTGTGGATGCCGGAAATCTGAAACAGAAATAGGAATTGCTTGAGAAAATCAGCAGATCTGGCAGCACTGGGGGAGAGTAAGCAGAGTTAATGCTTTGAGTCCAGTGACCCTTCTTCGAATACATTCAGGAAAACTTTGAGTCCAGCAAGAGCAGTTCTGGCTTTGCTTTTGGGAGTGACAATCGGGCAGTGAAATGAGTACAAGTGGGAGTGGTCATAATTCAGGTCAAGGAAAAGGATCAGTGCAATTCGAGAACTACAATTCAAGAAAAGCCAATGTTTCTGAACTGAAATACGATTTGGCACTTATGGACAAGAAACAGTTGCTTGATGCTAAGTCAATGTCAAAGTATTGGGAGTCATATAAGAAAAAAACAAAAGATGTTTCAGAGCAAATACTGTCCTGGAAAAATTGGGTGTACCTCACTAGAAACCCTCTTGAAACAGCATACTGAGTATAATTTGACGAAAGGAAGTTCAATTAAGATACAAAAATAGCACAGTAATATGGAAATCCCAGACAAGTATGAAATTTGTGCTGAGGAAATTAGAAATAAAATTAAGAAAACAAAGACAGGGCATAAGAAAATATTATCAAGTAACATCAAGGAAGATCCAAGATGTTTCATAATAAATAGAAAAGATATCCAGCTAAAAGGATATCTAAGAGTAGCTTTATTTTATTCGCTAACAGAATGCGGGTGTTGTTGGCTAGGCCAGCATTTATTACCCAGAGTCAACTACATTTTTTGGGGTTTGGACTCAACTGCAAACTAGATCAGGTAAGGAGAGCAGATATTTTTCCCAAAAAATGATATTAGAGAACCAGATGAGTTTTTAAGACAACTGACAATGGTTACATGGTTTCCATTTGGCAAGCTTTCATATTGAATTTTTATTGAATTGAAGTTTCACCATCTGCCATGGTGGAATTGGAATGCATACCCCCAGAATGTTAGCCTAAGGGTTGTCTAGATAGCCGGCATAGTTACTAAAAGGATATCTTGTGAACAGAGTTTCTAGAAAGCTCTCAATGTTTTAACAGCACCGGCTTCTGGATCAAACAGACTTAGTGAAAATGAGTCACCCACCTCAAAATACTCAGGCAGCTGCCGATCTATATTGAAGTAAAATTCCAGTGCTTGGTTTGCAGGTTGAATCTGATAAGTCTTCATTTTCTCCATTAAGCTTTTTACCCTTGACTCCGCAGTGAGCATATACTGGAAATGGTTCAAACACAGTTAAATATTCTGTAATATTTGATGTCAAGAACAACAAGGGCTAGTTTGTTTATGTTAAAACGATGACACATACACCTGAGAAACAACACACATGGAACCCAGGCAACATTGGGACACTACCATAGCACTGCAAGAGCTCATACTATCAAAACATTGCAGACATTTTTAATCAACCTGTCGAGACATGTTATGACCCATCTATGGAGCAAATGGGACTTGAATCCAAATCTTTTGATCCAGAAGTAGGGACACTACCAATGCATCACGAAGTTTGGTCAATAAGACTTCTGTTGTAATATTTCTGCAAATGCATCATCTCTAAGTAAGGAGATCTCTGGTCATCTCTGCCAACTGCTTCTACTGCTGCATCTGCTCTGTTTATGGCAACTAGAGTGTCTGCACACCATGACTGTCACAACTCCACATACTCCCTGGGTACCAGAAGGCACATTATTTCGTTAATATCCATCACTCAACCAAGGTAACAAAAGACAAAATATCTCATTATAATGTTGCTGTTTGAGGGAGATTCCTGTGCGCAAGTTAGCTGCCACATTTCTGACAATGCAACAGTGATGACACATCAAGAATACTTTAGTCATTGTAAACCACTTTGGGACATGCTGAGATTGTGAAAGATGCTACATAAATTGAATTATTTATTTCCTTTAGTACAACATTAACCAGAGACCTGTCAGGTATGTATTGTGTGGACAAACTTCAGGAAAGTTGAAATAATCACCTTCCCCCTCCCCACTAGTATGGTCAATGCTGCAGGCAGTAATAAATCTTCAAAATCACCATCTGAACGCCTTCTGGGTGAATGTACCTCCCTCTTGAAAAAGAACATGCCACTGATGCTGATGATATAACCTGGGGGTTAGCTTTGGGCTAGAGGGTGGTAAGCTGGAATGGAATGGCTTTCTCAGATTTCTATAAGATGACATCCACCTCATACAAAATATGGTCAACAGATACACCAAGGGCACTCCCATTCTTCCTGTGCCCCCTGTGGTTACGTGGGATCTGTAGTGACAAGCAATGAACTTGAAACCCTCAGCATGAAGAGGTCAAGAAAATGGAAATATGTGTGTGTGCAGTTACAGTTTCCAAGACAACCTTATAAATGTTGCCTTGCAGACAGCTACCTCTGCGTTTTGAGGTGTTGGATCAATCATTTAAACCCATCAACATTGTGCAGGCTTCCATCTCAGTTGCAGCCATGGTGACAAATATGTATCAAGCTCGTTCACTTCTCCTCGTGGGTGGGTAAGGATTACCATTGTTGGAATGCCCTGATTAATGACCATGCATGCTGAGTGAGAAAAGCTGAAGGACTGGGATGCCTTACCTTGCTAGATCTGGTGAGATAATTGATTCTTTTTTTCTGCCTTGATCTACTGCTCTGGGAGTGAGGGATTTGGCCAAGTGCCTCATCTACCAATTTGTACACAGCCTGGCTGTCTGTTCCACGTAGCCTGATGGTCCACAGTCATGTCAGATTTTGTCTCTTCTACCTCAATTGAGAAAAACATGGTGGTCCTCCTCTGAAAGGTTTAGTGTCTTTCAGCCATTTCTGTGTGTGTGTGGCTTACCAGTGGGCACAGATGCCACCAGCATTGCAACTCTGCTGCCAACACAGACTAAAGATTTGTGTATAGATGCCAGGGAGCAATTGGAGCTGAATGGGAAAGAAATTGGCACATCTGGACTCATATTCCCAGGGTATTTAGCTTTACAGATATACTACATTTGGATGGGACCATTACCTACACCAGCTTGTTCTAAACATACTAAGGAAAGCTGTATGTAGTCCCTTCGGCTGAGAAATTGGGCAACATTGTGGTACAGTCGCCACATAGCTACTGTTAACTGTGTTAACCGACAATGAAGAAATTCAGCATCAACATCTTTGCAGCAAAATTTCACCCCATTGAATATCCAAAGAAATTGAGAAAAAGAAATTTCCAGTCCAACTCTGATCCTCACGTCACTTTTCCCAAAACCAAATCTTCAGGCCTCACCCTCAATAATAATTATTCCCAGCTGGGCCAATTCTTCACTCACCATTGCAGAATTCCAGGAAGCAGCCAGTATTCACAACTTGATCAAAATCTCATAATTAAATATCCCAGGCTCCCTCCGCAGCTCCCAGTCTCTACGGCCTATTAAAATATTCTGACCCACCCTCCTCCTTGAAATTTTAAATAAGTCTTACCTCTTTCCGCAAATTCAATAGTTTATTTGGGAGAGGGAATTGCTTCGAGAGAAGGGTATATTTGTTTTCGGATGGGACAGGGGTCACCTTGTCATGTATATTGATGACAAAAACCCACATCAAAATAAGCTCATCAGCTAGTTTTGGTTGTCTTGAAGTACTACTATTTGTATCTCCCAGGCCATGCAATCCCTACAGCATAGTAAGAGGCCATTCAGCCCATCGAGTCTTGTTGACCATCTGAAGAGCATCCCAACCAGACCCACTCTCTTATCCTTTCTCCATAACCTCACACTTACCATGGTCAATCCACCTAACCTGTACATCGGGAGGAGACCAGAGCACCCAGAGGAAACCCACGCAGACACAAGGAGAACATGCAAACCCCACACATACAGTCACCCAAGGCTGGAACTGAACCCAGGTCCCTGGCACTGTGAGGCAGCAGTGCCAACCATTGAGCAACCATGCTACCCATTAGTTTACATTGCTTCAAAATGGTAATCTTTATTAAAGTTTATAGGGATTGTATTTCTGTGTTTGTCTTGTCATCCAGTTTTGGACACATCTACACACACAGGTTAGAAAGACCAGTGGATAAGTACCTATCAATTATATTTGTGAAATATGTATGTGCATACATAATTTATTACAATTATTACTTCTATCTCTTGTCTACACTTTGAGCAAATTAATTATATTTATAATTTTTATTCCATTAATACATTGTTAATCAATTTCATTCTGATCCATCGGTGCAATCAATACATTTTCAGAATCACACATTTTATTTATTTTAATGTCCTCAGTAACATCCCAGAAATGAAAAACTGAATAATGATGTAGTATTTGCAATAAATGCACACTTACATGTGGGATTAAATGTATGACAAATTTCTATTGCCTGCCCACTGTTTATTCGTCATTGATGCCTTTTAAATTATAGCATTCAAATAAATTCTTCTCCATAAAGTGACCACTAATTTTATTTGATTCTTGATAGACATTTGTAATTATTTCACCCATTAGCAGAGCTATTGGGATAGCTGTTCTCTTATTATGTCTTTTTCTTCAATACAGAAGCCTTCAGTGTTAAGTACATGTAATATTTATCTTAGTAAATTTGAAACGTTACACATCCACTTCCAAACATTTTATCCTTTCTGCCCATTCTTTTAAATTGTTGTGATTTACCTGGTGTTGCCTCTACTAGCTAACCCAATATGTCTGACCCTGGCTTCTGCACCTGTTCTGGCTAACCTTGCATAATATGTGGTACAGAGATAACAAGGAGCAGGTCAAGCAGCAGCAGAGAAGCAGGAAAGCTGACGTTTTGAGCCTAGACCCTTCTTCAGGAAATGCCTACCATGCCCACATGCCTACCTTGAAGAAGGTACCCTCCTCCCTCCAGAAAGACCTCAGCAGATCTCTCTCCCACATGCTCCTCAAATGCTGCTTGACCTGCTGTGTTCATCCAGCTCTACACCTCGTTATCTCAGATTCTCCAGCATCTGCAGTTCCTACTATCCCTGAAATAATATGTGGTACCCCGCCTCTTGGCTGAATCTCGTCAGCAGCTGCAATCTGGTCCATACCTTCACAGCCTGCGGTCTCCAGTCAGTGATAGGCCAACTGTTGTTTTGTCCAAGTTTTCCTCTCAATTAAGTCTCTGCATGGGACACACCACTCCTTACTCCCTGGCTCCCTATAGAACACTCCTACTTTCTTTATGTTCCATCCTTTCACCAAAACTGTGATTTTGAAGTGGATGAGTCAGCCTTTGCCAACCGATGGTTGTGTTGTTTAATTCATTTTTTGTTTCAATAACAGGGTTTTCATTTTGTGAAGAGGAACTGTTCCCAACACTGTTTGACTGGCTTCAGAACTACAGTGCAGCTACTACATAAGATTTCTCTGCAAGAAAGGCTATACAAGCTGAAAGTACTTTAAATAGGACTTTTGCCAAGTATGCAACAGGAGCAGAACTTATCCTCCTACTCCAAATTTAAGAACTTATTCCTTTCCTTTTTCACCTTCCTTCCACATCTAAACCTCATCTTTTCTTCACGATCTCCAACTATCTTTGCTCTCCAGTAACCTGAGCACCATTTCCTTCTTTATTCTGCAATGATATTGCTACTGGTTGCGTAAATCTTGCATTCACCTCCAACATGTGGCTCATATTTAACCAGCCCCACCCTAATCTGATAGCTAACACCATAAACCCAAAGTTGACCCATAACTTCTGGACAAAAATATGCTGAATTCCACATCACAAAGTTTCCGTTCTGCCATTTTATATTCTTGAGCATTAGTTACCTCCAGCACCAAACTATTCTTCTCTGTTTTCCCACCCTAGGTATCTCAGGCACCGAGCCTTTTGACTTCCTTTCTGTCACCTAAATCCTCCCACCTGTGGCTGGATCCTTCCCCAACCCAGTATCAGTCAACCACCTCCCCCTTTACTTCCTTCCCTGGTGTCCCATTCACCAGATAGCACTTGGAAGAAGATGAGAGACACATTGAAGTTAGAAAAGAAAAAAATGAACAGGGCAAACTGAAGAAAATAAGTCCAAAACAGACAATGAAAACCAGGAAAGAAAGGGATATCAAATTGGAAAAGAAGACAACCAGATGAGGAGTGGTTAATGAGAAAATCTGCAATACAGGGACAAGGAGATATTCCCTCAGACTACACATAAACAATCCACAAGAGACTCAGCAGTGGCACACTGAAATTGCTCGATGAATTGATTGAATTGCTTTGCTCCATACTGGTAATTTCACTATACAATGGGATACAACTAATCATAGTGTTGGACATGTTAAAAAGTTAATGATTAACCATAATATGCATAATGAACTGTAGTAAGTGAGAATAGCTATTGAGTCAAAGAACTACCAGGCTATCAGGAAGGCAATGAAAGGTGAAACATGGAACATAAATAAATGAGTTCTCTCCTTCTGTAGGTATTTAGCTAATGACTGGAATGCAAGGAATGCTGGCTTGAGCTTGGGTAATTAACGAACAACTATAGATACTTGGAAGTAATCAATGTTATCATACTCTGCAATTACCTCATACCATAGAAGGAGTTGACAATGCAAAGGTCTGTCTGTACTTGAAGTATCAACTTCCAGTGGGAAAAAACGTATATAGAATGAGATGAAGCTGCAGGGCTAATTCAGGAACCAGGATCATGAAATACATAAATCATTAACCTTTCCATTGAATGGCTTGATTATCTGCGCTAAATGAATAAAGTCTTTTCCTCAGACCCATCTTTTATCTGCTCTTATAAGTATGTGACTGTGAATTAAGGAATGAAGAGGATTGGCACACTGCAATTGATCTCTATCACTCTACAACAGACTCATATTCTGACAGGAAGAAGCTCTCAATGGAGGAGAGCTTTTGGAGCTATGGACTGGATTCTCTATCCAGTAATTGTTCAGATTGTTCCTCTATCATGACACTGTGCCATCCCAACATCAGTGACAAGATGCAAAATGATTTATTGACATAGAGACAGATTCGTAGGGAATGGCCTGGGGATGGGAGGTCAATGCTAAAAGGTAAGCAGTAACCATGACCGTCTTGCCATTGACTGATGTTTCAGAACAGTAGGAACATCAGAGTCCAGAGGGAACTTGCGAGAAGATGTGGGTGTCATGCAGAATTATCATATTTATCATTCATCTGATAAGACCTGGAAAGGTGAGTGGCAAGTGGGTGACAGACGTCTATCTGTATAAATTGACTTAAACATGGATTGAGTGAACTCAAGACATCAAGACAAGAGAACAGTTGCATCATTGAGCAAAGTGGAATGTAATAAATCAAGCAGTAGCACTGAAGGATGTAACACGGCATGAGCATGTGGCATGTTCGAAAGTTTGAGCTTTGGTCGGGATAGATTATGTGGCACATCTGAGAAACTTTATACCGTTCAGGCATGAATATTTCCAGTATTCCTGATCAGAAATAATAGAGAATGATGCTTTGTGAGAACTTAACTTGCTGTCTAAGGATTGCAGAGTGGAGAAAAGGAGACAGATTTTACACTCATCAGCTGGTGAGTTTGAAGAAGGTTGGGCATTAAAACCAAAAAAAGGCTTTCCCTCTGCCTACCTGCCCATGATTTATTTTTCAACCACCACTGATGCTACACAACACTTAACAGATTATAAAATATAGGATTTATGGACATTTAGAGAGGCAAAAATTGATTAGGGATAATCAGCATAGTTTTGCGCAAGGAAAATTGCGTCTCACAAACTTGATTGAGTTTTGTGAGGAAGTTACCAAAAAGATTGATGATGGCAGAGCAGTAGACATTGTTTATTTGGATTGTAGTAAAGCCTTTGACAAGGTTCCACATGGTAGACTAACTAGTAAAGTTAGGTCAGATGAGATTCAAGGTAAGCTTGCCAATTGGATACATAACTGGTTTGTCAGCGGGAGACAGAGAGTAATGGTGGAGGGTTGCTTTTCAGACTGAAAGGCTGGGACCAGCGGTGTTCCACAGTTACAACATTTAAAAGACATTTGGATGAGTACATGAATAGGAAAGGTTTGCAGGGATATGAGCCAGGAGCAGGCAGGTGGGACAAATTTAGTTTGGGATTATGTTCAGCACGGACTGGTTGGACCTAAGGGTCTGTTGCCATGCTGTGTGACTCTATGTACCTTGTTTAAAAAAAACATTAACCCAATTGAACGAAAGTAAATTGGTTTAAGTCTTAAATTATTTGTTTCTAGTCAAAGCACATGAGGTTTTTGACAGGAACTCAGAATGCAGGTCACTGAGTTTATTTGCACTAAGGAGCAGCAACAATCTGAAAATTCAAAAGCAGTAATTAAAAATGATCTCTGGTCATATTGTAAAAAAAGAGTCAAGATAGTAACATTCAAAAAACTGTACCTGTAGGTGTCGAAATCCATTGAAAATTCGCTTCCACAAAGGTGATTTGCCGTGAATCAAAATAACGTCATGTAATGATAATTCGTTCAGCACCTGGTCAATAAAAGAATTCATTATATTCAACATCAACTCATAATCATATGTATCAGTCATTTCAGAAGTTTTATTTGTTGAAATGTTTTTCTTTAAACAAGGCAAATACAAATGATATACAAAGGCTGCCACTGAGGTTTGCTGATTTTATATTTGCCAGTGCATTCGATGCATTTGTATCGATATGCTGGCATTCCAGAGCTGCAGGCTCTCCCAGCAATGCAAGATTCATGGTGTCCTCCAGAAAAAACATGAAGAGTGCTAACCTTCTCTCAGATGCTTGTTCCAAAAACTAGAGTGCACTACTTCAGATAACAATCACATTAATGTGTCACTGCCTTGTTCAAAAGCCTAGGGGCCAGTGCACCAAGTTCTATATGCATGACCTCAGTCCAGTGGAAAGCTTTTGTAGGAACATTTTGTAACTTTCAGTATGAGTGAGGAACTACCTGGAGGTTAGCAAGGAAGGGATATTGGTGACAGAAATCCTTCCTGGAATAAGGGATAGGGAAAAGAACAATTCATGGCGTTCCTCAAGGATTCGTGTTGGGACCAGCACTGGTTTCTATTTAACAGTATGACAACACAGCTAAATCAGGAGAGTATGAGTCAGACAAAGTTATGGACAAATTGTGATTGGTTGGCTCGCCAAAATGGTTCACAAACTATGCAGAAAAACAATGAACCAGCTTGTCGAGCCAACCAACCACAACATCCACAACCCGAGCTACAAACCTACTCTAAAACCTTATGGACACATTGTGTAATACTATGGTAGACCGCACAATAACCTTGTATATCTTTATAGCATCTTTAACGAAGTAAACCCTCTCAAGCCACTTCATAGAAGTATTAGCAAACAATGCTCTATGTGACCAAGCTTTTCATCACCTTCGCTAATATTTCCTGACAAACGCTGCTCAAATAAGAAGGTTTTAAGAAGTGTCTTTAATGAAGGTAAAAGTTGGATAGCCAGAGTCCTATAAAGAGGGGACTCCTGAACTTGGGGCCTTGGTAGCTGAAGGTACATTTGCAATGGTGGCAGCAATTAAGATTAGGGATAATCAAAGGGGCAACATTGAAGGTATGCAGATTTCCTGAGAGGATTGTCGGTGGAAGGAGATTGCAAAGTTACAGAGGGACAAGACTATGGAAGTACATAAGAACATAAGAACCAAGAGCAGGAGTACACCATCTGGCCCTTTGAGCCCACTCTGATATTCAATAAGATCTTGGCTGATCTTTTCGTGGCCTGAGCTCCACTTACCCACACTCTCACCATAACCCTTAATTCCTTTACTGTTCAAAAAGTTATCTATTTTAGCCCTAAAAACGTTCAATGAGGAAGCCTTAACCACTTCACTGGGCAGGGATTTCCACAGATTCACAATCCTTTGGGTAAAGAAGTTCCTCCTCAATTCAGTCTTAAATCTGCTCCCCCTAATTTTGAGGCTACGCCCCTTGTTCTAGTTTCACCTGCCAGTAGAAACAACCTCCCTGTTTCTATCTTATCTATTCCCTTCATATTTTTATATGTTTCTACGAGATCCCCCCCTCATTCCTCTAAATTCCAATGAATGTAATCCCAGTCTATTCAGCCTCTCCTCATAAGCCAACCCTCTTAACTCTGGAATCAACCTAGTGAACCTCCTCTGCACCCCCTCCAGTTCCAGTACATCCTTTCTCAAGTAAGGATGCAGTATTCAAAAAAGACGATGAGAATTTTAAAATTGAGCCATTGTTTAATTAGTCTTTAATGTGGATCAGCAAGAATTGAGGTAATGGGTGAACGTGGCTTAGTGTGCTTAAGAAATGGGGACTACAGATCTGAATGACTTCAAGTTTATAATTGATAGAATGTGGAAGCTAGTCAGATGTGAAAGTTTTGACAGTACATAAGCTGAGGCAAAAACAGAGTAAGGCAATGTTACTCTTAGTGATGGGTATGCATCCTACCAAAACAAATTCCATTCTACAAGACTCAAACAAGATAGATAAGCTCCAGTGGCAGTTTATAGACTCACCACAATGAAGATCTCACATACAGTCAGAGTTATACAATATGGAAACAGACCCTTCAGTCCAACTAGTCCACGCCAACCATGTTCCCAAACTAAACTAGTCCCACTTGCCTGCACTTGGCCGATATCCCTCCAAGCATTTTTTTATTCATGAACTTATCCAAGTGTCTCTTAAACATTGTAAATTTACCTGCATCCACCATTTTCTCTGACAGTTCATTCCACACATTCCTTTTCTGATGAAAGGTCTAGGCCCGAAACGTCAAGTTTTCCTGCTCCTATGATGCTGCTTGACCTGCTGTGTTCATCCAGCCCCACGCTTGTTATCTCGGATTCTCCAGCATCTGCAGTACCTTTTATCTCTCATTCCACACAGTAACTACTCTTGATGTACAAAGTTGCTCCTCAGGTCCTTTCTAAATCCTTCTCCTCTCACATTAAAAATATTCCCCCTAGTTTTGAAATCCCCCACCCTGGAGACAAGATCCTTGCTATTCAGCTTATCTACGCCCCTTATGATTTTATTAACCTCTGTAAGGCTACCTTTCAGCCTCCTACACGCCATTAAAAAAGTCCCAGCCTTTCCAATCTATTTTTATATCTCAAACCCTCCATTCCCAACAACATAGAACCATAGAATCCCTACAGTGTGGGAACAGGCCCTTCGGCCCAACAAGTCCACACCGATACTTGCAGCATCCCACTCAGACCCATGCCCCTATAACCCACCTAATCTACACACCCCTGAATACTATGGGCAATTTAGCATGGCCAATCCATCTAGCCTGTACATCTTTGGACTGTGGGAGGAAACCTGAGCACCCAGTGGAAATCTATGCAGACACGGGGAGAATGTGCAAACTCCACATAGACAGTTGCCCGAGGGTGGAATTGAACCCAGGTCTCTGGCACTGTCAGCCACCATGCCACCCCAAGCAACAGCCTGGTATACCTTTTCTGAACCCTCTCCAGTTTGAGAATATCCTTTCTATAACAGGCAACCAGAACTGCACACAGTACTCCAGAAGAGACCTCACCAACACCCTGTACAACCTCAACATGATGACCTAACTCTTATACTCAAGGTCCGAGCAATGAAGGCGAGCATGCTAAATGCCTCCAAAACCACCCTGTCTACCTGTGATGCAAATTTCAAAGAATTATGAACCCTTAGGTCTTTCTGTTCTACAATAATATCCAGGGCTAACCATTACTTGTATAAGTCCTGCCCTTGTTTTTGTATTAACAAAATGTCAAACCTCACATTTAAACTCCATCTGCCACTCCTCAGCCCATTGACCCAATTGATCAAGATCTCTTTGTAATCTTAGATAGACTTCTTCATCATCCACTATACCACCAATTTTGGTGTATCTTACAAATCTGGTACTCTTTGGGGTTCTTTTTCATCCATTTAGGCAAATGTTGCATGCAAAATTACACAAAGCATGGTCCCATTAAGTATGCCTGACCGTTAAATTGATTCTGTTATGATTGTTGTGTAAACAGAGTTGAAAACAGTTCCTCAAATAGTACATGGATCTGACAGTTTATTTAAACAGGGCAATGTAGCGTTCCTTTAATACACCATCTGAAAGGAACCAATCTGAGAACATAACACTCTCTTGATTATCCACTGAAGCACATTTGTGCACGAGTTCTGCAAACTAACTTGAATCCAAACTTATATTCACGGGAAATAATGTTACGCACAGAATATGCTTTCTGTAACACATAAGATATTGTTAAAAAGTACCCTTCCGAGCAGTTCAAAGTCACTCATTTTCTTCTGGGCAATGATGTTATTCTGTTCCATGTTGGCATTCAAGCTCTGGAAAACAAAATAAACTAACTAAATATACAAATTTTAAAAACAAAATTGTGTCCATGTTCTTTTCATGTGAAAGCCTCAGGACCTATAATACTAAAACGAACACATCAGATGGGAATGTTTGAAATAATCCCATCTTGTAAACAATGGATTTTTCAGTCACTGTTAACTCCTGCCAAGATAAGTACCACTAAATTATTTTGATAGTCAACCAACAAGATAAATGACTTGAGATAGTAGGAACTGCAGATGCTGGAGAATCTGAGATAACAAGGTGTAGAGCTGGATGAACACAGCAGGCCAAGCAGCATTAGAGGAGCAGGAAGGCTGATTTTCAGAAGGTCTAGGCCTGAAACATCAGCCAAGATAAATGACTTACTAGGTTCTTGAGAATGATCCCTGGTATGGACGGACTTTCTTAGCAAAGGCTAAACATGTTGGGACTCTACATCATAGCAGTTTAGAAGAATAAGAGATGATTTCATTGAAACATATAGGATTCTTAAGGACTCTTAACATGCTAAATGCTGATAGGATGGTTCTCCTAGTCAGGGAATGTAGGGTATAGTCTCAGAATGAAGAAGCACCAATTTAAGACTGGGGTGAGGAAGAATTTCTTCTCTCAGAGGGTTATGAGTCTTTGGAACTCCTTGCTACAAAAAGCTGTGAGGGTAGAGTCCTTGTGCATACTGAAAGCCGAATTAGTTAGATTCTTCATCAATAGGGGAATCGAGGGTTATGGGGAAAATGGTAGGAAAGTAGGTATGAGGAATGTCAGATCAGCCATGATCCTACTGAATGGCAGAGTAGGCTTGAGGGACCAAACAGCCTACCCCTGTTCCTATTTATTATGGTCTTGAACTATACAGATATTAACACTCTTTGAAAGAAATGATACCTTTAAGACACTGTAGGAACTTTACCAAACATGGTATAACATAATAGTCTCCTTTATCTAACCACTTTCAGCTGCTTCAGCAAGGACCTCCCTTTGTCATAAAGTCGGAATTGGGGATGTTTGCACAATGTTCAGCACCATTTGTGACTCCTCAGATATTTAAGTAGTCCATGCCCAAATATAGCAAGTTTTCAATAATATCCAGGTTTGGGCTGGAAAGTAACATCCATGTCACACAAGTGCCAAGAAAGGACTGAGATGTTATTGGGATAACATCCCATTGATTTATATATTCTCTATAAATTAATGCTCCTTATCTGTTTACACAGAGGTATGCAGGCACTGCCTTAAAACTTCCTGCCCGACTAGAATTAGGTGTAAAACTTTGTAAATCCTTATCTTCCTATACATTAGTAGAAAAGACACTGCCTTAAGCTTCCTGCCTGAATAGAATTAGGTATAAACTTTGTAAATCTTTATTTTCCTGCACAGGGGTATGTGGAAGCTGTCTCAAACAAGATTAGGTGGCAATGTTTATAAAGGTGTGAGACTTCTGAAATCCTGTAAAGAATGTAACTTCTGTTTCTGCTACAGGGGCCAGAACACTGACCTTTGCTCAAGCCAGACACTTCGGCAGCTTGAAATTACATTCTGTCACTTCAGCAACTTGAAATCGCCACCTGCCCTTAGCAGTCACTTTGAGAACAATCGATACTGTATTCTGCTCTCTTTATGTTTTCGATGTAGTAATTGTTTGTGTATCATGTCATTGTCCGATGTAGTGATTGTTTCATGTAACAGGCCATTGTGAGATGTAAAATTGCTTTATGTATTATGCACTCAATAAGGTATAAAAAGCGGGGACTGTCCGCTGCTCGGGGAGAATCGCTTACGAGACTCTGCACTCTGTGCCGGGTTGAGTACAGTGATCCTCCACAGCGTGTACTTGCTTTGTAATAAAGGATTTGTGTTTCTCTAAACAGGTCAGTGTCTTGTTATTGCATCAAGTCCGTGAGGGTCTCCGAAAACAAACCTAACAGGACCATCACAATAAGGAAGAATTTAATCATTGTTGCTTGAAATTCAATGGCACTACCATCATGGAATCCCACACTAAAAGTTGATGAGCAGAGAGATCTGGAAGTTCAGGTCCATTGTACCCTGAAGGTGGCTGCACAGGTGGATAGAGTGGTCAAGAAGGCATATGGTATGCTTGCCTTCATCGGACGGGGTATTGAGTACAAGAGCTGGCAGGTCATGTTAAAATTGTACAAGACTTTGGTTCGGCCGCATTTAGAATACTGTGTACAGTTCTGGTCGCCACATTACCAAAAGAATGTGGAAGCTTTGGAGAGGGTACAGAGAAGGTTTACGAGGATGTTACCTGGTATGGAAGGTGCTAGCTATGAAGAGAGGTTGAGTAGGTTAGGATTGTTTTCATTAGAAAAAAGGAGATTGAGGAGACCTGATTGAGGTCTTCAAAATCATGAAGGGTATAGACAGGGTTGATAGAGATAAGCTTTTTCCCAGGGTGAGGGATTCAATAACGAGGGGTCACGCGTTCAAGGTGAGAGGAGAGAAGTTTAAGGGGGATACACGGGGAAAGTACTTTACACAGAGGGTGGTAGGTGCCTGGAACGCGTTGCCAGCAGAGGTAGTAGAGGCAGGCACAGTAGATTCATTTAAGGTGCGTCTGGACAGATGCATGAGTAGGTGGGGAGTCACAAAAATGTCCATTCCAACAAAATTGATTCACTAATAAGATGACAAGGTATGCCACTCCTTTATGTGTTATCAAAGCTTCCATGACTCAGATGTATGTCATGTTAC
This sequence comes from Ginglymostoma cirratum, assembly GCA_024137785.1. NCBI lineage: Eukaryota > Metazoa > Chordata > Chondrichthyes > Orectolobiformes > Ginglymostomatidae > Ginglymostoma > Ginglymostoma cirratum. The sequence continues at coordinate 16,839,689 of JAHRHZ010000223.1, forward strand.
CATACCACCTTAAACAACTTTGAATTGGATAACCATTCATAAATTTTTTTTATGATCGTGGGCGAGACACTTGGAGGTAGATTTTCAACAAGCCCTTTGGACATCTAATTGGCATTCCTAATTTCATAATCCATTATAGAAACCACCTGATTCACATATTCATTGATGTCTATGGAATGAAAGTTTGGCAGTTACTATAGTGAGGGCCAGATTTGCATGAAAAACAGAAATTATTGGCAAAGCTCAGCAGGTCTGGCAACATCTGTAGGGGGAAGGTAATTTTGATGACAAGTCATAGGACTCAAAATGTTAACTTTGCTTTCTCCCCACAGATGTTGCTAGATCTGCTGAGTTTCACCTACAATTTCTATTTTTGTTTTATATCTCCAACATTGGCAATTCTTTGTTTTATTGCAGGTCTGCAATAGCAGTCTTATATCTGAGGTGAAGATAAATTTCATGATCTCTTATGTTAATATGATACGAACCCCAAGTCCCTATATATCAAACTCAGGCCTGACAACCATTGCTATCCATGTACTGTAGGTATACCTACGATGCCTTTGAGGGGGGGTGTTTGAGGATTTTGACCCTGAAACACTGAAGGAATGTTCAAGTCAGGATGGTGAGCGACTTGGAGGCTAACAGTTTTCTCATGTATCTACTGCCCTTGTCCTTCTAGGTGATAGTGGTTGAGGGTTTGGGGAGTATTGTCTGAAGAGCTTTGGTAAATTTCTGCAGTACACACTTGTAGATGGTACATACTGCTGCTATTGTGAGCCACTGGTGGAGGGAATGAATGTGTGTGAAGTGGTGCCAATCAAACAGGCTGTTTTTTCCTGGATGGTACATCCGAAAGTTCAAACATATGAACAAGGAACAAGAATAGGCCATTTGGCCCTTTGAGCCTGCTCTGAAATTCAGCAAGATCACGGCTGATCTGATTTTAACTTAACATTTCTGTGTACCCCCCAATAATCTTCCATCCTTTTGGTAATCAATAATGCATATACTGCTGCTTTAAAAATATGTAAAGATTTTGCAGGATAGCAGATGCGGGGGGAAACCACCAATTGCAAGTTCTCTCCAAGCTGTTGACCATCCTAAATTGGAATGAGCGATCATGAAATTGATCTTCAAATACAAGACTGACAATGTAGGTCTGCCTCCTATTGCCTTTTGAAGAAGGGAATTCTAAAGCATTCTGCAAGAAAATTTCTTTCCTCTCTCTTTCCTAAATGGGTGACTCTTTATTTTTTAAACTGTGACCCTAGTTTTCAATTCTCCCACAAAAGGAAACATTCTTTTAACATCCACCTGGTCAAATCCCTTCAGGATCTTAAATGTTTCTATTAAATCATCTCTGACTCTTCTAAATTCCAAAGGATGCAAACCTAGCCTTTCTTTCTACCTTTCCTGATTACTTGCTGTACCTGCATACTAACCTTCTGTGTTGTATGCACTCAGACACCCAGATGTCTCCACGTCTCAGAGCTTTGCAACCTCTTATTATTCACATAATATGACTTCTTATATTTTATGACAAAATGGATAATTTTGCCCTTTCCCACATTATACTCCATTTACCAGATCTTTGCCCACTCATTTAACCTATCTGTTTCCCTTTGTGGGCTTCGTATGTCCTTTTCATAAATCACTTTCCTGCCTGTCTTTGTGTCATCAGCAAATTTATCTATCATACCTTCAGTCCCTTCATCCAAATGACTTTTGTAAATTGTAAAGAGTTGAGATCACAGAACTGGATGTTAGAGCTGCACTTGTCCAGGCAAGTGAGGAGTATTCTTGACTTTTGCCTCGGAGATGGTGGACAATCTTTGGAGAGTCAGGAGGTGTGTTACTCACAGTAGGATTCCAAGCCTCTGACCTGCTCTTCTCGCTACAGTATTTACATGGCTGGTACAGTTCAGTTTCAGGTCAACAGTAACCCCCAGGATGCTGATAGTACAAAGAACAAAGAACAAAGAAAACGTACAGCCCAGGAACAGGCCCTTCAGCCCTCCAAGCCTGTGCCGATCCAAATCCACTGTCTAAACCTATCACCCAATTCCTAAGGATCTGTATCCCTCTGCTCCCCACCTACTCATGCATCTGTCCAGACGCACCTTAAATGAATCTACTGTGCCTGCCTCTACTACCTCTGCTGGCAACGCGTTCCAGGCACCTACCACCCTCTGTGTAAAGTACTTTCCCCGTGTATCCCCCTTAAACTTCTCTCCTCTCACCTTGAACGCGTGACCCCTCGTTATTGAATCCCTCACCCTGGGAAAAAGCTTATCTCTATCAACCCTGTCTATACCCTTCATGATTTTGAAGACCTCAATCAGGTCCCCCCTCAATCTCCTTTTTTCTAATGAAAACAATCCTAACCTACTCAACCTCTCTTCATAGCTAGCACCTTCCATACCGGGTAACATCCTCGTAAACCTTGTATTACAGATTGAGCAGTCATATCATGTCACACCATTTGAATCGCTTTTATGTGTTGTATGAAATTTAGGACAACTCATTACAGGCTTTATTTACAATTCTGTTTCTGTAATTCACCAAGTTGAGAAGGAACCACTCTCTGTTGACCTCTGGTATCTAGCTAATGCTCTGTCGCCATCTGAATAATAAGTAATAATAAAGCACATGATCAGGCTCAAAAGAGTAGAAATCATAATTCATACACATTCAGTGCAATAGCACTGTTATAAGTGATTTTTAAAAACTGTTAATCATTTGGGCTTGGAATTCTCAAAGGGACTGGAGCAGAGAAGGGAGTGGACCTGACTTGGAACAGAACTTTTGCTTTCCCGTATCCACCACTTATCACATTATATTCGTACATATTAGTACAGATTGTACACTGTCAGTGCATCAAGCAATTTTAGGGCTTTCAAGTATAAAATGTATGTATTAATGCTCCATTAGATTGCAAACTCTGACACAGTAAACTTAATTACAGTAAAGGTATACAGCAAATGCTTCTATGTTAAAGATATGTTTAAAAAAAAACTCACCATGAGATTCAGAAACAAATGGGAACAGCAGATGCCTAAGTACTTGTAGTTATAGGGTGAAAAGCAAGGGTTTCCTCCAACTTTCCCCGACAATTCCTAATGAAATGACATTGCCAAAATATGCAAACATTATTCAAGTATAAACAAAATAATTGTCTTTAAATATCTGCATGAATCTCTCTCATGGCTACCATATCCTTGGGGGCTGACTCGTTACATTGGCTGCCCTAGATATCTGCTCAAACTCCCTCCAAAAGGCAGTCCTTGAGAGCCCACCCCCATCATGGAAACATGACCATTCTCCGTTTTTCAATATAGGAGCCCTCTTTTTCTGTAGCTCCTTCCTGAAGCCTGTGCCAGCATAAGTGGCCAGTAACAGCACCTTTCCACTGAATGCAACTCTCCTTTCAGAGGAGCAGACTGTGTTTACAATGACTAGGTTAGGCCCACCATGTGCTATCAGCAAACACTGATAGCCCCCTGCTGACTTCTCAAATAGCCAGTTCCCCAGACTTGGTTTGGACCAACACTACCATCAAGTTATCTCCTGTGCTTTCTGTCTCAATGACAATAGCTGTGAGCAGGTTCTGAACCACAGAAGTGGGTCAAGATGAATCTTAGCCCAAGTTGAACAAATTCAATACTGCAGTCCTTTGAAAATCTAATCAAAGACATTGCCGAGACGACATTTTGTAGTGTGACATTATTATTCTTACACATCCTTTTTTGAGCTCACCACTTTCTAACCCATTCTGGAATACACAACCTAGTTAATCATGGAATCCCGACAAGGAAGATTCCATTGAGTCCATACAGGCCTTCCACCCAAACCCAGTTCCCTATCCCATCACCCCACATTTACCACGACTAACCAACCTAGCCTGCACATCCCTGGACACTGCAGACAATTTAGCATGACCAATCCACCTAACCTGCACATCTTTGTACTGGGGGAGAAAACTGGAACACCTCAAAGAAACCCTCACAGACACGGGGAGAAGGTGCAAACTCTATACAGACAGTAGACCGAGGGTGGAATCAATTCTGGGTCCTGGGATCTGTGAAGCAGTAGTGCTAACCACTCAGTCACCTTGCAATCCCTACTGAGACAGGAAACCTCACGACTTTTAACAGGTACTTAGGTGAGCACTTTTGAAATTTCATAACATTCGAGGCTCTGGGCAGAGTACTAGAAATTAGGGTTAGTGCAGACTTGGGTCATTTTTATGTCAGTGCTGAGTTAATGGGCCGAAGGGCCTCTTCTGTACTTTATGATTCTATGATTCAACAATGGGCAATAATGAATCCAGTCAGTTTCAGTAAAATGAAATTGCAAGCTTCCTTAAAAAGTTCACGTTCTTTTTGGAAACCCAGATGTCCTATTTGCAGAATGTCCAAACCCCTTGGCAATTCATTAAGGATTTGCTGTCATTTAAACAATATACAAAGCAACATTCTCCTTCAAGCCACTCATTCACCATTACTTAGAAAGAAAAATGCAGCAGTAAGAACCCATTGGAAATTTGACGGGTTGGAATTTGTGGTTAATCGGAAAAAAACATTTCTTTTGGCCTGCCACGCTTGAACATCTGCACAGTATCACCAATCATGGTTCCGCACATGGGAGAAGATAATGTGGTTAATCTTCTTTCAGAGGAGCTATGAGGGACATGAAGGAGGACACTGTGGACTAGGTATCCAGCAGCTTTCAAAGTAAGACAATTGCAGAGCAGTATAAATAGATGGTTCTGAGCTGCAGAGTATTCTAAGACAGAAGGGCATCCAGAATAATATCCCTGCTAATTTCCAAGAAATTCAAAAACTCTAAATTAAGGCAGAGTCAAAAATTAACCTCAGCATTATGATTTCAGAAAATTCTAGCAGGGCTGCTTAATTTGCTATATTTAAGGCTGATTATCGGGCAATGTCTGCTGCATATTATTTGCAGCCTGCCTACTCTCAAGCTGATGCTCTGCTTATGAAGGTGATGGGCATTTTGGTTCCAGAGTCTGTATAAATACCTTCTAGAACACAGGGAATGGGGAGAGTAACATTATAACAATGCAATTCAATTCTTCACCAAATGTATTCACCTTACTATAACTCACCTGGAATGCATATTCAATGGCTCTCACAAAGGTGCTTGATGTTAGCGGTGTCACAGCTCCAGGCATCATTTCACTGCAACATCCAATATAGAACTTTATGTTTTGCTTTGAAAGCAACAGCCTATAATGGCTTCTCTAGAGATATTGAGTTTGACAGTGGAGGAGATGTTTTCCTGTACAAGCCAGCATAATAACAGGAAACAACTGGAGACAGCTTAAACATAGGGAAAAGAGCTCACAGGTTTGAGCACAGTGGTTGTGGCTCACTCATAGGTAGACTTACAGCTGCGTACAAGTCAGAATATAAAAACAACAAAGGGTGGAAATTCTCAGAATGTCAAAGCAGTATCTTTCGAGAGCAAATCAGTTTAACTTTATACGCAGATGAATGTCAAGTCACTTCTGCAGTTTCGTCAAGTTTCTTGCCTCTTTGAACTTGTCATGAGGCAGTACATTGTTATTGAGGAAATTCCCTCCTGAAAAAGAGGAAGATACTTCTGCAAATGCTGGAAAGAATATCTTTCTGCACAAACTTATTACATAATTCACAACTGCGTTATGTGAACATATTGGCAAATTTACAAAGAAGAAAATAGGAAAAACCTTGCATACCCAATGTTTGAGGTTGTCATCCATTCGTAGTCCGTGGACAAGGCAGTATCAAACTCATGCATCAGCTCAAACTCAGATTCAGTGAAGAATGTAGTTATTGGTCTGGCCTGAAAGATGAAAGATGATAACTGCAAATGCATTGCTTAAAGGAACTGGTTATTTGAATTGTCCTGGTGTTTTTATTTCCCTGTTACAACAGCTAGTATTGAAAATAACTCTCCTCTGAAACTTTACTGCATGATTGCACTCGACATTTCAGGCTACATTGTATTTCAAAACCCAAGATCCTTGCAGTTTAAATTGTTGTTTTGGCGAGCTTTTCATCATAAAGTTGCAATTGCATTTCAATTTAATAAATAATAATAAAGGATAAACTGTACTTTTTCTTTGGATCTATTAGCTTGTACATCAGACATGTTAATAAATTCCTCAAGATTCACTCTTGCAGTATGTACAATACAATATTACAGCAATTCTGATAATGGTCCAGTTACCCAAAGAACACAATCTGAAATTTTCCACAGGTGTCAGGAAGCCAACATCAGGACTTTTTTGTGATGATTGAGTCTGTGTTTCTTGGCTATGTACCACTGGCACAGGTTTAAGACAATTGAGTTACTTATGGAAAACCTTCTTGTCTACCACCCAGTTAAGGTTGACAGGCAGAACAGCCTGGTCAGTGAGAGGGTCTGAAGGAATGGCAGCCTGACAACCCCATATTTGAAAGGTGAACGTTGTTTTGGAAGAGGAAGACACCATTGAGCTGCCTCAATTTGGAGGCGCTTACAGAATGAACCAAAGGGAGTAATATTAAAAAAATACAAGAGTCTGGACATTTGAGGACTGTTAAGATGAAGCCTGGGATTAGGGTGAGGGGAGGTGGAGAATTGATGGATGCAAATGCAGAAATGTTGCATCAATCAGAAAATAGAACTTTAATGCAGCCTTAAATACTATTATTGGCTGCCTTTCTCTTTCAAGCAGGCTGCTGCTTTTAGTCCATTGGGACCATGTTCACAACATCCAGATTTCAAAAATGCATGAAGTGTGATGTGAGGTTTCTTATCCTCTAATGTATTACTGTTCTGCAACATGATGCAATCTTTCCATCATCAGATCTCTGTTTGGTCTAACGATGTAAATATGGCATGGTTACAGACTCAAGCTAAATCCCATAGAACTAATATTTGGCCATCAGAGTGGAAACGTTATTGTGAGGTTTTATATTGGCAGATATTTTAAAACAATATCATCTGTTACAATTCTTAACAGGATAATTTTCCACTCAATCTTAATGACTAATCTTTCCATTTTTCCATTTATTGAAACTCGCCTATTCTTTACAACACAATTAGAAATTTTAACACACGACATCCCAAAATATGTATCAATGGTGCATGCTAAACGACATAGCAAAATTGCTTGACCAAATAACACAGGATATGTGAGAACTAAGTTGTGACTATTTTTGCAGGCAATATGGATTGTGTGATTGTAAATAATTACAATCCACAACAGTTATTCTGGCCAGCACACTGGTCAACCGATTATTCCAAAACGCAGATAATTTCTTATCATCAGGAGTCTGGTAATCTAGTCTGTAAGGGTCTAGGCCCAAAACGTCAAGTTTTCCTGCTCCTATGATGCTACTTGGCCTGCTGTGTTCATCCAGCCCCACGCCTTGTTATCTCGGATTCTCCAGCATCTGCAGTACTTTTTATCTCTGTATAGCTGTCAGGTTGGATTAGTGTGTAGATTAGAAAATACCATCTCATCTAGCAAAGCAGTAGAAAGGAACATATCCCAGATTGCTGTGCAACTACAGCTTGCTAGTATGCACCATTTTCTGATGAGACTACTGTGGCCATATCAAAACTAACTTTTGTTCCTCCAAATCCTATGGAGGAGCACAACAATGCAAGTTGCAAGAGAGAAGGGCTGAGGTAACTGAAGACACAGCTAGCTATGGTGGAGTGGTTAAAATCAGAGGCCAACATCAAATAAGCACAGGTATCTTAGAGGATTGTGTGACTAGAGGAGATGACAGAGCTCAGGGTGGTATCTTCAGGTCCTGGAGGAGTTGTGGTAAAAAGCAACAAGGCCATTTAGTTAGGTGGGGAGTAGGAACACTTGATCCCTGACGCTTTCTCGTTGCCACCAAAATTAAGCTCTGGGCAGCAAGATCCAGGGCCCCACTGAGAACTGAACCTTTAAGTAACCAATTATTGATCACTCAATGACTTCAGCCTACCACTGCGGGGGATAACCAAGCTGCAAACAGGCCTGTCAATGAGCATTCTTCCTGCAGGGAGGAAGAGTGCAGTCTGCTAGTCAGCTGATTGTGCGGGAGTCATGAAACAGATTTCTAACACTTCAAACCTCCTCCCACCCTCTACCGAACCATGACTTAAATTCACTTGACTTGGTCATTAAAATTCAGCCCATTGTGTTGTGACATCTACATGTTTGCACTTGTACGGAAAATCACCAAATAGTGCAGGCGGATCATATATCCCTTAACCCAATGGCACTGCAGCTAACTGAACTACAAGTCCTGAGGTTGCAGCATGATCAATTCCATCAGCCTCGACCAGGAATGAAACCAATGACCATTTTGGTCTGTATGCTACACGTTGTGTAAATCCTATGGAACCAAATTATAAATGGGGACAGTTAGGAGTGGTGAAATTTCTGAATAATCAATTTTTTAGCAGAAAAATACATTGCTCAGTGTCAAGGTGGTGGGGCTTGATGGATAATCATGAGCCAATACATTAGGTTACAACCAGATTTTTGCTCTGTACCTTTGGTGTATGAGGCTTTGCACAGACAGCACAAAAGACTGAAGCCTGTCAGTATAAATAAGAGATGGAGTGTTTCCTTCAGTTGGTTTATTTCGCAATAAACAGCCTCACCTGCAGCAAATAAATCTTTGATTCGAAGACTGCCCACTCAATATCTCTTGCATCTCCATAAACTTTTCCGACCTGGTGGGCAGACACATAACAATTATTAATGAATTTATGATTACTCCTGACAATAAAACCTTTGTCGCCTCTCCACACAACAGACACATTTCACCCTCCTTCAAACCTTCAGCTGCTAGACTGTAAGCTCCAGAAGTTCTTCCCTCAATCTGCCCCCTCCTTTTTTCTCCTTCTGGACTTGTTTTCATTCAGACCACTACTTTAAACCTACTTCATTTACAAAACTTTTGTGGCAGTGTAAAATATTGTTCAATTCCCATGAAGAACCTTGGAAAATTTAACTCTGTAAAATTAAGCCCAATATCTAACAATTAAACCTAGACATTTGCTGACTCTCATGTCAATTACTGCTGAATTCCTTCCCAAACACAAATAATTTAAAAATATCCTGACAGCATTTTTCACTGTAACTGCTTATGGACAAATCAGATTCAAAGTTAGAGTTTTAAATACGCTGAATAAAATAATCGAGACCTGAAAAGCCACTTGTCCTAATCTCAGAATGAGATCGTCAGAAATACAGCATTTTGCAGCGTCCGAAATTAAAGTGCCTTCATATTTAATTCCACCATCATCTGCAATTTAAAAAGTAAAATTCTTTCAACTTTTGTAAACAAAATTTAATTGCTGTTAATTTTAGTATCAACAGATAAAGTGAAATGGACCATATGTCATGACAGACCTCTCCATTCAAACACAATTCAGACTCATAATCCAACATTTTTTGTGGCAGTGATGATTACCTGAGTGAATGTCAGCCTGGGACTGTTTGCCACGGGTGATGTGCGGGAGAAAGTACTGTAATTGTGGCAGCAGTGGTGTCAGAGTTATTAGGAAAGTATAGCCATTGGTGGAAGTAAAAGCGAAGAGGGGTACATTTACAAAGTAAGTTTGTTGGGTCTGGAGGAAATACTGCTGCACTTCCTGGACTCACAGCAGTATCGTAAATATGAGATAACAAGCTGTGGAGCTGATGAAGGGTCGAGGCCCGAAACGTCAAGTTTTCCTGCTCCTGTGATGCTGCTTGGCCTGCTGTGCTCATCCAGCTCCACACCTTGTTATCTCAGATTCTCCAGCATCTGCAGCTCCTATTATCTCTGATACAGTATTGTAAATACATTTATTTTATGGATCCAATCTTTCTCACTTGCTTTTACCGACCGAATTTCCATATGTTTGGGAAACCTAAGATGACAGCAGGATAACAAAAGAAACCTTGAAAGAAGGAAAGGTACATACCCCCTTTAAAAAGATGCAATGACTGACTACCTCTCACCACTCCAAGGAAGCAGATTGGCCACACAGTTCCCGCCCTGTCTCCATTAAGACAGGAATGGAGAGATTTGAGGTCCGTGAGTTTGGGTTTGAAATGTTCACATTTTAATATTTCACTAGACACTGTTTTAGAAGGCTGATAGCACCACCCCAATTTGTGAATTTCAATACACTCTAACCTCTCCTCACCACTCACCATTTTTTGAGCACTGTTGCTTCTTTACTCCAACTTCCTTCTTGATAATCTGACATTTTCCTTTCAGATTGTGTGAGAGGGTGATGGTGTCAGGCTCTGAATGACCACTCACCACAGACTGAAATAAAATATGGAAAATATATGAAATATGGAAAAATTCTCTGTCAAAGTTTCTTCGCAGACCATGTCAGCTGTCAATCAATAGATGCGACAAAGACCGGGTATTTAAAAGAAGAGATTGCTTTAACTGGCAAGTATTCATAATCTTGCCCTCCACAATGTTGTTTCTTGGATTCCAGCTTAGAAATTCTCAGATAAATGGGTCTCTATTGGAATCAGTTGCCTCAGTTATCATCCACACAACAAATGTCATCAATTTAGTTTAACCATGGAACTGAATTGATATTTCATAAATCAACATTATTTTCTTAAAAAAAACTTATAAATTTCTATTCTTATTTCTAATGGAGATTCAATAAAGAAATAAAATTCCTGTAATAGGTTCTTGTAAAGGCAGTATCTAAAATGCCACTAACATAGGTGGCACAGTGGCTCAGTGGCTAGCACTGCAGCCTCACAGCACTAGGGACCCAGGTTCAATTCCAGCCCCAGATGACTGTCTGTGTGGAGTTTGCATATTCTCCCTACGTCTGCATGAGTTTCCTCCCACAGTCCAAAGATGTGCAGGCTAGGTGGATTGGCCAAGCTAAATTGCCCATAGTGTTTAGGGGGATGGGTCTGGATGGGATGCTCCAAGGGTCAGTGTGGACTTGTTGGGCCAAAGGGCCTGTTTCCACAGTGTAGGGATTCTAATACAGAGAGTGAACTAATAATGCATGAGTGACTATGTTCCTTAACTGTACTGTCTAGACACTTGACCAAAACACATGTTTCTCAACATTTAACCTCATACCCTTTTTTGGTCCATCTCATATACAACAGATATTTCATTCCCTAAAAATTATTTCATCATTCAATTACACCGTTGTGCTCCTGTTATCTATTGTGATAACCTTGCTTGAAGAAAATCAGTCTTGAAAATTTCCATCCATCAGTTCGAGATTTCCAAAAGAATTGTGAATGCCGGAAACCAGAAACAAAAACAGAAAGTACTAGAAAAACTCAACAGGTCTAGCAGCAGCTATGGAGAGAAACAAGTTAATGTTTCGGGTCCAGTGACCCTTCTTCAGAACTGATGGTAGCTAGAAAAAAGATATTTTAATGAAGATAGAGTCAGGGGAGGGGACAAGGGGTAAATGATAGGTGGAGACAGACAAAAGTGAAAGAGAGAGAAAAGTAGTTGGAGAGATAAAGGAGTGGGACAATGGAATGGTTTTGTTTTTGAGTCTGATATTTCCATTGCTCTTTATGGGAACAAATGCTTCTTATTCTGTCTTGTTTCCGAGTTCTGGTTTACTTTCATAAATCACTCCAAATGACTGCTACCAACTTTCAAGAATTGTCCGTTCTTTACTTTGCCCTCCTTTTCTTTTTCAACAAGAACCTATCTCATTAGGTTCCTTAACAAACTACAGTATTGTTTATTAGTCTGTCTGTTTTGCTTTATTTTAATGAATTGCTTTACTCCTCTGCTCCATGTGACTTCAAGTTAGTTACTGGTCCATTTCACCATGACATGGATTCGTCACTGTGCCACAAAACATTTCTATGTCCCATCAATCTTTGGCCTACTTTGCTCCCAACCTCGGAAAACTGTTTCAAATTTGCTTCTTTCCAGATGGTAATAAATTTTTTCTATCTTGCTTTTATTTTCATCATTCGACTTCTGTTTTTGTAGTTCCCTTCTGACTATGTATTTCAACTATACCCTCCTAATGTGTACAAGTTGTGGTTTGTTGACTTTGTTCTTCGGGTCTGAATCCTTTCCGCAGTAACTCCTTCCTAATTGTTTCCTGCTTCCTTGCAGTATCAGGATGCTAAATTATACCAACCTAAGGTTTTAATAACCCCCTGTCAAATAAAGACCATTTACACAAGTTTACAGTTTTCATGGTTGCAGAACATGAGATGGCTTTAAGGGCAGTGAGTTACACACTAAAGTACTTAAGAACACACATCAAGAAACCTCACATGACTATGAGGACATGAATCAAGAATCAAGAAGCAATAAGAAGTTACAAACCAACTGGTACCTGTTTATTAGACGACATTGAATTAAGGCAAATGGTAACTCTATTGTTGTGCCATTATTTGGGGATTCAATCTTCATGCATGTTGCCTGACCTACTCAGTGTTACTGGCTTTTTATTTGCTTTTATTTCAGATTTACAACAAATTATTAGTTTTATTTTGTGTTTGGCAGTGTATGTTTGATATGTGTGCCATTGAGTGGGTGCTTGTGTTAGATTAGATTAGATTAGGTAAGACTACAGTGAAAAGCGTAGAGTCGCCACTCTCCAGTGCCTTCTTAGAAAACAATAGATAGAATTAAAAACAAGAGCTGAAATTAAAGAAACAGAAACAAAAGGTTAAGGTAATATCCAGATCATCCATGCCACCACCAGGAGTCTTCAGCTGGAGTCACCAATGCTGCCTGCATCAAACCCACCAAAGCTGCAGTGCCGCCATCTTGGAATTAATTGAAGTATCAGGGTCCACAGCCTTCCTGAACTAATGCAAGTGTGTGTCCCTTTGAACCAGCACTGACATCAGAGCCAAGCCACCACCTCAAATCCTGCGCTGGGCCCACGAACGTTGAAGTCACCACGCTCTGATGCCATCTCTCACAGCCGGGCCCACACTCATTGCCATCGCTGATGTCGTTGGAGCCAAGCTCCCCAAGGGCAAATATTAAGAGAGAACTGCAGAGAAAAGAAAAGCAGAAATGTACAGAAGAAAGCAGCAGACGAGCAGGAGCCTGATTGCTGCTACTCCGCCGCTTCCATCTCTGAGTATGTGTCTGTATGTGAAAGAGAGAAAGAGACAGACCAACTATATCCTCCTTGCCTAATGTCACACCACTTTATTCGTTGGTTGGGACTGTGCCATTTTTCACTATGTAATCACAGCTAGAGATTTATTTGCCATGGATTGTCTTCCTGCTATTGCATCACTTATTCTTGTGTGTGCTGAAGAACAATTCTTAGCAATTATTTACAGGTAGCCATGCACCTGAAAACACAGGGCTGACTTTTACAGAGTTCAGATAGAGCTTTAATAATAACCTACATGCAGAAGACTAGCCCCCACCCACACACTGTTTTCTAACAGATCCAATTCTTCTTGGTAGGGGAAAGGGAGCAGAGAGTCAGGATTCACACAGGAGGGTAAATTCATTCCCCAGTGCAGATACCATTTTGGGGCTTAACTGGTCTTAACTAAGAGTATGAGAGAGAAGAAGAGTGATACTTGACTCAAAACGTTAATCTGTTTCTCTCTCCACAGATGCTGCCGACCGGCTGAATTTCTCCAGCATATTCTGTTTTTATTTCAGCTTTGCAGCACTTTAATTTTATTCTATTAATATAGCATCTCTACAGCAAAGAAAAAGTACTTCATAGACAGGAACTAGAAAAACAGATGTCCAGGAAATGAGTATTTAGGTGCACTGACTCATAACTTCGTCAAAGAGATTGATGCATAAACACTGGAGCATTTAAACATCTTCAGATGATGGCATTGACTAGATCTTATCCATCCTTTAAAAAGATCTGCAACATCAATCTGTCACTCCCACATTATTCAGAGTCCTGCAAGCAGTTCCGCTTCCCTTATTATATAAAGAATGGGTACCGGAGGTGGTACGGAGAATATTTCTAAGGATAACACCAACAATGCATATCAGGAAAGGATTGACATGACAGATCTCTTTTCTTTTAAAGGAAAAGAATGCTAAGGGGTGGCCTAATTAAGATTGTTAAAGTTATGAAAAGTTCTGGTACAGTGGATACAAAGAAAATGTTTTTTTGTCAGAAGAGTACAATTATAGGTCATCAAAAAGTGATAACCATCAACAAATCCTACAGGAAATTCAGGGGAATAAACAACTTCTTGACCTAATGAGTGGGTAAAGGGGAAACTACACAAGCTTTTGGAGGAGATTGGAATAAATGGTTATGATGCTTATTTAGATGAGCAAAGATGGGAAAAGACTCAAGTGGAGCAAGAGTGTTTCTGATCTATAATTCTTCTATCATCCTATGTAAACATTAAGAATTAATAAACAGAAGAGCTTTATGCCAAAAAAAAGTTCTCAAGATGCGTTGCATGCAGCAGTAATTAAGTGACAGAAGATTAATCCTTAAATCAGGGCAACTTCGGGACATTTCAAATTGATTGGTGGAATAAAGTGGGAACAGAGTGAGATAAAAATTCCAAGATGAGAATTCAGCTGCAGTGAGCATCTGGAGTAGAAGGGGAAGGAACAACTTGAATCATTCAACTTAAACTGAACTGGATAAGAATACAAATTTAGTTCATAGTTATATCAAGCATATAATAACAGGAACATACAAGCAAGCAACAGTGAAAAATGCTTCCTATTGTTTGAATTAACCTGGGCAAAGATATTTGCAGAAGCACCACCAACAGTAATTCGAGGCCTGAGAATTGGTTGTTGAGATGGAGATAGTGTGCCTTATCAGACAGGATGTAAGATTTCTGGAATTGGAATTTGAAGTGTAAGTATTCGATTGTTTCATGTGGAATAGACAGTGGTAAAGGCAGAAAGGCTAACTGTTCAAGAATTCAGAAGAAAATACATGAAAGGACATGCAATAGAAGGAATATCTGAAATAAATTATCCTCCTCAAGTTAGAAGTATTGCTTTTAAGGAAATAAAGCATCTGATATGTAACTCCCTTCACTGCAGCAAAACTGAACCTCAGATGACTGTATAATGGATGACAGATATACTGCAGATTTTATGCCATTGCCCGACATGAATTTCTAATCACTAAATGGCTCATACTTGTATTTTACTTTATTTATCCTCCAGGTGAGAGTTGCTGGCAAGACAAAGATTTATACCAAATGCTAATTGTCCTTGAGAAGGTGATGGTGATGATGAGCTGTCTACACCAAATGCCTGACTAGCTGTTTATCTGGAAACACATGTAGGCCAGACCAGATAAAGGTGACAGATTTCCACTCTTAAGGACATTCACAGACCACATGGTTTCTTGCAAAAAAAAATGGTTTCTTGAAATAATAAAGAGACTACTGTACACCAGACTAAATAATGCTTCAGTGGGATTTCAATTCATGTCAAACAGAACATCAGTCTGGGTCCTTGAATTATTGCTCCAGTAATATCACCGTTATACTACTTTCTCCATATATTAAAAATGTGAATTGGCTAATAATTTACCCATTAGAGTCATAAAGTCTTGGAGATATACAGCACAGAAACAGACGCTTCGGTCCAACTCATCCAGGCCGACCAGACAGCCCATACAAATCTAATCCCATTTGCCAGCATTTAGCCCATATCCCTCTAAACTCTTCCTATTCATATACCCATCCTGATGCCTTTTAAATGTTGTAAGCATACCTGCCTCCACCACTTCCTCTGGCAGCTCATTTCATAGATGCACCACCCTCTGCATGAAAAAGTCGCCCCTTAGGTCCCTTTTTAATCTTTCCCATCTCACCTTAAACCCTCTAGTTTTGGATTCCCCAACTCCGTAGAAAAGACCTATTTACTTTACTTTACTTTATCTGGTCTGGCCTACATGTGTTTCCAGATAAACAGCTAGTCAGGCATTTGGTGTAGACAGCTCACCATCACCATCATCTTCTCAAGGACAATTAGCATTTGGTATAAATCTTTGTCTTGCCAGCAACTCTCACCTGGAGGATAAATAAAGTAATAGGTAAAGACCTATTTACCCTTTCCATGCCCCTCATGATTTTATAAAACTCTATAAGGTCATCCCTCAGCGTCCAATACTCTGGGAAAAATAGCTTATTCAGCCTCTCCCTATGGCTCAAACCCTCCAATCCTGGCAACATCCTTTTAAATCTTTTCTGAATCCTTTCAAGTTTCACAACATCCTTCCTACAGCAGGGAAACCAGAACTGCACGCAGTATTCCAAAAGTGGACTAACCAATGTCATGTACAGCCGCAACATGACCTCCCAACTCTATACTCAATGCATTGACCAATAAAGGCAAGCGTACCGAACGCCTTCTTCCATATCCTAGCTACCTGTGACTCCACTTTCAAGGAACTATGAACCCGCATTCCAAGGTCTCTTTGTTCAGCAACATTCCCCAAGACCTTACCAGTAAGTGTATAAGCCCTGCCCTGATTTGCCTTTCCAAAATGCAGCAGCTCATATTTATCTAAATTAAACTACATCTGCCACTCCTTGGCCCATCTGATCATGATCCCATTGCACTCTGAGGTAACATTCTTCGCTGTCCACTACACCTCCAACTTCAGTGTCACCTGCAAACTTAATAACCATACATCCTATGTTCATTTTCAAATCATTTATATACATAATGAAAAGTGGTGGGCACAGTACCATTCCTTATGGCACATTGCTGGTCACAGGCCTCCAGTCAGGAAAGCAGCCCTCCACCAGCACCTTCTATCTTCCTCTCAAACACACACACACATGAATCTATAAGGTGAATTTGTATTTGCAGATACATTCTCTTTTGTTCAAAAAAACCACACAATATAGACAGTCAATGTGGCATTTTGTAAATTCCTACTTTGGAAATAAAACCAGTCTGACTCTAAACCAAAATACAAACAGACTTGAAACAAGGCCTCATGCCTAACATGCATTGTCTGACTTAAAATGTGACCTCTTCTTTACACTGATAAAAGCTTTGGTTCTCTCAGGTCAGTGACTTCAAAGGAATTCAGGGAAGTACGTATACATATTAATCAATTGAAACCTTCTAACTGATTAAAGATTTAACAGCATCTGAGGTTGTTTAGTACATCCTCATCAGTGGTGTGATTCTTTGTTCTTTTACTTTTAAATTCTGTGTCTGATACCACCTCTCTCACTAACATCTGAAGAAGGAGTACGACTCCGAAAGCTTATATTTTCAAATAAACCTGTTGGATTATAACCTGGTGTTGTGTGATTTCTGACCTTGTCCACCCCAGTCGAACACAGGTACTTCCACAGCACTTCTACCTTTGAGCCAGTTCTATATCCAAACAGCTAATTCTCCCTATATTCCATTTGATTTAACCTTGCTAACCAGTCTACCATGAGGAACTTTGTCGAACGCCTTACTGAAGCCCATATAATCACATCCACTGTTCTGTCCTCATCAAACTTCTTTGTTACTTCTTCAAAAAACTCAAATCAAGTTAGTGAGACACAATTTCCCAAACACAAAGCCATGTTGACTCTGCCTAATCAGTCCTTGCCTTTCCAAATACATGTAAATCCTGTCGCTTAAGATTCCCTCCAATAACTTGCCCACTACCGATGTCAGACTCACTGATCTATAGTTTCTTGGCTTTTCCTTACCACCTTTCCTAAATAGTGGCACAACCTCAGGTCAACACAGCAATAACACAGAATTGGATAAAGGATTGCTTGCATTCTTTCCTGTCCTGACTAAAGGTCAGACGTGATTTGTTTTCTCACATCTGCAAGACAGGAAAACATTTTCGAATGATTGGAAACAAGTCAAGGCTCTTTCTGTAGTATGTGGTAATCTCTCGACCCAGAGTGGCCTCAGTGTGGACTTCCGGTCTCGAGGTGATTCCACAAAGTGCAGTCCCACCGTGGCTAAGCACTTAAGAAGGACTGTCATATTTGAACTTTCCGCTTTATTCCTTTATTTTCTGCTTAAAACAAAGAAAGTCTGCATTATGTAATGTTTACTCTTATTTTGTATGCTTCACATTAAACCATAATTACTGCAATGTTTAACTTTTAACTTTGTTCTTCCTATCTATCTTGTTTCTTAAGATTCCGTACCTATGATGGCGCCTTGTGTGGCGACAGTATACACTTTTCACTGTACTCCTGTATTTTTGCACTTGAATACATCTGCAATATAATCAAATCAAATCACAAAGAAGGGAAACAACCAGGTGGCCAGATATTCAAAACCAAAACCTCACTGAAAGGAGTTCCCATAATTGTGAAGCGGTTTTCATGGAATCCAATGTTGGTTAAGTCCAGATTATACACCCAAACACAGGAGTGAATCAGAAGGGATTGCAAAGCCCAGGAAGAGACCAAAGGGCAAATAGCAGGAAGATGATTTGTGCGTTTTGGGAAACTGAATATCATTTGAGAATAATGAGAGCTCTTTAAGGGTATATCCGAACAGAACAAAACTAACAAATTGGATTCTTGGAAAAGGATGATGAAGCAATTGAGAAACAAAATAAATCAGTGAAATGCAGGAGAGGGACTGGTTACAAAGGACTACAACCAATACAATCGGTCAAGATGAGAAATCATGCAAATTATTAATTTGAAAAGGATAACATACAAAAGGAATTTTGAAAAAAAACTTGGTTTAAGAAAGAAAAAAAGCAGTAAAACTGGTGAAATGAGACATATTGGGACCAGTCATCATGCACACTTAAAAATGGTGACCACTATGAACAGTAAGTTCACTTCCAAGTATTACTTTTCTCCTATTTTTTTCCATCTGATTTGTCAGCAAGAAAAAGATAGGTTCTTTTTTGTCTGTGCATATGTCTAAGCTTATACATGATATGCACATGTATGTTTGTGTAAAACTGCCTGGAAATAAGTGTATAAGTTTGTGCATATTATAGTTATGCCTAAGGACTTCTGTGCAAAATCTATTACAAGACAGGACAGTTAATATGTTCACATTTCAGGAGCAAAGCTATCAAATCTCACCTCTCCGAGTCCATAATTTGCATTGATAATCATCCTGCCCGACTGTCCTGTAACAGGATCGCATGTAAACAATACACCTGCAATGTTGTTATGGAAATAATATTAGAAATGAATATTGCACATGTTAAGCTTTAGTCTTGTTTTTAGATTCTTCTCTCTTTGGTTTTAAAGTTTTACATCTCTGCATTCTAAGAAGAATAAAGCACACAAATGTATATTCTGTCGATCAGGAATGGGGAACCTGAGGCCTTAAGGCCACATGCGACCTTTTGGGACATTAATTACGGCCTTTTGCCTATTTGTCCACAAATACTAAATCCACGTTTTTGAATCTGTGTACCACTTTAAAAAAATTTTTACTGGTAACTCAATTATGTCAAAAACTAAGGAAAGAACATTAAAGGAAGAGAAGACAGTATTCAATGAAGAATGGGAATTGCAGTATTACATAGTTGCTGTGAAAGATAAAATGATGTGTTTGCTCTGTGACGCCATAATTGCAACTGTGAAGAAATACAATGCATGTTAGCATTATGCAAATATACTAAACTGCAAGGAGAACCCTGACAGTCTGCACTTAAGAAAATGAAAGACCAAAAGCATTAGCAGCAGCAAGTATATAAAACAACGTCAGGACAAGGGACTGACATCACTGAAGCAACTCATATACTTGGAAGAATAGGTAAGCCATTTAGCAATGCAGAAATCATAAAAGAGTGCATTGTTGAAGTTGTAGAATGTTTAGATTCAGATAAGGTTAATAAGTACAAACAACTACCTCTTTCAAGAAGGACCATAACTGATCAGCAACCTGAATGAGCCCTCAATGTAACATAACAACTTCATACAATATGCCAAAGCGAAAACATTAGTTATTCCATTGCCTTGGATGAATCCACAGACATTACTGACTGAGTGTAAGGGGTTATTTTTTATTCATGTTATAACTGTGGGTTTTCATTGCCACAAGGACTTACTGGTTTTGGGTACCCTTACAGCAAGGAACATGGAATTGACATCTTCACTATCTTCAAAAAAAATGCCGTGAAGCGAAACTGAATTTATGTAATTTAGTAAGCGGTGACGTGCAGACGGCGCATCTTCCATGACAGGAAAACGTGAAATATTTGTTGCCAGATTCAGATACTTTGATTTCCTTTCATTGTTTTTTGCATCAACAGAATCTCTATGCATAATCTACTGTTTTAAGTGACACATTAAGTTTATAGGTATTGTAAACTACATTCAAGCAAATGCATTTGGGCATCGTCAATTTCGTGACATGCTTCAGCTTGATGATGGAACATTCTGTGTAGATCTGCCATATCATTCTAAAGTGTGCTGGATGTCACAAGGACAAATACTTGTCAAGCTTTCAGCTTTGCGAAAACAGATCACAAGATTTTTTTGAGGAACTGAATG
Organism: Ginglymostoma cirratum; assembly: GCA_024137785.1. Classification (NCBI taxonomy): domain Eukaryota; kingdom Metazoa; phylum Chordata; class Chondrichthyes; order Orectolobiformes; family Ginglymostomatidae; genus Ginglymostoma; species Ginglymostoma cirratum. The sequence goes on from JAHRHZ010000223.1 coordinate 16,860,135, forward strand.
TACCAGGTGAATTGTCAAAAGAGGATTTCAGTAGAAATGTCACATTTTTGTGTGATATAATGTCAAAGCAAAAACTAAATCTATACATGATATGTGGCTAAAAATCCAGGCATTTCGGAAAAAGCTGACCTTTTTCAAAACTTTCCTTATTCGATCGGAACTTTTAGCTGAACACTTTCCTGAACTGGCTAAGATAATTAATGAACAGGATACAAGCAATCATTAAAGAAATGCGATGTGAAAGAATACATGGCTATTCTAGACTATCTGTATGAAGAATACAATGAAAGTTTTGCAGATTTTGAGAAACACGATCTCAAACAGAAACTAGATTTTCAACCACACCAGGTTGATGTCTCCAAAGCACCTAATGACTTCTAGATGGAACTGATTGAGCTCTCAGAAGATAGCATCAAATAGAGACTTCAGAATGTTAAGAAGGATCCCATTGAAATATGGAAAAATGCCATTGTATATGTCAACATGCTTTTCGTTGTCTATGTTAAATTGTCAGCATTTGGTCCAATAAATAAAATGTGGGCTTCCAATGTGCAAAAGTTCCCATCCCTGCTCTAGATAAAACATTTGCTCATGTCTAAATTGAATGCATGGGCGGCACGGTGGCTCAGTGGTTAGCACTGCAGTGTCACTGCACCAGGGACCTGGGTTTGATTCCAGCCCCAGGTGACTGTCTGTGTGGAGTTTGCACATTCTCCCTGTGTCTGCATGGGTTTCCTCTGTGTGCTCTGGTTTCCTCCCACAGTCCAAAGATGTGCAGGCTAGGTGGATTGGCCATGCTAAATTGCCCATAGTGTTCAGGGGTGTGTGGGTTATAGGGGGATGGGTCTGGGTGGGATGCTCCAAGGGTCAGTGTGGACTTGTGGGGCCAAAGGGCTTGTTCCCACACTGTAGGGATTCTAATTCTAACAAATAATCGATAGGGAATGATTTTCACCAATTGTTTTGTTTGTATCATTGAAAACAGTGAGAAAGTTTCTCCTTTGTTTTTCCTAGAGAAACAGCAAAATGAGCATTGCTGTTAATTGTGAATAGATAAAAGCTTCTTTATTACTGAATGATAGTGCTAATGCATCAAGACCTGAGAATCTCTCCCCTTCCACACCTGGCATTCATTTGCATCATTGAAACTGGATGGTGGATCACACTGGGCAGTTTAGTGGTGTGTTACACATCTCAGGATTCTTAGCCTCTGACCTGCTCATGTAGCCACAGCATTTATTGGAGTGGTTCGGTTGAGTCTCTGGACAGTGGTGAGCCCCAGAATATGATAGTCAGGGATTCAACAATGATGATGCTGAACTATCAACGAGAGATGACTCAATTGTTGGGGATGGTCATTACCTGGTACTTGTATGGCATGAATGTTACTCGCCACTAATCAGCTGAACATGGATATTGTCCAGGTGATCACTGCTTTTGGACATGGACTGCTTCAGTATCTGAGGAGCTGTGGATGGTACTGAACATTGACGATTGCACAATGAACATCCCCCACTTATGATCTGACGGTGGAGGGGGGATCATTGATGAAGCGGCTGAAGATAGTTGGGCCAAGGACACCATCATGAGGAACTCCTGGTAAAATATCATGCATCTGAGATGACTGGTTTCCAACAACCACAACCCTTTTCTTTTGTGTCAGGTATGACTCCAACCAGTGGCAATTCCACGCCCCTCCCTCCATTCTCATTGATTCTAATTTTGCTCGGGCTCCCTGATGCCACACTTGGTCAAATGCTGCTCTGATGCCATAGAAGTCACTCTCAGCTCCTGTCTAGAATTCAACTATTTTGTCCTCACTTGATCCAAGGTTATAATGAGGTCAGGAGCTGAGTGGCCCTGGCAGAATTCAAACTGAGTCGCAACAAACCAATTATTGATGAGCAATTATTGGACAAATGCAGTACACAATATTATTTCCAATATATTAAAAAAATCTGTATTAGGTTAAGAATCATTGTTCAAACAGCAAAAACAGTGCCCGGGGAAATATTCCATGTTTACATGAACAAATATAGAAATGATTGTGAAAATATTTAACATTATATTACTGTGTTCTAAAAATGAATAATGTACAAGTGCTTTAGGTTCATTTGGAAGTGGCTGACATATACTTGCAGTGAGATGTCACCACTTGGCAGAAAAGGGGTATTCAAAACTTGTGTGGTCAGGCTAAACCCATCTTGTTATCTTACTTCATTCAGGTTAAATAGCTAGCTGTTGAGCATTAGATACAGTGAGGCACATTTGATACACGTAGACCTTGTGTAAATAAGCACTTTTTTTTCCACTAGATAGAAATGGGAAACCTTACCTGCTGCCTGGGCTGGGACCATCTTCTGGATCACCACACCCATGCCCAATGCCACTGGTTGTCCCCTTTGATGACGATACTGAACAGCTTGGAATGAGTAGAGGGAAGCCCAGCATTTCAGAACAGCATCACAGACCTGGGAAAATGAAAATAAAAATCACATAAATCATTTAAAAATTGGTACAAATGTATGAGTGTTGTGACAATTTTATAACAATGCAATGTAAAAAGCTAGGCCATATTTTACATATTGTAGAAGTGAAAAATGTCAGTCAAGAGTCAAGGATACATGTTGTAGACCATAATGAACGAAGGAAAGACCACGTGGGAGCTGTACTAAAATCCTTTAGAAGTACTTCATACTTCCAAAAAGTTACTTCGCAAAAACGCAATAGATTACCTTGATGTACAATCACTGTTATACTGGCATAATAAGATCAGTAAACTTCACATGATCAGGAAGGAGAGATCACATCCAGAGTGAAACACAGCCCAAGTCACTCCTCCTGTGCAATCTTGTAGTTAGCAACAGTCAAGGGGTATAAGAAGTTCTTTATCAGGTTGGTCACCTGTGACCAGTGAAGTTCCACAAGGATCTGTGCAAGGACCAAACTGTTTACAAAATATATTAATGACTTGGAGGACGGGAGTGAATGTACTGTAGCCAAATTTGCAGATGACATAAAAATAGGTGGAAAGTCAAGTTGCAAGAGTACAGCTGTAACAATTGTAGCGAGGTCAGCCAGATGAACCTCACAGAAGATGAGATCCCTGACTGCAGCTGTTAATCTGGTCCAATAAGGGAGCCCTGGCTGACAGATGTAAACAGAAGTGTCAGGGGTTCTGTTCACTCTGAGTGCTGGCTCTGAGGAAGACGGACCAGTGTCATGTACTATGCACGTGTAAATAAAGGATGACTTGGTGACAGGATACCAGCCTCTGTGGATTTATTTCAGTGGCTACATCCATGGTACTGATAGGAAGGGAGTTCTAAGACTTTAAACCAGCAACAGTGAAAGAATAGTGATGATATTTCAAAGTCGGGATGATGTGTGGCTTGAAAGAGAATTTGCAGGCAGTGGTATTCCCATCCATCTGCTGCTCTTGTCCTTCCAGTGGCAGTGGTCACTGGTTTGGAAGGTGCTGTTAAAGGAGCCTCGATGAGTGACTGTAGAACATTTTCTGGATGAAACACACCACTGCCGCTGTGCACCAGTGATGAAGGGAATGAATGGTTAAAGTGATTGACAGGGTGAAAATTAAGTGAGCTGCTTTGTCCTGGCTGGTATCAAACTGTCTTGAGAGTTTCTAGAGCTGCATACAGTATGTGAAAGGCTTGCTGAGTTCTAGTGAATGGCAATTTAAAAAGTGCTGATGGTGTGGGATTCAGGGATGCTATTGCCATTGAATGTTAAGGGGAGGTGATTAAAATTCTGTCTTGTGAGAGATTGGTCTTTGCCTGGCACTCTGTGGCACAAGTATTATTTGTGACTTCTCAGCCCGAGCCTGAGCGTTAGTTTGTCGCACACAGACATACTTCAGCAACCAAGGAATCGCAAATGGTGCTGAGCATTGTGCAATCCCCACTTCCAAATGTAAGAAGTCAGAAGTCACGCAACACTAGGTTACAGTCCAACAGGTTTATTTGACATCACAAGCTTTCGGAGCATAGCCCCTTTGTCAGGTGAAGTAAGGGGCTATGCTCCAAAAGCTTGAGATTTCAAATAAACCTATAGACCATAAGACCATAAGACATAGGAGTGGAAGTAAGACCATTCGGCCCATCGAGTCCACTCCGCCATTTAATCATGGCTGATGGGCATTTCAACTCCAATTACTCGCACTCTCCCCGTAGCCCTTGATTCCTCGTGAGGTCAAGAATTTATCAATCTCTGCCTTGAAGACATTCAACATCCCGGCCTCCACTGCGCTCCGTAGCAATGAATTCCACAGGCCCACCACTCTCTGGCTGAAGAACTGTCTCCTCATTCCCGTTCTAAATTGACCCCCTCTAATTCTAAGGCTGTGCCCACGGGTCTTAGTATCCCCACCTAACAGAAACAACTTCCCAGCGTCCACTCTTTCTAAGTCATGCATCATCTTGTAAGTTTCTATTAGATCTCCCCTCAACCTTCTAAACTCTAATGAATACAATCTCAGGATCCTCAGCCATCCATCGTATGTTAGGCCTACCATTCCAGGGATCATCCGTGTGAATCTCCGCTGGACACGCTCCAGTGCCAGTATGTCCTTCCTGAGGTGTGGGGCCCAAAATTGGACACAGTATTCTAAATGGGGCCTAACTAGAGCTTTTGGCTCCTGTTGGCCTATGACCTGGTATTGTGTGACTCCTGACTTTGTCCACCCCAGTCCAACAGCGGCACCTCCACATCCTGAATGTAACAGAGATAGAAAGCCATTGATAAAGCAGCTGAAGATGGTTGGGCATAGGATACTAGCTTAAGGAACACATGTTCTACAACTGAGCTGACTGAACTCCAACAACCACAACTACCATACAAAATAAAAACCAAAAGAACTGCGGATGCTGTAAATCAGGAACAAAAACAAAGTTGCCGGAAAAGCTCAGCAGGTCTGGCAGCATCTGTGAAGGAGAAAAGAGAGTTAAGTTCAGTTCTGAGGAAGGGTTACTGGACCCAAAACGTTAACTCTGTTTTCTCCTTCACATATGCTGCCAGACCCGCTGAGCTTTTCCAGCCAATTTGTTTTTGTTCACAACTACCATACCTTGTGTTCAGTATGACTCTAACCAATGGAAAGTATTTCCCTGGTTTCCATTAACTCCAGTTATTCTAGGGCTCCTTGATGGCATTCTCAACATAAAACCGTCTTGATGTGTAGGGCTTACTGTGACCTCACCCCTGGAGTTCTGTTTTTTGACAACATTTGGAGAGAAGTTGTAATGAGATCACAGGTTGCATAGCCCTAGTAGAACTGAGCATCACTGAATAGGTTATAGTTGGCTAAGCGCTTCTCGATAGCACTGCCGGCAATATCTTCCATCACTCAGTCAATGATCAAAATCCGGCAATCAATGGTTTGTGAGACAGTAAGGACTGCAGATGCTGCAAGTTAGAGTCGATAAAATGTGGAGCTGCATGAGTACAGCAGGTCAGGCAATATCAGAGGAGCAGGAAAGTCATGTTTCAGGCCTGGGGAGGGGGAAGGGAGCTCAGAAATAAACACAGGGAAGGGAGTGGGCCCGGGGAAAGGTAGGTGGGATGGTGACAGGTGGATGCAGATAGGGGTTTGTAGAGATTGATCAGTGGAAAGGGTGAAGTGGATAGGTGAGAAGGAAGATGGACAGGGTGTGTCAGGTCAAGGAGGCAGGGATGAGAGGGAGGGCTGGACATAGGATGAGGCCAGGGGTGGGGAGATTTTGAAGCTGGCGGATTCTATGTTGAGGTCATTGGGCTGTAAACTCCTGAGGCGGAATATATGGTGTTCCTCCAGTTTACATGTGGCCTCATTTTTACAGAGGAGGTGGTCCAGAATGGACATGTCGCCAGTAGAGTGGGAGGGGGAGTTGAAATGGCTGGCAACTGGAAGGTGGTATTGATTGCAGCGTACGAAACATAGGTGTTCCACAAATCAGTCCCTGACTCTGCGCTTGGTCTCCCCAGTATACAAGAGACTACATAGGGACCAACGGATGCAATAAGCCAGGTTAGAAGATGTACAGGTGAATCTCTGCTGGATATGGAATGATGGTTTGGGGCCTTGGATGGAGGTGAGAGGAGAGGCATGGGGGCAGGTGTAGCACTTCTTGTGGTTGCACGGAAAGGTGCCGGGTGAGTTGCGAAGGTTGGTGGTGAGTGTGGAGCTGACAAGGGAGTCATGGAGTGAGCAGTCCCTATGGAAAGCAGATAGGGGTGGGGGAAGGAAATATCTTTTTGGTGGTGGGGCAGACATATCTAGGTAAATTTTCACACTAATGGGGAGATGCCACTGTCACAGCCATACTGGAATGGCTGGACCAAGGGTCATTTAGCTCTGGAGCACATGCCTTCAGCATTAATGCCAGAATTTTGTCGGGGCTTTTGCCTTTGCTGTAAGCCATACTTTCAGCTGTTTCTGATATCACATGGAGGGAATTGAATTGGTTGAAGACTGGCATCTGTGGTGCTTGGACATTCAGAAAGAAGCTAAGATGGGCAATCCATTTGGCATTTTTGACTGAAAATGGTTGCAAAAGCTTTAGCCTTGTCTACTGCTCTGATGTGCAGGGCCACGCCAATTTGAATACAGAAACACTACTGCAGCTTCCTCCTGCAGGGAGTTGTTTAACTGCCCACCACCATTCATGACTGGACGTAACAAGAATGCAGAGCTAGATCCGATCCATAATTAGTGAGATCACTTAGTTTTATCATATACTGCTTCTGCTGGTTGGCTTGCAAATAGTCCTGTGTTGCGGCTTCACCCAATTAACTGCCAAAATAACACTGCTGCAATTTTTATTTCCATCAATTCAAATGATTGAGGCAACTCTGCATCATGGATTAACTACAAAACTTTATTTCTTAATTCTTTTTTCACTCTTACTTTTACTGAGTTATGTATTTGCTGGTCACTTTCTCATTCTTGTACCTGTTCAAAGCCTTTCACTCCCAGCTCTGTGTTGAGTTGCCCAGCAGCAGTTGTGTCCTTTGTGTCCTCCCCAACTGCACTGGACCTGACAGCGAAGTGTTCGTCTGCTCCCAGCAGCCTCAGCTCCGTCAGCTGTTCACGAATGGCACATTCTATCTCTGGAGACAGTTTGGTTCTCCTGAACAATTCAACACATCTGAGGAAAAATTAAAAGGCAGGTTGATATGCTGAAACCCAAACCTAATTTAGAGTATTTTGTTCAACCTACAAAAGAACAGGCGGAAGATTTTCTTTTTGTATACAAATAAGCCTGAATATTAATCAATTTCCTTTTTAAAACTTTGTGAATTTGTTTTCCAGTTTGCATTTGGTTCTGGTTGCATACCCTCATTAATTGACTGGTCACAGTTGCAACATTACACCTTTAAGGGAACTAAGTCCTGACGTTATTCTGAGCATACCATCCATCATGTTGTGTGACAATATCACCACTCAAAATGGGACAAATTACAAATAAATGTAGCAGTCAAAACTGGGCATCCATGAGGCACTATGGATTGTAGGTTGGGGCAGAACTGTATTCTACACAATCTGTAACCTTATGTCCTGACATGCTGACAGTTTATCTTTACAGCAAGCCAGATAGTCAACCCTGGTTCAATGGAAGTACAAGATAACATGCACCAGGTATACCTAAATGTGAGGTGTCAATCTAGTGAAGTTGCTATAAATAGTAGGTAGAGTCACCATCATCCCAGAGAATTGTTCTCTCACTGGTGAGAGACAACCGACAGTGAGGTTAACCTGAGGGCGATCACTCCCCAGCTGAAACTGTGAAGCAAAGACCTTCATGGTGTTCTCAGCCAGTAGCAGGAATGGAACTCATACTGTTGGTATCACTCTACAGTGCAAGCCAACTGTCCAGGCAACTGTTCAGGACTACAGATTCACTATACAGTGAAACATGCAATAGATGGAACTAAGAAATCCCACAATCAATGGGTCAGATCAAAGCTTTGCAGTCCTGTTGCATGCAGTCACAAATAGCCTGACAAACAATTAACAGGAGGAGAAGACTCCACAAGTATCTGTAGCCTCAATTATAGAGGAGTAAAAGACAAGGCTGAAGCATTTGCAACCATATTTAGCTAGAAGTACCAAGTGGATAATTTGAGCGACATACAAGTTTGGACTGAGAAGTGGTGGGAATATTCATACTGCATAAGTTCCATATAATGACCATTCCAAAGAAGAATATGTTTAACAACCTTCTCTCAATAATCACCAGTATTAACATTAGTGAACTCCCTATAATCAATATCTTAAATGACATCGCTATTCAGAAACATAACTAGAACAAAAACAAATACATGATAACAAAAGCAGCTCAGAGGTGAGAAATTCTTGATGACCTGACTCACTAAATTTTTCCATTACTTGCAAGCCACAAGTCAGGAGTGTGATAGAAAATATTCCATTCAATTAGATAAGCATTTCTCCAACAAAGCTCAAGTAGCTCAACACTAATCAGGATAGAGCAGACCTCTTGACTGGCATCCTATCAACTTCTTTGGAATTCACTTCCTTCATTACCAGTGCACCATGACTACATGTGCACCACCTACAAATCGTCTTATAGGAACTCACAAGAACTTCAATAGTACCTTTGAAAACTGCAAATTAGCAGGACAAGAGCAGAAGGCACATAGAAAGGTCACCAGCTCCAAACTGCATTAAATTTTTTACTTCTTTTGTCTTCACTTCTAATGGCAACTGTCTATGTCAACTTGTCACATAGTCATCACAGACGCAAGACTGATTGCTTTAAGTTTGCTAAAATTGCAGCCTGAAAAGTTTACACTGGTCATTGTTCTATAACTGTGGACTTGGGAATTTATGGTGGAAATGTGAAACTGTGTTTACCTGATCAACTGCAGGTTGTATCAGGTTGTGGATAAAACTGCAGATTGTATCAGATTGTGGACAACCAGTCCTGTTTGACCATGAGCAGATTTTCCATCTCTGTATCCTCTCCATCACAAAACTTGTATATAACCCCAGGACTTGCTTGAACAGTCACATGTGTCTCTTTGTCAGATTTAAACTTAATTATTCTCATATGTTTTAAGTTGGCATTGCATCTTCCACCCTCATTAAAGTACAGCTCAACCAAAGCTGTACTCCGTGTTTCCTTATGCTCACAAAGTCCTGCTCACCCGTGTGCATGTATTCATTCAGCTACATTAGCTTCCAGTTAAACAGCTCCTTTCTTCTGAAATACCAATCATTACACTTTCATGGCCTCCCCCATGTCTTTATAACCTACAAACATTTGAACTGGAGACTCTCGAGGTACAATGGCAGCACTGGTCTCCTTCCCAATGCTGTCACATCTCTGTACTGTTCCCAATCCCGATAAATCAGACTCAGTTTCCTCATAACAGCTTAGTTCTTATAAAATCTGCAAATCACAAATACAAAACCATGGTATATAAGCAGGTACATGGTAAATTCTGTCAAAGTATTTTTAATTGAGTTTACCTTTCACACAGTTCATGAAGATTTTCATCTTTATTTCCATTGCTAAAATTCAGAAAGAGCATCATTAAAAATGAGGAAGTGATCACAGCTGGCAGAATTCTGACATGTTGCAAATCAGTGTGCGGGCAATTCAGAAGTGCAATTGAAATTGTATCAATCTAATATTGAAACTGAAGTTGGATTTTTCCAATCAGATTATATTGCTTCAAGTACCAGAATGGTAATACCAGGCCATGTAGTTCAGCTCTGTTACTGTTTGCTGAAGACAGCTGTTCGTTTTCATCTGATGTTCCAGGGCTGCAATTGTGACGCAGAGTCCGATAGGTACAAAAAACTGACAGGCAAATAAAAAACAGGATATTAACTTATTAGGAATGAGCTAATATTATTTATCACTTTAATCCAATTATCCAATTGATCCTATTGCAACTATTTGCACAATATCAAAATACACTTGTTCTTGTTTGCCCTGGCTGCATTCTAAGCACCACGAAACAGCACTGAGGCATCCAAGTCTGTGCAATTCTGTACTTCAGCTAGATTTACCCATGTCAAGTGGACAAAAGGACAAAGGCCAAACAGCAACCATGTTTGGAATAGTTCCAGGAAACTATATCGCCCGTCTGAGATTTCCTGAAATGTGAATAGCAATCCAAAGTGACCTATCCAAAGCAGTCTCTGGTATCACAAGGTGTCTGGAATTGTGTATTGTGTTCCAAAGTTCATTAGCAGACTTGCATCAATTAGCCAGATGGATTGGCTCAACACACCTTGTGTTTATATGGTTACATTCCCTGGAAATTCTGCTGGCAAGTTCAAGACTACTTGACTCTATAGGAGTCAACATTGAGAACAAACAGTTAACACTAGTACAAGTTTTTAGCTTTGCATACATGTTAATTACATTATTATTTTGATATCTTCACATATTGTTCATGACTGATGAATTGGTTTAACAGGCCACGTTCTTCCAAATATTTCTTTAAAATGTTGCCTTTTAGATTAAGTTTGTCAATCTACTAGAGTTATTACCCCAGTGGGTGGAATCTGGCCTCTGATCATAAAGTTGCAAGTTCAAGTCCGACTCCGGACACTTGAGCACCAAATTCTAACCTGATGCTACAGTGCAGTGCAGTGCAGTGCAATGCTGAGACAGCTGCACTGTCAAAGGTGCCATTTTTTTTGTGGATGAGTTAAAAAAAAGGTACAATCTGCTCTCTCAGGTAAAAGATCTCATGGCACTATTTTGGAGGAAGGCTTGACAGGTAACTAGGGTGTCCTGGTCAATATCTATCCCCAAGCTCAGATCATAAGAATGGATTATCTTATCAGTAATACATTGTTTTTGTGTTATGTTACGTTTTTACAGTTATTACGCCATTAACAGAAATGCTCCTCATATTATCACTGTATCATAACATGTGTCCTGAAGGTATATATCACTCAAACGCCATCTTAATTTGGGCCACCGGAAGCATGACACGTTAGTGAAAGCGTGCTCCGCAGAAACCGAAGCACTTAACATTAGCGCAGACAGTAAAGTGCCTCTGATGGTAACATTTGTATATGATAGGAGCCACAATAAGATGCAATAGATGGTTAAGTCCTTCTTCTTAACTTGCAATAAGACTGTAAAGGAAAGCTTGATCCAATATCAGAGCAGATTTTTTTTATTAGCCAGCCTAACAGCTAAAGGTGACAAAAATTCTTCAAGCAAAATCATGAAGGCCCAATACTGTACATGGTCAAAAGCATTTTGATTCACTATATAGCATAGGCACAGTTATACAAAGATACTTCTTTAAAGAGAGGGAACTAATTTTTCTTCACTGTTTTTATGAGATAACATGGCGAAAATTGTACTCATGCATACTGTTTGTACGCACATAACAGGCATCTTGCTCGGCAGCATCTATAATATACTGGCCATTGGTTAATATGATAGGTTACATATTATACACTATGTTGCTGAGTTTATATGTCAAGTGCCATTGCATCAGGATTATTCCAACAAAAGCTTTATGTTTTCTAAAGAACTACGGTATTGCTGTGTAGAAGATACTCATTTGATTTTTTTTTAATTGCACAGAAAATCAAAATAAAAGCAAAACATATAAACAGACCAACTATTTCAGATTAGTTGGCAGATCTACCTATCACCTGAAATGATGTAAAGGTGCTGGTGTTGGACTGGGATGGGCAAAGTCAGAAGTCACATGACACGAAGTTACAGCCCAACAGATTTATTTGAAAACACTAGCTTTCATAGCACTGCTCCTTCGTCAGGTGATTTCTGACTTTATCTCCTGAAACACAGTGAAGGTGGAGAGGCAGGTGAGGATGAGCACAATGACATTTCCTCTTACCGCTCTCTCATACTGCAGCAAGGATCAGGTTAAGACTGGGGAATGCTATCCACAGTAAAATCTGCTCACTGAATGTTGTGAAAGAAATGCATGCCAAACGTAGGACCCACTACTGACAAGTAGGAGAGGGCCATGGTTAGTAACTGGCATAGTTTTGTGCGGGCATCCTTTGGATAAGGAGCCCATCTAACATTTGGAGTCTCAAGATAAGTGAGCCACAAAACACTGCAAATTGCACACCTTGCAGACTTGAAAAGGTGTCACCATGTGTCACTTGGTCAAAGTATTGGAATGTCGCAACTAACAGGATTGTGTGTGTACCTACGCCACGAGGACTGAAGTGATTCAAGATGGCAGCCCACCATCACCTTCTCAAGGGCAATATTGAACGGTCACAAATATTGGTCTTTCTAGTGATCTCATGAACATTTTTTTTAATTCGACCTGGAAGACTAATGTATGCTGTCGACAGGAGTAAAGCAGCAGACGTGTGTGGATGAGTAGCCCATTCTAAATTCTAATTAGCCTTTTAAAGTAACTCAGTAATTCACCAGCTTTAATTTACACCAGAGTAAGTCCCTCCATTCTGAAGCATGTTCACAGTATCCTGATAAATGTTTGAAAATCCTTATTTGCTCAACTGGCCTTCTGCTGTCATACTCACAAGAGAGAGAAGTAATGTGGGAACAAATCACGTTAACATTAAGGATATAAAGAACCGTGTGCAGCAGGATTATAGTAAATTGAAAGAAATATTAGCAATGTACTTGAACATTATAATTTCATTGCTGAAGGCCAGCTTAATTCAAAATGGACAGATCTGGTTAAGTTCTAGTAGCTGTTGAAGGTCAGTAAATGACATGAACTGCGTCGATCGCTATTCATTCTCCAGTTGTACTGAGTGCACAGCACAAATGGAAATGTCATCAAGAAAACTGTACCTGATGCATTCTCAATATGAGTAGCCTCCTACTTTTTAAACAAAACATTTGAGAACCAATTTTCTAATGTCAACAGAGAGGCCATCGTGGTGAGCCAGCATTAATGAGCATTATTGAATCTTGGGAGTTTCCATTCACTTAAAGTAATGGATCGAAAACCACAGTCAGTTTGTCAATGAGTTTCTGATTTGCACAGTCAGACCTAGCAATTTGGCCAAGTGAGTGACCCTGACAGTATCTGTGTTAGTCCTCACTGACTAATTAACATATGTTCAGCATTAAGTATTCTTCTGCAAAACTTCGAAATATTATAATTATTTAGATTGTGAATTTAAAACGAGTGTCACCCTGACAATTTCTGCTCGACATCATTGAAACCCTGCTCGTAACTGAATTATTCAAAATGGCAGTTCAGCAATAAACCTTCCACAACTTTTGGACCATCGTTAAAAGTTCATAAAAACATCTTTTTCTGGAAACTGCATTTGGATGGGGAGGTGGGACAGAGTGAAGCTCAGTTGCTAATATTTTAACCTTGGTCAAACAGCTATTGCATTTACACACACTGACAAAATGTTCAAAACAATATCCGAGACATACAATGGCATGTTTGCTTTCTTTCGACCCACCTGGTTCCTAAGGCGGTTTTGCATTTCCAATAGTTGTGCCAACTGAGCTCCTTTACTGCCTACCGCTGCAGTACATTGGCATGTCTTATCAGAGAGTGCCAACACCAGCTTGGAGCATGCTGGCACCACAGGTTCCTGGAATTTTTCAAATGGCATAATGTCTGGAGCCTGCCGACCACTCTCATTTCTAAACAAAGGGGAAGGAAATTTGTTATTTTTTTAACATTAAAGGAAAATATTTGGGTAACTGTATTGATTAGCTTTTCACAAAAAAACCTACCTGTAATGAAATTCCATTATGCCCCAGCCACGAACTGTTAAATTCAGACGGTAATTTGCCACGCACTCATGGATTCTACTTTCCCAGGTTAGTCCCCCATACATCACAGGGGAAGCATCCTTATCAATTGACACTTGCAGGTGAAATAACTGACCTTCTATAGTGAGAAAATGAAAAGTATGCAATAGATAAATCGGATGATACCCGAAATAGATTTATAAGTATTGTAACAAAAAAATCACTCAAAATGTGTATATTGTTGAAAAAGGAGAGAAGTTGCAAAAGCTTTTTATCTTTATCTTTCATCAGAACAAACACAAGAATGACAAGTGGCAAATCAATAACGACAACTTATAGAGTAATAGAGATGTACAGCATGGAAAGAGACCCTTTGGTCCAACTCATCCATGCTGGCCAGATATCCAAAATTAATCTAGTCCTATTTGCCAGCATTTGGCCCATATCCCTCATATCCCCTGCCTATTCATATACCCATCCAGATGCCTTTTAAATGCTGTAATTGTACCAGCCTCCACCACTTCCTCTTGGAGCTCATTCCATACATGCACTACCCTCTGGGTGAAAAAGTTGCCGCTTAGGTCCCTTTTAAATCTTTCCCCTCTCACCTTAAACCTATGCCCTCCATTTCTGACTCCCCTCCCCTGGGAAAAATATTTTGGCTATCCACGCGATCTATACCCCTCATGATTTTATAAACCTCTCTCAGCCTTCCTCATCATCCCTCAGCCTCCGGTGCTCTAGGAAAATAGCCCCAGTCTATTCAGCCTCTCCCTACAGCTCAAACCCTCCAACCCCCTTGTAAATCTTTTCTGAGCCCTTTCAAATTTCACAATATCCTTCCTACAGTAGGGAGGCCAGAACTGAACATAGTACTCCTACAAAAGAACAGGATGCTGATTGGTTGGCAATTCAAATCTGATTGCCCAAGGCAGTACAAAAGAGAGACCAGTAGGGAACATTTGGTTCTGTACCCTCATGGAAAATTAGAAAAGATGCTTGGCTTGAACTTATTTCTTTCATTTACAAAGAATATGCTCCCGCAGATCATAGAATCCCTACAGAAACAGGCCATTTGGCCCAACAAGTCCACACCACCCCTCTGAAGAGCATCCCACCAGGCCCATTTCCCCACGTCTGACCTAAACATCCCTAAACACTGTGGCAATTTAGCATGGCCAATCCACCTAACCTACACATCTTTGGACCATGGGAGGAAACCAGAGCACCCAGAGGAAACCACACAGACACAGGGAGAATATGCAAACTCCTCTCGGACAGTTGCCCAAGGCTGGAATTGAACCTGGGTCCCTGGTGCTGTGAGGCAGCAGTACTAACCACTGAGCCACCAAGCCATGAAACATGTCACTTCCAGAAAGTGTAAAAAAGCTCCAGATAATGAACAAGAATGATAATTTTAAATTGGTTGTTAGCATTGTTGTTAGTACACTTGGAACTGGTCTGCAAATCTTTCCCAATCAAACACAAGACACTGTTCTTTGGGTTTGCAAGTGGTTGATGATGATCTGGCCAGTACATAGATATAGAATCCTACCTGAATTTAGTAGTTGATACTTTCCATCAACTCACCTGCTGTAAAACTGATACTGTGCAGGTCAGCAATGTTCCCATCATCAGCAATATCAGCTAAAAAGGCATCTGACCAGTCAATCCCAACCTTTTTTCCGTTTGGAAACATCACATAACCTACATTCATACTGAGAGAACATTATGAATATTTAAAAAATTGAACAAGTTTAAGTTCCTTTTAATGATATTTGACATTGAAGGCACTATACAAATGGAAGTCATTTTATTATACTGATTGTTATGTTAATGGAACAGGCAAAGGAATTTCATAACTTGAACCATGTAGTGCAAATAGAGGCTGTTCAGCTCAACAAGCCTGCATTGACCCTCTGAAGAGTATCCCACCCAGACTCCATCCTATCCCCACATTACCATAGCTACCCACCCAGCCTGCACAACACTAGACACTACAGGGCAATTTAGCATGGCCAATTCACCCAGCTTGCACATCTTCGGACTATGGGAAGAAACTCACACAGTCACAGGGATTCACCTGAGGTTGGAATTGAACCTGGGTCCCTGGTGCTGTGAGGCAGCAGTGCTAACCACACTGCTGCCCCCACTGAAGCAGGGTTCATCTGGGGTATAAATCTTGTTTACTGCTGTTACAAAATGCAGTTTGCCAAGTGATTTGGCTTTGAAATACATGAAGGATCTGAAATTACACATGCTAATGATAGTTCCAGCCTTCAGTCTCATAGGATAATGCATTATGAAAGTCAACTCTCTGTTACCCTGGTTTTATGTTAACACTCTCCGAGGTGCAAGCCTGGACAAAATGTCAAAGATACTACTTGACCTCCCCATTCAAAGGCAAAGCAATTCAAAGCACAACTTTTGGCAACTGCTTGATTGCAGGAGCTGTCAGAAGGGTGATGCTTTAAACTTCAGCCCGGCTTTGAACACCACTGCCAGTTTCTGCCTTGTTTACTCTTTTGGCCTTCAACTCTCCTGAATTATCCACAAGGCAGTGGAGTTATTTTCCCAGAATTGAGGCTTTAATTCATGAGAATTAGGGCATGTCCATACTCTGGCGAGCCTGCACACTGCAAGCCTGGACACTGCAAACCTGGAAGCCACACCACTTATATGCTCCTCTGCAACTATAGCGTTGGGCTACATTAATTTCCTGGGCTGCAGCAAATGACTTGCTAATGGGGACAGGAAAAGATTTACACACTTGACTAGTTAACAAAAGTGATAGCTCTCTTCATATACACAGATCACTTCAGTCCGTTGGACACACAGACATTAGTTAGTGACTCATGATACATATCGGAAAATGTCAGGCCTAGTGTATTTTGACACAAGTGAATCTTTAATGGAGCAATATACCTTACAGCCAAAGCAATCTCAGCTCCTGAAAATTTACTTTAATAAATGGAGAGTCTCATTCCTTCAGAATTTAGTGTTCGAGATTTTGTTACAATCAAAAATTAAAAACTAACATTTTTTAACTTTGTCTATTTCTTACTTTAGTTCCATCTCCTTCACTTCTCTTTATTTTGCCTTTTTAACAATTTCATATTCAATTAAAATACATATTTGAAACCTGGTGTGGTTCAGTGAGGACCTTTCAATTTACTGATTGATGAGACACACTGTTTTCCTATTGGCACAAATCTCAGTTCTCTGAACTAAAAAGGATATCATGTTATTTTCAGTTATCTTGCAAATGGCCACAAAAATCCTGTTGGTAGCTTCAAGTGCCATGAATCACAATGATAAAAGAAAGGCAAAAATGTTTTCATGCAGATTAGAACATGGAACAGTGCAGCACAGGAACAGACCCTTTGGCCAACCATGTAAATGGGTGGATTGACTACATTAGCAATCTACATTCAATCAAATGCATAAATTCTCTCACCTCCAGATAAAATTCTGAATGCATTACAAACCTCATCAGAACATACCAACACACATTACTTACTGAGTTGTGGTTGCAGAAATTGAGAGAGTTATTAAATTCACTGACAATCCATTCTACAAGAAATAACAGAAGGTATCTATAAGCCGATTTTCTAAGCAACATAAAACAATCCCAACAATGTTAACACTCTAGGCTAGATTCAACTCACTCCATGAATGCATAGACAATTATTTTCATTTTTTTTTCACAGGAAGGGGGGCTAGGCACTATCAACAAGGCCGGCACTGTTGACGGTCTTTCACTTAGAGGCTTACAAGACCATGTCAGAGAGCAGTTAAATTCAACTACGTTGCAGTGGATCTGGAGTTACATCGGGCCAGACCAGGTAAGGATGGCAGATTTCCTTCTCTAAAGGTCATTAGTGAACCAGATGAGTTTTTATGGTAAAGATAGATAGATTTTTGAACAGGAAAAGGAATTACGGGTTATGGCAAGCTGGGGGGGGGGGAGCGGGTGTGTGTGGAGATGAGTCCACACAAAAAGATCAGCCACAATCTTGTTGAATGGCAGAGCAGGCTCGGTAAGCCAGATGGCCTACTCCTGCTCCTATTTCTAATATCCTGATGTTCTTACAACTAGTTTCATGGTCGCAATTATTGAGTCTAGCTTTCAATTCCAGATTTGTTTATTAATTGGATTTAAATCTCACAAGGTGCCAAGGTGTGAAGTCTACTCACATCTTGGAGAATTCACTTGGATCTCCGATTACTCGTCCAATAAAATTATACGAAGTAACAATCTCTAAATTGCAAATTGATACAGAAATCAACAAAACTGCTTTGAAGAAATAAATTGTCGGGTGTGATTGGTATGGATTAAATTCTTTCCTTTGGTGAAAATGTAACCAAGTGAGAGAAACATTTATTGTAGACGCAAGCAGATCATTTAACTAGGACTAAAAGAGAAATTGCTCGAGAAACTCAACCCTGTTCTGAAAAAGGGTCACTGGACCTGAAATGTTAATTTTGCCTTCTCTCCATAGATGCTGCCAGACCTGCAGAGTTTCTCCAGCAATTTTTGTTTTTATTTCATGCTTCCAGCATTCGCAATTCTTTATTTTGTTTTATCCAGCTAGGACTGTTCACTTGGGTACAAGCTGAAAATTAACGAGTCCTCACCAAGACTTAAAAGGAGGATATTTTCTTCTTGGAACCAAGTGGTAAATCTTTCAATCAAAGCATTGAAGCTGTGCTGTTAATATCATTACTGATTGATTTCATTCAGCAAGGCACAAATGGAACTATGGTTCTAATCAAATAGACATAATGAAAAGGTTGTTTTTTTGTGTGTCACTTGGTAGCACAGTAGCACAGTGGTTAGCACTGTTGCCTCATATTACCAGGGACACAGGTTCAATTCCAGCCTTGGGTGATTGGCTGTGTGGAATTTGGACATTGTCTCTGTGGGTTTCCTCCCATAGTTCAAAGAAATGTAGGTTAGGTGGTTTCAGCATACCAATTATCCTGTAATGTGCAAGCTAGGAAAATTAATTGTAAATGCAGGGGTGGGATTTGGGGGCTGGGTGGGATGCTTTTTTGGAGGGTTAGTCAGACTTGATGAGCCAAATGGCCTCCAGCTGCACTGTAGGGATTCTATGACTTTTTTTCACTGGATGTGGACGTTGTTGGCTAAGCCATCATTTGTTGTCCATCCCCAATGGCCCTTGAAAAGCTCCTGGTGGGCTGCCTTCTTGATCTACTGCCATCAATGGTATGTAGGGTCAACCACAGTGCAATTAGGATGGGAGCTACAAAATTTTGACTGACCGACAGTGAATGAATATCAATAGCGTGAAAGGGGAACCTTCAATTTTTATGTAGCTGCTGCCTTTGTCATTCTAGAGAAGAGACAGATCATAGATTTGGAAGATGCTGTCTTAAGACCCATGATGAGTTGTTACAGTGCATCTTGTAAATGCTACACACTGTTGACACTGTGCCACAATGCAGGGAATGCAGGGTGAACCTGATAAATAGGATGCCAATTAAGCAGGCTGCTGTGGCCTGGGTGTCGTCAAGCTTTTTACATATTGTTGGAGCTGCGCCCATTCAGGCAAATGGCGATTGTTCCATCACACTCCTGACTTGTACCTTATGGAGAAGGTCTGGAGAGTCAGGAGGTGAGTTACTGGCTGCAGCATTCCCAGCCTCTGACTAGCTCTTGCATATTTAGAAATGTCAAATCAAGCTAATCAAATTTGAAAGAATAAATTGTACAGAATACATAACTAAGTCTTTATTTTGAAAGTAGAGTAATATACTTTTCCAGTTAACATTTTCATACTCGGTCTTTCACAAAGGGAGCTTCATTTCTGCCTATATAACAAGGTGTAGAGCTGGATGAACACAGCAGGCCAAGCAGCATCATAGGAGCAGGAAGGCTGACGTTTCAGGCCTAGACCCTTCTGCCTTCTGACCTAATCACAGTACAGCGACTGCAAGAATTGAAGATAACTTGACATACTTGGGATCTTTAGTAATAAATCGTATATATTTAAAATTAGCTTAGAGTATCAGATATCAACTAATTGTAAAGAAATTTGAGATAGTGTTTGGACTCACTTAAACATTCCTACCACAGTGTTAATCCATGTGGAACACAGTTTTGTATCACGTGATACAATTAATTATCTATAGTACATGCCACATTATAGAAGCATAAGGACTTGCATTGAAAATAAAATGTGATAGTAAAATAAGCTATGAAAATCTAAATGTTCCCGAATAGTTATATTGGAATACAAGTACGGACATATCAAAAAGGTTGCATCATGATCCTTTGGAAAGTTAACATAATTACCTCAAAGTGTGCTAAAAGCAAAACATAGCGATGCAAATGTGTCCAATTTCTGATACCTATGGATAAATATTAACATTATTAGGACCATCATTCATTTTATAACTTGTAATTTATGTGACATCATGTTAAATCACTACCACTCTAAATATCCCATGAATCTTTTCCTGGGGTATCATTAGCCCCTTCTTTTAAAAAATCCAGGGTTTTGCCTCTCTGGGAAGTTATACGGTGAGGTGAAGAACCACTGTGCCTTTTACTGTCCATAGGTTTTGTATATTGATCATAGAATCCCTACAGTGTGGAAACAGGCCCTTCAGCCCAACAAGGCCACAATGCCCCTCAGAGCACCCCAGCCAGGCCCATCCCTCAACACACCTAATCTACACATCCCTGAACACTATGGACAATTTAGCGTGGTCAATCTACGTAGCATGCTCATCTTTGGACTGTGGGAGGAAACCGGAGCGCCCAGAGGAAACCCACGCAGACATGGGGAGAATGTGCAAACTCCACACCGACAGTCGCTTGAGGGTGGAATCGAACCCAGGTCCCTGGTGCTGTGAGGTAGCAGCATTAACCACTGAGCCTCCATGCCGCCCATTAGTGTGTAATTACAGGAAGTCAAATAATTCTATATTTATAAACATTTGTACAGCTTTTTTTTGCTTACGTGTGTTAGAAAGAACATTTCCAGCATAGTCATCTGGCAGTATAGAACTTGAGTATTGTTAAAAAAAAAAGCATTTTGTTAAAGCTTCTCATCTTGTACTCTTCAAGACAATTCACAAGGAAATATTAATGTAAAGAGAAAACACCATTTATACTGCAAGAGAGCGGAGTTCATAGACAAGTGGATTATGATTGGCAGAGGCATTGCCATGGAGAGTGTACTAGTTAATTGTAAACAACATATACTTTTTAAATTTTCCTTTATTTTTGAATTTGCAATGAATTACAAGAAGGATTATTTCACAAGCAAGGATTGAGTAGCAAATTGCTACATTTTGCAAAAGCAAGTCACCGAAACTCATTGCAAGTTGTGTTTACACTATTGCTTTATTCAAGCTGTTTGGAGATTGGTTGGCACCAGTGACTGTACACAACAGGGTGCAGATTGGTCTGTGGAATTGCTATAGATGTCAAAGGTCATTAACCTGACAGCAACTCACTGATTGCTTCCTAGGTGAACAGCTTGTAGGCGTGAACAATGCATGGGCAGTAAAAATACCTGACATCTGAAGAAAGCCAATTATTTTCTTCCCCTAATTGCTGTGCACTGTAGCTTTTAACGAGTAACTATGAGACTTTCAGTTCATAATCAATTGCCTGTGCCTCATGCAGGACCTGGAGAAAGAAGGTGAAGAGCAGAAAATCCTAGCAAGCAAAAGGATCATGGAAGCAAACCCTGGGGGCTGGGGTCATTGAACCAATTTTCAATTTTCCCTCTCGACCTGAACACAAATTCTTTTGTTCATCTGTGGCTGCCTATACAGTTGTGTAGACAGGTTTTAGAAGGGGGTTATGGTTTCAAAGAGTAGCACTCCTGTTGATAATTCATAGTTATTTACCTGTGATTAGAAGCTATTTGCAAAAATAATAGGTGTTATTAGATACAAAACTGGCTGTCCAACAGAAGACAGAGGGTGGTAGCAGACGGAAAGCATTCAGCCTAGAGCTCAGTGACCAGTGGTGTTCTGCAAGGATTTCTTCTGGGACCTCTGCTCTTTGTGACCTTTACAAATGACTCGGATGAGGAAGTGGAAGGGTGGGTTAGCGACTTTGCTGATGACACGAAGGTTGGTGGAGTTGTAGATGGCATGAAGGGCTGTTGTAGGTTGTAATGGGACATTGACAGGATGCAGAGCTGGGCAAAGAAGTGGTAGATGGAATTCAACCCAGAAAAGTGTGAAGTGATTCATTTTGGAAGGTTAAATTTAAATGCAGAATACACGGTTAATAGCAGGATTCTCAGCAGCGTGGAGGAACAGAAGGATCTTACAGTCCATGTCCATAGATCCCTCAAAGTTGCTACCCAAGTTGACAGGGTTGTAAAGAAGGCGTATAGTGTGTTGGCTTTCATTGGCAGGGCAATTGAGTTTAAGAGCCGTGAGGTTATGCTGCAGCTCGATAAAACTCTGGTTAGACCACACATGGAATAATGTGTTCAGTTCTGGTCACCTCATTAGAGGAAAGATGTGGAAGCTTTAGAGAGGGTGCAGAGGAGATTTACTAGGATGCTGCTTGGACAGGAGGGCAGGTCTTATGAGGAAAGGTTGAGGGAGCCTCAAGGTTGGAGTGAAGAATTATGAGAGGTGACTTGATAGAGGTGTGCAAGATGATGAGAGGCATTGATAGAGTGGATAGTCAGAGACATTTTCCCAGGGCGGAAATGACTATTACAAGGGGGCATAATTTTAAGGTGATTGGAGGAAGGATTAGGGGAGATGTCAGAGGTAGGTTCTTTACACAGAGAGTGGTGGGTGTGTGGAATGTGCTGCCGGCAGTGGTAATGGAGTCGGATAATTTAGAGACTTTTAAGCGACTCTTGGATAGGCTCATGGAGGATGGTAAAATGTAGGGTACGCAGGGTAGATTGATCTTAGTAGGATAATAGGTCGGCACAACATTGTGGGCCGAAGGGCCTGTACTGTGCTATACTGTTCTATGTTCTATCTTCCATACATTAGGTACAGTTGCCTAGTTCATGTTTTCAGTTAACCTGGGTTAATCTGACAGGTAAACTGGGGACTTTACATACGCTGATAAAACTTTTAACATTTATAATGACTCGAGGCACTGCAGAGCTTCATTTCAAATGGGCTACCTCAGTCAGGTGCAACACCGTAATGACTGATAGTTGACTGCCAAGCCTTGTTAAATTTTAAATCTGGGATATTGACTGTGATTGGCTCAAAGCAATGAACCAGGGAATTTTGTTTTGTTAAGTTGAAACAGGCATAGTGTCTTGTACACAGAGAGATAACAAGGTGTAGAGCTGGATGAACACAGCAGGCCAAGCAGCATCAGAGGAGCAGGAAAGCTGACGTTTCAGGCCCAGACCCTTCTTCAGAAATGGGGGAGGGCAAGGGGGTTCTGGAACAAATAGGGAGAGAGGGGGAGGCGGATAGAAGATGGATAGAGGAGAAGATAGGTGGAGAGGAGACAGACAGGTCAAAGAGGCAAGGATGGAGCCAGTAAAGGTGAGTGTAGGTGGGGAGTTAGGGAGGAGATAGGTCAGTCCAGGGAGGACGGACAGGTCACGGGGGTGGGATGAGGTTAGTAGATAGGAGATGGGGGTGGGGCTTGAGGTGGGAGGAGGGGATAGGTGGGAGGAAGGACAGGTTAGGGAGGTGGGGACAAGCTGGGCTGGTTTTGGGATGCGGTTGGGGGAGGGGAGATTTTGAAGCTTGTGAAGTCCACATTGATACCATTGGGCTGCAGGGTTCCCAAGCGGAACATGAGTTGTTGTTCCTGCGACCTTCAGGTGGCATCGTTGTGGCACTGCAGGAGGCCCAGGATGGACATGTCGTCTGAGGAATGGGAGGGGAAGTTGAAATGGTTCGCGACTGGGAGGTGGAGGTGTTTAGTGCGAACCAAGAATAGGAGTTCTGCAATGCAG
Organism: Ginglymostoma cirratum; assembly: GCA_024137785.1. Classification (NCBI taxonomy): domain Eukaryota; kingdom Metazoa; phylum Chordata; class Chondrichthyes; order Orectolobiformes; family Ginglymostomatidae; genus Ginglymostoma; species Ginglymostoma cirratum. Next base: position 16,883,794 of record JAHRHZ010000223.1, read on the forward strand.
TCCCCAAGCTTCCGCTTGGTTTCCCTGATGTAGAGCAGGCCACAACGGGAACAGCAGATACAGTATACCACATTAGCAGATGTACAAGTGAACATCTGTTTGATGTGGAAGGTCTTCTTGGGGCCTGGGATGGGGGTGTGGGGTGAGGTGTAGGGGCAGGTGTAGCACTTCCTGCAGTTGTAGGGAAAAGTGCCGGGTGAGGTGGGAACACGAGGCGGTGCCGATACAGTCATCAATGTAATGGAGGAAGAGGCGGGGTTTAAGGCCAGTGTAGCTACGGAAGAGGGATTGTTCCACGTAACCTACAAAGAGGCAGGCCTAGCTTGGGCCCATGCGGGTACCCATGGCCACCCCATTTGTCTGTACCTGACTGCCCTGGTCGACCCATTGTCTCCGCCTGCTCCTGCCCCACTAAACTTATCTCCACCCATCTTGACTCCATTTTCACCCCCTTGGTCCAGGAGCTCCCTACCTACATCCGTGACACCACCCACGCCCTCCACCTCCTCCAGAACTTCCAATTCCCTGGTCCCCAACACCTCATCTTTACCATGGATGTCCAGTCCCTATACACCTGCATTCCCCATAGCGATGGCCTGAAGGCCCTCTGCTTCTTTCTGTCCCGCAGGCCCGACCAGTCTCCCTGCACTGACACCCTCATCCGCTTAGCCGAACTCGTCCTCCCCCTCAACAACTTCTCTTTCAATTCCTCCCACTTCCTACAGACAAAGGGGGTGGCCATGGGTACCCACATGGGCCCAAGCTATGCCTGCCTCTTTGTAGGTTACGTGGAACAATCCCTCTTCCGTAGCTACACTGGCCCAAAACCCCACCTCTTCCTCCGTTACATTAATGACTGTATCAACGCAGTCTTGTGCTCCCACGAGGAGCTCGAACAGTTCATCCACTTCACCAGCACCTTCCACCCCAACTTTAAGTTCACCTGGACCATCTCTGATACCTCGCTCTCCTTCCTGGACCTCTCTGTTTCCATTCTGGCAACCACCTAGAAACCGATATCCATTTCATGCCTACCAACTCCCAAAGCTACCTAGAATACACCTCCTCCCACCCACCTTCCTGCAAAAATGCCATCCCCTATTCCCAATTCCTTCGCCACCGCCGCATATGCTCCCAGGATGAGGAATTCCACTCCCATACATCTCAGATGTGCTCGTTTTTGAAGGACCGCAACCTCCCCCCCTCAGTGGTCGAGAATGCCTTCGACCGTGTCTCCCGTATTTCCCGCACTTCATCCCTCACACCCCCTCCCCGCAATAACAACCAAAACAGAATACCTCTCGTCCTCATGTACCACCCCACCAACCTCCGGATCCAACGCATCATCCTCCGACACTTCCGCCATCTGCAATCCGACCCCACCACCAAAGACATTTTTCCCTCCCCATCCTTATCTGCTTTCCGGAGGGACCACTCTCTCTGGGACTCCCTTGTCCGCTCCACACTCCCCTCCAGCCCCACCACACCCGGCACTTTTCCCTACAACCGCAGGAAGTGCTACACCTACCCCTACACCTCTCCCCTCACCCCCATCCCAGGCCTCATGAAGACTTTCCACATCAAGCAGATGTTCACCTGCACATCTGCTAATGTGGTAGACTACATCCGCTGTTCCTGTTGTGGCCTCCTCTATGTCGGGGAAACCAAGCGGAGGCTTGGGGACTGCATTGCAGAACACCTACGCTTGGTTTGCACTAAACAACTACACCTCCCAGTCGCGAACCATTTCAACTCCCCCTCCCATTCCTCAGATGACATGTCCATCCTGGGCGTCCTGCAGTGCCACAACGATGCCACCCGAAGGTTGCAGGAATAGCAAGTTATGTTCCGCTTGGGAACCCTGCAGCCCAATGGTATCAATGTGGACTTCACAAGCTTCAAAATCTCCCCTCCTGCTACCGCATCCCAAAACCAGCCCAGCTTGTCCCCGCCCCCCTAACCTGTCCTTCCTCCCACCTATCCCCTCCTCCTACCTCAAGCCCCACCTCCATCTCCTACCTACCAACCTCATCCCAGCCCCTTGACCTGTCCGTCCTCCCTGGACTGACCTATCTCTTCCCTAACTTCCCACCTACACTCACCTTTACTGGCTCCATCCCCGCCTCTTTGACCTCTCCACCTATCTTCTCCTCTATCCACCTTCTATCCGCCTCCCCCTCTCTCCCTATTTATTTCAGAACCCCCTTCCCCTCCCCCATTTCTGAAGAAGGGTCTTGGCCTTCCTGCTCCTCTGATGCTGCTTGGCCTGCTGTGTTCATCCAGCTCTACACCTTGTTATCTCAGATTCTCCAGCATCGGCACTTCCCACTATCTCTAGTGTCTGTACATGTTATTTTCTGTCTGCAAAGAACAACGTGTAAAATTGTAAAAAAAAATGGTTGTGCAATTTTAAGAATTAAAAAAACTTCTAATAATTAATTAAATGGTAATACTGTACATAATTGCTTAATTTGATTTAGGACCATAAACCTTGGTTTCATGCTACAACTGGAACCAGAATGAAATAATCTTTAACAAATGTTACTATACATGGGCCATACATTGTGTCTGACTGAAAATTGTAAATAAGTTGCCAGAACACTCAGAATTATTTAATAAAATTACTATTCATGAAATTACTCCGTTTTGAATTTGCAAGCATGAGCTGATTGAATATGGCGAAGTAGCAACTGTCCTGATGGACCGTGTGGCTGCTCTCCCAACACAGAGAGATGATGGGGCTACCACGCCTCAGGTGAGCAGAGAGGTTGAGAAGGAGAATCCTTCATGGTAAGCTCAGCCGGTGCAGGAATTAAACCCATGCTGATGGTGTTACTCTGCATCATAAACCAGCCATCCATCCATCTAAGCTAACAAACCCCAGCTGAATATTGCAAACTTACAAAGGGATATGTGTTTGTTTTGATCCACCATTTTTTGGGATGTATGGTCATTACGCCAAGTTTCACCCCAATCTCATTGAAGACAGAAAGAACGTGCACACTTGTTGTGCTTTGTAACTCATCTAAATATCTCAGGGTGACCACTTTGGTTAAACAGAGTCAACTTGCTTGATTTAAACAAAGCTTAGCAGCTAACTATCATCTATTTTGTCCATTATTCATGGCAACTCATCCATCATTCAGAATCCAGTTGCCAATGAATCAGCACTTTCCTGTCAAACAGCATAAAATGTTGTTTCCCTTTACATTGCTATTTCTCGCTCACTGCCCTAATGAGTGCAAGACAAAATACTTTGACAAAGTGTCATTTTCAGCAGAACTCAAATTCTAGCAGATCTGAAATTCAAAAGTGTTTTTACGATGGATCATGGATTCGATCTGTCTTGTGGCAGAGCAGTCATTCTGCCTGTTCCTGCACTTTTACTGTCAAAGGTTCTCATAGCCTGATGGGCATTGTTCACAATTAGAAGTGTTTTTCTGAACAGAAAATAAACTACAGTGCAGTATAATAATTATTGTCAAGATACTAACTAACTGATTACTGAAGCAAAACAGGTCAGACTTCTATCAACCAGATCACAAGGATAAAGTAATGGCAAAACTAAATATTGCTCTACTATTTATGCTGCAGTTATATTCATCTAACATTTCAAGAATTGGGTCAGTAAGCGGGCAGCGTTGAATTACAAAGACCCATTGCACCAATTGTTCCCTCGCGAAGTTCTAAATGCACATCCTTCGGCCTTGAATATTGGAAGTCAGCAATTATCCTGTTGATTCCTGAATAACATTAAATCCAGTGTGTAGCCTTGAGGAACTTGCGCTCCTTTAGATTGTAACATTTGTCAAAGATTACCTTTGTCTGGTTCTAATTGTAGCATGAAACCAAGGGTTACAGCCTCAAAACAAATTAAGCAATTATGTGCATTATTACATTTTAATTGGAATTACAATATTTTAATTGAAAACATCCTTTTCTATTATTCAAATTGCAAAACTCATAGAATGTTTATCTTTTACATGTTTACAAGGCAATTTTGCTTAAAATTTGTAAAATGATTCAAGTGAAAAAGAACTGAAAAAGTATGTCAACTTGATAGCAGTTACGCTGCACATTTTGAATCTCTGAAGCTGTCACTTGACAATGATACAAGATGTGCAGTAAAACTGCCTTGTTAGACTTTAACTACAATGTTGGAGAATGAATGACACTCCCATCAGGCACAGAAAAACATGAACATGCATGATATTGCTATGAGATTTCATGCACATCTATGATAATTTTATAATTGAATTGCATGGGATCAATATCTATATATGTTTTCTTTAAGAAATATTTCATCCCATCATCCATCTACCCAGCATTGTTCATTGCTGTAAACTGTGTGCATCATTGGAGAAACATTACAAACAATGAATCTGTAAGCTTCTTTTGTAATCTGGCAAGTATGATGGTTTATGACAGGTACCACCTCTGTAAGATACTCCCTTCAGAAAAATTATACTCCTTGCAAACAAATAGTATCTCTGTTCCTCCAAAAGACAAAATGTCAGTCCGCAAAGCCGCATCAACAGATGTTAACAAAATTGGACATTTGGTTTCAGAGGCAATCTAAGTTATAAAATGTGGTCAGGTCAGGTCATCTGTCCACACATATCATCCTAGCAACAGTCTGCACACTCTCGGAAAAGTAGACAGAGCAGTGACCAGGTGATGACAGAACCATGGCAGGTGATGTTGTATAAGTGTTCTGAAAAGGTTAATGCTAAGGAATGCCTTAAGTACCATCCACTCTGAAGACGTCATTATGGGCTTGGTGGAAAAACTGCTTAAGATGCCAGCTGAGTAAGATCTACGGTCTCGGTCTATCGCAAAAACTCCATAACAATGTCCAAAATGTACGTGTTAGAGAAAAAGCAATTTTTGTTACCATAAGAGTGATCTCTTACTCCACGAAGAAGCAGCTCATTTCTCTCATATCCCTCAATCTCAATTTCTCCAACATACTGGCCCCACTGCTCATAATGTGTCTGCTGTTGATTGTACCTGAGAAACACAACATAATACAACATAATTGGGCATTGTAAAACGTACACAAATAAAAGTGACACAATTAATCTCAGTGTTTGGAGGAACCAGGTTTTCAGTAGCAGAGGTTAACACACAATATTAATTGGAGCCAAATGTGATCATAGTCATCGCTCAATTTATCCTAAACAGAATTATGCAGGTTTTGATAAACAAGCGAGTCCATGGTTATTGAAGCCAAAGAGCAAAGTGGAGCTGAGATTACAACTAGATCAGCCATGATCTTACTGGATTGTGGAGCAGGTGCAAACGAGTGAATGCTCTTTCCTGCTCCTAAGAGCTATTTTCCTCTACAAACTCCGCAAGTCTTTCTGCAGTGCTATTTCTGAAAGAAATATGTTAATTAATAGAAGTAGAAATGTAAATAATTAATGTTGGAAATCTAATGTTATGCCCTAAGGGGCAGGGAGATACAGTTATCTTTTTTTTCAGAAGGGATGCTGATGAACTGTTATTTGATGGCTGCTGAGAGGACTTGTGTAACTTCAACGCAGAGTATTAAACTTTTGGAAAGTTCTGAATTGATTCACAATGGACAGAACGCTCCTCCTTGAATGGGCTTGCCTAAACAGTACTACTTTGTGGAATTTGGTCCTGCCATTTTCGAAGCTTTCCCCAAAATCTAGAGTCAATGGACTCCCACACACTGTCTGGAGATTTTCATTGTAATGAAGGAAAGCTGATGAGACCACAAGTGAGAAACACCACTTTTATTTTCTATTGAATAATAATTAGCCACTGATTATTTGATTGAAACTGATCTTCTGATACGGAAATCCTATCTTCCTAAACCTCAAGAAAGACCAAGAACAGTCTACAGATAAAGATAAAGTCACTGTTGTCTGACCAGACTGTAGGGCTCACTAGAGACAGAATTGGTGGTCACCGTGCCTCAGGCAAGGGGTGAGGTTGAGAAGGAGAGTTCTTCACAGTAATTTCAGCTGGTGCGGAAAGTAAGTCCATGCTGTTGGCATCACTCTGCATCACAAACCTGCCATCCAGCCTACTGAGCTAACTGACTCCCATCTCCAGAATAATACCAACGGTTGCAGTGAAAGGCAGCGCTACTTATTTCTTTGAAGAAATGAATGGCTTCAATGTCTTTTTAAAAGCTTCCCTACCTGATTCCGAAACCCTGAGCTCAACTGTAAAGAGGTTTGACTCCCTTATAACAGCCATGACAGCCTAGCTACAAGGCCTGCAGTTTATCTAGAAATCCAATGCTAACTATCTCAACTTATTTAAAAGGCAAGAGTTGGAACAAGCTTTTTTTTTTACTGGAGCTTAAACTATTTACCACATTTTTTACCACTTAAAGAATTACTGGTTATAACTGCATTTTTCCTGAGTGTTAGGTGACTAAAGCAGCGATAAATGTTTTTGGCGTGAGTAAATAGATAATTATCTTTGATTAAACACATAAAAATCCATTTCTTTTTTGTTTTATTTTAAACACACTCTAATGGGGATTTAGAAACACACACATCTATCTTTTAAAAACTAAACCACACTGATTAGGCATCAAGCGGAAAGGAATTGGGGATTTCAGTTTACCTTCCCTTCTCTGTCTAACATTAAACTAAGGACTCAAAGTATTGAAAATCTACTATGTGTGCGAATGTATGCATGCATAAACCATATTGGAAGAGACAATATGTATCTGCAAGTTCACTTCTCTGTGAAATGAGAACATATAGGAACATGTATATCCGTATATTAAATGGTTATCAATTAAGGGTATCAATTAGTGGTGAGTCAGAAAGGTGGAGCTTGGGCCCACCCACCAAGAAATTACATTGGGTGGAGGTGAGAATGTTGCAGGTCTCTGGCTCACCACCATTTTGCCTAATGATGTTCCCTTCCAGGCCTCGAAGGCTCCACCTAAAGGACCCTGGAGCTTGGAATGATCTACCCACACAATGAAAACAATGTCAAGTAGCAGCTGTTTTTACTGTCGATATGTTTCCAGTAAAAACTGGAAAAATGTATTCCCAAACTCTGGAATAAAGAACTAATTGCTTCATTATGATCAGATGCAATCACAATGCACCTTGGCAGTACAGTTTAGAAGTTGGCGACCATTGACAACCTCACAATATTTCAGGTACACGATTTGGTTTTGGTGCTGCTTGAGAGATATCTTGGTCCAGATCCCTTGCTTCTTCGATTATTACATAACGCGTTTAGGGTCACAGCATAATATCTCGCACGGATGACAGCAGGGGCAGCTTAACCCTGCATTCTCAACAGAAAGCACACTGCTGGATCAAATGAATCACTCAGAATATACACACTCAGCAATGTTCCACTCTCTTTTCACAGGCAGTACTTTTCATACTGCTCTTAGTGTGGAAGCAAGTTATTCGGCCCATCGAGTTCACAGTGACCTGCCGAAGATCATCCCACCCAGACACATCTCCCCTATCCCTGTAACCGTGCATTTTCCCATGGCTAATCCATGTAGTCTGCACATCCCTGGACACTACGGGAAATTTAGCATGGCCATTCCACCTGACCTGTGTACCTCTTCTGAGCAGGCAAAAAGGAGATGTGACTGAAATTGACCAGGTTTTGCTTTAAATATTTGCATTGTGCTCCAATTACATCCTCAGGGCTGACTGCTACTTGGATTTAAAGATCGAGCTATCAAAGATTTTCAAAAGCAAACAAGAAGACCTTAGAAACAACAATTAAGTAATAAATGTATCTAGCATTTTGTCAACTAAAGCACAGACGGGAGAAGATTAGTGTGAAATTACGCTATCAGTAAGCTAGTGAAAGATTATAGTTAAGAAATGCTGTAGAAAAGTGCTTCTCTTTGGCTAGGCTGAAAGAAGTTAGAGGGAAGTGGATTTTTAAGGACGTTGGTACGGCAAACATATCAAGGCTATTTTAGTGGAAGATTTAGGATCATGGCTCGAAAAACAACCAGGAAATGTAAGAATATTGGAAATACAGGTAAATTAATAGAATTAATAGAAGTTTCTTGATATTGCTGTGCTGCTCATTTTGCTGAGTGTGTAGCTTCCTTTGTTAAATTTCAAACTCCTAAACTTCAACCAGTGACTGGTTATGTGTTAACTTCACTATAAGGTAAAGGAGTTCTGTGAGAAAAGAAGACCTCCCACCCCTTAAAGCAGAATGAAAATCAGGATAATCTTCAACCCCCTCGACAAATGCAGTCAGAAAGAACTGGCCGCCTTCCGAAAAATATTTGTGGGTACTTGCGTAATGTTAAAACTTGCTGCTCATTTTGCAAAAAACATGTTATTACTCTATCGTGTAAACACAGAAGCTGAAGTAATGCTGGTAGCATCTGTGGCGACAGAAACAGAGCTAATGTTTTGAGTCCAATAACTCATCTGGAACACCTATGTTCCTTCAAGCATTTCTAAGCTATACTCCTAAGTTCATCATCTGACCTCATCATAGTTTCTTCCTGTTCCTTTCTACCTCGTGTCAGCTCTGGCTCAGTTGATAACGCTCTTCCTTCTAAATTGTAGTGTCAAGTTCAGGTCCCACAACATGACTGGACTGTAAAACTCAAGACAGACACTCTAGCGCTGTACTGGGGGATTACTGCTGAGTGTAAATTGGCTGCCACTTTTCTTACACTGAAGACTGAATACAATTCAAAAAGTATTTCATCGACCATAAAGGACAGGGGAGGTGTTGGTGTAGTGGTAATGTCACTGGATTAGGAATCCAGAACCCCACGGTAATGTTCTGGATACATGGGTTTGAATCCCATCATATCAGATGGTGAAATTTGAAATTCATTAAAAAGCTAGCCGGACAAGACCATGACAAGTATTCGCAGAAGTTGGTCATTTGAGTCTGCTCTGCCATTCAATAGGATTACCGAGGCATCAATTGAAGATAAGAGGCAGGAGATTTAGAGGGGTTTAAAGGAGAAATTCTTTCATTCAGAGGGAGGTGGGTACCTGAAAGTCAATGCCTGAAAGGGTAGTAGAGGCAGGAACTGTTACAACATTTAAGCGCTGGAAATGGCATTACAGTAGCTCTGTATTTGATAACCAGCATGGACTTGATGAGCCAAAGGGCTTCTTCCAATGTTGTAATTCTCTACGAGATCATGACTGATCTGATAATCCTCAATTCTACTTTCCTGCCTTATCCTCATGACTCTTGTGATCTATGCACTACAACTCTCAAATCCCTCTGTGCTGCAGCTTTCTGCAATCTTACACTGTTTAAATAATATTCAGCCCATCTGTTTTCTGCCAAAGTGTATAAGCTCGTACTTTCCACATTAGATTCCATCTGCCAAGTTTTAGATCAATAATTTAACCTATTGATATATCTCTGCTAACTCCTTGTGTCATAGGAATATAGGAACATTTAGGAATATAAGAACAGCAGTGGGCCATCCAGTCTCTCAAGACTGCTCCATCATTCAGTCAGATCATGGCTAATCTATGCTGTAACTCCATATGCCTGCCTTGGGTCCATATGCCTTGACAGCCTTGCTTAATAAAACCTTGTCTATCTTAGATTTAAACTTAACATTTGAATTAGGATCGACTGCCATTTCAGGAAAACAGTTCCAAACCTCCATTGCTCTGTGCATGTATTAGTGCTTTCTAACATCTCTTCTGGTCCAATTTCTTAGACTATGCCCTCGGTTCTAGAATCTTCATACAGTGGAAATAGTTTATCTTTATCTTTCCCTGTTAATATCCTGAAGACCGCAATCAGATTATCCCGTAACATTCCAAATTCTAGAGGATAAAGGCCTAATTTGTCTAATTTCTCCTCATAACTTAACCCTTGAATTCCAGGTAGCATCATTGTAAATCTGCATTGAACTCCCTTGGGGGCCAAAGGGTCCTTCCTAAGGAGTGGTGCCCAGATCAGTTTGCAGTACTCTAGTTGGTTTTGTGTAACTGCAGCATAATGTCTGCATCCCCACATTCCATCCCTTCAGACTATTTTTTCCATCTGTTCATGGCATTTTAAAGAGTTATGCATCTGAACCCCCAAAGCTCATTGAACAGCCAATATATTTAACTGTGTACCTTCTGAAAAATATCCTGATCTATCCTTTCTTAGTCTGATATGGATAAAATTGCACTTGCTCATATTAAAATCCACCTGCCACAGCTTTGCCCATTCACGTAATCTATCATTAATTTTATGCTGTCTACAATGCGACCCAATTTTGTGTCATCAGCAAATTTGGATATTTGTCTTTTTATGCCATTATCCATGTTGTTAATGAATATCGAGAATAATTGAGGCCCCAACACAATTCTCTGCAAGACACCACTAGTCATGCCCTGCCAATTTGAGCACTTACCCATTATGCCAACTCTGTTCCCTGACACTCAACCAAATTCCTATCCATGGCAGTAATTTGTCCTCAAACGCGAAGGCTTCCACCTGAATCTCTCATGTGGGACTTTATCAAAAGCCTTCTGGAAGTCTGTATAAACACCATCAATCAATCAATTACCCCTCTCCACCACTTTTATCACATCTTCAAAAAACTCCGTGAAGTTTGTCAGAGATGACCTACACTTCATGAATCCATCCTTCCTGATTAACTGGATGTTTTCAATGTTATCAGCTATTGTATTCTTCATTACAGACTCATCACGAGTCATGCTCACCACTTGCTTTCCCACTTATTTTCATATCATCCACAAACTTATCGATTGTCCACTCACTTCCATTACCCTAGTCAATATTGTAAATAATGACAGCCTAGTACTGATCCCCATTGCACTCCACTAGTTACAGGTTGCTAAACTAAAAATAATCCCTTTACCTCAACTGTCTTCTACTAGTTAGCCAATCCCCTATCCATGTTCATTGATCATAGAATAGAATCATAGAGTCTCTAAAGTGTGGAAACAGGGCATTTGGCCCATTGAGTCCGCACCCACCCTCTGAACAGCATCCAAACCAGACCCATTCCCCTACCCTATCCCTGTAACCCTTCTTTCCTCATGGCTAATCCACCTAGCCTGCACATCCCTGGACACTATGGCAATTTAGCATGGCCAATCCACGTAACCTGCACATCTTTGGAAACCGGAGAAAACCCATGCAGACGTAGGGAGAATGTGGAAACTCCACACAGATAGTTGCCCGACGCTGGAATAGAACCCAAGTTCCTGGTCCTGTGAGGCAGCAGTGCTAACCACTGAGTCGCTGTGCCATCTGGGTTCTTATCCTTTTAAGGCACTTTAATGCGGTACTTTATCAACGCCTTATAGAAATCCAAACATATTGCATCGAGTGATCCCTTTTTATCAATCCTGGTTGTTACCTCCTCAAAGAACTGAAATAAATTTGTCTGGGGTCTGGGGAGGGGCACCTGAAATTGGGAAGATGCAACACTGCCATCAACTTTCTTCAACTGGCCCATTAGTGTACTATGCTGGCCAAATACCTCTGCTTGGATCTGGCAAGATTGCACCACTTCCAAACATTCTGCCGTCTGGTCCAACTCTGGCAGCTTGAGAAATATTAGCCTTTGGAATTGATTCCATAGTTACTTTAAAGTCTGACCACTGCTAAGAGTTTAGACAAGGAGCTACTGTTTTAGTGGAAATAGCAAATGCACTAGTAATTATTTACCAAAATTCATTGGACTCTGGGGTGGTTCCCGCAGATTGGAGAACAGCCAATGTGATGCCACTGTTTAAAAAAGGAAGTAGACAAAAAGCAGGTAACTATATGCCAGTTAGCTTAACTTCGGTAGTGGGAAAAATGCTTGAATCTATCATTAAGGAAGAAATAGCAAGACATCTGAATATAAATTGTTCCACTGGGAGCACCCAGCATGGGTTCATGAAGGGTAGGTCATGTTGAACTAATTTGGTGGAATTCTTTGAGGACATTACTTGCATGGTGGACAATGGGGAACCTGTGGATGTGGTGTGTCTGGATATTACAGTTAAAGTGCGGTATTACAGGTAAAGTATTGGCGTGGATAGAGGATTGGTTGACCAGTAGAAAGCAAAGAGTAGGGGTAAATTGGTGTTTTTCTGGTTGGCAGTCAGTGGCTAGTGGTGTGCCTCAGGGATCAGTGTTGGGACCACAATTGTTTACAATTTACATAGATGATTTGGAGTTGGGGGCTAAATGTGGTATGTCAAAATTTGCAGATGACAATAAGGTGAGTGGTAGAGCAAAGTGTGCAGAAGACACAAAGTCTGCAGAGGGATATAGATAGTCCAAGTGAGTGGGAAAAGGTCTGGCAGATGGAGTACAATGTTAATAAGTGTGAGGTCATCCATTTTGGTAGGAATAAAAGCAAAATGGACTATGTTTTAAATGGTAAAAAATTGCAGTACGCTGCTGTGCAGAGGGACTTGGGTGTCCTTATGCATGAATCACTTTTTGATCTCCTCACTTGAGAAGAGATATACTAGCACTGGAGGGGGTGCAGAGGAGATTCACTCGGTTGATTCCAGATGTTAACAGGGTTGGATTATGAGGAGAGACTGAGACTGGAATTAAGCTCATTGGAATTCAGAAGAATGAGGGGAGATCTTATAGAAACATATAAGATTATGAAGGGAATAGATAAGGTGGAGGCAGGGAGGTTGTTTCTGCTAGCAGGTGAAACTAGGACTCGAGGGCATCGCCTTAAAATAAAGGGAAGCAGATGTAGGACTGAGGTCAGAAGGAATAGTCTTCACCCAAAGGATTGAGAATCTGTGGAATTCCCTGCCCAGTGAAGCGGTTGAAGCTACCTCGCTGAATGTTTTTAAGGCAAGGCTAGATAAATTTTTGAACAGTAAAGGAATTAAGGGTTATGGTGTGCGGGCGGGTAAGTGGAGCTGAGTCTCAAAAAGATCAGCCATGCTCTTATTAAATGGCAGGGCAGGCTCGAGGGGCCAGATGGCCTACTCCTGCTCCTAGTTCTTATGTTCTTATGTTTTTATGTTTTAATCTCAAATATTGGCTTTGGTGTCCAATGTTGTTTTGATCTCTGCATTGATTATAATTGTCTTCTACTCTTTTATGTGTGAATTTGGCTATTAGAAAATGTGCTTTAGATTATAGATTCATAGAGTCATACAGCACAGAAACAGACCCTTCTGTCCAATTCATCCAAGCCCAACCAAACTATTTCCCTGCATTTGGCCCATATCCCACTCCACCTTTTCTATTCATGTATTTGTCCAAATGTCTTTTAAATGTACCTGCATCTACTTCTGGCAGTTCATTCATGAGTTCATATGAACCACCCTGTGTGAGAAAAAGTTGCCCCTCAGATCCCTTTCAAATCTTTCTCCTCTCGCCTTAAAAATATGCCCTCTAGTTTTGAACTCCTTTACCCTAGAGAAAACAATCTTTGCTATTCGCCAAGACAGATTTGTTGGGAATCAAAACAATGGCTGTAGTTTTCTCAACATTTAATTGGGGAAAATTTAAGGTCATCTCGCACTGAATGTTAAACATGCAATGTGACAGTGGGCAGGCCAACAGAGATGGGGTTCATCAGTATACATGTTGAACTTGACTTTGTCACTGAATGCATACAAGAAATGAAAGATGATTCAGGCAAACATTAAGCCATAGCCCATTAAGAACCATTGGCATCTCTCTCTAGTGGAGAGAGACAGACATATATTTATGTAGTTTAAGGAGCATCGTTCCACATCAACTGTGGGACAAGGTATGGAAGAAGATCATCCATGAACTGGGACAGAGAATGAAACTGCCTGATCAGCATTAGTCTACACCACGCTATCCCTCGGGCCGATCAACTATAGGTTAGACAGCCTGTAAGAGGGCTGTCTGGGGGATTTTAGGTTCAAAAATATTTTTGACCACTCTTTCTTATACGATGGTACTTGTGGAACCAACGAAGCTGAACAAAGTGACCTTATGGCTAATTAAAAAGTGAGCTCCCAGTCCTAATCTGAGCTCTGTTGAAGCTATATTTTCTTTATTCAGATGCCCATAGGTGTTTTATTTTGATATTCATGATACTTCAAGCATCTTTTCTAACAGCATGCAGGAAAGCAGTTAAGACATTTAATTTTTTCAAATCTACTAAAATAACACGGGAATTGAATGCCATGTATAGTTTCCAAAGAAATACAGGTATCGACTAAATTAAGCAGTAACTAATGCAAAGTACTGTAACATCCTTCCAAATTATCCAATATAATTGTGAATCAACCATAAAAATCTATGGCATTCAGCTTTGCTTAAAAATAACAACCCTCTAATTTCCAAGTCTTCAGTTCAGCCAGATTGTGGAGATGGAGGCATCATGCAATGTTAACAGTTTGGCAGTCTGTCTCAAACAGGATATCCAGTGACACTTGTTCCCTTCCCAGCAGATTCCCTTGCTCCACCTCGACATTAATAATTTAGAATGGTAGTTAAATAGAAAACTTGACAGCTAATTCTTTCCCTTTCTCCTTCAATTCTCATTCAAATGCCCATTATTTGTTTGGGGAAGAAATACAATTAATATCAAAAATGTTCAAGAAAGATCAGATTCTGTATTAATGACTATTAATCTTACAGATAAATGTGAAACCAATAGAACAGAAATGTTACTGATAGCTATCTCGAAAAGCACAAAAGAAGCAACTATTACATTTTGGTGAGAGATAGTAAGAACTGCCAATGCTGGAGTGCTGGATAACACAGCGTGGAGCTGGAGGAACACAGCAGGCCAGGCAGCATCAGAGGAGCAGGAAAGCTGACATTTCGGGTCGGGTCCCTTCTTCAGAAGACCCTTCCTGGCCTGCTGTGTTCCTCCAGCTCCACACTGTGCTATCACATTTTGGTATCTTGCCTGATTCTGTTGAAAAGGTAAAATAAATATTGTTACTCATGACTGTGATATATGTAAGCAAAGAAAAATTCATTAAGCCAGAAGATGTCCAAAAATCAACAGCGGCAGAACAAGCCTTTGTAGACATGCTAGACCCATCTAGGGGGTCTAAAAACTGCAAAACAGAGAAGTCTGAAAGAAGTATGAGCAGGCTCATGGATTAAATTAATGCAACTATACCAAGATAGGAACAAGTTCAATTAACAGGAATGAGGTGTGCAAAGTGTTAAAATTCAGGCAAATCAGTTACTTCACTCATTTGTCTTTCTAAAGTACATCTGCTGCTAAGTCAAACTTTTCGGGACAGAACTGTTTATTTATGCAAAAATATCCCCCAACTTTCATAATGAATCCTTTAGCTTTTGGAATTTGCTATCTCATTGTATTCCAAGTGTTGCTACAAGACTAGCATTTGTTAATTGCTCTTGAAAATTACAGAATCCCTACAGGGTGGAAGCAGGCCATTCTGCCCATTGAATCCACACTGACCTAAGACCATAAGACCATAAGACATAGGAGTGGAAGGAAGGCCATTCGGCCCATCGAGTCCACTCCACCATTTAATCATGGCTGATGGGCATTTCAACTCCAATTACCCGCACTCTCCCCATAGCCCTTGATTCCTTGCGAGATCAAGAATTTATCAATCTCTGCCTTGAAGACATTCAACGTCCCGGCCTCCACTGTGCTCCATGGCAATGAATTCCACAGGCTCACCACTCTCTGGCTGAAGACATGTCTCCTCACTTCCGTTCTAAATTGACCCCCTCTAATTCTAAGGCTGTGCCCACGGGTCCTAGTATCCCCACCTAACGGAAGCAACTTCCCAGCGTCCACCCTTTCTAAGCCACGCATTATCTTGTAAGTTTCTATTAGATCTCCCCTCAACCTTCTAAACTCTAATGAATACAATCCCAGGATCCTCAGTCGTTCATCATATGTTAGGCCTACCATTCCAGGGATCATCTGTGTGAATCTCCGCTGGACACGCTCCAGTGCCAGTATGTCCTTCCTGAGGTGTGGGGCCCAAAACTGGACACCGTATTCTAAATGGGGCCTAACTAGAGCTTTATAAAGTTCTCAGAAGCACATCGCTGCTTTTATATTCCAACCCTCTTGAGATAAATGACAACATTACATTCGCTTTCTTAATCACGGACTCAACCTGCAAGTTAACCTTTAGAGAATCCTGTACTAGCACTCCCAGATCCCTTTGTACTTCGGCTTTATGAATTTTCTCACCGTTCAGAAAACAGTCCATGCCTGTGCAAGACCTCGCATTTGCTCACGTTGAATTTCATCAGCCATTTCCTGGACCACTCTCCTAAACTGTCTAAATTATTCTGCAGTCTCCCCACCTCCTCCGTAATACCTGCCTGTCCACCCAACTTTGTATCATCGGCAAACTTCGCCAGAATGCCCCCAGTCCCTTCATCCAGATCATTAATATATAAAGTGAACAGCTGCGGCCCCAACACTGAACCCTGCGGGACACCACTTGTCACCGGTTGCCATTCCAAAAAAGAGCCTTTTATCCCAACTCTCTGCCTTCTGTCAGACAGCCAATCCTCAATCCATGCCAGTAACTTACCTCGAACACCATGGGCCCTCACCTTACTCAGCAGCCTCCCGTGAGGCACCTTATCAAAGGCATTCTGGAAGTCTAGATAGATAACATCTACTGGGTTTCCCTGGTCTAACCTACTCGTTACCTCTTCAAAGAATTCTAACAGGTTTATCAGACACGACCACCCCTTACTAAATCCATGCTGACTTGTTCTAATCCGACCCTGCACTTCCAAGAACTTAGAAATCTCATCCTTAACGATAGATTCTAGAATTTTACCAACAACCGAGGTTAGGCTAATCGGCCTATAATTTTCCATCTTTTGTCTTGATCCTTTCTTAAACAAGGGGGTTACAACAGCGATTTTCCAATCATCTGGGACTTCCCCTGACTCCAGTGACTTTTGAAAGATCACAACCAACGCCTCTGCTATTTCCTCAGCCACCTCCCTCAGAACTCTAGGATGTAGCCCATCGGGGCCAGGAGATTTATCAATTTTTAGACCTTTTAGCTTTTCTAGCACTTTCTCTTTTGTAATGCCTACCATACTCAACTCTGCCCCCTGACTCTCCTTAATTGTTGGGATATTACTCATGTCTTCCACTATGAAGACTGACGCAAAATACTTATTAAGTTCTTCAGCTATTTCCTTATCTCCCATCACTGGCCTTCCAGCATCAATTTGGAGCGGCCCAATGTCTACTTTTGCCTCTTGTTTGTTTCTTATGTATTGAAAGAAACTTTTACTATCATTTCTAATATTACTGGCTAGCCTACCTTCATATTTGATCCTCTCCTTCCTTAGTTCTCTCTTTGTTATCCTCTGTTTGTTCTTGTACCCTTCCCAATCTTCTGATTTCCCAGTGCTCTTGGCCACTATATAGGCTGTCTCTTTTTCTTTGATACATTTCTTGACTTCCTTTGTCAGCCATGGCTGTCTAATCCTCCCCCGGATAATCTTTCTTTTCTTTGGGATGAACCTCTGTATTGTGTCCTCAATTACACCCAGAAACTCCTGCCATTGTTGCTCTACTGTCTTCCCCGCTAGGCTCTGCTTCCAGTCGATTTTTGTCAGTTCCTCTCTCATACCGCTGTAATTACCTTTATTTAACTGTAACACCATTACATCCAATTTTGCCTTCTCTCTTTCAGAAGAGACCTTCCAAAGAGCATATAATCCAGACCCACCACCTACCCTATCCTGCATTTCCCATGGTTGATCCACCAGGCCTGCACATCCCTGGACACCGTGGGCAGTTTGGCATGGCTGGTCAACGCGGCCAGTGCTTGTGTGGACTGTGGGAAGAAACCAGGGCGCCTGGAGGAGACCCATACACAGCCAGGGAGATCATGTAAACACAACACAGTCACCCGAGGGTGGAATCAAACCCGGGTCCCTGGTGCTTGTGAGGCAGCAGTGCTAACCACTGAGTCACCGTTCCACCATCTTCAATTGCTGCAGCCAATGTGATGTAAATACACCCACAATGCTGTTTGGGAGTTCCAGGATTCTGACGATGCAACAGTGAAGGAACGGTGACACAATTCCAAGTCAAGGTGGTGCTATAACTAACTGAAATGGCATCAATATTAAAGAATTAATTGGTTAAAGTTGTCAGATTATACGGTCACAAATAACCTGAAGGCAAAGGTAGCCCAGGTTCAAGATCGTTTGCACAGCTGTCAGGAAGTGGAATGAGTTGTTCCTTTCTGGAAGGAAGAGAAAATTTAATGGATGTTCCATAAGTGAATAGTGCTGCATGAAGCTTCTGACTATCTTATTTTGTCTTCACAAAAATAGTTGGCATCTCAATCTTGCACCTGATTTACTCACAGGCAACAAATTTCAGCAACACATCTCTGATGCCTAGCAAATGAGCAAGTAACATCTTGTATTAAAAAATGTAAAAAAATCACTTATTGACCAACAACCATTGTTTATTTTGAAGTATAAAATCATGAGGGGCATGGATAGGATGAATAGCCAAGGTGTTTTTTCAAGGATGGGGGAGTCCAAAACTAGTTGGTATAGGTTTAAGGTGAGAGTGGATAGATTTTAAAGGGAGCTGAGGGGCATGCGTTTCACGCAGAAGGTGGTGTGTATTGAATGAGCTGGCTGAGGAAGTGGTGGAGGCTGGTACATTACAACATTTAAATGGCATCTAGATGGATATATGAACAAGGAGAGTTTAGAGGGATATGGGCCAAATACTGGCAAATGGGATTAGATTAATTTAGGATATCTGGTCGACATGAACTAGTTGGACCGAAGGGTCTGTTTACATGCTGTACATCTCTGTAACTCTATAAATCAGTTCTACTTACTGTTTCAGCTTGTCAAGGAAAGCTTTACTCCATGTCTCCCGAGCAATGCTTTCAGCAATTGCACTGGCATGAATATCAGTGTCAAAGTCAAACACAGAGGAAAAGGCCGTCCAGCTGAGGAGAGAAGGAAACAAAGAAAGAACGTGGTCACCTATGCTGGAATGAAAAATGTCTGCTTTCACAGATTTATGGACCTCTACAAGTAATTAGATAGATAATGAGACAGTTTGTTTCAGCTGTAACAAGCTGAGAAGTTATGCATTCAAACTACATTCCAGGACTTGAGGACACAGTCAAAACTAACACTGCAGGCTGATACTGAGTGACAGATGTGCTTTTGGTTGATCAGTCATTTAGATGATGAGTTAAGCACAAACTAATTTGACAGTTCCAGAGGTTTGTAGACACTAAAAAGCAGAAGGATCTCTTTATTCTGACTGATATACTGCCTTCAGCTAAGAGCCAAAAAAATTCCTCTCATGGGTCTCATGGGTCTATACGCAAAATAACTGTTCCTTCTAATAGATGCAGCAAGTGTTCAACAGAACTTAACAGGCAGAGGAAATTAAACATGACATGGTTCTTGGTAAGATGGCTTAATTCAATTCAGAGGATTTTACAAGACACAGAAACATACGATATTTCTGTTTAATAGCACAGAGATTTATTTGATTTAGTTGCTACGCTGCGCTGACAAAAGGTTACCATTTGCCACCAGATGCAGTCACAACTGCACCCTTAGAATACGTCAACTCCACATATCTCCTTGCTGGCACTACAACTAAACTCTGTGAGGCACTACAAAATGCAATGAGTCCAACTCCCTCAATGTTCAGTTGTAAATGTAGCTATGTACACTGGACATACAGCTCAATTTCCAGTGTTTCAGCAGCAGTCACGCTGACTTAATTCTACGTCAATCTGCTATGCTATCTGCTTTCAAGCTTCATCAACAAACCAAAGGGTAACTCAGCGTTGATAAGGGTTACCTACTGAAGAGATGACTCACCCCCTGTACATCTGAGCAGCACAGTCACGAGAAAGGTGATATTGCTATGGGAAATGCGCTCTAACAGATCTTGGCATGTTGATGATATTTCTGCCACTTCAGTTATTCCACGGGAGCCATGCAGGGTTTGGCAGAGCTGTATCGAAGTTCTTGTTGGTCTGTCACTGGTTGCACAATTTCACTATGCAAAGGGCATAGCCCTTGCCACCAGCTATGGTGAGCAGTTGAGAAGGTGAAGGGGGAGACTTGCGAGTGCTACTCGGCTGGCTTTAAACTAGTAAAGTGAGGCTGGACCCAAAGAGATAGTGAAAAAATAGGTTAAGTCTGAGGACGGTACAGTTGAGAAGAGGAGCAAGTCGAATAGTCAAGGCAGGCAAGAGCAATGCAGAGAACAAGGAAAGACTTATAAATTAAATTGTATTTATTTCAATGCGACAGGCCTTACAGATAAGACAGACGAGCTCAGGGTGTGGTTGGGAACATGGAACTCAGATATCATAGCTATTACAGAAATCTGATTCAGGGATGGGCTGGCAGCTTAATGTTCCAGGAAACTAATGCTATAGGACGGATAGAAAGCGGGTGGGGGGGGGAAACAAGAGAGAAGGGGGAGTGGTGTTTTAGATTAGGGATAACATTATGGCTACGCTTAGGGAGGATATTCCTGGGAGTACATCCAGTGAAGTTATTTGGACGGAACTGAGAAATATGAAAGGGATGATCATCTTATTGGGCTTGTACTAATTGGCCCCCACCCCCAAATGTCAGTGAGAAATTGAGAAGGAAATTTGTAAGCAGATCTGTTATCTGTACAAATGATAGGGTTGTTATGGCACAGGATTTTAACTTTACAAACATAGACTGGGACTGCCATAGTGTTAAGTGTTTAGAGGGAGAGGAATCTGTTAAGGGAGCAGAAGACAATTTTCTTATTTCGCATGTGGTTGTATCTACTAGAGAAGGAAATAAGGCAGGACAAGTGATTAGGTGTCAGTGGGGGAGCACTTTTGGGCCAGTGATCATAATTCTATTAGTTTTAAAATAGTTATGGAAAAGTATAGACTTGATCTAAAAGTTAAAGTTCTAAATTGGAGTAAGGCCAATTTTGATGGTATTAGGCAACAACTTTCAAAAGTTGTATCAGAGATAAAAGGTACTGCAGATGCTGGAGAACCCGAGATAACAAGCATGGGGCTGGATGAACACAGCAGGTCAAGCAGCATCACAGGAGCAGGAAAACTTGACGTTTCGGGCCTAAACCCTTCATCAGAAGGGTTTAGGC
>JAHRHZ010000223.1:16905260-16924852 GCA_024137785.1 Ginglymostoma cirratum
TAAACCCTTCATCAGAAGGGTTTAGGCCCGAAACGTCAAGTTTTCCTGCTCCTGTGATGCTGCTTGACCTGCTGTGTTCATCCAGCCCCATGCTTGTTATCTCCAACTTTCAAAAGTTGATTGGGAGAAGTTATTTGCAGCCAAAGGGACAGTTAGAAAGTGGCAGGCCTTCAAAAATGAGATAATGAGAGTCCAAAGACAGTACTTTCCCGTTAGTGTAAAAGGCAAGGCTGGTAGGTGTAGTAAATGCTGGATGACTAGAGAAATTGAGGTTTTGGTCAAGAAAAAGAAGGAGGCAAAAGCAGGTATAGACAGCAGGGGTCGAGTGAATCCCTCCAGGAGTGTAAGGGCAGTAGAAGCATACTCAAGAGGGAAATCAGGAAGGGAAAATAGGTACAAGAGATAGCTGTGGGAAATATGGTTAAAGTGAATCTAAAGAGATTCTACAAGTACATTAATGGTAAAAGAGTAAATCCGGAGAGAATATAGCTCCTTAAAGATCAACAAGGCTGTCTATGTGTGGAACTAGAGGAAATGAGTGAGATATTAAGCGTCATTTGTTGCACAGTATCTGCAACTACAGCTAGGCTCTTGGCAAGAACGTGCTTAATGGAGGCAAGCCCCAGTGTAGGCACTGTATGCTTCCAAAGAGTCACAGTGGGCCACCTCTCCAACCAGAGGGCTGGCAGTTCTGATGAAGCTGGACAATGCTCAGGCTACATATCATCAAAAGGAGCTTTCTGTTCTGTGGAGCCCTCACTGTAAAGGAAGGCAATTCATTTTTATGACAAGTCAACCAAGCAATCCCCAACTTTTTTTTTGACAGCGATCCCCTCCAGCAGTAACAGCAAATGACAGAGGGTGGTCATTTCCATCTGTGGCTTCCTCTTTGGAGCCTCCCATTTCAATGTGCTGTGTCCAGGTTGAGGCTATGTCTGTATTGAATGGCTGCCAACTTGGTAAGAGGCCACTCTGCCACTGACAAAATGCTGGTAGCTCATGAAAGTGGTCCTAAATAGGGCTTTTAATTGGCATAATTGGCCTATGCTTCAAGTCATGGTGTGGTTGAGCTATTATCCTAACATGGGTGCTCCCAGCATCTTATCGATACCCCCAACCCCCTGCCCACCACTTCCAGACTGGTAAAATCTCACCCCGAGTATTAACTGCACATCTTCTGGACCTATTGCCTTCTGAGTATGTCTCTGGTGGGTCTCCAGTTCTTATTTCCTCCTTTCCACCTCCTCAACCATGACCTCATGAACCTCCATCATTGCAACATATATATTAGAGCACACTTTTGCCGAACTCCCCACCCCGTTGTGCCATTATTCGGTGTTCTTCTATATCGGAGCGAGTTGTACAAAGATCTCTGCAACTGCTCCAACCACAATGCATCTCCACTTTAAAAGCTGTAGGTTGGGTTTAAGTTGTGTTTATTCCTTCATGGGATGTGGGCGTCACTAATGAGGCCAGTATTTGCTGCCCATACCTAACTGCTCTTCAACTGAGTGGCTTCCTTGGCTATTTTAGAGGGGAATTAAGAGTGAAATACATTGCTGTGGGTTTGGAGTCATATGTCAGCCAAATCAGTAAAGATGGCAGACTTCCTTTCGCACAGAGCATGAGAGAATCCCATCTTTCACTTGTGTTAGCCTCTTACAATTTTTGTAGCCCTCCTGAATATGTAACTTCTCAACAATCTGGCCATGCTGGCTGCATGAAATAATCATTCTAATGGGCAGGCTGCATGAAGTTGGCGTATTTCCTTCTACTTGTCATCACAAACATTGTTTATGGCAATTTAGACTCTTTTATGTTTTCTTTTGTCTTATGCAATCAATTCCCCATTCAGATAATGAGAAACTCAATGTGTGCCATCCTTTTCCTTGGCCAGTTGAATAAGTTTTAATTTCCGTTACCTTAGAAAGGAATAAACATGCTAAGTTCCGAGAACATTCCATTTTTGCAGATTCCCCAGTGTGTGGTTTGGGTGGGTTTGTTAAAATTGGCAGCTATTTATTCCGTAACTTTTTAAACTATTTGATATTATGACATAAAGTAATACACAGCATAATGTTCTGTGGTTAGGCTTCATTGTTTCCTTTCTCTGCACATATATTTCACAGAAATCTCCAAAGCCAGTGCAGCTTTCTTTGCCTCTTGCCATTTCTTTTTTGCCAGTTTCTGTATCCTCCTCTCATTTAAAAAAAAGGGTATAAGAAGGATTCAACATAGAATTCATAGTCACATGTTGCAGCCAGCATTGGTTTATTGAGGAAAAATTATCTTTAATAACGTGTCAGAGTTTTGATTTAAAAGGTAACACTGAGGATTGTGTTGTACTTCGTCTTCTAAGAGGCCTTGTACGCAGTGCCACAGCGTTTGAGAAAATTTAGAGTTTATGGAATAAAACGGACAGTACATAAAAGAGACAATAACATGTATGCAATAATGGCTGAGAGAAAGGAAACAGACAGTAATGGTTAAGGGATATTTTTGGAGCTGGAGGGTCAGTATTGGGAGCCTTGTTTCCCCTGATACAAAGGTGACAATTTCAAAGTTCGTGGATGGTACAAAACTTGGATATTTGTGAGGAGGACAGTGTAGAATTTCAAAAGGCCATTGACAAGTTACTGGAATTGACAAATTGGTGACAGATGAAATTCAATGTGGAAAAATGTGAGGTGACATACTTTGTCAGGAAAAACATGGAGTGGCACTATAAAATAAATGGGACTGTTTAAAGTATTTGCAGAAACAAGAAGGTAAGAGTGTATGTGCTATAGATCACTGGCAGTGCCAGGACAGGTACTGAGAACAGCTTGTGAAGCATACAGTATCCTAGGCTTTATTAATTAAGGCAAAGAATACAAGAGGAAAGAGGTTATGTGGGACTTGTAGAAGAAACTAGTCAGACCTCACCTAGAGTATTGTGTAGAATTCTGGGTGCCACACTGCAGAACGGATGCAAATAAATTGGAGGTTTACCAAAATGGTTTCAGGGATGAGTAGCTTCAGTTATGAAGACTGACTGGTGAAGTTGGAACTGCTTTTCCTAAAGAGGAGAAGACTAAGAGGAAATTTGATAGAAGTTTACAAAATCATGGAGAGTCTGAATAGAGTAGATGGAAAGAAATTTTTTACACTTGTAAAAGGACCAAGCGTAAGAAGGCACAGATTTGAAGTAATTTGTAAAATAATCAAATGTGATGTCAGAAAACACTGCAAGTCTGGAATGCACTGCCTGGAAGTGTGCTGGAGAGAGATTCAATCAAGGGATTCAAGAAGGCATCAGGTAATTACTTGAACAAAAACAACATGCAGGATTACCAGGAAAATGGTACTAATTCCTAATTCTCATCAGAGGGACAGTGCAAACATAGAATCATTGAATACTTACAGAGTGGAAGCAGGCCATTTGGCCCATCGAGTCCACACCGACCCTCTAAAGAACATCCCACCCACACCCACCCTACTCCTGTAACCCTCTATTTTCCATGGCTAACCTACCCAGCCTGCACATCCCTGAATACTCTGGGGCATGATGGGCAAAATAGTCTCCTTCAACACAATAATAACTGTTGTGATTCTTTGATAAGGCCTGCAACTACAAACAAGTCATTTTAACCTCAGCGGTGGGGAAAATTTTAGGAATGGCCTATCTGTGACTAAATTAACAGCCCAATAGTTAATTAAGGAAAGCCAGTGTGAATTGCTTTTGGTTGTGTTTCACCAACTTGATTGAGATTTTTCTTAAGGTGACTGAGAGCACTGATGAGGATTACATAGTGGTTGTAATGATACATGTCCAAATTATGTCTTACAAAGTGCCACTTACAAAATTAAAGTCCATACAATAAAAGGGAGAGCAGCAAGAGGATACAAAGTTGGCTGATTGACAGGAAACAGGGAGGAGGATGATTAACTTTATACAGGAGCACAATATATCGTTGGGTTCTTCAGGGTTCTGCACTGCTTTTCTTGATATATATTAATGACCTAGATGTGGATGTGCAGGGCTCAATTTCAAAATTTGCAGGTGATACAGAACTTGGGAAGTGTTGTGATCAGAGATAAACATCAAGGTGACATGGACAGGCTGACAGAATGGAAAGATACGGCGGCACAGTGGCACTGCTGCCTCACAGCACCAGAGACCTGGGTTTGATTCCACCCTTGGGTGACTGTCTGTGGGGAGTTTGCACATTCTCCCCGTGTCTGCGTGGATTTCGTCTTGGTGCTCCAGTTTCCTCCCACAGTCCAATGATGTGCAAGCTAGGTAGATTGACCATGCTAAATTGCCCATAATGTTCAAGATGTGTAGATTAGGCGGGTTATAGGTGAATGGATCTTGGTGGGGTGATCTGAGGGTTGGTGTGGACTTGTTGGGCAGTACAAGGCTAAGAGGGTGCAGGAGCAGTTGGAACCTATGGGTAAATGTGCACAACCAATAATGGTGATAACGCAGGTTGAGAAATTGATTACACTCACTCCTCATTGTCCACTGATTCACTACCTGCCATGGATCCACACACGTGCAAAATTAGCGCTAGGCCCAATTTTTTTGGGATTCTGCATTTACAAATAGAAACAAAGAAGACAAAAGCAAGCAGTTTATGGCAATAAAAACAAAATATTGTGTATGCCAGAGATATGAAATAAAACCAAAGTGCTGGAAAAACTCAGCAATTGGCAGACAGAAACAGAGTTAATGTTTCGAGTCCAATATGGGTCTCCATTAAAATTACGGACTTTATGATGAATCTGTATGAAACAACAAGTCAACCTTAATTGATATACTTTGTCTAATTTTGGGCACGACAATGAGGATACAGCAAACATTTATGAGAACATTGTCAGGAATGAAGAACTTCAGTTCAGTGGATGATTTGAAGAAACAGGGGTCGCCTTTCTTAGAGAGAAGGTAGAGAGGAGATTTGCTAGATGTGCTCAAAATCATGAGAGTTATGAAGACCGAGATGGAGAAACTGTTCCCATTGTATAAGGCTGGAGAACGGACAACGCTGATTTACAGTGAATTGCAAAGGAGCTGAATGTTACATGAGGAAATACCTTTTTATGTATCATTAAGTTCTGTAGTACACTGTCTGAGTGTGTGTTGCTAGCAAATTTAATTGTGGCATTTAAAATGTGTGTGATTATTATCTGAATAGCAGAGTTTTGTAGGGCTATGCGGGAATGGAAAGAGACAGAGACTGGAGCAGCTACTCTTGCAGAGAGAAAGTGCTGATAAGACAGACGAAAATGGTCTCCTTCTGGCTGTAATTATTTTATGCTTCTGTTCTAAAATTCTACGAAAATGCATTGATTTCCATGGGTTTGTCTGATGCCCATTAATCTGATTCCAAAAGAGGGATTCCCTATGCTATTAATTACTCAATTTAATGTTTGCTGTTCTTGTGCAGGGCCTTGACATGCAGTAGCTGTATTTACTCAAAAGTCATCATGCAAATATTTCCATTTAGAATCATTTGTCAGTAATCAGAAACAATTTGCCTGCTTTTCCCTCTCTCACCCACCAGTTCCGTAGCAATTGCACCTCTGGATTAGTTAATGCACACCAAGAGTCAAATCTGAAAACTTCTGAACGAGGATTTTTCAACTACCTGTTGCATAAATCCAAAGAGATTACAGGAGACACTGCAAACATTTCATCGGACTCAAGACCTGTACTGCACACCTCTAAGTCATTTTATAAATGTCAAGTGTCTTTCAAACCAACCTGTCTGTTAAATTTACAACTTACATAAAAGTAAACTTGACATACAGAAGTTCCCCTTCGTCTTCAGTCCACTTATTTTTGTATGGTCCCCTTCTAAACAACAGAAATATAAAATGAGATAAGTAAAATTTAAACAGTGCTTGAGCTTTATAACAAACATAAACAGAAATTGCTGCAGAAACTCAGCAGGTCAAGCAATAACTATGGAGAGGAAACCAAGTTAGTTTTTCAAGGCCAGTGACCCTTCTTCAGAAATTGTTACTTCTTTTTATTTCAAAAATATACTTTATTCATAGAAGGAAATCTTTATGTACAGACACAGTTAATGAAGCCATTCAGATCTATACTGTCTTTACTTACAGAGGAAAAAAACAAACAATAGGGTTCAGTTTTCTCTATATTTACAATTACAATCCCCACATTTAGCTGAGGCATCAGGGAGGGTCCGTTTACTGAATAGACCCCTGACATGCTTTGGCAATAGGACCTTATACAGTGGTCTTTCCCCACAGCGCCTTGACAGCAGCTGCCACAAGATTTAATGCGTGCCTTAGCACGTAGTCGTGGACCTTGGAATGTGCCAGTCTGCAACACTCAGTCAGGGTCAACTCTTTCAACTGCAGGACCAGCGAGTTTCAGGCAGATCAAAGAGTGTCTTTTACCGAGTTGATGGTCCTCCAGGCGCAGTTGATGTTTGTCTCAGTGTGAGTCCCAGGGACCAGACCGTAGAGCGCAGAGTCGCGCGTCACGGAGCTGCTCGAGATGAACCTCGACAAAAATCACTGCATTTCTCTCCAGACTTCCTTTGCATAGGTACATCCCAGGCAGAGGTGTGTGACAATCTCGTCCCAGCCATGGCCGCTTCGAGGGCAGCATGCGATGGCACGGAGCATGCTTTAAGAATCTCACAGGCAGAGCCGTCCTCACCACCAGCCAAGCAATGTCCTAGCGCTCATTGGAAAGTTCTGCTCCTGGGCCATGCCAAGTTGGACATTAGTAGATACAGGCAGTGGAGGGCTACATTTGTGTCTGGGTGTCCTCGAAGAGAGAGCACACGGTGTCCATCAATACTCTCAACGCTTTTGAAAAATGTTGGGCATCACAGAGGGTCAGGACGCCTTGTCTCCCCTTCCAACTCCATTTTGATTTCGTCCTCTCTCGCTCTTCCTCTCCTTTACTGGTCTGCATTGCCGTTGCCAACCATTGCAAGTAATTGGAACACACCTATGATTTAGTGGCGGTGGGTAATCGGTTAAAAAGCACCACAGGGACTTTGGTGGTGGGAAACTAAAGCAGCTGTTGAGTTGTGTGTGATAACACGTCCAGATTTAAAAATATAAAGAGGAAAGGAAGGGCTCGTGTGTCGCAATGACAGTGTCCCTGCCTCTGGACCAGGAAGCCTGGGGTCAAGTCCCACTTGCAACGGAGATGTGTAATAACATCTCTGAACAGGCTGATTATTTCAAACAATACAAAACTCCCTGCAAGCATTGTTTCAAAATGTATCATGAAGTATGCAAATTAACCCTTTGGGGTAGTGGATGTCTTTTAGACTTTGCATGTTTGTTAGCTGTCACAAATTATTTCAGTTTAGATTAATTATTGAATTATTTCTCCTGGTTTTGAGTGCAATTGGACAAATTTTTGGAGCTTTCGTTGGAGGTTTCCTATACTTGATTCTTTCGCATGTTCAAGTGTTTTTCAGTTTATTACAGTGCAGATTCCATTCACAATTGGGACTTCCACCTGTTTGCAACCACAATTGGCACGTTTAAGGCTGCATTTAAGTAGACATCACAATGTTGACTCTCCTGCAGCAAACCAAATTGTGGGCAACAGATTCTCTACACAATAGTCTAGTAAAACAATGGGTTCTACAAATTCAAAGTGCTTCCTGCATGCAATGAATGTCCATGGGTCAGCAACATATGACAATCCACACACCTTTTCTCAATAGTTGACCAATTTAACTCCCTACCGCACTTATAAACACTTTGCGATTTGAAAGCCTTTCAGTCACATCCAAGTGAAATAACAATATATTTCAGAAACATATTGATTTATTCGAATATTGATTTTGATTTGATTTGATTTATTGTCACATATACCTAAGTACCGTGAAAAGCTTTGTTTTCGAGCAGTACAGGCAGATCATAGTAAGCAAGGTCACACAGATCATAGGGTGTTTGGACAGAGCGAGGCATAGAGGTTACACTGCACAAGAGGTGTGTGAAGCAAGATCTATACACACTTCATTTAACTTAGTGTGATATCATAACGACTGACTACGCTGTGTAATCACATGCAAATCTATAACACCCCACTAAGAAGGACAGCAGGCCAAGTAACCCAGATGATTCCATTTATCAGAAATCTCAAGGCACAGGAAGTACCAAATTAAGTTGAGGTTATTTACATTCAGAGGAAGTGGAGGAGACACATGCTTACTTATTTGTGGAACACAAAACTGAACCAAGTGAATAGCTCAGTGCAGTAAGTGGTTTAAATAGCAGAGGAACGATTAGGGAATTAAGAGTCAAATGGGAAACCAGGCAAAATATTTTACACATATTAAGATAAACTTGTGAACCATCTATGACATCCAAGAGGCAATTAAATTGAAATCAAACTGAAAGATGTCTTTCACAGATTCAGAGAATAACTAGTGCAGAAGACCATTTGGTCCCTCATGCCTGCACGTGATCTGCTATCAGGTGTCAATCACCTGCCCTTTCCTCATTTGCCTGCCCATCATTACCAAAGGAAAAAAAAAAAATCCAATGCCTTCTGGACTGCCTCAGTGAATCTGCCTCTACCACTTTTCCGAGTAGTGCCTTCTATATCCTAACACTCTCTGTGTGAAAATGTATTTTCTCATTTCACCCTGGCACATTACTTTAAATACACTTGGTGTAACAATTTCTATTTTCTAATACTATCTAATGGAAAAATCTTACAAATTATGTGATCTAGTAAAAGAATTTAAGTGGACAAAAAATAAACGGGAGTGTAATTACCTATGTATAAATTCAAGATGAGTAAAGCAATTTAACCAAAGGATCATTTTAGAAAAATGTATTCAATGGAATTTAAGGGATAAGCATCTTTGTCAGATATGATAGCCACGAGCAGAATCTTTACTGACTGACAGTCACGAAGCCGGCAGTTTTTCTGCATGCTGAAGAGATTTAACCTTCATATCTTTGGGGTGGACAGGTTCCCCACCCAGAAGGTGGCCTGTTTGACCAATTTGGCCTCCTGTTAGGCAGGCAGAAGGTTAGAAGAGACTGCAGCATCAATAACACCCAAACCCCAACCCTGGATGAAGAAAGTGTCTATCCATAATTCCCACATCTGGAGTAGTCGACTGTTGTGGAGAATTCCTGTTCCTCCTGGTCCCTAAATGCAGTGTAAGCAGTAGCTTTCACTCTGAGAATATCCGGATCTCGTTGAATATAAGCCTGAAAAGCAGCTCACTTTAACACAGTTAAAATTCCAACTCTCCTCCTGGGAGGAGAGTGGCTGCCTCACCTCCAAAACAAGCCAAAACTTACCAGGTTGAACACAGATTCCTGTTGCACTTGAATCTGTTGCTCACTTAATAAGCCCATCCTTTTGCCTTTGTTACATTTATTCCATGTTTCTCTATGTAATATTGTAATAAGCTATCATAAGGGGTATAGCTTACAGCTGTTGAAGCGAGGACCCATTGGTTTAATGAAAGAAATAAAATTATACTCTGATTATGAAATGTCAAACCTTCATCATTTACATCTTTATTACTGACCTGAGAAGTCCGTTAAAGGTGATTCGCCATCGCCGATGTGGCTCAAGACACTCCATCTTCAGACCACCTCCACTCCATGAGTTCTTACCGTCCACAGAACTGATGGTATCAGGATGGATTGGATGCTGAAAGGAGCAGTTTTGCCAGAATATTGACAAGAATACTTCAGCTGACTGTCTTTCCTTTAAATGCTATTTGACTCAACACATATTAATTTCTCTCTTGATAAAGATGTGACCAAATATATCTTAATACATTTCAGGTGATCTTGATTACATATTTCCAATCAAAGTTAGCCTGACATCTTTCTGAAAATTTTGTAGGATTCTTGCTTTTTCTCTCCGTTGGGTGTTTATTCACAAAATCTGCAAAGGAACAGAAGGCGTGCCTCCCTGCACCGCTCCCACCCATCTCTCTGTCTCTGAACATATTTAGGTAGACTAGCCTTCTTAAAAAAATTGTGTTTTGTGTCGCCTCATGTTTGGTGATCAAGCATGCCAAAATATTCTGGATCTGAAGGTCTCAAGCTTCGAAGCAAGGCACTCTGGTAGTGTATGATGTGCGGAAGGGAGTTGAATGTACAGCAAGCAGTGAGAAAAGAAGAGCAGAAAAATAAAATTAGGACATAAAGCTGAGAATTCTCAACCACTCATAAATGATCCTGATTGATGGTCCCATGATGGGACAGATTATTAACATTTCAACCAACCTTTTACTTACTTCTTCCTTCCCATCACTTTATATGAACCGTAACAAATTCAAATTGCAAAGCTTTAAGATTGCAAACACCCCAGATCAAATTACATTCTAAAGTGCTTGGTGTACATTGCATTTCTTTCAAATGGTGAATAGTAAGGCCATAGTTTAAAGTGAGAGATGCAAAGGAGAACAAGTCTGGGCAACACTCAACGTTCTTGTGAGTTCTGCAGTCTGTAATTCAACGTTTCTCAATCAGGTGCACATTTTTTGGGGGGGGAATGGGCTTTGATCTGAAATTAATGAATGCATCAACATTGTGGAAGTTCTAAACCTAAACATAATGCAAATAAATCATAGTGCATTCAAAGCTTTGGCACAAATCTTATCCAGTAGAAAAAATTGTAAATACTATTTGCTTAACAATTTTTTTCTCAGATTATAGCCAGTTGAAAGTTTGGATGATCGTCCTCTAACATCTTGCTTTCAGTTGCCTGAGAATTAATCACTGATCTGACATCTAGTAGTGATCTGATATTGGGATGACATTGCGATGACCAGGAAGGCATCACATGACCAGTAGCCATGATGAGTCCAGACAGCAGCGTAACAGACTAAAGGGCAGAAACATTAATTGCTTTGACCTTTGGCATTGGGACTACAAAAACTGTAACACCACACAACTCCTCAAAAGCCAACTTCACTGACCAAGGATGAACTGGAGGAACCAAAGAGAGTTTGGATCTCAAACAGTCACAACTGTGGCATTGATGTAGGCCTGTAGCCAAGAGGCCAGACCCCATTACAGAGACGCAGGAATGCATTACAGAGTCTCCAGTTGATGTCAAGCAGCGAACAGAGGAGCAGAGGAAGAGGAACAAGAAGAAAAGAGAAGGTGAACTCTATTACAATGAAATCTTGCATTATGTTCAAATGTTCCGAGACGGTGCCGGAGCATGGCGATAACATGCGATAAAACTTTTTAGACTGTATTTTTTGTGTACCTGCGATAATAAATCTAAATGTATTGGTTTGGTTGGAAAAAAAATTAAATTCAAACTGTGAGATAGCTAGGACTGCAGATGTTGGAGTCAGAGTCAATACAGTGTGAAGCTGGAGGAATACAGCAGGTCAGGCTGCATCAGAGTAGCTAGAAAGTCAACATTTTGGGTTTACCCCTTCATTAGGACTCTTGTGTATTTGCAAACTGAAAATATCGCCATGATAAATAACATTTCTTTTCAATTTTTCCGAGAAAATGTAATTCAGCATTAGAGTCCAGCATAAAATAGAATGGTTAGTTTAATAAAGCTACTTTGTTTACGCCCTTTCCTTATCTTTAGTAGACTGCCACATCATTTTTAGATATGACTAACCATGTATACTCCAAACTTAGATAGTGAGTTGTTTCTAGAAGATAAGTGAGCAGTTTGACCCTGAATTTGACCCCATCCAAATGTTCTCACAAAGCAATCAATAGCAAAAGCTTAGGCTAACCTTGTCCTTGGCCCTAACTCAAAAGTACGGAAGTTTTTACAACACCTACTCTGGCAGAAATCAGCTAACCCAATGCAAATTGAACCAGACTGTAGGACTGTCTCACGTGCAACTTCACTATAGGCCGACTAGCAAGTGAGTCCATAGGGTATGTTCTCTAGCCCTTAACTTCATGAGATAAAATAAAAGAAAAATAAGCAGTTTTAATGATTCTCGTGGAGATAACAACATTCTAGAAAAATAAACAAATTGTATTTTGCAAAACACTATGAATGGGGACTTACCTCAAAACATCCAACGCCATCAACGCGAAGCAACACCCACATTTCACACAAGTCATTGGGTTTCCGGCAAATACGAACAACAAAGTAGGTTTTATCCACTTCTGTGAATCCCATAAAATAAACTGAGTCGATAGCCTGAAAAAAGTGCAGAAACAGATCGAGTCTAATCAATGGTTGTTAATACAGTAAAATAAGCATTGCTTCAAAATGCAGTGAAAGACATGTAGAGTGAAGCTGTCTCACGTATCCTCTAACGTGTGACAGCTTGGAATAATGTTGATGATTTCAAAACTTTCAAATATGCAATAATGCATAAAGCATTGTATGGATAGCACTTTACAGGGTGTTCTGTGGAGTGCTGCCACAGAACACCCTGTAAAGTGCTATCCATACAATGCTTTACATAGGCTGATTTGTTCTGAGTGAAATGGTTCTATGAAACCATATGTCTATCCATGTTCTGAATTCTTGGTTTTATACTGCAGACTGTTTGGAGATTTACACACACACAAACAAACATACAAAGACAGTAAGAAACAACATGTTGTGAGGTGAGCTTGTAGCCTGACTGATATTACAATACTGTTCATATATTTATAAATGTAAATTTAAATATTATATTTGGAAGATTAAAGGAAGGATAATGGACAGGGCTCCTCAGCCAATATTTGTTTAGAGAAAATTAGCAGCTCACAATTGTTATTGTTATTCACAGCCATAAATATGGTCTATGGTTTCAGCATCAGACTGTGACAATTGCGATCCTATATTAGATCTGTACAAGTATAATTAAGAAGTTTACCAGTTTCTGAAATAATTTCACGCTAGGTACAAACAAGTCTAAATCATGAAAATTGTTATATGATACATAGGACATTTTCTGAGGCATTTTTGGATTTGTTCCTTAAAGCAAGACTGATTAGCAGGCCAAATACCTGGTTCAAAAATGTTTTCCTACCTTTCAGTGGGTCCAACGCAATAATATGAATAATATAAAATGTGAACATGGAGGCAGAGGATAGTGTGACTGTAGGCTGGGCTGGGCTGGAAGTTTTACCTCAGATGACAGACCAGAAGAATAGGCAGATTTTTCAATGAGAAACAGGTATACCTTTCACATTTGATACCACAAAGTAAGTACCTGCTTTCTCCAACTGATGGAGGGGCTACACTCTGAAAGCTTGTGATTTCAAACAAACCTGTTGGACTATAAGCTGGTGTCATGTAACTTCTGCCTTCGCTTTCTTAAAAACATTAAACTGGATTTTGTGGTTATGGCGAACCTGTGGCATTTATGGTTGAGCTTGAAAAAGGCTGCCCAAAATATTTTTTTGATATCTTCAGTGATAGCATTTCTCATTCGAAAGGCCAGTTTAAGTTGAGCATCAGTTCAATGGAAACTCAGGCATGCAACACTAGTAATAACAGGAAGCACAATAAGCAGCCAATCACATTAAACTATTCTCACAAACAAGAAAGCAGGAAGTACAAACCTTTGGTCTTCTTGCAGTCAAAGGTATGACACAAGAACATTAATTTAAAATGGATACCAAGAAATCCATTAAAGAATTCAGAAGAAACGTATTGATCCAAAGTAAAATGAGATTATGTAACAAGATACCACACAGTTTGGTTGAAGCAAATAATATTGATACCTTTAACGGGGAGCTAGGAAAACATATGATAGAGAAGGAAATAGATGGTTACAACAGTAGATCAAGATAAGGAAGTATAGGAGGAGACGTAACGAAAAGGACTATTTTGTGTAAAATAACCTCTTTCTGTGTCATATTAAAATCAAATTTCCTTTACTTGTGGTCTAAAATTTCATGGAAAAATAAATGATTAAGATCAAAGCCAAAATATTATAAACAAATCTAAAAAAAACTTTATTAATCATAATAAAAACAAATTGACATTTCACAAATAAAAATTTAGTTTCTCAGGGCCAGCGAAGGTGTTTGCTAAGTAATTAAAAATTTAGCATGCCGTTAAAATAAAATTGTATCTCATTCAACAGGGAGTAAATGTTTCAAATGTTTTTACAGTGAGGCTATGATGGTTGCGGCAGCAGAGTAGGAAGTGCTCTCCTGTGCCCATGTGCTCCCAAGCACCTAGCCGGCCGCATTCTTCTTTGTTCTTTATTTTTATTTCTTTGTTTTCTTTTGTATCAAAGTTCACCATTTCTTCTTTTCTGTGGCTACGGTGGAGGAAGGCAGTTGCGAGGGCAGCGTGTGAATTTGGGTGTCCACTCCTCGTGGTCATAGTGGTCGCAGCTTGAGCGAAGGTTTCATCATCGGTGACGCGGTTGGGTTGGGTCTATTCCTCCTGGCGGCAGTTTTAGCTACTGCTTCATTGTCAGTGACTTGGTGGGTCTGGTCCGTTCCTCCTGGCAGTGGTGTGGCAATTTCAGCAGCAGCTACAGTGGTGGCCACATGGTGGTTCCAGTTCGTTCCTTGTGGCTGTGGCAGTGATGTGGTGGCTTCAGCAGCAATTAGTGACAGCTTGTGTGACACCTTCAATGTCGGTAACTTGTTGGATCTGGTCTGTTCCTCCTGGCTGTGCGGGCGATGCAGCAGCTTCAGCTGTGGTAGCGTTGTGGGTCCCATCTGGAAATCCTTGCTTTGGTGGTCTGAGGGGCAAGCTTTGGCAACGGTGTCCCATAGCCACTCCATAAACCCAGATTGCCATGGAGGGAACAAAAGATGAACTTTATCTTAACTTTGTCTCAATTACTTTGTTTATCATTTTTGTTATTAAAATGGCACCAGATTATGGCGACTTATACACTTTTTGCCATATTTTCATAAATATGTGACAATACATTTCAATTCTATCCTATGAGGATAAAAGTGAACATCTGTGCCATTTCACTGTGGGAAGACTTTAACAGCAGCCTTTGGGTCAGTATAGACTCACTATTTACAACATCTGGATTTTCTTACCTCCTCTTCATCCCCAGCTGAAAGGTCAGCGGGAGCCCACTCAGAGGAATAATGGCCATCTGACTATAAGGCTCATGATACTCCCCTTCATAACGGCTCGGGACAGCAAGCTCCGTCCAGCAGCTCTCTGACACAATCAAATAGGCAGCAAAGCTATGCTATCAGCTGCATCACATGGGAGCAGTGACCATTGCTCAGACAACAGGCATGCCCCAAGGCCAACGGTAAGTAGGCTGACTACTTACTGACTGCATTTTATGTCCATGCATGAGGCATGAGGCAACAATTCAATGCAACAATCAATTTACTCCACAAAGGGATCACAACAGGGCATGATGAATAGATGAGAAGTGTCGGGTATTTCAAAAATAGTTAATCAACAAAGAAAGTTCATAGGGTGAGACAGAACTAATGAAACAAAACCTGAAATCTGGAACTTTTTAATACTTTGTATTTCCAAAATAGGTTTTAATTACATTCAATAACCTTAACTCCACAAATTCATATTTCGTAATTGAATTTTTTTTTGGAGATTGCAGAAGGGAAGTGCATCTGGTAGAATTCCATGTTTTAATGAAAGTAATCAACACTTGTACAGTGTGGAAAAACTACAAAGAAGTTTCAAAGTTAAAAAGAAGTGAAGGCAACCAGAAAGGAGCCTTGCCTTTTAACATTGCTTATCAGACTATTGGCAGACATGTACATTCTGCAATGCAAAACCCGTTATGGCATTTCTCGAATGAAATGAAGGACGGTAATTAGAGTGGAACAGTGTTTGTGTTTTTAGCATTTTGGAAAGATAATTTAGGATGGAAGTTCCTTTAAATACTTTGAATCTTGATGGAAATTAGAAAATCTGTAACAAAAGGACCCAATGTCTTTTTACATAAGACTTAACAATTCACAAGTCTGCAGACAGCCTCTGTATTACCTAAATGGGTGATATATTAAAAACAAAAGCAGAAATTGCAGGAGAAACCCAGCAGATATGGCAGCATCTGTGCAGAGAAGGCAGAATTAACCTTTTGAGTCCAGTGAAAAATCACCAAACAAGAAACACTAACTTTGCTTTCTCCCCACCTTTGCAGCCAACCTCCTAAGTTTCACGAGCAATTTCTGTTTTTGTTTTAGATCTCCAGCATCTGTTGTTCTTTGTTTTCTTTAATGCTACAAACCGTGTTAAATCAGTCCAGAAGTAGAACCCATTAAAAGGCCATTAAAAGGCCATCTGTTTTCAGTTCCAAAGTCATTTTCAATGGAATTCTAACCTGCTTGGAAAGCTATATGGTTTTAAATTGAAAGAGTATCATGTATGTTGCTTGCCGTTCTGGGGAAAAGAGGGACTAGAGGACTAGAGTACTTCTCTCGCAAAAGACAACTGACAGTTCAAGCCTTTCCTCTTGTGCATATCAGGACAACTGCAAGAATGCCACATTTCAAACAACCACAACAATTCATGCTACCAGAGAAAAGGATGACCATTGGTAAGCAAGCCAACTCTGACTGGTCAGGCATTGCCACAGTGAAAGCAGCAGCCAACTGAAGGCTCCCCAGACTCTGAGCAATTCATAAAAGGTGCAAAGCCTGCTCATGCTTCTTCATTTTGCAGAGAATCACTCCTTGTAAATGTCTGTCAATTCCAACAAGACTAAATGAGACATGGCATGAGCTTAGCTGATTATCAGTATATAATGTGAGGATATTGCCACTTCAAAAAGGTTATTTTGTCCTGTTTTTTGAAGAGAGTTTGTAAAGGCAAACATACTGAAGTAGTTACGGGAGACAGCATAAGTCAACAATCAAAGGGGGCTCTAGGCTTTTTTTAAAACAGTCATAACAATGGAAGAGCAGAGGTGTGGCCAGTTCCTGTAGATCAAGTTTCTAGTTTTTTTTTAATCTATTGCAGTCAGAAGCTGTTTGGATCCCAGAAGAGTTGGAGCTTCAGTAAAATGTTTCCTAGCTACTACATTCTCCAAAATCTCTATTGATGTTGTTTCCTCCTGGATTGGAAAATTGCCTGTAAGCATCTGTGTTTGAATTTACTTTTTTGCCAAGGCGGGTGGCGTTTATGGAATGTCACTATATTGAAACAGTTAATTAGTAAGAGGTACTGTATCAATTATACGGTCAACTTTTCTAATTGTCAAGTTATTCTAATTTCCTTTTTTTGTTTGTATTTGAACAACAGTGTTTAAATAAATTGTGTTTTTCCTAACATCAAGTGGTTTGACCAGTTGCATCACATCTGTAACATGCACTTCACATCCACCTTTTAAATAAGAAGTTAGGGTCTAGGCTATCTTTTTAAAATATTTCGAGGGAGTCTGGTCTGGTCCATAACAATAAGGTAGTGATTATGTTACAAACTCTTAGACGATTCAATGGTGAGTTATTCACCTTACAATAAGACAAACAAGAATGACTAAATTTGGGGAAGATATTGCTACTTTTAGAACTCAATAGTAAAGATTACCCTTTCCACAGAAGCAATATACGTTCTAATATTGACTGTAAAGCAATTACATGCATGTGAAAAGAAAACAGATTATTTAGAAGTAACTGAATGGATTATAAATATCATGAGCATATTCATCATCGAGGGTGTTTAGTGAGATTCCATTGAATGTCCAGGAGACCGCTATAGCTGATCCAAACCCAGAAGGTTTGCAGCAACTAGGACATGACACCACAGATGACTGAGCTTTGGACAAATGTTATTCTGGCTACTTAACCAGTCCAATTCAGTTGTGACTCTGTCAACATGGTATTGATGTTTAATATATTAGCTAGGGAGTTTACCTCAGTGTCTGTTGCTTTGTCCTGCAATCTGATTATCCGAAGATCTGAAAGGCAGCTAAAAGTAAAAGTGATTAAATGTCTTGGTTTGACACTGGTACAGAGTCCAGGTCTTAAATGCATTAAGCAGAGTGGGTGGGCCCATTGGTCTTGAACTTTCAGTATGGTATGTAGACTTGCTCCTTTTAATCGCCAAACTGATGTTCTAAGTCTACCAAAGGCTACGCTTACTTTGGTAATTCTTGCATGTGTCTAGTTGTCAACAAAGACAGCTTAGGAAAATGTGCCGAGATGAGTGAACATACTACATTTGACAGGTTCTGGTCATGGACTAAAATCTTGGGCTAAAAATAGGACTTTCATGGAGAAGACAGGTACATGACATCAATTTTCCTTGCATTGATTGTAAGGCTGATGTTGTTGCTTGCATTGGAGAACAGGTCTGCGCTACATTTGAACCCAGTTCTGAATCAAGGGCTAGTGCACAGTCATCAGAAACAGGATATAGCAAAGGATGTTGCCTGGAGTCGACTCTGATTGAGCAACTTCTCACTCACACGATATTTGATTTTGCTGCCACAACCACTACCACGCAAGACATCGGAGCCTACGATAGAGAAAAAGAACACACGAAAGCGGTTTGGTAATAGCGAGCATTTGCGTTTAACTCCTTTAGTGGCTGGGAAGAGGTCCAAAAATTCACCCATCATGGACAGACACAGTCATATCAAATTGTTGAACTATTGTGGTGAACTTATCTGGGCAGACAGATTTGTCCATGACTTTTCAAATGTCCCATAGCTGATTGTGTCAGAGGCCTTAGTCAGGTGAATAAACATGATGCAGATGGTCCATGTTCTGTTCTTGGCGTTTCTCCTGGAGCCATCAAACTACAATTACATATATCAATGGTTCCTCAACCTTTTCTGAAGACATATTGAGTCTGGCAGTAGAACTGGTTGAGATGTTGCACTAAGTAGTTTGCAAGAATTCTGCTGAAGATTTTGCCGGTGAGAGAGAGGAATGAGATTACTCTATGATTGTTGCAAAAACAGGTATGCTGCTTCCCACTTGCACTGTTGACCAGTGGAGACATATTCTTTTGGGATGGTTCCTTGGTCCCACACGCACTGAAGAGTTCAGTGAATGCATTGACCTTTTAAGCCTCAGTTGGATGAATGTTGTATATTGCCACTGGTAGAATACATACAATTCAGTGCAGGAAAAATAATTAGTTGAGGTTGTTGCTTCATGCATTCATCATTATCCAGATGATAGCGACTATAAACTTGTTGATTAGTATTTGTTGGGTTTGAAAGATAAGAGATTCATTTAAAACTCTAATGTAAACAATTAAAAATGGAAAGGTTGCTCTACTGTGAGATCAGAAAGTGACTCTTCACTCCCATGGAAGGGACTGTGGGTTGCCCATTCACACAGGGAGTTAGGATTGGTCTAATCGCATGACATTAAGGTATTTGTGTTCTTTTCTCTTTACTCATTGTAGACTTGTACTGCAACTAGAAAGAATAAAATGTTAAAAACTGTTCACTTCCAGAACGATTTCAGATTTTTGGCGCCAGTTTGCAATTTAGCTGATGGTTGTTTAACTACTTTAACTACTGCTGAAAGAGTAGAATGTGTGGTTGCTGCCAGGTCACCATAATGGACCTCAAGACAGCAACAGAAAATCAGGCAGTAGGACTAAGCTGATTATTTATGCATCTGGATGGGAAACGAGTCAATATCTGAATAAACACAGCAGGCCAAGCAGCATCATAGGGGCAGGAAGGCTGACGTTTCCGGCCTAGACCCTTCATCAGAAAATTTTCTGATGAAGG
>JAHRHZ010000223.1:16925252-16939041 GCA_024137785.1 Ginglymostoma cirratum
TGCTTGGCCTGCTGTGTTTATCCAGCTCTACACCGTGTTATCTCAGATTCTCCACCATCTGCAGTTCCTGTTATTTCTCTCAATATCCGAATGTTTTATTATTTTTACCTGTTTTCTGGCACATTTTTTCACAATAATTGCCATCACAACATAATAAATCACCGAATTGTCTGGAAAATTAGAGGTCAATAAAGATCTTGAGATTATTTTCACACTATTGTTGAATGACAGAAACTTTCATTGCAGAAAATGAACCACTTAAAGTAATATGCCTGTGCTAATTCTTTGAAACAGCAGCCATGCTCAGTCCCTCTATTTATAAATCTAAGTAAACTATACGTGTTTCTTTTAGTAACCTTAGCAACTTGTCTTGTCATCTTTCACCCCTGCAGTTAAATAGAAACTACAGACTCAATGTAGTCTCTGGAAGGCTATCTGGACAGTTCAGAAGGGCATTGGAAGGGGTGAGCAGAAACGAAAAACTCAGCTGGCAAACAGGGCTGAAGAAACTAGAGGCCAGTGATCCCTGTATATTAAATAAAAACCGAAAGAACTGCGGGTGCTGTAAATCAGGAATATAAACAGAAGTTGCTGGAAAAGCTCAGCAGGTCTGGCAGCATCTGTGAAGAAAAAAATCAGAGTTAACGTTTCGGGTCCGGTGACCCTTCCTCAGAACTGATGGTGGCTAGGAAAATGTCAGTTTATGTGCAGCGTAGATCCCTGTATATTCACAGTCCACTCCCTTCCATTGTAGCAGAGATGGCTGAGAGAGCAGGGGCTCCTAAAATGACACATTAGACAACACTTAGCACAGAGATAACAGCCACAGTACACATCACCAGTTCATGAAAACATCTGCTACATAAATATGTATATGGGCCAAAGGTTTACTGAGTCCTGAAATCAGTCAGTCCTGACACTACCAAAACTAAGCATCAGTAAGCAGGTCATTGCTAAAAAAAAGGGCTGTATGAACACACAGTTGACAACTTCTGACAGTTATTCTGACAGCTGATAGTTGGGATAAAGGTTGAGAGAATAGTCAACAATGTCTAGGCCAGCATTTATTAACCATCAGCAGTTCTCCTTCAGAAAGAGTTGAAGATGTGCCTTATTGAAACTCAAGTGGTGTAGGTAACAACCAATGGTTGCGGGAGAGTGCCCCAACATTTTGACCCAGCAACACTGAAGGAACAACAATGTCAGGATGGTTTGTGGCTTGGAGGGGAACTTGCAGGTGGTGGTATTCCCAGGCATCTGCTGCCAATGCCCTTCAAAGTTCTCATGTAGATCAGTTCTACTGTATCCTGTGAGAAAGACTCCTGGACAAAAACAAATTGACTCTTCTTCTGAATTGTGCAAAGTTCCATTATTTTCAGCACCGAATGTTTTAGCAGAGACCATAGCAGAAATGAGGTGGCAACAAATTATAATTAATGGAGCAAAAATAGAACATGTAAATAAGAAACAAATTACTGAGAAACT
Organism: Ginglymostoma cirratum; assembly: GCA_024137785.1. NCBI lineage: Eukaryota > Metazoa > Chordata > Chondrichthyes > Orectolobiformes > Ginglymostomatidae > Ginglymostoma > Ginglymostoma cirratum. The sequence goes on from JAHRHZ010000223.1 coordinate 16,926,738, forward strand.
GAAATAAAGGAAAGAAATTGTTGAAAACACTCAGCAGATTATGCATCGCCCCTTTGAAAAGGCAGCATGGCTTTGCAGGACTGGTGGACTCACCACATACAACATAGTATCTTGTCAACATTGGCAATTGTATTAAAATTAATCTTTATAAGTTACTTTTGGATACATACTTAGTTCTTGAGACCCTGCCTGATCTCACAGGTGGGCCTAAAACATTCTGTGGCAGTGACTCGAAAAAGAGGAGGTGGGTGTTTATTGATAATGCTGGAAAATATTCATCTCTGAATTAACAGCATAAAAGCAGACTGTCTGATCACAACCACATTACCGTTGTGAGAACTCACTATACAAAAATTGGTTGCCACATTTCATACATTGCACTAGTAACTTTGCTGGCTGTAAAACACTTCAGGACATCTTACTGTTGTGAAAGATGCTATGCAAAAGTAAGTCTTGTTTTAGGAATTAATCAGTCAATTGAATGACTGTGTTAGTAGGACGATAATGATGAGGTTGAAGTGAAGTAGGCGTAAAAACAAACCAGTTGGAAAAGACAGCAGACACTGTAATGACTGGCAATGATGTGAGGTAGGAACAAGGTAAAAGCAACAGTTTTGGAACAGATTTCAATTATTATAGAAACCAGAAACAAAGGCAGAACAGAGTAGTTTAATTGAAATTAAAGTAGATAAAGAATATGAACTTAACTATTAAGCTCTAAGTTAGAGCTACAAAGTCAAAACAGGAAGGGACAGTAATGCCTGGTTCCTATAGCATTAATGAGTTTTGAATAGCAGATGTTCACACGGGCAACCACCTGCAGGAAACTGTTTGAGATAAAGGCAACAAAACTTGATTCGGATTCAGAGGAAATCAATACATATGGAAGGATGCTAGGTTCCAGGAGCAACAGGTCTAAAGGGTAGATGCCCTGTTGAGAGATCAGACTCTAACAGTGGAAGAGAAGGTATCCTGACCCTCCAGAATAGGAAGGAAAGACAAGCCCAGAGCACTTTACCTTTTCCAGTCTGTATGACCGACTTCCGATGAGAAGAATATAAATTATTAGCAAGAACGTTAATTGATTATAGAGTAGAACAAGAGAGGGGTAGATCTCAAGAGAGGGGTAGATCATTGGAGTCAACAGTAACTGCCTATGCCCGTCAATGCAACATTGCCCAACCATTCTCCTGCCTCAGATCATGTGGTGCTGAAAACCTCATTCATGTCTTTGTTACCTCCTCCAACCTTAACTGTTCCAATAAGCTCCTCGCCGAGCTCCCAAATTTTGCCCTCAATAAACCTGGGATCATACCAAACTTTATGGCAGACCATCGTGAGGTATCAATGTGATATAGAAGTTCTTATAAAGTATGGATAACTAAAGTTAAATTTTCATTACATTTTGCAGCTCAGACTGAAATTCACAGATGTTTTGATGCCTGCCAAGTGGAAATATGACAATCTACATTTCAATGATTTCAATGGAAGGAGCTATTACCATAAAAAAAACACTAAAAATTCGAAAGCAAGCTAACATACGATTGTCATCAAGGTTAACTATTGTCAGATTGCACCCTACCAATAGAAGAGTATGAAGGAGATTAATAAATGACAGGGCAGAGTCAGAAAGAGGATGCATCAAAGAATCAAAGTGGCAGCTATTTTCTAACACTGGGGCGGCAGCTGAACAGGACGAAGGCTATTAAATTGCCAACACTGACAGACAGGAATGTTGTTTAAATGAGGAAGGAAGCAGAAGAAGTGAAAATCAAAATCATCAAAAGAAACAAGTGGAGAAAGCACAGGATACAAAGGAAACATGATTTGTTTCTTTAAAAAAAACAACTACAAGACAAAGAGCTTGAATAGGTTAAGCTAAACTCAATATGGTTTAGAAGAATGAGAGGTGATTATATTGAAACAAATAACATTCTGAGGGGACTTCACAGGCCACATCATGGCAGAATGTTTGCTCTCATGGTGAAGCCTACAATTAAGTGGCAGAGTATTAAAATAAAGGATTTTCCATTTAAAATGAAGATAAGCAGAAATGTTTTCCCTCAGAAGGTTGTCACTATTTGGAATTCTCTTCCTTATTGAGCATTGAAGGCTGGTTTATTGAATATATTCTAGGCTGAGTTAGACTTTTAATGGACAATGGAGTGTAGAGTTATAGGGACAGAAAGAGAAGGGAAGTTGAGGCCACAATAAGCTATTCCATTCCACAGGATGAGGGCGTCACTGGCCAGGCAGCATTTATTACCCTTCCCTAATTGCCCAGAGGGCAGTTAAGAGCCAACCACATTGCTGTGGGCCTGGAGTCACATGTAGGCCAGACCAGGTGAGGATGGCAGATCTCCTTCCCTAAATGACATTAGTGTACCAGATGGGATTTTCCGACAATTGATAATGGATTCACGGTCATCATTAGATTCTTAATTCCAGACATTTATTGAATTCAAATTCCACCATCTGCCATGGCGGCATTCAAACCCGGGTCCCCAGAACTTTATCTGGGTATCTGGATTAACAGTCCAGTGATAATACTTCTAGGCCGTCGCCTCCCCATAACAACGGCTTAGCTGTAATGTTACTGAATGGCAGAGTGGTCTACAGAGGCTGAATGGTTTGCTCATGTCCTGTTGCTTCTGTGCATTTGACAAATATATTTAAGAAGGCCAGAATAGATATGAATGGAGTCTATGCCTGTTGTAGCCATGAATGTTTTTCAGGCAACAGTGGTTTGTCAGTTAGAACAAATGAAACTGGAACCCTTACTCTATATTCAAATTTACCTCACTGTTCGTTGGGACCATGACTGAACTTGTCGTGATCAAAGGCTATATAATGGAATTTTAGTGAGAGGGCAATATGAGATGAAATCTATTGATAAATCAGGAAGGTGTACAGGAATAACAAATTGCATAGAATATACAGCGTAGAATCAAACCATTAGCCAAAACTTGCCTGAACTCCATAGGAGTCTCCTCTCATTTGATTAGCACCATCTGGCTTTACTTTGAAAGCATCTGTAGTGATTGGAATGAGGGCCAAGTGGATCTCATTGAATATTAGTTCCCTGATTGGGGTTGCTAACCTGGGCCCATCAGGGAGTCCTGGCTGACAGTTATAAACAGGAATCTCAGAGATTCCGAGATAACAAGCATGGGGCTGGATGAACACAGCAGGTCAAGCAGCATCATAGGAGCAGGAAAACTTGACGTTTCGGGCCTAAACCCTTCATCAGAAATGGGGGAGGGGAAGAGGGTTCTGAAATAAATAGGGAGAGAGGGGGAGGCGGATAGAGGAGGGATAGAGGAGAGGATAGGTGGAGAGGAGGCAGACAAGTCGAAGAGGCGGGGATGGAGCCAGTAAAGGTGAGTGTAGGTAGCGGGGTAGGGAGGAGATAGGTCAGTCCAGGGAGGACGGACAGGTCAAGGGGGCGGGATGATGTTAGTAGATAGGAGCTGGGGGTGGGGCTTGAGGTGAGAGGAAAAACAGGTTAGGGAGGTGGAGATGAGCTGGACTGGTTTTGGGATGCGGTTGGGGGAGGGGAGATTTTGAAGCTTGTGAAATCCACATTGATGCCATTGGGCTGCAGGGTTCCCAGGCTGAATATGATTTGCTGTTCCTGCAGCCTTCGGGTGGCATCACTGTGGCATTGCAGGAGGCCAAGGATGGACATGTCATCTGAGGAATGGGAGGGGGTTCTTGCGGGATTGGAATGTCTCATCCTGGGAGCAGATGCGGCGGAGGCGAAGGAATTGGGAATAGGGGATGGCATTTTTGCAGGAGGGTGGGTGGGAGGAGGTGTATTCCAGGTAGCTGTGGGAGTCAGTGGGCTTGAAATGGACATCTGTCTCTAGGTGGTTGCCTGAGATGGAGACAGAGAGGTCCAGGAAGGAGAGAGAAGTGTTGGAGATGGTCCAGGTGAACTTCAGGTTGGGGTGGAAGGTGCTGGTGAAGTGGATGAACTGTTCGAGCTCCTCGTGGGAGCACAAGGCGGCGCCGATGCAGTCATCAATGTAACGGAGGAAGAGGTGGGGTTTAGGGCCAGTGTAGATACGGAAGAGGGATTGTTCCACGTAACCTACAAAGAGGCAGGCATAGCTTGGGCCCATGCGGGTACCCATGGCCACCCCCTTTGTCTGTAGGAAGTGGGAGGAATTGAAAGAGAAGTTGTTGAGGGTGAGAACGAGTTCAGCTAAGCGGATGAGGGTGTCGGTGGAGGGGGACTGGTCCATTCTGTGGGACAGGAAGAAGCGGAGGGCCTTTAGGCCATCAGCATGGGGAATACATGTGTATAGGGACTGGACGTCCATAGTAAAAATGAGGTGTTGGGGACCTGGGAATTGGAAGTTCTGGAGGAGGTGGAGGGCGTGGGTGGTGTCACGAACGTAGGTAGGGAGTTCCTGGACCAAGGGGGTGAAAATGGAGTCTAGGTAGGTGGAGATGAGTTCGGTGGGGCAGGAGCAGGCGGAGACAATGGGTCGACCAGGGTTTTTTCCTTGCGGGATTGGAATGTCTCATCCTGGGTTTTTCTTGCGGGATTGGAATGTCTCATCCTGGGTTTTTCTTGCAGGATTGGAATGTCTCATCCTGGGTTTTCTTGCGGGATTGGAATGATGAAGGGTTTAGGCCCGAAACGTCAAGTTTTCCTGCTCCTATGATGCTGCTTGACCTGCTGTGTTCATCCAGCCCCTGCTTGTTATCTCGGATTCTCCAGCATCTGCAGTACCTTTTATCTCTGATCTCAGGGATTCCCTCGCTGTAGGAATTGGCTCTGAGCTAGCTGGTCAGAATCCATGTAAATAAAGCATGACTTGATAACAGGATATCAGCCTCGGTGGAATTATTTCAGCATCTAAACTATTTACCTCAAGTATGTTGTGTGATTTGGAATCTCATTCCAATCATTTTCTGAATAAACATATTTGTCCTTATTTTCACACGTGATTGAGTAATTACAATCTTAAATTGGCCTCTCCTTGATTTGGACTCCCCAACAATGAAATCATTTTCTCCACACCCACCCTGTCCCGTCCTTTCAGGATTTTAAAAACCCGTATCAGAACTCCATTAAACCTATCATTTTATAAAAGTTCTACTCCATTTAAGTATTTTCCAAAGCTTTAATCTCTTAATTCTAGTGACATACTTGTAAACCTTTTCATGCTTCCTCCAGTCTATTCTTATGTCTTCTTTTATGTATAGAAATCAGATCCATCAGCACTTGACATGCAGCCTGATCAGGTCCTATGCAAATTTAACTTAACTTCATTCTTTGAACTTTTTGCCTCCAGAAAAAAATCCAAATGCATTGCTAGCATTTCTTTTACTGCATTGCTCACCTATCATGCTCCTTTTAATAATTTCATTTCAGCCCTTAGATCCCCTTGCCCCAAGACACCATTCAGTTTATTTTGCTGCAAGTGGAGGTGATGTGCCTATTTTTGCTAACTAAGGTTCATTGCCTCAAGTTTGTCTGTTTAAAATGTACTTCCTACTTAACTGAACAGTCTGCAAGTTTCGATTGTCGTCATGTATAATGTATTATTCCACCTCAAGGCCACCGGCTTTCTATCTCCAAAATTTGACATTGAGCCACTTATTACTGAGTTCTAAACTGTGAAAGCAAATTCTGAGTTTCCCAGTGTCCCTGCACTGACCCTTGTTGGGTATAAACAGAAAGTGTTGGAGAAACTCAGCAGGACCAGCAGCATCTGCAGAGAGAGGAACAGAGTTAATGCTTTGAAACGAATGCCTCTTCTTCGGAACTGGAGAGTTCCAGAACCGGTGTTCCGAAGATGAGTCACTTGACTTGAAATAATAGCTGTTTCCCCTTCTGTAGATGCTGTCAGACCTGTTGGGCTTCTCCAGCATTCTCGGTGTTTGGTTCAGATTTCCAGCACCCACAGTATTTTGTTTGATCCTTGTGGGATATTAATTCCAAGCTTCACCTAATCTAAATAAATGGTTGTTAATAGGGATTTTAAGTCACTAATTCATTGATTTCAATAAAATCAGAAACAGCAAAAAGGAGCAGAATTTTTAAAATCGCACACGATTTGTATCTTGTGCAGTAAAAAATTGCAAAGTTTCAAAATGCCAAGTTTTGGAATCCCTTCAACAAATACAGAAATTAGAAATTAATGTAATTTGAAGAGGTTATATGAGGTCACTACTTACAAAAAAAATTGAGAGAATACAGGAAAATTCAGAAAGCAACTTCAGCAATAGTTCTGAAGAAGGGTCACTGGACTTAATGCGTTAACTCTGTTTTCTCTCCACAGATGCTGCTGGACCTGCTGCATTCCTGCAGCAATTTATTCTTTTAATCAGCAATAGATTAGCAGAAACACTGAGAAGTAGCACAAACCATAACTCATGCTTTTTTCTTCAAAATTCCTGACAAAGTGATAAAAGGATGGGAGGAGAACCCCCGTGAAGTAATACTCTTATATTTGAAATTTTATTGAGTGGAAGGACTAGACAATGAACATTGTAATGACTGAGGAGAAAACCAATTTTGGTTGGTGCAGAACAAGAAGCTTAACATCTTCTGTAAGGAACATTTTGGAATTGTTAAAAATGAAATGTTGAGTTAAAACACATAGAATCAGAAAAAGGCAACACAGATTTCAGAAATTAAGATCACATTCAACAATTTTGCAGAAGTTCTGTAAGAATGTTCACAAGACCATTGACAAAGTACTTGATAACTAATTATTAGAGAATACTGAGGAAATCGGGCACAGGAAAAAAGGCAACTTGGATTAAGAACTAATTAAATGGTTGGAAACACAGGAGCCGCTCAGAATAGTTAGCAGTGGGTAGCAATATCTGTCACAATCGTACTGTGTTCATAGCGTATACTAATGATTTGGAAAAAAAATGAAAGAACTGTGGAATGCTGTAAATCAGGAACAAAACCAAAGTTGCTGGAAAAGCTCAGCAGATCTGGCAGCATCTGTGAAGGAAAAAACAGAGTTATTGTTTTGGGTTCTGAGGAAGGGTCACTGAACCCGAAACGTTAACTAATGATTTGGACACAGGTCTAAAAGTAATGTTGTTCAAATTTGAAGACAATAATAAGGTATAAATTAAAGAAGCCACAGCAAAACACGATGGAGACCAAAAGAAGCTACAAAGGTACTTTGTAGTACATCCTGCCGAGCAGGATGTGCCGCCTATTAAAGGTACTTTAATAAGATAATGGCAGGTAGAAGTCAATGTCAGTAAATGTGTCACATTTTATTTGAACTAATTACACTTTTGGAAAGGTTGGGTAATGTGGAAGGACAGAGGGATTTGGAGGTTGAAGGTCAAAATATATTAACAGCGGATAAGGCAGAATTCACTAGGGTTTCCAAATTTATGGCAAGAAGCTCACCATAATTTCTATGTGTTGTGAAATGTATACCATATTAAAGAAACAAATACCCAAGTTAATGAATATAGCTTTGAGGTTTTAACTACTCATTTATCAATACTGATACAGTCACTGTCTGAGTGAGGATAGCAACTCAAAAGGATCTTTGATTCTGTATATAACTCAAAAGGCAGTAACAACTTGTTCTAAACATTTTGTAATTTCAAGGTACCCAAAGGTGGCTAAAAACTGACAAATAAATGGTTGACTACTTTTCTCGTTCCACAGAGTAAGTGGCTCTTCAGCTTGCAGGTCATTAGGAACTCAACAACTGAACTGTACCGTGATAAATATAGTCACAGTCTGACAATATGTGATTCCTGCTGAAAAGTAATATGATTAATTCTCCCTTGTTTATTTCGGGACAGATGACAAATCGGCAAATGGAGTTTAATATGGTAAAGTGTGAGGTGATTCACTTTGGTAGGAGTAACAGGAATACAGAGTGCAGGGCTAATGGTAAGGTTCTTGGTAGTGTGGATGAGCAGAGAGATCTCGGTGTCCATGTGCATAGATCCCTGAAAGTTGCCACCCGGGTTGATAGGGTTGTTAAGAAGGCGTTCGGTGTGTTAGGTTTTATTGGTAGAGGGATTGAGTTTCGGAGCCGTGAGGTCATGTTACAGTTGTACAAAACTCTGGTGCGGCCGCGCTTGGAGTATTGCGTACAGTTCTGGTCACTGCATTATAGGAAGGATGTGGAAGCATTGGAAAGGGTGCAGAGGAGATTTACCAGGATGTTGCCTGGTATGGAGGGAAGGTCTTATGAGGAAAGGCTGAGGGACTTGAGGCTGTTTTCGTTAGAGAGAAGAAGGCTAAGAGGTGACTTAATAGAGACATAAAAGATGATCAGAGAATTAGATAGGGTGGGCAGTGAGGGCCTTTTTCCTCGGATGGGGGCGGCTAGCATGAGGGGACATAGCTTTAAATTGAGGGGTGATAGATATAGGACAGATGTCAGAGGTAGGTTCTTTATTCAGAGAGTAGTAAGGGCGTGGAATGCCCTGCCCGCAACAGTAGTAGACTCACCAACTTTAAGGGCAATTAAATGGTCATTGGATAAACATATGGATGATAATGGAATAGAGTAGGTTAGATAGGCTTCAGATTGGTTTCACAGGTCAGCACAACATCGAGGGCTAAGGGGCCTGTACTGCGCTGTAATGTTCTATGTTCTATGTTCTATCTAATAAGTGACAGAGATACTCTCACCCACATGCTGAATTTACAATCATAATTGTATGAAACAAAGAACTCCGGATGCTGGAGATCGAAAACAAAAACATACATTGCAGGAGTAACTCAGCAGATCTGACAGCATTTGTTTGGGGGGTGGGGGGAGAAGCGGAGTTAACATTCCAAGTCCGGTGACTCTTCAGCAGAAGAATCTGAGTTCTGGTGAAGAGACACTGGACTCAAAATGTTATCTCCACTTCCTCCCTACAGATACTGCCAGATCTGCCGAGTTTCTCCAGCAATTTCTGTTTTCATTTCAGAACTTACAAACAATTCAGCATTCATTTCTAGAATACAAGAGCAGGGACACAGTATAAGGCTCTGGTCAGACCACATTTCGAATATTGTGAGCAGTTTGGGCCCCATACCTAAGGAAGGATCTGTTGCCTTTGAACAGGTCCAGAGGAGTTTGAAAGGAAAGATCCCAGGATAGAAGGGCTTATTATATGAGGACCAGTTGAGGACTCCGGGACCACACTTGATGGAGTTTAGAAGGATGGGGGTGGGAGTCTGATTGAAACTTACAGAATACTGAGAGGCTTGGATAGAGTGAATGTTTCCACTAATAGGTGAGACTAGGACGCAAGGGTACAGCATCAGAATGAAGGGGCAACCCTTTGGAACTGAGATAAGAGGGAATTTCTTTAGCCAGAGGGCAGTGAATCTGCAGAACTCATTGCCATAGAGGGTTGTGGAAACAGGCCATTCGACCCAATAAGTCCACACTGACCCTCTGAAGAGAATCCCACCCAGACCCATCTCCCTAATACACTGCATTTCACCTGGCTAACGCACCTAACCTACACAGCCCTGAACACTGTGGGTAATTTAGCATGGCTGATCCCCGTAACTTGCACATCTTTGGACAGTGAAAGGAAACCGGAGCACCCAGCAGATATCCACACAGACCTGGGGAGAACATGCAAACTCCACACAGGCAGTCACCCGGGGGTGGGATTGAAGCCAGGTCCCTGATGCCGTGAGGCAGCAGTGCCAACCACTGAGCCACTGTGATGACAGATGCATATACGTTCAGGATGAGGGTCAGAAATCATAGGGAGAAGGCAGGAGAATATGGTTGAGAAACATATCAGCCATGATCGAATGGCAGAGCAGACTCAATGGACGAAATGGCCTAATTCTGCTTCTGTATGTTATGGTGCTATGGTCTTAAGGTATAGCATTAAAAATAAAAAGAGCCAAGTCTCCAATTGTTGCCCAAGAAAAGGCCTAATTGAATGTTGGCTTTTTAGACAAGAATGTCAGTGTTTCTCAATCTCAGTGTTTCTAAAATTAAGATCAAGTTGATTTGAATCAATCCGAAATCCTAGTAAGAGCAAATTTAGAGTATTCCCTATCATTTTGGCTCTAAACTTTAAGAATGATATTGAATCAATTAGGAGTGTAAATAAGGAGTTAGAAATAGGAAGAAAAATGGTACTTTTTAAATTAGAACAGAGAAACTTAAAAGGTGCTTAAGGTCATGAGTGTTTTCAATATTCTCTGAGATGAAGGATTGATGTGATTGCATTTAAAACTACAAAGGAATCAGGTAAAGTAAGTAGTAGCAGACTGTTTCCAATTGTTATTGTATAACAAGACATAGAGATAAGATTAAACTAAAAAATTTAGGACAGACGGCTAAAGAAACCTTCCTTGAGGCCGAAGGTTATGGAATGTATGTCTAGAGCTCATGGTTAAGGGTAAGGCCAAGCCAACAAATTGGCCATTGGAAGTTTCAGAAAGAAACGATACAGTAACAGATTAGGAATACAGGATTATGGTTAGTGCGTATTTGTTGGATAAACATCAATGTAAACTGCTTTGGCTGATGGATCAGTTACAGTCTTGCAATTTTAAGAAAAGAATTGTCTTTACAGTTGTGACCATTTAATGGCACTTGGACATGATAGGAATTTAGTCATTCTTATATTTATCAGGCTAAGATCTTGATAAGCTATATTGCCATCTGGCAATTGTGTTACTAAGTCCACCAATAAAGGCTCTGAAAGCTTGTGTGTTCAAATAAACCTGTTGGACTATAACCTGGTGTTGTGTGATTTCTGACCTTCTGGTCTAACAATTAAATGACCCAGTGCTACTGTCAGCAGACTTCAGCACAGAGCAAATATCCCACATATTCAATACTACAGTTTCAAAATACAGTAATCGTAGAAAACCAAAAGATGCAGTCCTAAAACATAATAACCACAAACCCTCAGATTTCTGGGGGTGCAGTGAGCCCTCCAAATACCGACTTGAGGCACCATTTCCCCGCTCTCCCTCTCACAAAGTTAACGCTTTGGCATCATCCTCTGTGCTGTCCACTCCACAGAGTCCTTCCCTCTGCATATTTACAGCAGGGAGAGCTTCAACAGAAACTAGATTGGAGGTCAGCTCTCGTTTCGTTTTCTGGCCGTAGAGTTTACATCTCCTCCTCACTGTTTGAAATGTTAGTCTTCAATTATTCTTGAACCCATAATCTTTCAAGTCATGCTTTGATTAACTCATTCAAGATTGCGGGTAGCCTAAACATTTCACAATTGTCTCTGTAAACAGTTGAAGAATAACTACTGTTGTGTTCATACTATAGACAGAAAAAAAAAATCACCAGCCCTCAAAGCAAATGACGGGCAGAAAGAACACGGATAGGAGAAATAGAGAGAGAGAGAGGGACAGATGTAAACATATCAAAGCGATTCAAAATGAGTCAAAAAGACACACCAGACTGGCGTGACAGAACAGTATCTCACAGGTAGAGAGGCAGAAACAGAGAATTGTGAAGGGCGTATTATACTAAATGTGCCAATGGCAGGAACAATATGTAACCTGCCAGCAATATATTGCAGACTGAACATCGATAACTCACATGGCAGTGATCCATTAATTCCTGCACGCATTCCATTTCTTCCACAGAAGACCGGGAACTTTGACCAAGCCCCCCTCCACCTTTCAGTTCACCGGATCGGGACTGAAGATCCTCTTTCCTGCGCCCCAGCCCCATCTTCAACCTATCTGGATCATTCTTGGTGCCTATGGCTTTCCTCTGCCAGAACAGGCGAAACCGGTAAATACATACGACCAGCAACTTTTTCAGAGTGTAAAAGCGCCCCGGTACCGAATACCTGCCGTTCACGGGCTCGGGCTGCGCCTGCAGTAAGTTGGTCACGATGTAAATGCACAGTAAAGCCACAAGGATCGAGGCGAGGCCGAGCATTCTGCAGAGTTTCTCTCTTTACTCTTACTCCAGGGTACTGGACGCCCCAAATGCAATGTCACATTTGATGCACAGCTCCCAAAATCCGAGCCAGCGACCAGCTAACAGGTGGAAAGCCGGAGGAAGGCTGTTCTGTTTCGACGCAAATGGGCGGACGCTAATGTATCTTAGCTCCCTTTCGGGAGAGGCGTGATCTCATCTGGGTAGTTCCCAAAAACTGACGGACGGATTGACAAGCCCTGCGTAACTCACACTACCACCCGTCCCTTCAACATCCCCATTCTTCCAACATCCCCAACGCCCCAATCTTCTAGCTTCTTCCAAGACGCTCCAACACCACCCCCCCCAAAAAAAGCACACAATTTGCCCCAAACATTCCCATCACACGATCCAATCAAATCCAACAAAACAGAAATTGC
>JAHRHZ010000223.1:16939441-16953185 GCA_024137785.1 Ginglymostoma cirratum
TCAGTAATTGGTTACACGGTCCGTGTTGGAAGTAGAGGCTCCGGTACCATCCCGCTTCTGGGTTTCCAGAAGCATTTCTAATTAAGGGAACCACAGAATGGGTTACAATGAGTTCATGAACTCTCAGATTATTGAAGCTGTAACAACCACAGGAATGGAAAGCAACCTCAGAAGACTGCTTCCGGGCTCACTCACTCACTCACTCACTCATAGCTGGAGAGCCTGCAGAAGAATCTGAGGGCTTGAGGTGCAATGACATAAGGAAGAGGGCAGACTTTCCAAACAATCAGGCACATGCAAGCCAGCAGTAGACATATGGTGTCCATGACCTGAGAGATTTTATTGCATGGATCCATCACTTCATGGGGGTGGGAAAAGTAAGCAGCAGAATTTTTTCTGTATCAAGGCCCGCACTCTGGCTCACCCTGCATTCTAATGCACGACACTCCCCATGTCAACACACCTCACAGCCCATTCATTTGTCTAAGTTCAGACACATCACATAGACATTTGTACTGCGAAAACTCACACACACTCATCCCATTGTCCTCTCACATCCAAGTCTCACATTCAGTCTCCCCAAATTATGTCCATCCCTTATCTCCACGTGAGCTCTCAGTAGTGAGTTGCTGACAGGGTAATAAAAAGATGCCCTGAATTTTGCATACAGAATTTAGAGTGAAAACATTGTGGAATGAGCTATGTGATTATTTTCATTATTGAGCCAACACCTCCCTAGGGGTTTCCCCCATGCTGTCAATTCCCCCCAGATGAAACTCTGCAGAGGGCAATGTGGATTCCGTTCCATGGACACTATTAGAACATAGAACATCGAACAGTACAGCAGGGTACAGGCCCTTCGGCCCAAAATGTTGTGCCAGCCTATTATCCTTCTCTAAGATCATACTACCCTGCATACCCTTCATTTTACTATTCTCCATGTGCCTGTCCAAGAGTCGCTTGAATGTCCCTAATGTATCTGACTTCACTACCACCACCAGCAGCGCATTCCACACGCCACCACTCTGTGTGTAAAGAATCTACCTCTGACATCTCCCGTATGCCTTCCTCCAATCACTTCAAAATTATGCTCCCTCGTAATAGTCACTTCCACTCCTGGGAAAATTTCTCTGGCTATCCAGATAAAATTCTCTGTGTACACCCAACACCACTTCCTCTTGTATGCAACAAATCCCATTCCATCCAAGGGAAGGAAGCCGTCAAGGCACAAATTGACAAAGAAGTAGGATCAAGTAGACAGAGAGGTCGCCTACAGGACTCTGACCTGAAAAACGTGGCAGGTAAAAAAGTTCAATACCTTACACTATACTTCCACAGGTCGATGGATACATCTTCAGATGTGATATTCCACCTACTCAACAACCAACCAATCTCTCATGGTGCTGAATACAATGCCATCTCATGCATCACCCATCAACAATTAGAAAGCATGCTTCACATGCCCCATCTCACTGCTCACACATATCTTCATTTATGGAAGCTACATCACCTAACTGAAACACACCAATTAATCTTCACAGATAACAAGGTGTAAAGCTGGATGAGCACAGCAGGCCAAGCATCAGAGAAGCAGGAAAGCTGACGTTTCAGGTCTGAAAACATCAGCTTTCCTGCTCCTCTGATGCTGCTTGGCCTGCTGTGTTCATCCAGCTCTACACCTTGTTATCTCAGACTGTCCAGCATCGGCAGTTCCCACTATCTCTGAATTAATATTCACCATCTCTTCCCTGCAGAACAAATTAACCATGAACCACAATGGCAAGAATCTCAGGGACTAGGCACTGCATTTTCCAAGTCCTTTGAAGGAGATGGTAGCCCTCACCATGATCCAGCTGTGACTGTCCATTTAAGACTGAGATGAGGAGAAATTTCTTCACCCAGAGAGCCGTGACCCTATGGAACTCTCTGCTACATACAGCAGTTGAGGCACAATATTGGATGCTTTTTAAAGAGTTAGGTATGTTTCCTAGCACTGAAGAGACCAAAGAATAGGGGGGAAAAAGTAGGAATGGGATATTGAATTGGATGATCAACCAAATCATATTGACTGGCAGTGCAGGCTTGAAGGACCAAATGGTCTACTCCTGTTCCTATTTTCAATGTTTTTATGTGACTCAGGTGATGACACCCAAAGGCAGTGAGGACATTCTTGATGATAGTGAGTTTTCGCCTTAAGATCCTTCCTAACACCTCATCCTGCTATCTGGCACAAGTGAGAGCTGCAAATGGCATAATCATGAATGCTTTTCGAACCTGGGTCCCTGGAGCCGTGAGGCAGCTGTGCTAACCACTGAGCCACTGAACAGTTCAATTCAGCAGCAGAAGCCCAAGTGGAGGTCATGAGCCACTTTTACTGTTGCACTGACTTAGCTCTGGTGTCATGCAGGCTCAGATTACTGAGATCAATCGTGTGTGTGTGTGTGTGTGTGTGTGTGTGTGTGTGTAGTGCCACTGCTGCCAGTGGTCTAACTGTTCCCTTTCAGCCAGCAAACCAGAGGGCTGTCTTTCTGCAGATGTGTGGTTTAGGCAGCAGAGTGATTATTTCAGCATATTAATTATTTGTTGCAATGTACTCAGGTTGCAGCATGGCTCTCAATGTAGGCATAAATGCTGTAGTGAAAAAAACAGTCTCTCAAGGTTCACAGCTGCTCAAGCACATGCTACAAGACCACCGGCATAACTCAGCAATCTTCCACAGGCCACACTACAGCAAATCACATAACACTGTGTCAGAGCTCTGGTACAGGCAAAAGCATCTACAAGCCTGACACTAAGGAATTGCACTCCAAGAATAGTTCAATTTTTTTTTGGATCTTTTCTTTCAGGTTATTAGTGGAGAACACCATGATCATACTTAACAAGGATAGAAATGCAGCAAATGTGGAGAAACTGAATGACAGTTCAGTTTGAGTATTCTCTCACAGATATCTTATTCAGAACCAAAATCCCAGATGACCCCTCATCCTTCTTTTCTTTCTCTGGAAGTTGCTACTGAGGATCTGATGACAAGGGTTATACCTTCATCATACCAAAGTTGTGGAGGATGTTGCAATATGATAAGCATATACCTTTAAGAAGTCTACCACTTCAGCCACAACCTATCTCAACAGGATATGGTGTACTAGTCCTATGACTTTATGCGTAGTCTGAAGCAGCAGTGATAAGGGCAAGGTGTATTACAGTCAGCCTCTAGATTAGCATTATGTGTAACAAAAACAGAAGTTGCTGGAAAAGCTCAGCAGGTCTAGCAGTGCCTGTGAAGAGAAATCAGAGTCAATGTTTTGGGTCCAGTGACTCTTCCTCAGAACCGGACCTGAAACTATAACCCTGATTTATATTCATAGATGCTGCCAGACCTGCTGAGCTTTTCCAACAATTCCTGTTTTTGTTTCTGATTTACAGCATCTGCAGTTCTTTCGGTTTTTATTTAGCATTATGTGTACATGATCTTATTTTCAAATCAAGAACCTACATTATTGTTTCACCAGTCCTTCTGTATGATTGGTACATTGTTGTCTAAAAGAGGAGAATGTAACGGAGGACTGCAAACTTGGAGATACTCAGTGGTGAATAACGGAGGGTTCTATTCTTTCAGCAGTTTAGGCAGCAGAATGATTACTTCAGCATATTAATTATTTGTTGCAATGTACTCAGGTTACAACATGGCTCTCAATGCAGGCGTACAGTCCTTGCATGTTTGAATGGTAGAGAAAAGTCTAGAGCTATGTGTAATGTGGATTTCTCTTACAATCCTGCTCTTTACGGTAAGCCAAACATGTTGGACACAGCCAAGTGGTGCAGACTGATTGTGGAATGGTAGCTGCCAGGATTGTGAACATTGTCTGATAGACATTCAGCACACAACTAGAGTGGAAGCCCATTTTGTACTGGTGCATCTCCCATTAACAAGTTGGGCTCATAACACTACATGCATACAGTCAGTCACACCCTACATCATTTGCCTGGCAAAGCCATCTATCCATTACTCATGCTTCTTGTGGTCAGTGGGAAAGTGATGAATTTTGTGTCCTCCTATTCAGTGCGTCTGGCACTAATATAGTGATGGACATCAAACTTGCTAATATTGTCAGCTCACATCTACAAGGATCTGCTGACAGAGAAATTTAAGACCAATGTGTACTGTTGCAAGTCAGAAGTGATGCGGTTCAGTCACCATCTCCATTGTAAATCATAAGTGCAGACATTGCTCATGGATAACATGGAGACAGGAGAATCACTCCCTGACAAACCTTGGCGAATGGGGCCTTGTATAGAGAGCCTAGCTCCTCCCTCCTCAGTGTACAGCTTCCCCTCCTGTTGGCAGTTCTCCATCATCAAGTCATGGGGCAGTCCAAGGGGAACTGAAAATACAGTCCACATGACCGAAGCAGACTTTTTTCCTAGAAAGTCAACCAACTTCTCTGACTTAAAATGAAAACAAAGAGCTTGCATAACCCAGCAGTTCTGGCAGCATCTGCAGTGAGAGAAACAAAGTTAATATTTTGAGTCTAATGATGCTTCTTCAAAATCCTGTGCTTCAGAGTGGTAGTTCTTGAAACATTAGCGGTGTTTCTCCCGCCATCGGTGCTGCCAGACCTGTTGAATTTCTCCACCATTTTCTGTTTTTTTACCATTTCAGATCTCCAGCGTATGCAGTATTTTGCTTTGTATTTATTCTGACAATTTTGTTGAGATACAGAGACACCATTCACTTGCAAGTGTAAGCAATTTGCAAAATGTGCCTAACAATATCAAACACTGTCCCTCTACTAACCGAGGACCAGCCGCAGAAAGTCAAAAATACCTCAGCAGAACGAGGAATAATGTGCCCTTCAACCAATGTTCAATCTGAGCAGCTGAAAACGCTTCTGAACTCTTGTGTGACGTGTCATTTTAGTGCTGTGATAGTCAGGTCAGGAAAACATTCCAGTTGACTTTATTTGCAACTTTGAGCTTTCAACAGAACCCAACAGTTTTTTTCAGGCAATGTTTTGATTGGATTGTAGAAAGTATTTTGTGTAAGAGGAAATTATGAAATTTCACTTGGACATTTTAGTGATTGGTTGGAGTCCTACAATTTCTGGCGATAATTTTGTGATGTGTGCAAAATCTAAAACATTCCACAATAAATTGTTCCAAAATATTCCAGTCACTGCTGTGAGATTTATACCATAATAAATAAACCAAAGTATTGCCCTGTGTGAAAACCAGACTGCATCAATTCTCCAAAAAGAATGCAAATAACAAATAGTCTGTGTGTTGATTGATGTAAATACAAGGCTGCAGGTTTATGGTCACAGACTTGTTATGAGAAGGCCCAGAATTTGCTTTGAATACAACCCAGATGTTAGACTTGGCAGTGAGCCAAATCCCTTGTCCATTTAGTCTGCATAAATTTAATCTCAGATTCCATCCAATCCTATACAAGACTCCACTATCTCCTCTGGTGCCTGCAGCCTCAGCAATGTCTTTTCTCCCACTTAATTGGCCTGAAGTCAGGATGCTGAAAAATAGGCGCACTCTTGCAAATTGACTGTGAGAAATATAATTTCTCAGTCAAATTCAGTTGTGAAAAAGGGCTTTAAAAATTGTTTCAAATTATGCATCTCCAATTGTACGTGGTACAAGATAGCACATGAGAATACAATCAGTCATATGAGTCCAAGCTTTTAAATTCCAGAGTGCACTTGGAGAAGAGACTCGAAGTGGGGCCAAACAAGACACATTACTTTGCCAAACCTGAACAATTGAGAGTCACAGAACTGCTATAGTGCAGAAAGAGGTCCATCACACCCATTTGGTCCATCACATCTGCATCAGTTCTTCAAATGAGCATTATGACATGGAGATATTCCCTTACTCTTTCCACATTATCCTGGATATTATTTCTATTCGTGTAATCAATTGATGCCGTCTTGAATGCCTCAGTTGAACCTGCCCCGACCATCCTCCCAGGCAGTGTATTTCAGACCACATCCAATTGCTGTGGGAATAAGTTTGTTTTCTGGCATTGTATATAATTTCTTTGCAAATCACTTTAAATCTCATTCATAATCCTTTTCCAAGCAGGAGAAGTTTCTCCTTGTCCTCTCTGTTCAGTCCCTCATGATTTTGTAAACTTCTATTATATCTCCTCTTATCTTTCTCCTTGCCAAGAGAAAAACAGTCTCAACAGGTCAAACCTGTCTTCATTTGTGAAGATTCTCATCTTTGGAACTATTCTCACTAGCCTCTTCTGCACTCTGTCCAATGCACTCACATCCTTCATAAAGTGTGATGCTCAGGACTGTACATAATACTCCAACTGAGATTTATTAAGTGTTTTACCTGTGTTCAGCATAACTTTCCTGCTGTTTTACACAATGCCACTTTTAACGAAGCCTTGGATACTTTGTTTGGTTAATTCATCTCTCTACCTGTCCTGTCACCTTTAATGATTTATGCACATTCATTCTCAGGTCTCCTGCTCACCCTTTAGATTAGTTTCCTTTATTTCCCACTGTTTCTCCATGTTCATTCTACTAAAATGTATCACTTTATGCTCCTCTGTATTGAACTTCATCTGCCATCTATCTACCCATTTCAACAATATAATGATGCATATTTGAAGTTCTATACTGTCCTCTTCACAGTTTACGATGCTTCCAAGTTTTTTGAAATTGTTGAACTTGAAACTCTGAAATTGTTTCCTGCACTCCAAAATCTAGATCATTGATATAAATCAGGAAAAGCAAAGGTCCTAATATTGACTCCTGGGGAACTTCATTGCAAACCTTCCTCCAGTCCAACAATTATTCATTAACCATCACTTTCAGTTTTCTGTTACACAGCTAATTTGTATCCACATTACTACTGTTGTTCCATGAGCTATGACACATCTCACAAATCTATTGTGTGGCACTGCATTGAATGCCTTTTTGAAGCATGTGTCCACCATATCGACAGCATTAACCTCTTTTACCATTTCTGTTGCCTTTTCAAAAAAAAACTCCAGTAAGTTATTTAGAGATGATTTTCCTATAAGAAATTCATGCTGGTTGTCTCAAATTTACTCACAATCGTCATTGTGACTATCAATTCTATCACAAATGATTATTTTTATAAGTTTCCCCGCTATCAAATTTAGACAGACTGATCTATAATTGCCAGGCTTATCTTAGCAACCTTTTTTGAACAATTCTCCAGTACTTTATCTTCATCCCAGTTCAGGGCTAACTAATGTAATGGCCAGTGCTGTGCAATTTCCTCTCTTAATTCCTTCAATAACTTTGGATGCACCTCATCTTGTCTTGGTGCCTTGTCAACACTTAGTATCAACAGATCATCCAATACCTCCTCCCTATCAATTTTGAATCCTTCTAATCATGGAGTTCCTCCTTCCTCACCATGGTCAGGGTACATTTGTTTCTTTGATAATGACACAGGGAAAATATTAATTAACTACCTCTGTCATACTCCTCACACCCCTCTGTAAATCGTCCCTTTGGTTCCTAGGAGTCCTACTCCTTTTATCTCTGTTTTATTGTTTATGTACTAAGTGTTGACAAGGCACCAAGACAAGATGAGGTGCATCCAAAGTTACTGAAGGAATTAAGAGAGGAAATTGTAAAGCACTGGCCATTAGATTAGTTATCCCTAAACTAGGATGAAGCTAAAGTACTGGAGAATTATTCAAAAAGGTTTGCTAAAATAAGCCCGGCAATTAAAGATCAGAAGAGTTTTAGATTTCCTTTTGTTAGCTGCCAGTCTTTTTTTCATAACCACTCTTTGCTTCCCTTATTTGCTTTTCAGCTCCATCCTGAACATTTTATATTCAGTTTGGCTCTCAATTGTATTCTCTACCTGACACACTTTTTCTTCTCTAGCATAATTTCTACCTTCTTTTTAATCCAAGGAGTTCTGGATTTGTTTGTCCTACCTTTCCTGTTTCTGGAAACGTACCTTCAATATATCTGAACCATCTCTTCTTTGAAAGTAGCCCATTACTCAGATGCATTTTTTCCCACCAACCTTTGGCTGTATTCTATCTGGCCCAGCTCAGTTCTTGCCTCATAATGCTGGCTTTCCCCAGTTAATTGCTGCTAGTCCAGATTAGCTATTGTCACTTTCCATTAGCATCCTAAATCCATTAACACTTGGTCTCCTCATTCCATCTCATTCCCAAAACTTAGGTCCTAGCTGTGTCCCCTTTCTTGTTTAACAATGAAGTATTTTATGCTACTTGTGGATCTTCTGACTTACATGTAGACCCAAGGTTATTGCTGGAGCCAGAGAGAAAATATATCTGAGCACTTGGCCCACAGCCTGGAACAGGTATGATATCCTAAGGTAGAGAAGGCACTCTGAGTACACAGCTCACTCACACATTGTGATGGGGAAACCCAGGTATTGGGGGAGGATGCAGATGCCTCACTCTGAAGCACAGAATTTAATTAGTTAAAGGGGGAAGAGAGGAGCCTGGAGTGAAATGGAGACACCCCACTGTTAGACGTCAACTCATATACCTCAATTACAAGGTCAGGGACAGATTCTACCAATCTCCAGCCACTCCATTGTAGAGAAATCTCCACAAAAGGGAGAGACTGAGATTTTCATTGATCAGTGCAGGCTTGACATTTCGGTTCCCTCGCGGGTTCCTAAGTCAAATATAGGCTCCTCATTTCTCCACACAGTGAGACAAAGCCACAGCTTGAGCAGTCACTCCAGATGAGATTATTCACTTGCTCACCGAGCTGGCTTGCTCTTGTTCAGACGTTTCGTCGCCATGCTAGGTGACATCATCAGTGAAGCTTCCGATGAAGCAATGTTATTGTACTCCGCTTGGAATTTATACTGTCCGGTCTGTTATGGTGAGTACCGTCATTTCCGGTTTTGATCTGTATGGGTTTGTATATGGGGTCCAATTCTATGTGTTTGTTGATTGCATTACAGGTGGAGACCCATGCCTCTAGGAATTCCCGTGCGTGTCTATGTTTGGCTTAGGTTACTATGGTTACTTTGTCCCAGTTAAACTGATGCCTAAGTACTTAAGGGTATCAAGGAAATCTTGGGTTGAGTGGATAGGATGGGTGATCCGTCGACTAGGTGTTTCAGTCTCTGTTGTAGGTCCTTGGCCAGTTTGTGTGAAGGTGTGTCTGGTAGAGAACAAATTGTCTGAGAGGGATGTCTGGTTTGTGTACTTTAGGAAGTCCATAGAAGCAGTGGCAGGGCACCTACAACAGAGATTGAAAGAACATAAGAATCAGCAACAATGAGACCATGGTATCCTTTGACGTCACAGCATTACTCACATCAATCAACATCCCACGAGCCAAAGAAACAGTGGCCACATAACTAGAGGAAGCAGCAATGCAGACCAGCAGCTCCATCAGCAATGACAACATACTTGAACTAATAGACCTCTGCCTCACCACACACTTTGTCTTTAACGGTCAAGTATACAAACAGATCAACGGTACACCAATGGGGTCACCCATCTCAGGACTCATTGCAGAAGCAGTCATGCAAAGACTAGAACACATCACCGCCCCCTGCATTCAAACTAAACTGTGGATCCTGTACGTAGACGACACATTTGTCATTATGAAACACAACAAATCAGAAGAGGACCCACCACCTCATCAACAGCGTATTTGCAGGGCTTAAGTTCACAAAGGAAGAAGAAAACAACAATCAACTTCTGTTTCTGGATGTTAAAGTTGAGTGTATGACCAGCGGGGAGTTCCAAACCTCAGTATACCGAATAGTAACCCACACTGATCACATCCTCAACTTCCATAGCAACCATCCCAACATCCACAAACAAAGCTACATCAGGACGCTATTTAAACAGGCCAGGACACACTGCAGTACTCCAGAACTACGCAGGAAAGAGGAAGAGCACCTATACAAAATCCTCGCTATAAACGGATATCCCTGCAAATTCATCCGCAGATGCCTACTAAACAGACAGCAACAGGAGGACACAGTACACCCTAACGCACTGGCCACACTGTCCTACATCAAGAACATATGGAAACTGAACAAGACTCCTGAGACCATGAGGAATCATGGTGGCCCACAAGCCCACAGCCACTCTATGACAAACACTTATAAGGATTAGAGACCCATTCCCACAACATGCAGAACCAACATTGTTTACAAAACACCATGCAACGTCTGCCAAAACAGCATGACAAACTCTCCTTAATATTGGTACACTCAGACAATGAAGACAAGTATTGCATTCACAAGCACATCAGCATCTGGGGTAATATTAAGCCAGCTACTTGATACAAAGAGTAACACACCTTCAGTCAGATATCATGCTACAAGCAATCTAAGTTGCGGTAAATTCTGTGATTTTCATGTATTCAGGTAATATCTTCTGATGCTGTGATGATATTGGCATGTCTCTTAAAGGCAGAGAGACATATTGTGTCTCTTTCGGTACGCTGATATACTGGTATGAAAACGGGTCTTAATTCTGAATTACAATCAACTGAAATTTTAAATGCAATTTTTTTTTATAAATAATAACATTCATGTCAAAAGTTGTCTGAGGATATAATTTCAGTAGCTTTCTAAAATCCCTGTGTGGATTACACTGAATGCTGAGAACAATCATGGGATATCACATCTGAAGATTGTAAAGGGAACTTTGGATATCAAAATTTTAAAGGTAGAGATATCATTTAAGAACATTGAACTGTGATCTCCTGTAGATTGTGACCCAGAGTGCAGGTATGATGAGTTGAAAACAGGCAGTTTTGGTTAATCGACATATTTGTGCTTTTCCTTTCCAGGAATACACAAGAAAACCAATTGTAACCCCTGGTCCCTGTGTGTTAAGGACTATCATGCGAGTGTGCTTGGTTGTGGTTCAGGTTCTACTGTGCTGACATGTGTTGCAAAGGGGAACAGCTAAGAACTTACACATGGACACCCCAGGGGTGCAGACATAAATAAATCAAGTGTCTCTCTCTTCCTCTCTTTCTCTCTGTCTCTCTGTGAGTCTCTCTCTCTCTCATTGCTGAAAAAGAAGTTGTCAGCAAAGCCACTGTTGAAGAAAATCGAACAACCTCCTTTCAGTAACCGTAGAACTAAGAACCTCCCAAATGACTACTCAGCTGCCAAAGTCAGCCCTATTGGAATCACCCACGTTAATGGCTGTAACATTTTATAATCTATTCATTAAGCACAGGCTGAAGACTGATTTGTATTTTGTTTGTCACTTTTACATTTTTGGATCTGACTGTCAATCCTAACCTGTATTTATGTAACAGTTCTTTTTTTTGCATTATAATAGGTAATAAGCTCCCTCCTTCTTTACATAGAAACGTAGGAAGTAAGAGCAGGGGTAGGCCATTTGGCCCATCAGGCCTTCTCCACCATTCAACATAATCATAACTTATCCTCTTCCCAAATGCCATATCCTGCTCATTCCCTATTTCTCTTGACACATTTAGCCTCTAGAAAGTCTATCAATTTTTTTCTTAAGTGTATTCAGTGACTTTGTTGTCACAGCTGTCTGTGGTTGAGAAATCCATAGGTTCACCACTTACCAATGAAGAAATTTCTACTCATTTCAGGCGAAATTGGCCTACTATCTCTTGTGAGACTGTGACTCCTTGTTTTGGTGCTACCTGGCCAGGGAAACATCATCCCTCAGTCCAGTCTGTCCAGCCAAGTCACATTTGTAAACATTTCAATGAGCCTTGTCATTCTCCTAAATTTCAGTGAATACAGGCTCAGCTGACCCAATCTCTTTTCATATAATAAACCTGCCATTCGCAGAAGTCAGTCTGGTGAGCCTGTGGTTTACTTCCTATCTGGCAAGTATATCTTCTCTTCAGTTAGAAGATCTAAACTGCATACAGTGCTCCGGGTGTGATTGCTGTTGTTTAGGTGATCGAGGTGTAGGTTTGGAAGGTGCTATCTAAGGAACTATGACAGGTTGCTGCAGTGCATCTTGTAGATGGTGCACACTACTACCTTGGTCCATTTATGATGGAAAGAATGAATGTTTAATGTGGTGAACTGGATGCCAATTAATTGGGTTCCTATGTCATTCTTGGTATGAACATTTTGAGTGTTTTCAGAGCTGCACTTCTTCAGACAATGGAGAATGCGCCATCACTACAAAGCCAGAGTTGCAGTCTTAAGATCTTTGCCAGAACTACAATGTTCCCAAATCCCCTGGCTAAGTGAATCATCTGGTTCACCTCAAACAGATACTAGCACGGACACCTCACATTGGGGCGAACAAGAGCTTCAAGTCTAGATGAGCACCCAAGCATCAAAATCCAGTTTCAGGGAATGAAGAGTTTCTGAGGATATAAAGGTACTGACTCCTTTCTGTGTCTAGAAAGTGTCATGGATTGCTAATTTAATGGGGTCTGATCTGTTGGCTAAAGGCCTAAGAAGGGTCAGCTGGTGGAGCATTAGATTAGTCAGGTGGTCACTGGAATCTACCAGCTATTACATGGAATGTCCTGTGAGTTTTCTACAATGCTTCATGGCAACATTGTACAGATGGTGCTGGAGAACCACTGTAGTATGGAACAATGTAGCAGGAGTCAGGCTGTCTGTCTTTTTGGTTGCTCAGATGTCTGCTCTCGAGGCTTCAACTGACTGACAAGGCCACGATAAATCAATATGAGGGTCTGGGCAGTATTTAAAGGCTACCATTTCATCAGCTATCAACTGTTGATGGGGCTTCACGCAAGCACCACATGGAAAGTTATTGATGAAATCCAAGTGCTTGCGACCACCACGTTTCTGGGCAGCAGCACCAGCCTTTTGCCTACAAGCAATCAGGGTAATGGCACTTGTACATGGCAGACCACACATGGCTGCTCTGCATTTTCCTCCTTAGATATAGGCCGCAAAATGTGGCCAATAGCATGGACTGACAGGAGGCTCACAACTCATTGGCCTGGGACTTTATCAGCATGCAACACATTTCCTCTATCCTGTGATAATGTAAACTTCAAAATTTTAGTAACTGTTCAGGGATTGAAAGAATCAGCAACAAATATTTCTGACATAAAGTGTTTCCTAAGATAAAGGGCACAAGGAGAAACTGCAGTTAATGAATGAAAAGCAATATGCCAATGAACCATCCCTGGGAAGGAAGAGTCAAAGCAACATAAACAAGCTGTTTCCTGGGAGAGAGGAAGTAGCAAGTCTTTGTTAACTTGCTGCCTTGTGACAGATTAAGATTGCCTGCACAAAGAATATCCTGAGGTGAAGGGTTTCAAGCAAACAGTTAACACAGCATATAATAGGGAATAGAGAAGCTATTCTAATAAGAAGGCAAGCTTCAGACTTGCTGATGCTGGAAGTACAATCAGTGTTATAGATGAATGGATCGAAAAGATCATCAATAATGTCACATCAGAAACTTCACAGGACAGAAAATCCCATCAGAAATCAACTTCAGGAATCTTCAGCAGCGGAACTTTGAAAAACCACACTACCCAAGGATCAAGCCCTGGACATCTGGAGACAGATGCCATTGGTTGGAATTGTAGCTAAATTCTACCTTTAATCAGGGAATAGCTAAGTTGAGTTGTGAGGCTTAACTTGCTTACTTGAGGGGTCTTATTCTGGTTCCTACATATAACAGAGTTAAATAATTGTTTAAGAGATAACATCATGGTGTAGAGCTGGATGAACACAGCAGGCCGAGCAGCATCAGAGGAGCAGGAAGGCTAACGTTTCGGGCCTGGACCCTTCTTCA
>JAHRHZ010000223.1:16953585-16977959 GCA_024137785.1 Ginglymostoma cirratum
GGCCTGCTGTGTTCATCCAGCTCTACACCTTGTTATCTTAGATTCTCCAGCATCTGCAGTTCCTACTATCTCTTAAATAATTGTTTCAATGTTTGATTAACTGTAAGATTTCTTAATACAAAGGTGAATCAACGTTAAGCTGTGGTAATTTACACACAACAATCCATACTAGGAGATGTCAAGGGGGACAGCTGACTGAAAGCTCATTCAGAAACTAGCACAAAGTGAGGTGCCTGGGGGGAAAGAGGGAGTAGTGGAAGGTGGTTTGAAGTGTGTGCAGGCAGGAAGGTGGTTTGAAGTGTGAGCAGCAGGAAGGTGGTTTGAAGTATGTGCAGGCAGGAAGGTGGTTTGAAGTGTGAGCAGCAGGAAGGTGGTTTGAAGTGTGTGCAGGCCGGAAGGTGGTTTGAAGTGTGAGCAGCAGGAAGGTGGTTTGAAGTGTGTTTACTTCAACGCCAGGAGCATCCGGAATAAGGTGGGTGAACTTGCAGCATGGGTTGGTACCTGGGACTCTGATGTTGTGGCCATTTCGGAGACATGGATAGAGCAGGGACAGGAATGGTCGTTGCAGGTTCCGGGGTTTAGATGTTTCAGTAAGATCAGGGAAGGTGGTAAAAGAGGGGGAGGTGTGGCATAATTAGTCAAGGACAGTATTACGGTGGCAGAAAGGACGTTTGATGAGGACTCGTCTACTGAGGTAGTATGGGCTGAGGTTAGAAACAGGAAAGGAGAGGTCACCCTGTTGGCAGTTTTCTATAGGCCTCTGAATAGTTCCAGAGATGTAGAGGAAAGGATAGCAAAGATGTTTCTGGATAGGAGTGAAAGGAACAGGGTAGTTGTTATAGGGGACTTTAACTTTCCAAATATTGACTGGAAACGCTATAGTTCAAGTACTTTAGATGGGTCAGTTTTTGTCCAATGTGTGCAGGAGGGTTTCCTGACACAGTATGTAGATAGGCCGACAAGAGGCAATGCCACATTGGATTTGGTACTGGGTAATGAACCAGGCCAGGTGTTAGATTTGGAGGTAGGTGAGCACTTTGGTGACAGTGACCACAATTTGGTTACGTTTACTTTAGCAATGGAAAGGGATAGGTATATATTGCAGGGCAAGAGTTATAGCTGGGGGAAAGGCAATTATGAGGCAATTAGGCAAGGCTTAGGATGCATAGGATGGGGAAGGAAACTGCAGGGGCTGGGCACAATTGGAATGTGGAGCTTGTTCAAGGAACAGCTACTATGTGTCCTTGATAAGTATGTACCTGTCAGGCAGGGAGGAAGTGGTCGAGCGAGGGAACCGTGGTTTACTAAAAAAGTTGAATCTCTTGTCAAGAGGAAGAAGGAGGCTTATGTAAAGATGAGGCGTGAAGGCTCAGTTAGGGCGCTTGAGAGTTACAAGTTAGCCAGGAAGGACCTAAAGAGAGAGCTAAGAATAGCCAAAGGGGACATGAGAAGTCTTCGGCAGGTAGAATCACAGAAAACCCTAAAGCTTTCTATAGGTATGTCAGGAACAAAAGAATGACTAGAATAAGATTAGGGCCAGTCAAAGACAGCAGTGGGAAGTTGTGCATGGGGTCCGAAGAGATAGCAGAGGCGCTAAATGAATATTTTTTGTCAGTATTCACATGAAAAAGACAATGTTGTCGAGGAGAATGCTGAGATACAGGTTATTAGACTAGACAGGATTGAGGCTCATATGGAGGAGGTGCTAGCAATTCTGGAAAGTGTGAAAATAGATAAGTCCCCTGTGCCGGATGGGATTTATCCTAGGATTCTCTGGGAAGCTAGGGAGGAGATTGCATAGCCTTTGGCGTTGATCTTTATGTCATCATTGTCTACAGGGATAGTGCCAGAAGACTGGAGGATAGCAAATGTTGTCCCCTTGTTCAAGAAGGGGAGTAGAGACAACCCTGGTAATTATAGACCAGCGAGCCTTGCTTCGGTTATGGGTAATATGTTGGAAAGGATTATAAGAGATAGGATTTATAATCATCTAGAAAGGAATAATTTGATTAGGGATAGTCAATACGGTTTTGTGAAGGGTGGGTCGTGCCTCACAAACCTTATTGAGGTCTTTGAGAAGGTGACCAAACTGGTGGATGAGGGTAAAGCGGTTGATGTGGTGTATATGGATTTCAGTAAAGCATTTGATAAGGTTCCCCACGGTAGGCTATTGCAGAAAATATGGAGGCATGGAATTGAGGGTGATTTAGCAGTTTGGATCAGAAATTGGCTAGTTGTAAGAAGACAGAGGATGGTGGTTGATGGGAAATGTTCATCCTGGAGTTCAGTTACTAGTGGTGTACCGCAAGGATCTGTTTTGGGGCCACTGCTATTTTTCATTTTTATAAATGACCTGGATGACGGTGTGGAAGGATGGGTTAGTAAATTTGTGGATGACACTAAAGTCAGTGGAGTTGTGGATAGTGCGGAAGGATGTTGCAGGTTACAGAGGGACATAGATAAGCTGCAGAGCTGGGCTGAGAGGTGGCAAGTGAAGTTTAATGTGGAAAAGTGTGAGGTGATTCACTTTGGAAGGAGTAACAGGAAGACAGAGTACTGGGCTAATGGCAAGATTCTTGGTAGCGTGGATGAGCAGAGAGATCTCAGTGTCCATGTTCATAGATCCCTGAAAGTTGCCACGCAGGTGGATAGGGTTGTTAGGAAGGCGTACAGTGTATTAGGTTTTATTGGTAGAGGAATTGAGTTTCGGAGCCGTGAGGTCATGTTGCAGCTGTATAAAACTCTGGTGCAGCCGCACTTGGAGTATTGTGTGCAGTTCTGGTCACCGCATTATAGGAAGGATGTGGAAGCATTGGAAAGGGTGCAGAGGAGATTTACCAGGATGTTGCCTTGTATGGAGGGAAGGTCTTATGAGGAAAGGCTGAGGGACTTGAGGCTGTTTTCGTTAGAGAGAAGAAGGTTAAGAGGTGACTTAATAGAGACATACAAAATGATCAGAGGATTAGGTAGGGTGGACAGTGAGAGCCTTTTTCCTTGGATGGTGACGGCTAACACGAGGGGACATATCTTTAAATTGAGGGGTGATAGATATAGGACAGATGTCAGAGGTAGGTTCTTTGCACAGAGAGTAGTAAAGGTGTGGAATGCACTGTCTGCCACAGTAGTAGACTCACCAACTTTAAGGGCATTTAAATGGTCATTGGATAAACATATGGATGATAATGGAATAGAGGAGGTTAGATGGGCTTCAGATTGGTTTCACAGGTCGGCGCAACATCGAGGGCTGAAGGGCCTGTACTGCGCTGTAATGTTCTATGTTCTATGTTCTATGAAGAATTTGACCCTCATCCTTCTTTCTAACATCCCTTTTTCATATACAAACTACCTAACCTTTTTTCATTCATTCACAGGATGAGGGCATCGCTGACTAGGCCAGCATTTAGTGACTGTCCTGAATTGCCCAGAGAGCGATTAATGGTCTGGTGATAATACCACTGGGCTATCCCCCCCTGACATCTTGATCACAGAATGTCACCATCATGTTCCACATTTGAATGCAATAATGCTGGTAATTCAAAAATTGCTTGTTTGAAAAAGTTAAGTATTGATTTAAAAGTTTCAGGTTTTATAAAGAGGCTGACCTACTGACCTCCTCCATCTGTAGGCTTTAGATTCAGGCAATGCTTTTACTGAGTAGCATGATGCAATCTTCAGAGTGCTTCGTCTCATGAAATGTGTTGATCTTTGCTTTTATGGCTGCAGAAAGATGGTTTCCTCATTGGCGGGAGTCCAACTTTCATTTCAAATTACCCCTGATCCATAGAAATAAGTTGAGTTGGTTTCAATTGAATAGGGATTTTGGGCAACAGAGGAAGTAGGGCAGAATGGCAGTCAGGTGGTCGTTCAGCTGGAGTAATGCGTAAAACACGAGCATGTCTGTGTTTTTTCTGTAGCTGGGCTAAGAGCTAGAAGCTTAGATAAATTTGCTATTCAAAGAGTTAGCCTGAAGGTTTGATAAATTTTGTAAATGCTCAACAGAGACCCACTATTTAACCACCTTCTACTGTTTCTACAATAAATCAAGGCATGCATTGAACTGGGACAGTTCAAAGGGAAAGAAACGAATGTTCACCTTATTACCAAACGTGTATTTGGTCTGAGTCAATGGTTTTTCATTGTCGCGGGTTTGGTTGGCTTTACCAGTAGCAATATTTTGAAAAGGGATTGTTTTGCTTTGAAGCATCCCTTCTGTCCCTTCTCATTTGGAGCATTTACCAATGGGCATAAATTAAACCTAATATTTTGAATATTTTAATAATATTGTGCCAAGAGCTTTGGATATGGAAATTCCAGAATGTGACACTAGATGTGCTAATCATTTGGAAATATAGCTTTTTATGAAAATTAAGTAGAAAAGGTTAGAATTAGTTATGCCCAAGGTCATTTCTTGGCAAAGTAAATATAAACCCTAAAATGTGACTCGTGGCCATTTGTGTCATCTTGACACATGACTTTCAAAATTAGGAAAAATCCCAATACGCTGAAGATATGAGTCAATGGAAACAACTCTGTTGACTGAACTCTCTACATGCTGAGTAATTTTGCAACTACAAATAAGTTTTTTTTGACTGTTTACTCAAGTGAATGCCAGACCAACAACAACCTTCCCCAGGCGAGTGTTTGACATCATGCTGGGGAAATTACAAACTGTAAAATTCTATGTGATGAAGGTGATCATTCTCAGCTCCAGACCTGTGGCAGAAGTAGAGTAGGTTAAGTCTTGCCGAATGCCTGTGAAAGACACCAAATATCATTTTGCCAGAGAAATGGAGAAATGAGGTGGAAAACTGATGCCATTAAGTGACTCACTTTGAAATCTGTGCGTAATAGGAATTTTGGACTGCAACCCACTTGTTTTCATCTTTAAAGGAGTTGAAAAGAATGAATGTGCTTCTGTTTTAACGATGGGCCTTGGCCTGTAGCTACACTCTTGTAGCACTAAGCAGCCCATCAATATCCAGGCTACTTGGTGCTAGGGAGACCAAAATCAAATATATTCTTAACCCTCTTTCGTAGATTTCTTCAACACTGAGGGTTTAGAAGACATCAGAGAAAACGTTTATCAGAGGGCGGTGGAATCTGCCACTATGATTTGATCTGTGTGGAATTTTCTGCTGCACTCCCAAGAAATGATAGCAAAGCATTATTCTACTTGTGATAGCTCTCTTGGTTTGTCTGTATATGTTTTGTTTCCTCATTTTGATCATATTAAGATGCCTGACATGATTTTTCTATGGTGTATGTCAAGATATGGGACCCAGAAGTTCAAAGCGTATCCTGGACTGAATTATCAGGACCCTCTGATGTTAAGAATGGAAGTAAGGACAACAGGGGTGAGGCCATAACTGGTAGGCCTTCAGGTTCTGCCTGCTTTCTGTGGTGGAGATTCAACCAAAGACTACCCTGTAGAAGAGTCAACCATTCCCCCATTCCTGATAGTGGATGGCCTGGATGCTTTTACTGTCAGTGGCAGATAACAGTAAACAAAACATCCCCTTGATTGGCCACAGTAGTCACCATAATGATTATGCTCAACCAGCCTGTGCTTGCAAACGTCATGTTCAACATGAGATGTGATTTTGCTATTGGGCAGCATTTACTAAATAATCACAAGTGTGTTATGCATTACACCGGCAACCAATATAAGATTATCTTTTGGGTTCACAGTGTGGTTCATTTCTTTGTGCTAGAAGTTACATACTTTCACAAACAGTACCCTCTCCTTTGTTTCTCTCTCTGAATTTATTGATGGATAAAGATTTTGGAGAGGTGGTAGTATTCGGTATCAGGTCCTTTAATAGTTAATAAGGCCAATGCAAGACCAACAGATTCTCGTACAGCTGAAGGTGTAGTCGCAGCTGGGAACAAATGGATCTGTCATTCTCCTCTTCTCCTTCAGGCTGGTCAGTTGCACAAATGTCTGTGATTCCCCTGCTGGAAAATCTCCAGGCATCGAGATCAATGGCTACTCTTCCCACTCGAGATATTCAAAGTGTCACACAGAGCTTGTCTTCTTCAGGGAGTCCTTGAAATGTTTGCATGGAGTCCTTCAGCTTTGTTTACCAGTGTTCAGTTCCCCATGCAACAAATTTTGGTCAGGCAACTATCATCCATCTAGGTAACAAGTTCTACACAATGCAGTTAGCTTTGTAGAGGATGGCATTGATGTCGGTGATGTT
Source organism: Ginglymostoma cirratum (assembly GCA_024137785.1). NCBI lineage: Eukaryota > Metazoa > Chordata > Chondrichthyes > Orectolobiformes > Ginglymostomatidae > Ginglymostoma > Ginglymostoma cirratum. Next base: position 16,959,786 of record JAHRHZ010000223.1, read on the forward strand.
GGCTGTTTCCATAACTTCAAACTCTGAGATGTGATCTTACCAGCAGGTTTTGATGATGCTGCAGAGGCAGTTCTGAAAGAAGTGCTCTGGAAGGCATACATGTCCGCAGCATATGGTTTGTGATTCAGCACCGTACAGAAGGTTGGTGGGTCTACAGCTTTATAGACTTTGAGATTGGTCCAAGGTCAAAGGTTGTGGTTGCCCCACACTTGTTTGTAGTCTGCTAAATACACTGTTCAGTTTAGAAAATGATTCTCCACTTCCTTCTGTATAGTGGCATTCACAAGATGTTGCAATCCAAAAAGCAACAAAAAGAAATTACTTGACAGCATTCAGTTTGGTTCCCTTGATGCCAATGCTCAGTGGTCTATATTCTTCTTGAAATGCAGGCAGACCTGTTTAGTCCATAGAATTATGCTGCCTCAGAAGAACATGTTATTACACGTTGTAGATCTGACCGAAGTCCAGGATTAACACAGCCATCAGTGAAAAGAAGTTCATGGATCAGTTTTCCCTATGTCTTTGTGAGCTTAAAGTCATTGGAGATTGACAAAAAATCGTCATCAGCCAAAAATGGTCGTAAACATCCCCCATGGGTTTTCTGCTACCTGCAGCAGACTAAACTTAAAACCAGAGCTGACGGCAAACATAAGAAATTTCCAATCAGCAACTTGCAAATCTGATCTACCAGAGGTAGATATCAAGCCATATGATAGTGCAGAGGGAAACACCCTGACCCCACAACTGATTACAATTAAGAACTCGGGGGAAGCATACTAAAGAAGACAGTGAATGGGTCAAGGCCAGCATACACCCTTACTTCACACCATTGCACATTCAGAAGGGATTCGAGATGTCACTTGTTGTAACAAGGTGTAGAGCTGGATGAACACAGCAGGTCAAGCAGCATCAGAGGAGCAGGAAGGCTGACGTTTCGGGCCTAGACCCTTTTTTTTTCTGAAGAAGGGTCAAGACCCAAACGTCAGCTTTCCTGCTCCTCTGATGCTGCTTGGCCTGCTGTGTTCATCCAGCTCCACACCTTGTTATATCAGATTCTCCAGCATCTGCAGTTCCTGCTATCTCTGTCACTTGTTGTACTTGTGTTTCAAAATGCTCTGACCAACAATCATAGAAACATAGAAACATGGAAAATGGGTGCAAGAGTAGACAATTTGGCCCTTTAAACCTGCACCACCATTCAATATGATCATGGCTGATCATGCAATCTCAGCATCCCATTCCCATGTTCTCTCTATGCCCCTTGATCCCTTTAGCCACAAGGGCCATGTCCAGCTCCCTCTTGAATTATATCTAATGAACTAGCCCCAATAGCTTCCTGTGCGGAAAAAAATTTCCGCAGGTTCGCAACTCTTTGAGTGAAGAAATTCTTCCTCATCTGAGCCCTGAATGGCTTACCCCTTATTCTTAGACTGTGACCCCTAGTTCTGGACTTCCCCAACATCAGGAACATTCTTCCCACATCTAGCCTGTCCAGTCCCTTCAGGATTTTATATGCTTCTATGGGATCCCCCCTCATTCTTCTAAATTCCTGCAAATAAAAGCCCAGTTGATCAAATCTTTCCTCATATGTCAGACCTGCCATCCCGGGAATCCTGGTGAGCCTTTGCTGGACTCCCTCACGAGCAAGAATGTCCTTCCTCAGTCTAGGAGACCAAAACTGCACACAATACTCAAGATGTGGCCTTGCCAAGGCCCTGTATAACTGCAGCAAGACATCCTTACTCCGATACCCAAATCCTCTCGCTATGAAGGCCAACGTGCCATTAACTTTCCTCTCTGCCTACCGCACCTGCATGCTAACCTTCACCGACTGTTCCACCATGACACCCAGGTCTCGTTGCACCTCACCTTTTCTTAAACTGCCACCATTCAGATAATAATCTGCCTTCCTGCTTTTGCAACCAACGTGGATAACCTCACATTTATCCACATTATATCACATTTTCCAAGTATTTGTCTATTCAGCCAGCCTGTCCAAGTCACCCTGCAGCCTCTTAGCATCCTCTTCAGAGCACACACTGCCCCCCAGTTTAGTGTCATATGCAAATTTGGAGAAAGCTATTGGGAGGTGGCTGAGGAAATAGCAGAGGCGTTGGTTGTGATCTTTCAAAAGTCACTGGAGTCAGGGGAAGTCCCAGATGATTGGAAAATCACTGTTGTAACCCCCTTGTTTAAGAAAGGATCAAGACAAAAGATGGAAAATTATAGGCTGATTAGCCTAACCTCAGTTGTTGGTAAAATTCTAGAATCCATCGTTAAGGATGAGATTTCTAAATTCTTGGAAGTGCATGGTCAGATTAGAACAAGTCAGCATGGATTTAGTAAGGGGAGGTCGTGCTGACAAACCTGTTAGAATTCTTTGAAAAGGTAACAAGTAGGTTAGACCAGGGAAACCCAGTGAATGTTATCTATCTAGACTTCCAAAAGGCCTTTGATAAGGTGCCTCACGAAGACTGCTGAGTAAGGTGAGGGCCCATGGTTTTTGAGGTGAGTTAATGGCATGGATTGAGGATTGGCTGCCTGACAGAAGGCAGAGAGTTGGGATAAAAGGCTCTTTTTTGGAATGGCAACCAGTGACAAGTGGTGTCCCGCGGGGTTCAGTGTTGGGGCCGCAGCTGTTCACTTTATATATTAATGATCTGGATGAAGAGACTGGGGGCATTCTGGCGAAGTTTGCCGATGATACGAAGTTGGGTGGACAGGCAGGTAGTACGGAGGAGCTGGGGAGGCTGCAGAATGATTTAGACAGTTTAGGAGAGTGGTCCAGGAAATGGCTGATGAAATTCAACGTGAGCAAATGCGAGGTCTTGCACTTTGGAAAAAAGAATACAGGCATGGACTATTTTCTGAACGGTGAGAAAATTCATAAAGCCGAAATACAAAGGGATCTGGGAGTGCTCGTACAGGATTCTCTAAAGGTTAACTTGCAGGTTGAGTCCGTGATTAAGAAAGCGAATGTAATGTTGTCATCTATCTCACGACGGTTGGAATATAAAAGCAGTGAAGTGCATCTGAGACTTTATAAAGCTCTAGTTAGGCCCCATTTAGAATACTGTGTCCAATTTTGGGCCCCACACCTCAGGAAGGACATACTGGCACTGGAGCGTGTCCAGCGGAAATTCACACGGATGATCCCTGGAATGGTAAGCCTAACATACGATGAACGGCTGAGGATCCTGGGATTGTATTCATTAGAGTTTAGAAGGTTGAGGGGAGATCTAATAGAAACTTACAAGATAATGCATGGCTTAGAAAGGGTGGACGCTGGGAAGTTGTTTCTGTTAGGTGGGGATACTCGGACCCATGAGCACAGCCTTAGAATTAGAAGGGGTCAATTTAGAACGGAAATGAGGAGACATTTCTTCAGCCAGAGAGTGGTGGGCCTGTGGAATTCATTGCCACGGAGTGCAGTGGAGGCCAGGACGTTAAATGTCTTCAAGGCAGAGATTGATAAGTTCTTGATCTCGCAAGGAATCAAGGGCCACGGGGAGAGTGTGGGTAAGTGGAGTTGAAATGCCCATCAGCCATGATTAAATGGCGGAGTGAACTCGATGGGCTGAATGGCCTTACATTCACTCCTATGTCTTATGGTCTTATGGTCTTATATTGCATTCAATTCCTTCATCCAAATCATTAATGGATATTGTGAGCAGCTAGGGTCCAGCACTGAACCCTGCGACACGCCACTTGTCACTGCCTGCCACTCTGAAAAAAAACCCTTTTTTTCCAACTCCCTGCTTCCTGTCTGCCAACCAGTTCTCTATCCATGTCAATATATTGCTCCGATACTATGAGCTTTAAATTTCCTTACTAATATGTTGTGTGGAACCTTGACAAAAGCCTTTTGAAAGTCCAGATACACATTGATTCACCCTTGTCCACTTCTTTGGTCACATCCTCAAAAAATTCCAGAAGTTTTGTCAAGCATGATTTCCCTTTCGTGAATCCATGCTGACTAGGATTGATTTTGTCACTGCTTTCTAGGATCAACTCCTTAGCAGTGTGTCGTACCTTGCCACCAGCACTCATTGTTTTTTGGTTTGATATGCTGGTCCACAGACAGATGTTAATGCTTCACAGAAGCTCCTTGCGTTCCCAGTATCAATGCAGTTGAATTTTTTCAGCAACAGCTATCCACCAGTCATTTTGGATGTTTCTCAGTTTATGCTGAAGGGTGCTATGGGTGTCTTTATCTCTTGGCTGGCTGATCAAGGTGAACCTGAGAGCTGGCCCTTTTTATTGTGAGTGGATCTTGATTTTCTTGTTATTTTCATACAACTGGTGATGTGTTCTCCGATTTCTTAAGTGAAACCTGTTGTAGGATCAGGGTGTTTCCTCTTGGTCTGTCACTTTCCTTGATATCTATCTCTGCATGATCAGACTTGCAAATTGCTGATTCAGAATTTCTTGTGTTTGCCATCAGCTCTGACCTTGGGCTTAGTCTTAAAATGCAACTTCAGTTTTGAGTAAACAAGCTTCTGGTTTGTATGATGGTTAGCACTGGGCATCACTGTAGCAAGCAGTATGTCCTTGAGATCACACTGACACACAAAAGCATAATCAATCAGGTACCAGTGTTTACAGCCTGAATGTATCCATGCATCCTTGAAGGAATCTTTGGGTTGGAAGAAGCTGCCGTGTTTGTGACTTTTCTGTCAAGAGTGGATGCTCGTAATCATTGCAATTTCCAACTAGATGGCTTGTGAGTGCACTCTTCCATACCTGGATGTCACGGCCAACTCTAACATTGGAAGCATTGAAAAATGACAGTTTTGTGCTCGGAAGGGACTTTCTGAATTATTGTATGGAAATCTGTGTGAAACGTATTCTTGACAAAAAAAAATCAAAGAAATATGCATGGTGGAAATCCGAAACAAAATAGAAATTGCTGGAGAAACTCAGCAGGTCTGGCAGCATCTGTGGACAGAAAGCAGAGTTAACATTTTGGGTTAGATGACCTTTCTTCAGAATTGATTGTAACTAGGAAAAAGTTGGTGTGTATGCTGAAGATGGGATGGGGGAAGGGGTGAATTATACAGTCGACAGAGATGGAGCCCAGAGAGAGAGAAAATGGTGATTAGGCAAAGGAATGGGTAAAGGTCAGCCAGGGAGAATCAATAACTGCTAATGGGAACCATTAGTAGCTGTCAATGGGCTGGTTGTGGTAGCAGCCCACGTGACGACAAGGTGTGGGGGTTGGGCTAAAGACATGGGAGAAGGTGCTCAGGCCTTAAAATGATTGAGCTCAATATTCAGTCCTGAAGGCTGCAGGGTCTCCAAGCAGAAAAGGAGGCACTGTTCATCAAGTTTGCGCTGAGCTTTGGTGGAGCACTACAGCAAGCCCGAACCAGGGAAAATGGTGGTGTGTTGAAATGTCAGGCAACAGGAAGTTAAGGGTCATTTCTGCAGACAGAATGTAGGTGTTCTGCAAAGTGGTCACCTAGCCTGCGCTTCGTCTCCCCAATTTAGAGGAGATCACATTGTGAGCAGAGAATACAGTTGACAAAATTGAGTGAAGTGCAGATAAATCACTGTTTCACCTGGAAGGTGTGTCTAGGGCCTTGGATGGTGAGGTGAGTGGAAGTAACTGGGCAGGTTTTATACCTTCTGCAAATGCACAGGAAGGTGCCGTAAGGTGTGGAGAGGTGTTGGGAGTGGATGAAAAGTGGACCAAGATGTTCCAGAAGGAACAGTCCATGTGAAATGCTGACAAGGAAGGATATATGTCTGGTGGTGGCATCCGGCTAGAGGTAGCAGAAATGGCAGCTTATGATCCTTTGGATGTAGAGTTTGGTGGAGTTGAAAGTGAGGACTGGGGTCCCTATCACTATTGTGGGAGGGAAGAGAAAGGGTGAGGGCAAACTTTGGGAAATGGATCAGATATGGCTAAAGTGGAGAATGGCCTGATAGTGGAGAATCCTCAGTTGAGGAAAAAGGGGGACATTTCTAAGGACCCCTCTGCAGAAGGTAATATTGTCAGAACAGGTATGCCGGAGATGGAGGAACTGGGAGAATGGAATGGAGTCCTTACAGGAAGCAGGGACATGACATATTCAAAATGGTCGATCGGTGGACTTGAAAGTTTAGTGGCGAATTTTCTTCACCGTAAAGCTGACACTAAAACAGTGATACTCACCTCTAGCTGACCAGTAGTGGGTATCCCCAGCATTGTGTTCCTTCAGGCTATCCAGCCCCAAAAAGTAGAGCTCACTCAGCTGCTAGGTCGATGTACGGTATGGCTTAGATCAAGGTGATCAGGGCTAAGTGTCATTTGGGAGTAACTATTGTCACCAGGGTTGATTGTGGCTGTCATGTTCCAGCCAGAAATTTCAGAATTTTCCTTCTTTTCCCATATTTTGCAGTGAGATTAGGAATTTGTCATTTTCTCCCCCCTGCTGCAGTTTGGCCACGTTAGATGGTGCACACTGACTCTAGCAAACCAGCTGGGTGGTAGGGAGATGACCATTTATTTAGGCCATCTTGTCTTTGTCCCTCTCTCAATCAGTGCTAGCATTCATCATGGCTGCTTTGTGCTATTTCGAAAATTAATCAAAATGCTGAGCCATGTTCCTTGTAGGATTGGAACTACAGCTCCCAGTGTCTTTCGAGAACTGCCATTTTTGTTATTTCCCTCTTACTACAGGATTTAATTGTGCTGCAGTTAGGGGGTCCATTTTCTTCCCTGTCTGTGTGAATGAGCTTTCAGGTGGAGTACACTTTGTGCTGACTGACCCCACTATTTGAGCGTGGGAACTCATCTGTTGTGGCCCACCAAGCTAGGACAGCAGCACTGAGCTCTCCAAGACATAGATTCAGAATTTCTCTCTCCTAAGTGAGCTGCCAATCAAGGCTTGGAGAGACCGTCCTTACCTTGCTATTTGATTCTGAGCTGGTAAACTATAATCTGTGACTCACAAAAGGTTAATATGCAAGTACTGAGAGAATCAGGAATGCTAATTGAATGTTATGTTTATTGCGAGGGTAATTGAATATATGAGTAGGGAGGTTATGCTTCAGTTATACAGGACATTGGTTATTCTGTGTCTGGAATACGATGAACACTACTGGTCACCATATTTACAGAAGGATATTAATGAGGTGAAGGTAGTTCAGATAATGTTTACCCAGAATAAGTGGATTGTCTTATGAAGAAAGTCTGGGCAGGCTAGGTGTGTATCCTCTGGAGACTGAAAGAGTCAGAGGTTACTTAACTGAAACATATAACATCCTCAGGGGACTTGAATGGGTTGGACGTGAAAAGAATGGTTCCTGTTGTGGGAGAATCTAGAACCAAAGACATAGTTTAACCATCAGGAGGCACGCATTTAAATCAGGAAACATTTTTTTCTGTAAGGACTTATGAGTTATTGGAGTCATTGTGGCTTGGTGGGCCACAACAGGTGAGTTCCCATGCTCAAACAGTGGGGTCAGTCAGCACAAAGTTTACTCCACCTGAAAGCTCATTTCCACCCTGCCCTCACTTTCACCTGGTCTATCTCTGACTCCTCCCTTCCCTTCCTCAACATCTCTGTTTCCATTTCTGGGGATAGACTGGCCACTAATATCCATTACAAACCCACTGATTCCCACAGCTACCTGGACTATACATCCTCACACCCCACTTCCTGTAAAGACTCCATCCCATTCTCTCAGTTCCTCCATCTCCGTCGCATATGTTCAGATGAGGCCAACTTCGACAAGGGAGCCTCCGAAATGTCCACCTTCTTCCTCAACCGAGGATTCCCCAGTTCCATTGTTGACAGGGCCCTCACAAGGTCCGACCCATCTCCAGCACTTCCACCCTCGCCCCTCCTCTTCCCTCCCGTAACAGCGATAGGGTTCCCCTTGTCCTTACCTACCATCCCACCAGCATCCACATCCAGAAGATCATCAGACGCCATTTCCTCCACCTCCAGCAAGATGCCGCCACCAGACACATATTCCCCTCCCTTCTCTTGTCCGCCTTCTGGAGGGACCGTTCCTTCCGGGACACCCTGGTCCACACTTCCTTCACCCCCAACACCTCCCACAGCCCTACGGCACCTTCCCCTGTAACTGGCGAAGGTGCGACACCTGCCCATTTACCTCCTCCCTCCGCAGTATCCAAGGGCCTAAACATACCTTCCAGGTGAAGCAACACTTCACCTGCACTTCCCAGAATCTAGTTACTGCATTCGCTGCTCACAGTGTGGTTTCCTCTACATTGGGGAAACGAAGCTAGACGTGGCGACCACTTCACAGAACATCTACGTTCTGCTTACAAAAAAGACCCTGAACTAGCTGTTGCTTGCCACTTCAATGTACCACCCTGCTCCGTGGCCAACATCTCTGTCTCTGGCTTGCTACAGTGTTCCATTGAAGCCCAACGTAAGCTGGAGGAACATCACCTCATTTTCCACTTGGGGACCCTACAGCCCTCCGGACTCAATATTGAGTTCAATAATTCTAGGGCCTAAACTCTCCCATGTCCCAGCCCCGCACCCCACACACCAGGCCTTGTTATCACATAGCCTGCCATTACACACCCCCTGTTGTTAGTCACTAACAGTCCCCATTAACAACTATTCACCCTCGCAGCCTGATCGTTAGCAACTCCTTTGTCTGTCCAAGTGTCTTTCTATCTCTTTGGGCTCTATCCTATCATTTACTCCATACCCCACCCACCTCCCTATTTTCTGCATGTAAACTGACGTTTTCCCAGCCACCATCAGTTCTGAGGAATGGTCACTAGACCCGAAGGGTTTAGGCCCGAAACGTCAAGTTTTCCTGCTCCTATGATGCTTCTTGACCTGCTGTGTTCATCCAGCCCCATGCTTGTTATCTCGGATTCTCCAGCATCTGCAGTACCTTTTATCTCTAACCCGAAACGTTAACTCTGTTTTCTCCTTCACAGATGCTGCCAGACCCGGTGAGCTTTTCCAGCAACTTTGTTTTTGTTCATGAGTCATTGCAATTCCCTTTCTCAAAAGGGAGTGGGCGCAGCATCTTCAGATATTTTTAAGGCAGATTATTGATTCTTGAAAACCATGGGGATGAAAGATTATCAGAAATATGCACAAATATTGAGTTGAGGTTAAAATCTTATCAGCTATGATCGTATGGAGTGGTGGAGCAGGCTCAATGGAATGAATTGTGTACTTTTGTTCCTTGCTTATCTGTTCATATCTCTGTATGACAGTGTGCCCACTTTTTGTCCAGAACTTAATCATTTTGGACATGTGGTCTATTTGGAATCCTTCCACTCTGGCCATTAACTTTAACAAGGAAGTCAAAGCTGACAATGTCATGTTCATCATTCCTCCCCTTGCTACATTTTGCCCATCAGTTTTGATGGTGTGTCCCTTGGAGTCAGCTGTGAGGGTTGGGAGTAGTTGCAGACTGCTGCATTCCCTATGGCATTGCTCTGACCGAGCAGAGTATACCTTCCCGGCCTGAATTTAATTAGCTATCTAAGATTAACACTTCAGAGTTCTTGCTGTTCCAAACATTCAGCATCCTCTTTCCATGTTATGTCCTTTACCAGGTCAGTTTTCTTGTGTCCTGTTTATAAACAGTGCAAGACAGAACATTTCCATGACCTCCTTCTAACATTGTTTACATTCTGAACTAACATGATATTTTTTAAATGTCACTGAGATGGGCACCTGCTTGTTGAAGTGCAACCCTTCCCTCCAGCAACTTATCTTGCTCTGCAGCTGGGAGCACCGTTGAAGTTGGAAAGTCTCTGATTGCACCCCCACAGTCCCCACACTGGCTTTAAGAGCTCAGCTGCTGCCTGTAATTGGACCGGAATCCTGTCTCCATTTCAATTAAGGACTCACTGACATGAATATTTAAACTTTATTCAGTATATCACAAGGCCAAGAAAACAAACTTTGCTCCTGAGACCTGCTTCCACGGCAAATAAACAGCCTGCACTCTCAGGCTTTTTTTTAGTCACTAAAGAAGAATAGATAACATCTCCAAAAACCACCTTCTACGTATGTCTAGAAAGCCGCCTAACTATTAACTGTGGCGGTCATCAGTTACAATTATTGTGGCGGTATCAACATGACTAAGCGACAGAAACAGGTCTTTCTGGATATTCACTTTGTTTTAAATTTAATTTAAATTTCATGAGATAGGGGCATTACTCATTGTTGCCCATTCCTAATTGTCCTTGAGGGCAGTTAACAATCAACTACATTGCTGTGACTCCAAAGTTGCATGTTGGCCAGACCAAGTAAGGATAGATTTCCTTCCCTAAAAGTATATTTGCACACCAGGGGACATTTTATGACAATTGATAGTTTCATGGTCATTATTACTGAAATTAGCCATCAATTCCAGATTATTTTAATGGATTTCTAAATTCTACCAGATGCAGTGTTGGGATTTAGATCCTGGCCAATTGGATAACTAGCCCAATGATGTTACCACTACAGTAGCGCTCAAAAAACACATCCATATTAGGTGATAAAGGAAATTCTGGCATGACAGCAAGGCATATCATTGTAATAACAGACCTAAAACAAAAAGAGCACAGCCAGTTTAACAGCAAAGTATAATTGTCATGTTCAAGAACAGTTGTGGACTCCCATACTCCCAACATGATAAATGGCTGTATTGTCTATTATCCATTATTGCCCATTTAGCTGGTAAGCGTCCTGACTTCAGGGTATTTTGTCTTCTTTGTCTCCTCCTGTGAAACAACTTGTTTTGTTTTGTAACTTGTCTTATTTTGTTCATATTCTTTTAACTTCATTATGCAGGGAGATTGAATTGTTTTTATTCATTCACAGGATGAGGGTTTCACTGACTAGGCTAGCATTTATCGTTATCTCTAAATCCCCAGAGGGTGGTTAAGAATCAATCACAATGCTGTGGGCTGGAGTCACATGTAGGCCAAACCAGGTAAGTATATCAGTTTCCTTCCCTAGAGAACATTGGTGAACCAGATAAGTTTTTCCGACAATCAACAATGGGTTCATGATCATTGTTAGACTCTTTGTTCCAGATTTTTGTTGAATTCAAATTCCACCATTTGAACCCAGGTCCTCATAAATTTGTCTGGATCTCTGGACTAATGGTTCAGCGATAATACTATGAGGCCATCACTCCCCCTGCTTGATAAATCTAATCCAGAACTTCTTCGTCAATTATATGAGCATGATGAAATACTTTTACAATAGACACAAGAATTAGCTAAGTACATAGGTATAGGTCTTCGCGATGTGTACATATATGAAATATATGACCGTAAGTCCTGGATACACAGGAGCAAAATTAAGCCATTCAACCCATTGAGTCTTCTCTACCATTTGATCATATCTGATATATTTCTCAACTCCATTCTTCTGCCTTCTCCCCCTTACCCTTGATTCCCTCACTCGTTAAGAACCTATCTATCTCTGTCTTAAATACACTCAATGACTTGCCCTCCACAGCCCTCTGTGGCAATCAGTTCCACAGGTTCACCACCCTCTAGCTGAAGAAATTCCTCCTTATCTCAGTTCTCAAGGGTTGTCCCTTCAAACAAGGCCATGCCCTTGGGTCATAGTCTCTCCGAGCAGTGGAAAAATCTTCTCCACCTTCACTCTATCCAAGTCTCTCAGAATTCTGTAAGTTCCAATCAGATCCTCCCTCATCCTTCTAAACTCCATTGAGCACAGATCAGAGTCCTCAACCACTGAAAAGCCCTTGACATATGACAAGCCCTTTATCCTTCTTGTAGACTTCCTTTGGATGATCTCCAATGCCAGCACATCCTTCCTTGGATAAAGGGACCAAAACTACTCACAATATTCCAAATGTGTTCTGATCAGAGCCTTATACAACATCAGCAGTATATCTTTGCTCTTGTAACCCACTTTAAATGAATTCTAACATTGCATGTGCCTTCCGATCTGCTAACTGATTCCACATATTAACCTTAAGAGAATCCTGAACTAGAACTCCCAAGTCCCTTTGTGCTTCAGATTTCCAAAGCCTTTCCCTGTTCAGAAAATAGATAAAGCTTCTGTTCGAACAACCAAAGGACTTACTCATACTTTCACACATTGCATTTCATTTGAGACTTCTTTGCCCACTCTCCTAGCCTGACTAAGAATTTCTGCAGCATCCCCACTTCCTCAACGCAAATTGCACTAAACAACTGCACCTCCCAGTCATGAACCATTTCAACTCCCCCTTCCATTCCTCAGACGACATGTCCATCCTGGGCCTCCTGCAGTGCCACAATGATGCTACCCGAAGATTGCAGGAACAGCAACTCATATTCCGCTTGGGAACCCTGCAGTCCAATGGTATCAATGTGGACTTCACAAGCTTCAAAATCTCCCCTCCCCCAACCGCATCTCAAAACCAGCCCAGCTCGTCCCCGCCTCCCTAACCTGTCCTTCCTCCCACTTATCCCCTCCTCCCACCTCAAGCCCCACCCCATCTCCTACTTACTAAACTCATCCCGCCCCCTTGACCTGTCAGTCCTCCCTGGACTGATCTATCTCCTCCCTACCTCCCCACCTACAGTCACCTTTACTGTCTCCATCCCCGCCTCTTTGACCTGTCTGTCTCCTCTCCACCTATCTTCTCCTCTATCCATCTTCTATCCGCCTCCCCCTCCATCCCTATTTATTTCAGAACCCCCTTCCCCTCCCCCATTTCTGAAGAAAGGTCTAGGCCCAAAACATCAGCCTTCCTGCTCCTCTGATGCTGCTTGGCCTGCTGTGCTCATCCAGTTCTACACCTTGGTATCTATAGTAAATCCCTCAGTACCTTTGTCCAGATTGCTAATAAGAACATAAGAACATAAGAACTAGGAGCGGGAGTAGGCCGTCCGGACCTTCGAGCCTGCTCCGCCATTCAATAAGATCATGCCTGATCTTTTCGTGGACTCAGATCCACTTACCCGTGCTCTCACTGTATCCCTTAATTCCTTTATTGTTCAAAAAAAATCTACCTTAGCTTTAAAAACGTTTACTGAAGTAGTGTCAACTACTTCACTGGGCAAGGAATTCCATAGATTAACAACCCTCTGGGTGAAGACGTTCCTCCTCAATTCAGTCCTAAATCTTCTCCCTCTAATCTTGAGGCTATGCCCTCTTGTCCTAGCTTCACCTGCCAGTCGGAACATCCTCTCTACTTCTATCTTATCTATTCCCTTCATAATTTTATATGTTTCTATAAGATTCCCCCCTCAATCTTCTGAATTCCAACGAATATAATCCCAATCTACTCAGTCTCTCCTCATAAACCAACCCCCTCAACTCCGGAATCAACCTAGTGAACCTCCTCTGCACCCCCTCCAGTGCCAGTACATCCTTTCTCAAATAAGGAGACCAAAACTGCACACAGTACTCCAGGTGTGGCCTCACCAGCACCTTGTACAGCTGCAACATAACCTCTCTGCTTTGAAACTCAATCCCTTTAGCAATGAAGAACAAAATTCCATTTGCCTGCCTAATTACTTGTTGTACCTGCAGACCAACCTTCTGTGATTCATGCACAAGGACACCCAGGTCCCTCTGCATTGCAGCATGCTGCAACTTTTTAACCATTCAAGTAATAGTCCTTTTTACTGTTACTCCTACCAAAATGTAGGACTTCACATTTATTTATATTGTATTCCAACTGCCAGACCTTTGCCCACTCACCCAATGTATCTATGTTCCTCTGCAAAGTTTCTCAGTCCTCTGCACACTTTGCTCTGCCACTCATCTTGGTGTCATCTGCAAACTTTGACACCCTACACATGGTGCCCAACTCCAAATCATCTATATAAATTGTAAATAATTGCGGTCCCAACCCGATCCCTGAGGCACACCACTGGTCACTGATTGCCAGCCAGAATGGCACTCATTTATCCCCACTCTTTGCTTCCTGTTAGTCACCAACCCTCTGTCCATGCTAATACTTTACCCCTAACGCCATGCATCCTTATCTTATGCAGCAGCCTCTCATGCGGCACCTTGTCGAAGGCCTTTTGGAAATCTAGGTACGCCACATCCACTGGGTCCCCATTGTCCACCTTGCTCGTAATGTCTTCATAGAATTCCAAAAGATTTGTCAAGCGTGACCTGCCCTTCATGAACCCATGCTGCGTCTGCCCAACAGAACAATTTTTATCGAGATGCCTTGCTATTTCTTCCTTGATAATAGACTTAAGCATCTTCCCCACTACAGAGGTTAAGCTAACCGGTCTATAATTCCCTATGTTTTGTCTACCTCCCTTTTTAAACAGTGGCGTCATATTTGCTGTTTTCCAATTTGCTGGGACTGCCTCAGAGTCCAGCGAATTTTGGAAAATTACCGCCAGTGCACCTGCTATTTCTCCTGCCATCTCTTTTAGTACCCTGGGATGCATTCCATCAGGGCCAGGAGACTTATCAATCCTTAACTTCATTGGCTTGCCCAACACTACCTCTTCCGTAGTAATGATTGTTTCCAGGTCCTCACCTACCTTCGTCCCTTTGTCAATTACTGGCATGTTATTGGTGTCCTCCACTGTGAAGACCGATACAAAATACCTGTTCAATGTCTCGACCATTTGATCATATCCCATAACTAAATTCCCCTTCTCATCCTCTAAAGGGCCAACGTTTACTTTAGCTACTCTTTTTTGTCTTATATATTTATAGAAACTTTTGCTATCTGTCTTTATATTCTGTGCTAGTTTTTTCTCATGTTCTATCTTACTTTTCTTTATAGCTCTTTTTGTGGCTTTCTGTTGACCTTTAAAGTTTTCCCAATCTCCTCGTTTCATGCTGTTTTTGGCCACTTTGCATGCCTTCTCTTTCAATTTGATAGCCTCCCTTATTTCCTTAGACACCCATGGCAGATTACCCCTTTTCTTACAGTCCTTCCTTTTCACTGGAATATACTTTTGCTGAGCACTTTGAAAAATTGCTTTGAAAGTCCTCCACTGCTCGTCAACTGTCCCACCATAAAATCTTTGTTTCCAGTCTACTTTAGCCAAGTCCTCCCTCATTCTATTGTAGTCCCCCTTGTTCAAGCACAGGACTCTGATATTGGATTTTATCTTCACACTCTCCATCTGTATTCTAAATTCAACCATACTGTGATCACTCCTTCCAAGAGAATCCCTAACTATGAGGTCATTAATTATTCCTGTCTTATTACAGAGGACCAGATCTAGGATAGCTTGCTCCCTTATTGGTTCCATTATATACTGTTCAAGAAAACTATCACGGATACACTCAACAAACTCCTCCTCAAGGCTACCCTGACCGAGCTGGTTCAACCAATGTATAATGTATACAATGTATATGGCGAATAATTGTTGCCCCAAATGGCCCCTGTGGAATTCCACTGGTTACTGGCTGCCATCCTGAAAAAGACCCTTTATCCCCACGGGCCTTCTGTTTCCAATCCTGTATCCATGTCAGTACTTGGGACTGTCCCTGACTCCAATGATTCCTGAAAGACCCCCACCAATGCCTCCACAATCTCCTTAGTTATCTGCTGCAGAACTCTGGCATGTAGCCCATCTGGTCTGGCTGATTTATCCACCTTCAGGTTTTTCAACTTCTGCAGCACCGTCTCTTAGGTAATAGCCACTCTACTTACTTCTGTCCCTGACTCTCTTGAAGGGCTAATGTGCTGCTTCTGTCTTCCACTGAGAAGTACCTATTCAGTTCCTCTGCCATTTCTTTGTTCCCCGTTACTACTTTTCCAGGCTCATTTTCTAGTGGTCCAATATCCACTCTTGTTTCTCTCTTACATTTCAAATCTCTAAAAAAAACCTTTTGCAATCATCTTTTATATTACTAGCTAACTTACTCTCATATTTAAACTTCTCACTCATTATTGCATATTTTGTTATCGTCAATTGCTTTTTAAAGGCTTCCCAATTCTCTGGCTTCCCACTACTCTTCACTACATTGTATGCTTTCTGTTTTGTTTATATGCTGCCCCTGATTTCCCTTGTCAGTCATGGTTGCCTCATCCTCCCCTTAATATATTTCTTCTTCCTTGAGATGAATTTCTGCAATGGCTTTTGAATTACCCATAGAAACTCTTACCTTTGCTGCTCCACCATCTTCCCTGTTCGGCTCCCCTTCCAAACACCCTGGTCAGCTCCTCCCACACGTCTTTGTAGTTACTTCTACTCAATTGTAATACTGTTGCATCTGATTCCAACTTCTCAATCTCAAACTAGGGTGAATTCTGTTATATCATAGTCACTGCTCCCTAGGGGTTCCTTCATGTTAAGATCCTGAATCAACTCTGCCTCATTACACATCGCCTAATTCAGAATTGCCTATTCCTTAGTGGGCTCATCCACAAGCTGGTCCAAAAAAAACTATTTCGTAGACATTTCATGAATTCCTTTTCTTGAGATTCACTTGAGCTCCTTGATGACTGTATCGGTGCCTCTTCATGCTCCCACGAGGAATTCGAACAGTTCATTCACTTTACTAACACCTCCTACCCCAAACTGAAGTTCACCCGGACCATCTCTGACACCTGTCTCTCTTTTCTGGACCTCTCTGTCTCCATCTCTGGTAACCACCTGGAAATTGATATCTATTTCAAGTCCGCCGACTCCCACAGAAACCTAGGATACACCTCCTCTCACCCACCTTCTTGCAAGAACACCATCACCTATTCCCAATTCCTTCGCCTCCGCTGCATCTGGTCCCAAGATGAGGCATTCCACTGCCGGACATCCCAGATGTCCTCATTTTTCAAAGACCGCAATTTCCCCTCCACAGTGGTGGAAAACACCCTTGACCGCATCTCTCGCGTTTCCCGCACCTCAGCCCTCACATCCCCTCCCTGAAATAACAACAAAGACAGAATCCCCCTCGTCCTCATGTATCATCCCATCAACCTCCGGATTCAATGCATCATTCTCCACCACTTCTACCACCGGCAATCTGACCCCACTACCAAGGATAGATTTCCCTCCCCACCTGTATCCTGTATCTGCCTTCCAAAGGGACCACTCTCTCCATGACTCCCTCGTCCGTTCCACACTCCCCACCAGCCCCTCCACCCCTGGCGCCTTTCCCTCCAACCGCAGGAAGTGCTACACCTGCCCCTACTCCTCCCCCCTCACCCTTATCCCAGGCCCCAAGAAAACCTTCCACATTAAACAGATGTTCACCTGCACATCTGCTAATGTGGTATATTGTATCTGCTTTTCCCGGTGTGGCCTCCTCTACATCGGGGAAACCAGGTGAAGGCTTGGAGACCGTTTTGTGGATCACCTACGCTCAGTTCGTGACAAATGACAACACCTCCCAGTCGCGAACCACTTCAACTCTCCCGCCCACTCCCTGGATGAAATGTCCATCCTGGGCCTCCTCCAGTGCCACAATGATGCCACCTGAAGGCTGGAGGAACAGCCCCTCATATTCTGCCTGGGAACCCTGCAGCCCAATGGTCTCAATGTGGACTTCATAAGCTTCAAAATCGCCCCACCCCTGACCTCATCCCAAGACCAGCCCCTCTCGTCCCCGCCTCCTTGACCTGTCTGTCTTTTCTCCCACCTATCCGCTCCTCCCTCCTCACTGACCAACCTCCACCCCCACTTCCTACCTACGAGCCTCATCTCAGCCTCCCTGACCTGTCCGTCTTCCCTCCCACCTACCCACCCCTCCCTCCTCACTGACCAACCCCATCCCAATTCCCCACCTATACTCACCTTTACTGGCTTCATCCCCACCTCCTTGACCTGTCCGTCTTCTCTCCACCTATCTGCACCTCTATCCACCTTCTTTCATCGCCTCCCCATCTCTCTGTTTATTTCAGAGCCCCCTTCCCCTCCCCATTTCTGAAGAAGGGCCAAGACCTGAAATGTCAGCTTTCCTGCTCCTCTGATGCTGCCTGGCCTGCTGTGTTCATCTAGCTCTGCACATTGTTATATAAGGTCATTTACCTTGTTCTGTACACTGCACGCATTTAAGTACAACACCCTCAGTCCTGTGTTGACTGCCCACCACCCCACTTCTCAGAGGTGTTCTCTTAGCTGATGTGACTGAAATTAGATTCCTGACACTTTCCATACACCCTGTCCTATTACTTGTTCTGAGAACCTTAATAACATCTGCTAAGCCTTCCACCCTTTAACTTTTTCCATCATCTTTCATGTAACTGAATTGAACATGCACCTACACAGAAACACACACACACACAAACAGAGAGAGAGAG
>JAHRHZ010000223.1:16978059-17004276 GCA_024137785.1 Ginglymostoma cirratum
ACACACACAAGCAGAGAGAGAGAGGCACGCACACACACACACACACAAACACACACAGAGACACACACAGACACACACACACAAACAGAGAGAGGCGCGCACGCACAGACACACACACACACAGACACACACACACACACAGAAAGAGAGAGAGAGACACACACAAACAGAGAGAAAGAGAGAGGCACACACACACAGGCACACACACACAAACAGAGAGAGAGAGAGGCACACGCACACACACACACAAACAGAGAAAGAGAGAGGCACACACAGACACAAACAGAGAGAGAGAGAGGCATACACACACACAGACACACACACACACATGCATGCACACACACACACACACAAACAGAGAGAGAGAGACACACATAGACACACACAGACACAAACACAGAGAGAGACACACACACAGGGACACATACACTTCAGTTTAAAGCCCTACCCATACTCCCCAGGTATTTGATTCGCCAGGACCCTACTGCTAGCGTGACTCAGGTGTACCCATTCCATCGTAACAAATCACTCCTCCCCCAGTATTGGTGCCAGTGTCCAATGACTTCTCACCTGTTTCTCCCACACCAATCTTTGAGCCATGCACTTACCTCCTTAGTCTTGTTGATCCTGCACAATTTTGCTCATGGCTCAGGTGGCAATCCGGAGATCATTACCTTTTTAGTTCTGCTTTTTAATTTAGCCGATAGCGGCTCATAATCCCTCAGAAGAACCTCTTTCCTCTTCCTACGTGTATCGTCGGTACATACATGGACCACAACGTCTGAGACTTTCCCTTCCTTCGCAGCCCAGATGAGATATCCTGAACCCAGGCACAAGGCAGGCTTTGGGACTCTCAATTCTGGCCATAGAGAACAGTGTCTACTACATCTCTCTTTATTCTCCCTTATCTTGAATGGCTCCCTGTACCACAGTGCTATGGACAGTTTGCTCATGCTCCCTACAGCCCCCACTCTCATCCACACAGGGAGCAAGAATCTCAAACCTGTTAGACACGCTCAAGGGCCGAGACTCCTTCAGCGCTACCTCCTGGATCCCTCTACCTGTCTCACTCATAGTCACACCCTCCTGTCCCTGACTACTGATCGAATTCAAGATAGCTCATCTGATGGGTGTGACTGCCTCCTGAAACGCACTGTCCAGGTAACTCTTCCCCTTCATCTGAGTCTGAAGCTGAACTCTGAGATGAGTCCCTCAAGTAACCAACACTTGTTGCAGATGTCACGACAACAGCAACAACAAAAACAAAGTTGCTGGAAAAGCCCAACAGGTCTGGCAGCATCTGTGAAGGAGAAAACAGAGTTAACGTTTCGGGTCCAGCGACTGTTCCTCAGAACACAGATGCTACAGATGTGATCATTAAGAACCACAATGAGATCCACCAGCTCCCACATTATGTACGTGCAACACATCACCTGACCAGGCATCTCTAATTTCAGTTCTTAATTTGGATTTTCAAAATAAGATAACACAGTGTCCATTTCTGAAGAAGGGTCTGGACCCGAAACGTCAGCTTTCCTGCTCCTCTGATGCTGCCTGGCCTGCTGTGTTCCTCCAGCTCCACAATGTGTTATCTCAGCCTCCAGCATCGGCAGTTCTTACTGTCTCTTGGATTTTCAAAAGTTTTATTCTGGTTATTTAGTTTGTAGTGTGTAAATATTCCCCCTATTTACCTTCAATCCGAAAGTGACCCATAATTGATAGTCAAAATAGAAGCTATCACCACCCAATAAACTTGCGGTTTACCTGTGATATCACTCTTTTGCTCTGGGCCCCTGATTCTGATCTTCAGTATATTATGTCGAAAAAAAAACTTACAAACGCTGAGCCAAGAAATAAGCAAGCAAATGCACCTCTTTTCCTTTGTACCAAATTCTCACAATGCCTCCAAATTCCCTAAACTATCTCCTCACTCTGGCTGTATCTCACACTGGATATGATCTCTCCTTCCTGACTGTGTGAAGCTTCAATGTGTGTATGATATGTATTAAATTGTGACCCATAAATGATGTTGAATCACAATATGAGTTCTCAGCGCTTTGCTGCCTTCTTCAGGGAAGTCCTGCATTCAGTTCCACTTAGCACTCATAAAGCTAAAGCTAAGATGAGAGAATCATCGATGAGAGATAATAGGTACTGCAGATGTTGGAGAATCCAAAATAACAAGGTGTGGAGCTGGATGAACACAGCAGGCCAAGCAGCATCATAGGAGCAGGAAAGCTTGACGTTTCGGGCCTCTAGGCCTGAAACGCCAAGCTCTATGAGAGAATCATCATTTTTCAAGGTAGCTGGATTCTCAGTCAAGTGCTAGATGCTATCAATGGCAGCCATTCATATTAAATTCATGTTGATTTAGTGAATAAACTGGTGTTTCACTGTGAGTCATTTACTATTAGGACATGCAGGATATTCAGACATTGGAATATGACTGGGTGATTAGTGGAATGGCATTGTAGAGGTTCGAATGTTGGTTAACTTGAGTTACAACATTGCTGGTGCTGGGAGTGTACAATATACCATCATATAATCAGAGTCGGAAAGGAAAGCAATTTTTTTAGAGGTGCAGAAACAATAGTCCGTGAAGATTAGGAGATTTCCTAATATTAATTAGGATGAATTCCCTCCAAAGCTACAAAGTTCACAAAATTTTTCACTGACACATAACAAGATTGAGAGGGGAAGGAATCATTTCAGTTTTGCTTTTCTGAAATTGATTCAGACTGGTGAGCATTTTAATTCAAGAGCATTCTAGTTGCATTGAATGTAATTCCACCAGATTTAGTGCATTTTTGGAAAAGGATAATGACAGCCCAAGAGGATAAGATTTCTATTCTTGGAGAAAGGCCAATTTTAGGCCGGTGTGATGTATGAGGGTAAAAGTGATTGGAAACAGCTAATTGAAGGTTCGTGGGATACATTCAAAGAAAAGCTAATGGAGGTTCAGAACAAATGTGTTCCCAACACAGTAAAATGCCTGGATTTTCACCCAAATTGGGACTACTTGGGAACACTTTCAAAGTGGCAGGTGGGGGCTTCCCACGATTCCTATCCCTATTTCTGTTTCCAATATTTATCACTAACATAAAAAATGGCTGTGGGCAATCAGTCCTCAGAAGATGCCTAACCTTGCTTGTTCTACTGGGAGGCAGTGGGGACAATTTAAACTTGCTCCACATCCCCACAATTTTAGTATGGTGAGGTTCTCTCAGTAAGCAGACCTGGTTCACAATGTCTCAGAGGAGGCTTAAACCGTGGACCATAGTTCCAAATGAGCAACCAGAACAAAAGTCACCAGTTCCTGAAATTCTTTCAGGCTTTGCAATGCATAGAAAAAAAATTCTTTCAGTTTCAGTAATGTGACGCTGTATTGTAAGGTTCATATGTTTTTACAGCAGTGTCTGGGATCTCTTGTGTAATATGAAAGAGAGATTTAAATGTCCAGAGTCCTTTAAAATGAAAGAAAAGATTCAGCAGCAGTTGGTTAAAGCAAAGAAAGCTGCTCATCTGTTACTGGGCTGCTTTGATTGACAGGCCATCTAATGTTGCGAAGAAAAAGGTCTGTGTCTATTTAATAAAATAAAATCGATATTTTGAAATTACAGCGACTGCAGTGATTTATTAGAACAGTTGTGGTCAGTGGCAATGTTTTATTGAGTTTCAAAAGAACTTTAAACTATTTGCCCCTGTTGGGGCTGTTTAGATATTTGATTGACAGTTTTAAAAGGATTAGATATCTTTGTTGGGCTTAGTGAAAAACACGTTTGTTTGTTTTTACAATAGACTGAGAGGGTCTAATTTATTTTGGAATACTGTTTTTTAAGGACAGATTTTTATTTAATAGCATGGTGTCTTTGCATAAGTTTAGGTTATTAAATAAAGAGGACATGGAGGGATCAAACTGGGCATAGAAGGGTGAGGGGTTAGAGTTTGAGTGCCTGACATTCATTATGAAGACACTGGCCATCACCCACTTCTGTTGTCTCTGATGTTCTCCCTACTGAGTGGCAGACCTGACACCATCCTCTTCCCATTACCCCAACATGGTAGCTGCGGGAGGGGGGAGAGAGGCAGTGGGGGTAGGAATTCCTGTATTAAAAGAGATGGGTCCAACTCAGGAAAGTTCTCAGCTTGATCTTACTGCCTCTTCCTGGAAAATCTGATCCAAACAGTGTGACTCTGCCACCAGCCACTTGGGAAATTGGCTGAAACTTGAGCCCCACTATTCGCAGGATTTTCACAGAAGTTAAATTTTAATTCAAAGAACTCAAAATTCCTCATTTACTTGTCTGACGGAATCAGGTTAACAGAAAACACTGACCAGGTCTCTGTACATCACAAAACAACTGGTGTTTATTACAAATGAATTAATTCTGAACACAAGCAAGCAAGAATATAAATTATCAACATATCGCTACCAGATGAAATTCCAACCCCTTTCCGAAACCCTGACACACACACAAACGCCCACACACACAAACACTCACACACACAAACATACACACATAAATGCACACGTACACACACACAAACACACACACACAAACACACACACACAAACACTCATGCACACAAACACTCACACACACAAACATACACACATAAATGCACACATACACACACACAAATACACACACACAAACACACACACACACAAACACTCACGCACACAAACACACACACACACACAAACGCCCACACACACAAACACTCACACACACAAACATACACACACACAAATACACACACACACAAACACCCACACACACAAACACGCACACAAACACACACACACACACACACACACACATAAACAGAGAGAGAGAGGCACACACACAGACACAGACACCCACACACAGACACACAGACACACACACACACAAACGCACACATGCAAAGGAAAAATTACTGAGGAAACCTCAGTTCAATGGCACCAGTACACAGTTTTCAATGCCAGCAAAGTGAAGCGCCAAATTTCCCTCATCGTCATGCCCAGAGCAAATGTCAAAGATCACACTTGGCAGCTTTGAACTGACAGTGGCCGTTCAAGTATGCACATGTGTTTTGAAAGTTGCACCACACCAGGATTTCCAGCCAATTCAATCCATTGATAGCCAGGCCTGGGTGACATATGGCCCAAACTGTTAAAAGAAGCAAGGAAAAAAGTACTGGAGACAGAAACCATCATTTTCCAACCCTCTCTGGCTACAAGCATAGTGCTAGTGGACTGGAGCATTTTTAACATTGGGTCATTTGTTTTAAGAAGGGGAGACAGGATAGACTAAGGAATTATAGACCTGACAGCCTCACCTCAGTGATGGGAAAACAATAGAGAAAAATTGAGATAGTATCAATAGTTCTCAAGAGGCACAGATTCATTAAAGAAAGCATTGTTTCATTAAGCAAATACCATAACTGATCATGACCATTCTGAAGAAGGGTCACTGGACCTGAAACATTAACTCTGCTTTCAGATGTTGCCAGACCTGCTGATTTTTTTCCAGCAATCTCTGTTTTTGTTTCTGATTTCCAGCATCTACATGTTTCTGGTCTTTTCTTGTATCATGACTGAATGATTAGACTGAATGTTTTCAGGATTTAACCAGAACAATCAATACAGGTGGCACATTTTGTGTAGTTTATGTAGATTTCAGCCTGAAACATTAACTCTGCTTTCAGATGTTGCCAGACC
The DNA here is from genome assembly GCA_024137785.1 of Ginglymostoma cirratum. Classification (NCBI taxonomy): domain Eukaryota; kingdom Metazoa; phylum Chordata; class Chondrichthyes; order Orectolobiformes; family Ginglymostomatidae; genus Ginglymostoma; species Ginglymostoma cirratum. The sequence continues at coordinate 16,983,767 of JAHRHZ010000223.1, forward strand.
TGCTGATTTTTTTCCAGCAATCTCTGTTTTTGTTTCTGATTTCCAGCATCCACACATTTCTGATCTTTTCTTTTATCATGACTGAGTAATTAGATTGAATGTTTTCAGGATTTAACCAGAACAATCAATACAGGTGTCACATTTTGTGTAGTTTATGTAGATTTTGACAAGATCCTACATGGCAGGTGCAGAATAATGTGGATAATTGTGAGGTTATTCTCATTGGTAGCAAGAACAAGCTGGCAGATTATTATTTGAAGTGATACCTTGGGAAAGGGGGAGGCTCAACAATACCCGAATCCTCCTGTATACCAGTCGCTGAAAGTAAGCATGGAGGTGCGGCAGTCAGTGAAGAAGACAAATTGTAGATTGGTGTTCATAGTGAAGAGTATTCAAGTACAGGAGCAGGGATGTTTTGCTACAGTTGTGCAGGGCATTGGGAAGACCACATCTGGAATATCTCAGCTTTGATCTCCTTATCTAAGGAAGGATGTTTTGGTTATTGAGGAAGAAGCTTAACCAGTATGACTCCTGAGATGGTGACACTGGCATTTGGGGAGAGACTGGGTCAATTAGGACTATATTCACAAGATCTTAGAAAAATGAAGAATGATCTCATAAGGACCTATAAAATTTTAACTGGACTAGACAGGATATTCTTAATGACTGGGGAGTCCAGGACCAGAGGTTACATCTAAGGAGGACAGAGCTGAGGTGGAATTTCTTCACCTAAACAGTAGTGAGCCTGTGGAATTCTCTGCCATAGGAAGCTGTTGAGGCCAAAATGTTGAATGTTTCAAGGAGGAGTTAGATATAGTTCTTAGGAGTAAAAGGATCAAAGGATATGTGGAGACAGCGAGAACAGAGTTGGATGGTGAGCCATGATTATATTAAACAGTGAAGCAGGCTCAGAGGGATGAGTGGCCTTTTCCTGCCCCAATATTCTATGCTTCTATAGTGCAATGGTCAGCAAAAGTAAAGCTCATGGAAACTTAAGGTAAGTGGAAAAATGAATGCAAGTTGGCTCAGCAACAGGAAGGAAAGGAGTATAGTTGTAGGTCTTATGTCTCAACACGTTCCCGTTCATGGTATGTATCAATGGTTCTGGTGTAGAAACAGAAAATTATCAATGCACTGTTCATGTGGCCAGATAAGCGGTGAATGAAAGTCAATCCGACTGGAAAAATGTGAAATAATAAGACCATAAGACATAGGAGCAGAAATTAGGCCATTCAGCCCATTGAGTCTGCTCCACCATTCAATCATGGCTGATAAGTTCCTCAACCTCATTCTCCTGCTTTCTCCCCGTAACCCTTGATCCCCTTGATAATCAAGAACCTATCTGTCTCAGTCTTAAATGTACTCAATGACCCGGCCTCCACAGCCTTCTGTGGCAGTGAGTCCCAAAAAAGCCTCTTCTGTTCTGTATTATTCTGTGATTCTAAGACATGGAGTGTTATGGATGTGGGGAATGTTTGGACAAGGGGTGCAGTTGCCTTCTTTGGACAGAGTAAGATGACGATAAGTTTTGTTGATGCAAAAGAAAGACCAGCTTCTGTTAGGACAGAAGTCAAAAACCAAGGGGAGAATAACTTAATTTTAAAAATGATGAGGGAGGAATTGAGGAGTATATTTTTCATTCAGAGATTGGAGAGGTTATGCAAAGTACTCACTACTCAATATGATGGTGGAGACAAAAATACTCATTACGTTTACAAAAACTTAGATCTGCAGTTAACGTGCTGTTGCTTGGGGCTATGAACCAGAAGCTGAAAGATGGATGGATTGTGGGGTTCATTCCTACTTGGCACAGATTGTAATAGGCATCATGACTATTTTTGGTGCTATAAACTCTCATTTGTTTCTATTCCACCGATGCCAGAGACAGGATTAGGATACGTAGTGATTACATATGTACTGATCCACTGAAGGGACGTGTGGTTCTCACTGATGGGTCAGTTACCCAGGAGCCTCAAAGAAACAGGAAGTTACCTTTTTTAAAAAAAACGTGAAAGGGGGCTACATTATAGCATGGGTTCTTTCCAAGAACTATGACCAGATTTGTTAATGCAGGCAGGGGATTTAGAAGTTTCGCCAATTTTGAGAGTTGAAATGCTCATGTTTCCTCTTCACAGACACTACCTGAGCTGTTAAATACTCTCAGCAATTTTTACTTCATTACAGAGTTCCACCATTACTTGTTTCATATGTTAATGAATGGGGCTGTTTAGTTTCATTCTGTGTATCACTTCATTTATCCAAAGTCTTCTCATGCCCAAGCAAAGTGGGACTATATAGCTACTGGGCAATGAGTTGGAGATATATCTAAGCTTCAGGCAACTGGCAAAAAGATCCAAAGGAGAATTTTAAATAACTTGCATTTATGTGTTGCCAGACAAAGGTGTTCTTTAAGACAAAGGAGGGGTGGGGTGATCTGGGCTTGAACGTGGCCTTAAAAGAGAAAACGGTAACAGAGGAGCAGAGTGATTGAAAAAGACAACTTTCCAGCTAAAGCCTCAAATATCTGATGACATGGTCAAAGGAGACCAGGCAAGCGAGCTGGGAATGCATAAGAGAACAAAATCGGAGGAAATACGCAATTGTATGTCAATCAATTCTATTGCAGCCTTAGGTAAAGTGACACATGTGCACTAAACTAAATAATTATGAAAAAGTGGTTTAAAATCTGTCCACAGTCAGAATTCATTTGCTGAGGAGCGAGACTTAGGAGCACGAATTCACCATCACTTCAATGTACATGCATCTCCATTCACTAAATCGTGGCTGATCTGGTTGTAGAGTCCACACCACCCTTCTGCCTGCACCACCCATGTAATCCTTGATTCCATTGACTATCAAATTTAGCCTTGAATAATTTCAATGATCCAGCAATTACTGTTTCCTGAGGAAGAGAATTCCACAGACTAACTGTTCTCTGAGACAAAATATAACTGTTCTGAGGCACGATAGGCTGAATATTCTTCTTCCATCCTGTAATAGTTCTGTGATTATGTGATTTTATTTGTGAACTGTATTCCCAAGTTCTAGTGACTACCACAAGAGGAAACAGTTTCCTGGTATTAACCCTATCAAGTGCAATCAGCATCATATATACTTCACTAAGATCAATGAAATTTAGACACCTCTTTCTTCTGAAATCTAGCGCTTATCAGCCCATCTTGTTCAAGCTTGCTTAATGTGATGAGGCTCTCCACACAGGAATGAGTCAAGTTTACCTTCTCTGATCTGTTTATTATGCAATTAAATCCTTTTTTAGATAAGGAGACCAAACCTCTATACAATACTCCACATAAGGCTTCACCAAAGCCGTGTCCAGCCACAACAAAAATTCTCCACTTTTATGTTCCATTTCCTCTTGCAAGAAAAAAAACATTCCATTTGCTTTCCTACTCTCTGTCTATGCTTGCACACTAGCATTTGTCAGGATATTTAGATCCTTGATACCACCAAGTTATGCAAACCATCACATTTAATAGAACACTACTTTTCTATTCGTCCTGCCAAAATGGACAAATTCACATTTTTCAAATTACATTCCAACTGTTAAAAGTTTTGCCCAATTGCATAACTTACCTATATCCCTTTTTGGTTCACCTTTTTCCAGTTTACTTCCTCAAATATCCTGGTGTGATCACTATACACTCAGTCCCTCAATGTCTTTGATATAGATTGTAAATCATTGTGGTTACAAGACTGATGACCCCTGTGCCATTCCAATCATTGCAGCTTGCCAATGTGAAAAGAAAAATTATCCCTACTCTCTACTTCCTGTTATCTAACCAATCCTCCACCATGTTAATATGTCACACAAATATCATTTATTTTTATTTTGTGTAGGATCTTTTGTTGTGGCACCTTATCAAATGCTTGTAGGAAATCCAAGTAACAACCAACTTCAGACTTGTTTTCATCCGTCTTGCTTATTATTTCCTCAAAAAATGTAATAACTTAGTTAAACACCTGTGTCTTTTGCAAAATCATATTGACCCTGTCTGTTCCCATTATGAGTTTCGAAATATTCTGTTATAAATTCTTCTCCAATGGATTCTAGTAAATTTCTAATGACCGTTAGTCTCATTTTATGTTACCAGATCTAGGATAATCAGTTCCCTGGTCACTGTTAGAATATTTTGCATGAAGGATTTATCTGAAACAAAATCCACAAGTTCATTTTTCAGGATACCTTTACCAATCTGACCCTCCCAATCTACATGTAGATTGAAGTCACCTCTGATTATTATGTTTTGTTTCTTAATCCTCCATTTATTTCTTCATGTATATCTGCTGTCCTAAGGTATAATTACAGTTGGGTGATTTATAAAATACTCCACAAGCAACTTAAATTTCTTGTTTCTTGCCTCCGTATAAACTGATTTATCATCTTGCTGTTTTGAGCGAACTGCATCATGCACCACTGTATTAATGCCATCTTTAATCAGCAGTGCTACTCCACAATTTTTATTCCTATCTTTCTGTCGTATAAAATACCTTTCAATATTCAGCAGAATTCATTATATTCTGAATTGAGTTACATCAGGTTGATTCTGTTTTGTTTCTTAGTTGAATTGGTTGATAAAATAGACCAATAAAATGCAGAAATAACCAACTATGAGTTACGCCAATAATTCATAACAAACTCTGGAATTCCCAACACACAGTAATTATGAGAAGCAACAGATTATCTCAACCAATAGTCACAACGCGTAAACCTATACATTAAATTGTTCCATCTGTCAAACTGTAAAATGTATTTTGTTTACTTCTGCAAATTGACTAAATATTAAGCTTTCCTGTCTAAATTTTATTAACATTTAGAAACAGTGATGTGGTCATCAGTTCTTATTATATCACTTTGATCATGATTATTTCTGAATTAAACTGTGGAATAAACTGTAAATTAGATTTGTTGACAGAATTGGACAATTCAGAGTTACTTTAACAAAAATGTTTCCGATATATACTACTAATTCATGCTGCATTTGTCTTTTAAAAAACCCATAATTTGAAGGAAGAAACATAAACTCCAGCTAAATAGGAATTTACTGCTTACATGTTTGAAATATCAAGCAAATTTAAAAAAATGTTTGAACTGGGAGCAACAGACAATGTTACTAATTAATTGAAGTAAACATTTGGAAAACATGATCCCTGTTTCGAATAAACTTCTGCCACAAACTGACCCTTAGTTTACATCAAGCAACATTGTGCTTTACAGGGATTGACTGGAGAGAAAACTATGTAAGCACTATACTGCTTTGATCACACAGAGTCAAGGCTGATCCTCCAACATGGTAGAGAGGGGGTGCTGCATTCTTTGTGACATCTTTTGGATGAGGTGTAAAATCAAGAGCCTGTCTGCCCTTCCTAGTAGATATTGAAGATTCCATGGCAATATTATTAGGACGAAATAATAATCCCTGCTCTCCTGGCCAACACTTAACCCTCAATCAACATATAAAACTGATTATCACATTGTTTATTTCATTCCGAAAAAAAAGTTTTAAAAAATCTGTTGCATTTCATTCATTACAACAGGGAGTGCGCTTCAGTAGTATTTCTCAGGCAGCCATGTACATTGGGATAGCCTGAGGTTGAAAAGGTTGCTATATAAATTCAAGTATCTCTTTCTTTGTCTAGATTCCCCAACTGAATTTTTTTTTCTTTCTATGTAATCAAATCTTTTTGTTGTCCGAAACATCTCTTATCAGATCGTCCCTCAAACAATTCTCAAGGAAATGCAACCTATGTTCATTAAACTGTTCAATCGTTGTCTTGTTACTGGAATGAATTTAATGCAGGGCTCCTGCTTGCTGCAGTTTGCAGAGACAATGATTAAATAGACTGTATTTTTCTGCTCTGCTTACAGTAAATTACAACTGATGGCTTTAACTTGTGCTCATTGGGATGTTGTGAAGTTGGGGAGAGTATTTGTGGATTAGAAAGCAGGATGTTAAAATATTTGATGTTTGTAAAATGGTAAGGGGGAAAAGTACATGTCCCTTTAAAAATGATGTTTTTTTTAGAGGCTTGGAGATTAAAAAAAAATGTCTGCAGGCAACAGCAGATGAGCAGAGAGTTCTTGAAAATGAAATATTACATCAAAGCTATACTGTTAGCAGGCAAAGTAGCATTTTTACCAAGCCAACAGGTTTCTGAATTTTTCCAATTAATTTAAACCAGGACCTAGATACCAAAGCCCAATTAAATTTAAATCTAATTGTTTTGACTACATAGGACCATCCTATTGTATGAAATTGATAGGCCATCAAGGGTATAAAAGAAAAGGACACTTGAAAATTGGTGTGAGAGAAACTACCATCTAAGAGAGGGAACAACCCATTGGCTCTAAAGAGAATCACTGGCTCTCACAGAATTCTATCAGCTCTCAGAAAATAAAATCATCTCATTAAATGTACAGCAGTACTCTTCGCTAATATTCCTGATGTGACAGTTTGATCGAGAGAGTCATTTCGGACTCCAGAATTCGACGGAGATAGACATTCCTAGCGGAGGATCAGCAGCGAGAGCGCAGAGCAGTCTGGAAAAAGCATCCTGGTTGTAATTTTGAGGAATTAAGTTTTATTCCTCTTTTTATTATTATTTTGGTTGATATAGGTGGAACTTATATCTATTGGAACAGCATACCATTAGAATTTTGTGTTATTCAGGAATACTTAGTAGTTAAGGGGGAACTGTTCGGTTTGTTAGTAGTTCTGTTAATTTGTTAACTATTTGAGTTAAATAAATAAATTGTTACTTGTTGATTGTAGATGACTGTCAGGAGTTCATTTTATTTCACCCCTCCTTGATAAGGTATTGGGAGGTAAGAGGCAGGTATACCACTTTTCATATTGCCTTTAACAGATTACAAGGCAAGGCGAGCCCCTCTGGGTGTTTTGATTGTAATTATCAGAGAGGTGTTGACCTCCTCTTTGTAACAGGGAGTCCTGCTCTGTTTCTACTCATTCATTAACACAATGCTCACAGTATGGAGTAACCTCTTAAATCCCAATCTAGTTCTGGTGAATCTGTATTGTATACCCTCCAAAGTCACTACAGCCTTCATGAGATTTGACATGAGTGCAGCAATCTAGACAGGACATGATGGGTTTATGCAACTAAACCATTTTTGTCCTTTGTATTCAGCCTCCTTGAAGTAACGATTACTGTTTATTCATCTTTTGTTTACTGTCTGTACATATCCGATTGCCTTTAGTGATCAATGTTCATGAATATTCATAACTTTCTCAGAGTCACGGAGTTACACAGGACAGAAACAGACCCTTTGGTCCAACTCATCCATATCAACCAGATTTCCCAAACTAAACTAGTTCCACTTGCCTGAATTTGACCCATATCCCTCTAAATCTTTTAAATGTGGTAGTCATACCTGCATCTACCACTTTCTCTAATAGTTCATTGCACACACAAACCACCCTCCGTATGAAAACGTTGGCCCCCATGTCTTTTTTAAATCCTTCTCTTCTCACCTTAAAAATATGGTCCCTAGTTTTGAACTCACCCACCCTAGGTAAAAGCCCTTTTCTTTTCACCTTATCTATCCCCTCATGATTTTATAAACCTCTGTAAGGTCACTCTTCAACTTCCAATGCTCCAGTGACAAAAAAACTTCTCTCTCACAATTACTAGTTCTTCACTAATATGGAAATGATGTGACTATTCTTGCTTCAATCAAAAGTTGATGGTTTCACACTTAACCCCAGCAAACCCAATTTTCTCATTTATCAAATCGATCAATGTCTCTCTCTTTCTCTCTCTTTTCCTCTCTCATTTCCCAGTCACATATGTGAAATTTACTATCCCTCCCAGCAAATGTCATCTGCAAACTTGGATATGCATTTCTCTATTCCTATGTCAAGTTATCCGTACAGTGAAAAGTTTGGATCACATCACGTGCCCCATGTGCCAGAGTATATTCCCTTTTTGCGACCCTCTATCTATCTTTTCTATTCACTTGTGGGATGTGGACATCGCTGACTGGGCCAGCATTTATTGCCTGTCCCTAGTTGCCCTTGAGAAGGTGGTGCTGAGCTGCCTTCTTGAATTGCTGCTGTGGGTTGCCCACAATGCTATTAGGGAGGGAATTCCAGGATTTTTACCCAGCAACAGTGAAGGAACAGAGGTGGATTTCCAAGTCAGGGTGGTGAGTAGCTTGGTGGGGAACTTGAAGGTGGTTCCCACATATCTTTTATCTCCGAACCAGATTCCAACCCTGTATCACAACAGTTCGTTCAGTTTTAATTCATTTTTGCTATAATCACTTCTGTGGAACTTTTATCAATTGTCTTCTGGAAAGCACAGTGGTGAATCCTGAAAAAAATTTAACTTGATTAAACAGACAAAAATTATTCTTTACAAATCTATGGTGACTTTCATTGATCAACCTATAATTCTCCAGGTGCTCGTTAACTCTGTCCCTGTTGAAGGTTTCAACAAATTTCCCATAACTATGTTTTGTTTTCTGACAACTTTGTTGTTAACTGGTTTTGCTATCTCTCATTTAAGTCAAACTGGTTTGCATCATTTGCAGTTGGAAGCTGGTACATTTTCAGTTTCAGAATTACTGTTCTCCCCTTTGACTCAGCACTGAAGAAATAATAGAAGTGATTCAGTTAATGTGTCAATAACAAAGTCCATTACAACTAAAGTGTATAGCAGGTCAAAGCTTGCAGCGCAATGATCTAACTTGTGTTACTTTGAACTTGATGTTAATAAGGTATGTTTCATATCACAAATAGCTCTTTGTTTATTGAAGAGTTGGAAACCACTGAGTCTTAAGAAGTATCTGGAAACAGTATTCCAAAGACTAAAAATAGGCTTTTTCTAAAGGGTGTCACTGTACATTGCAAAACCCAAAGCCGTTAAGTGGATCCAGCTTGTCTAGGAGAGGACTGTTGCAACATGTTCTAATGTAGGTTTTAAGGCCTTTGTACAAACTTAGGCCAGAATTCCAGGTTACTGTTATTCAAGTTTGTTAACACACTCCACATGAAGGTAAGGCTGCACAGAAGCATGCAGTGTGCAGGCCTGTGCCCAACTTATTACCAGAACAGGAGTACAGGAGCAAGGATGTGTTGTTGCAGTTGTGCAGGGCCTTGGTGAGACTACACCTGGAATATTGTGTGCAGTTTTGGTCTCCTTTTCTGAGGAAAGATGCACTTGCTCTCAAGGGGAGAGCAGCAAAGGTTTCCCAGGCTGATTCTAGGGATGGCGGGTCTGACGAATGAGGAGAGATTGACTAGGCTGGGATTGTTTTCACTGGAGTTCAGACAAATGAGGGGGGATCTCATAGAGACTTATAGAATTCTAATAGGACTGGACAGAGTAGATGCAGGGAGGAGGTTCCCAACGATGGGTGTGTCCAGAACCAGAGGTCACAGTATGAGGATTCGGAGTAGGAGATTTAGGATGGAGATGAGGAGACATTTCTTCACCCAAAGAGTAGTGAGCCTGTGGAATTCATTATTACAGGAAGAAGTTGATGCCAAAAAATTGAATGTATTCAAGAGGCGATCAGATATAGCACTTGGGGAGAATGGGGTCAAAGGTTATTGGGAGAAAGCAGCATTAGGCTATCGAATTGGACAATCAGCCATGATCATGAAGAATGGCAGAGCAGGTTCATAGGGCCAAATATCCTCCTCCTGCTCCTATCTTCTATGTTTCTATGTAACACTGATGTCACAGCTAAATCATAGCTTTCCCCAAAGATTAAATCATATCTCTACATCCGGCTCCCCACCCCAAGTAAGTTGTCCTTTTCAGATTATTAACATAGAACATAGAACAAAGAACAATACAGCGCGGAACAGGCCCTTCGGCCCTCAATGTTGCGCAGACCTGTGAACTAATCTAAGCCTACCTCCTACACTATCCCATCATCATCCATATGCTTATCCAAGGACTGTTTAAATGCCCCTAATGTGGCTGAGTTAACTGCATTGGCAGGCAGGGCATTCCATGCCCTTACCACTCTCTGAGTAAAGAACCTGCCTCTGACATCTGTCTTAAATCTCTCACCCCTCAATTTGCAGCGATGCCCCCTCATACTAGCCGACGTCGTCATCCTAGGAAAAAGACTCTCACTGTCCACCCTATCTAACCCTCTGATCATTTTGTATGTCTCTATTAAATCCCCTCTTAGCCTTCTCCTCTCCAATGAGAACAGACCCAAGTCCCTCAGCCTTTCCTCATAAGACCTTCGCTCCAGACCAGGCTAAACCAGTTTCTTAGCAATTTGAAAACAAACATTTAACTAAACGTATTTCCCTTCAGTCTGTTTGTATTTCCAACAGCAGCATTTCTCCCAAATGTCTGATGTACAGAAATTCAAGCAATGTGGAGATATTTAAGATAACAAGGTGTAGGGCTGGATGAACACAGCAGGCCAAGCAGCATCAGAGGAGCAGGAAAGCTGACGTTTTGGGCCCAGACCCTTCTTCAGAAATGGGGGAGGGGAAGGGGGTTCTGAAATAAATAGGGAGAGAGGAGGAGGCGGATAGAAGGTGGATAAAAGAGAAGATAGGTGGAAAGGAAGCAGACAGGACAAAGGGGTGAGTGGACCCAGTAAAGGTGAGTGCAGGTGGGGAGTCAGGGAGGGGATGGGTCAGTCCAGGGAGGACAGACAGGTCAAGGGGGCGGGATGAGGCTAGTCGGTAGGAAATGGGGGTGTGGCTTGATGTGGGAGGAGGGGATGGGGGGACAAGCTGAGCTGGTTTTGGGATGCAGTAGGGGGAGGGGAGATTTTGAAGCTTGTGAAGTCCACATTGATATCATTGGGCTGCAGGGTTCCCAAGCGAAATATGAGATGCTGTTCCTGAAGCCTTCAGGTGGCATCGTTGTGGCACTGCAGAAGGCCCAGGATGGACATGTCGTCTGAGGAATAGGAGGGGTAGTTGAAATGGCTCGCGACTGTGAGGTGCAGTTGTTTAGTGTGAACCGAGCATAGGTGTTCCACAAAGCGGTCCCCAAGCCTCCGCTTGGTTTCCTCAATGTAGAGGAGGCCACAACGTGAACAGCGGATACAGTATACCACATTAACAGGTGTGCAGGTGAACATCTGTTTGATGTGGAAGGTCTTCTTGGGGCCTGGGATGGGGGTGAGGGGGGAGGTGTAGGGGCAGGTGTGGCACTTCTTGCGATTGTAGGGAAAAGTGCCGGGTGTGGTGGGGCTGGAGGGGAGTGTAGAGCAGACAAGGGAGTCACGGAGAGAGTGGTCCCTCTGGGAAGCAGATAAGGGTGGGGAGGGAAAAATGTCTTTGGTGGTGGGGTCGGATTGCAGATGGCGGAAGTGTCGGAGGATGATGCGTTGGATCCGGAGTTTGGTGGGGTGGTACGTGAAGACGAGGGGGATTCTGTTTTGGTTGTTATTGCAGGGGCGGGTTTGAGGGATGAGTTGCGGGAAATGCGGAAGACACGGTCGAGGCTGTTCTCGACCACTGAGGGGGGGATGTTGCAGTCCTTGAAAAACGAGCACATCTGAGATGTACGGGAGTGGAATGTTTCATCCTGGGAGCAGATGCGGCGGAGGTGAAGGAATTAGGAATAGGGGATGGCATTTTTGCAGGAAGGTGGGTGGGAGGAGGAGCATTCTAGGTAGCTGTCGGAGTCGGTGGGCTTGAAATGGATATTGGTTTCCAGGTGGTTGCCAGAGATGCAAACAGAGGGGTCCAGGAAGGAGAGCGAGGTATCAGAGATGGTCCAGGTGAACTTAAGGTTGGGGTGGAAGGTGTTGGTGAAGTGGATGAACTGCTCGAGCTCCTCGTGGGAGCACGAGGCAGCGCCAATCCGGTCATCAATGTAACGGAGGAAGAGGTGGGGTTTTGGGCCAGTGTAGCTACGGAAGAGGGATTGTTCCACATAACCTACAAAGAAGTAGGCATAGCTTGGGCCCATGCGGGTACCCATGGCCACCCCCTTTGTCTGTAGGAAGTGGGAGGAATTGAAAGAGAAGTTGTTGAGGGTGAGGACGAGTTCGGTTAAGCGGATGAGGGTGTCAGTGGAGGGGGTCCGGTCGGGCCTGCGGGATAGGAAGATGCGGAAGGCCTTTAGGCCATCTGCATGAGGAAAGCAGGTGTATAGGGACTGGACGTTCATGGTAAAGATGAGGTGTTGGGGACCAGGGAATTGGAAGTTTTGGAGGAGGTGGAGGGCGTGGGTGGTGTCACAGACGTAGGTAGGGAGTTCCTGGACCAAGGGGGAGAAAATGGAATAGAGATAGGTGGAGATAAGTTTAGTGGGGCAGGAGCAGGCGGCGACAATGGATCGACCAGGGCAGTTAGGTTTGTGGATTTTGGGAAGGAGATAGAAGCAGGCGGTGCAGGGTTGGGGAACGATGAGGTTGGAGGCTGTGGGTGGGAGGTCACATGAGGTGATGAGGTTGTGGATGGTTTGGGAGATGATGGTTTGGTCATCGGGGTGGGGTCATGATCAAGAGTGTGGTAGGAGGAGGTGTCGGAGAGTTGGCACCTGACCTTGGCGATGTAGAGTTCAGTGCGCCATACTACATCTGCGCCTCCCTTGTCTGCAGGTTTTATGGTGAGGTTGAGATTGGAGTGGAGGAGAACCCGCGGACAAGGGAGGCGCAGATGTAGTATGGAGCGCTGACCTCTACATCGCCGAGGCCAGGCGCAACTCTCTGACAAATTCCCCCCCTCAGTGGTCGAGAATGCCCTTGACCATGTCTCCCGCATTTCCAACAATTCATCCCTCACATCCCCTCCCCGCAATAACAACCAAAACAGAATCCCCCTCGTCCTCACGTAGCATCCCACCAACCTCCGGATCCAACGCATCGTCCTCCGACACTTCCGCCATCTGCAATCCGACCCCACCACCAAAGACATTTTTCCCTCCCCACCCTTATCTGCTTTCCAGAGGAAACACTCTCTCTGTGACTCCCTTGTCTGCTCCACACTCCCCTCCAGCCCCACCACACCCGGCACTTGCCCCTGCACCTCCCCCCTCACCCCAATTCCAGGCCCCAAGAAGACTTTCCACATCAAACAGATGTTCACCTGCACATCTGCTAATGCGGTATACTGTATCCGTTGTTCCCGTTGTGGCCGCCTCTATATCGGGGAAACCAAGCGGAGGCTTGGGGACTGCTTTGCGGAACACCTACGCTCGGTTCGCACTCAACAACTGCACCTCCCAGTCGCGAACCATTTCAATTCCCCCTCCCATTCCTCAGACGGCATGTCCATCCTGGGCCTCCTGCAATGCCACAATGATGCCACCCGAAGGCTGCAGGAACAGCAACTCATATCCAGCTTGGGAACCCTGCAGCCCAATGGTATCAATGTGGACTTCACAAGCTTCAAAATCTCTCCTCCCACTACCGTATCCCAAAACCAGCTCAGCTTGTCCCCGCCTCCCTAACCTGTCCTTCCTCCCACCTATCCCCTCCTCCCACCTCAAGCCGCACCCCCATCCCCTACCTACTAGCCTCATCCCGCCCCCTTGACCTGTCAGTCCTCCCTGGACTGACCCATCCCCTCCCTAACATCCCACCTACACTCACCTTTACTGGCTCCATCCCCACTTCTTTGTCTTGTCTGTCTCCTTTCCACCTATCTTCTCCTCCGTCCATCTTCTATCCGCCTTCCCCTCTCTCCCTATTTATTTCAGAACCCCTTTCCCCTCCCCCCATTTCTGAAGAAGGGTCTGGGCCTGAAACGTCAGCTTTCCTGCTTCCCTCATGCTGCTTGGCCTGCTGTGTTCATCCAGCTCTGCACTTTGTTATCTCAGATTCTCCAGCATCTGCAGTTCCTACTATCTCTGGAGATATTTAAGTTCTTCCTAAGCTATTCTTTCAAAATAACATAGGGGGATGCTGGCATGAAGGCTGGACTGAATCTGTACTTTCAGCAGGTGAATTAGAATTAATTGGATTAGTTACAGTTTTCCAAACTCACAACACTGAAAGGACTAGATGCCAGTGTTCTGTGTGGTATCTTTTGTACTTTCTAAGTGTACAGGTTCTTTATAGACTTACTTATTCTAGCGTCTGTGAGGGTAGCCATCAACTTGTCTAACGTGAAGACCAGAGTATAATGGAGTTTATTACATCATTAACTTTTTACAGGTTATAAGGATAGGGTCCTTGGGAAAAATTGTATATGGGTCTGAGTGACTTCGGCAATAGCAGGATGTGTGTCAGAGTCAGGCAACGCATATGGCAAGACCCATCTCTATACTGGAAGCAAGTCCTGCCATCTTTTATGCTTTTCACAAATGGGGTGGAAAGATTCCCGAGCAGCAGCAGTGAGGTTCCAAATGTCAGCGATTATCGTTTGTTAAGTGCCTTGTTAATGTCGCAGCTTGCCTTGGTAATATTCAGCCTCCCATCTTACCACATTTGCCAAACATTAGGGAAATTCAACAACTCAACAATTTAGAGCAGGCGCCCAGTAGATTCAGCTCACCAATTGCTCTGAATTGAACACCATGCAGCAAAACTTCAGGGCATGCTCCACGGGCACCGTCCACATGCAGCCCATGTCCACAGACACTGGCATTTGACATGAGAACACGCCTCATTGCACATCCCCAACTCTCTTAGAGGTAGGTTCTGCTCTTCAATGCTGCAAATTGGGCCGAGCTGGCAACTATCATTGTAACGCTGCAACAAGAACACTGTGCACTCAGAGACATACACCCAGTTCATTGAATGGAACTGGCTGCATCTCATTCACTTAGCCTGAGCCTACCTGAATATTCATAACATCCCTCCTTTGCATTGCCTTGCCTTGCCTTTTTGACTTTTGCCTCCTCATCCAGAGATACCAGATTCATATTACAAATGTCTTACCATCCTGTTTAGAGCAGACACAAAACCAGACACAAAATTTAAAGCAGGACCAGGAAGCTTGTCGTAGTTGTCTGCACTCACCAATTACGTCAAGGCAAATATCCTTTGCTCAGGTAAAGTCAGTCAGGATGTCTGAACCAGTCCAGGCCCAGCTCAGGGTTGATCAGAGTCAGAATGCTCTCTTCATAACAGGTGTTAAGCAAATTGATAGGCAACATGCCAATTGTCTTGAATCTTCCTACCCTATTCTGGGCTGCTTTCCTCCTGGAATGAGGGACAGGCAGGTATTTAGGGAGATGGAAGTGGGTGGGCGCAACTATTGCTGTAGTTGCAGATGGGGAAGTGTCCTGAGTTAGTGAGTAGGCTGTGTGGAGGCCATGTAAACTCAGTACTCTCTGTGGTTGGAGTGGGTGAGAGTGAGTTGGGAAGGTATTGCAGACAATAGAGACAGTGGCAGAGCATGACCTTGGATGGGAAGTGTGTATAGTTGCAGAGACAGTGAGTGTAAGGTATAAGAGAAAAGGTGGTGGAACATATCCTGGTGGAATGGAGAAGGACATTGACCACCTTCCTATAGTGCGCAGCATTCCTCCAGATGGCTGACAGTGCTTTAACTTGGGTGGCAACCTTGGACCAGGCTGCCATGGTCTGTGGTGGTTGTTTCCACTGGTGGCCCTGGGAGAGGAGAAAGCCCCACGTCATTACTACCCCTTCCAGCAGAACTTCCAGAACCCCGCCCATAATGCATGGCCCCTGGGCAAGGATAGCATGCAAATTCGTGAAACATTCCATAGTTTTTGGGGAGCCGAATTCCAGACCAGAGGCTGCCACGGGGGAGCCAACTCCCAGACTGGAGGCTGTTGTGGGAAGGTGACTCCTGGACTAGAGGCCGTCACTGGGAGGTGAGGCCCTATGTGGATGAGAGATGAGGCTTCAAGCTTTGAAGCTCAATGTGGTCTGAAGGCTAAGTGCCTGCACAGAGCGGGGCGAAAGAAATGTAAATTGAGTACTTTTTAAGAAGTTTTTCCTTGTTATTCTTATGCTGGACTTCCTTATTTTTATTTCTATTTTATACCAAATACTTAAGTATCCGTAACTAGGTATCTTGTCCTAAGATGGTGCCATAAGTGGTGACATTGCAAACTTTTCGCTGCTCTCATTCGAGTGCACGTGACAATAAAGCCTGTTCATCCACAATGTTGGGCACTGAATCCCCTATCTGCCATGTCAGGGACAAATGTCAGCAACTGTGCAGAGTAGCTGTAGACTGACACTGCTTACCCGGGTGCACAATGGGCTGTTAAAGATGACACACGCACAAGAGATGGCGATCAATTCCAGAATATCCACTGAGCGTCGAGTGTTTCCAGGAATGAAAAAAATGATAAAATAGAACGGAAATCAAACTTAACAGACAATAAGTATACGCTTTAAGTAACTAATGAGATGAGTTTGGTTAGATATGGAGAGAGAAATCATTGAATGTTGCAGTAACAAAGCCTGCAAACCATAACTCAGACTTAGCCAAAAAACATAAGGTTCAGCTTGTCATATTGTTTTATAACTTGTGATGTGTTTTATAGTTTTAAGCAAATTAATCCATCAAGTTAATAAATCCCTGATGTGAAATTGATTGATCTTGACAAGTTTCCTGTGAGAGAGCAAAATTTTGTAGGACGTCAGGTTTACAGAGAGTACAATGTATGAGATTAACATGTGCATTGTGAGAGTGACAGGTGGCGGTGTCGAGAGAGGTTATGAGGTAGAGTTGAGTAATGTTGAACCTGACAGGTTGAAACTAATGCTCCATTTTTAGATATTGCTGCCAAAGGAGAGTACATAGATTAAAAATAGGAAACGGTCAATGATGGTCCTTGAGACAGGATGAGGGGACTTGGCCAATGATGAGACTGGTATGGAAGTGGAACATCAAGGGAGGGAGGAAGACTGGCGATTAGAGAAGGTCCAGACAAACAGGCAGAAGTGGATAAAAAGCATAGATAGAATGAGGAAACAGTCAGAAATACCAGGAACAGAAGGAAGACAGAAAATATGGAATGGAAGGGAAAGGCAGAAGAAGACAAGTTAAGAGCTTAAGGAGGATAGGCTGTGATTTGGGTTGGGGGAAGAACGAGGATCAGGGAAAGGGAAGGACAGTCTTGTCGAAAATAGAAATGAAGCTGGGAAAAATAAACTCAGTGAAACTCGATAGTGACTCACAAAGTTAAACAAACCTTACATTAAAAAAGGATTGCCAACACTCCAGGATTGGTCTGGAGTCACCACAATTTGAAAATCATTCCCTGGGACATTGCTGTGTTCAATCTTGGAAAAAAAAAGATTGATTTTCTTTGTCATTTGCTTTTCCAGATATGAACATGTTAAAAAACTTTGGGGGAGGAGTAAAAAAGCTGCTTGGTTAATAGTCAAGCATCTTTCAATCAGGCAGTGAGTCTTTTTGCTTTCTGATTGGTGTCGGAAGGCAGTGCATCTCAATGAAGGGTATGTTAGCAGGTGGCAGGATGCAAACAAGTTTAATGTAACCTCCAGCAATACATTTATTTACAATTGACTTCCTCACGTTGTATGGATAGAACCAGCACTGAATAAATAAAGAGTGCTGGCAATGATAGAATTAATTAGTTGAGTATACTGGGGGCAGAATTGACATGGTTAACCAAATAACGAACAGGAGCCTTTACGTCAACAATGGTTCTTAAATAAATAGCAAACTTCAATCTGCAAAACTAACTAAACGTTTGTACTGTATTGGAACAAGTTGACTAAATAATGACAGGGACATCTAGAAGTTAACTGGAATTCATTAATAGCCAACATTTTCCTTTTAATATAAAAACAGAAGTACTTGAAAGGCACAGCAGGCTTGGCAGCATTTGTGGAGAGAGAAACAGAGCTAGCTTTTCGAGCCAAATATAATTCTTCTTCAGAATTGAACTTTTTCCTCCTGTTGTATTCACAGTGCCATCTGTAGGTACTGTTGAGACCAGTCACTATTGATACAAAGGTATTTACATCACATTGAACCAAAGTAACCCAAAGAGGATACAAATCCTGACAATGGTTGGAGTGCTTTTGTTAGATCGAATACCATGTCATTAAAGTTTGCTTCATAATTAATTTCACAAGAATGAGAGAAAGAAGCAGCTGGTACTAGTTTACAATAACAAGTTCAATAGTGGAAGATGGAGTTAGAAAGAGAGCCTGAACTGTAGTTACCAGTTGTATTCATTTGTGCCTTTCACATAATAAGGAAATGTGACTGCAGGCCACAAAAGGAGACAAAGGTCTTGTCAAAGAGGTAGGATTTAAGAGGAATTTTAAAATAAGAAAGTGAGGTAAGGAGATTTTGAAGAGTGGATTCCAAAGCCTGGGGCTCAGACAGCAAAATGTACAAACGCCAATGGTGAACCAATTAAAATTAAGGTTCGAGTTAGGGCTAAGAAATTAGGAATGTTCAGGAAATAAACTAGCTCAAGATGAAACAGAGAAGTGCAGACATCACAGGGCCATAGTAATGCAGTGACACACAGAGGTGGAACAAGGAATTTTAAAGCAAGAATAAGAATTTTAACCTTGACGTGTTGAATATATGGGGAATCTATTTTTTTCAGTTATTCATTCAGAGAATGTGCCATTGTGGAGGTGATAATGTACTGCCTTCCCAAACCGCTGCAGTCTATTTGGTGAAGATATACTTACAATGCCATTAGGGAGGGAGTTCCAGGATTTTGACCCAGCGACAGTGATGGAAAAAGTAGTATCTTTCCAAGTCTGGATGGTGAGGGGCTCGGAGGGGAATTTGCACTGCCCAGGACACCACCCTGAGAAACTCCTCCAGAGGCAACTGACCTTCAACTGAGTTGACTGACCTTCAACAACCATAACCATGCTCCTATGTGCCAGGTATGATTCCAAACAGTGGAGCAATTTCCTCCTGATTTCCACTGATTATAATTTTGCCAGGGGTCTTTGATGCCACACATTGATGCCACACATTATCACATGCCACTTTGATTTCAAGGGCAGTCACTCTGACCTCACCTCTGGAATTCAACTTTTTTGCCTATGTTTGAACCAAAGCTGTACTTAGGTATGTAACTGAAATGGCTGGCAGACCCAAGTTGAGCAACAGTGAGCAGGTTATTGCTAAAAAAGTTAAGCTTGACAGCACTTTCCTGATGACCGAGAGTCATCTGATGGGGTAGTAATTGGCTGGGTTGGATTTGTCCTGCACTCTGGCCCATATGAAATATCTGGTTAGTTTTGCCCATTGTCTGGTAGGTGCTGGTAATGTTGATGCACTGGAACAATTTGATTAGGACTTTGAGTCTTCAGTACTATTGCCAAACTATTGTCCGAATGCGGACTGACAGTCAGCATTTTATTGGAATACTCACACTTTGAGATCAAAAAGGCATGGACAAGGGTTGCAGCTTTCAGGCGTCCTGAGGTAGGGCAGGAGATAGGTGATGTTATGCAGATGTAAAGAGGTTGTTTAGTGGCAGTTTTGATGTGATTCCAAAGCTGATCTCAAGGTCAGTTGTGACAGTGAGGTGGTGAATAGTCTGGTTTGATCTCTGATATTTGCCACTGACCTTGTAGTGAGGGAAACTGATGTGTGACAGAGACTGAAAGCCATGACTCCACTCTTCCCAATAATATTTAATGGGAAGTTCGAAGCATCTTTCACCATAAGGATTAGTGCAAAATAATGACAAGAGGTATAGCCTTTGCTGTGTAAAGTGCCTTCAGCTGTTTCTTAATACCACATGGAGTGAATTAAATTGGCTGATGACTGGCATTTCTGACTTTGGGGACCTCCAGAGGAGGACAAGATGTATCATCCATTTAGGACTTCATGCTAAATGTTGAAACAAATACTTCAACCTTGTCTCTTTGTGCTGGGTTTCTCATCATTGGTGATGGGGATAGTTGTGGAGCAGCCTCCAGTGAGTTGTTTAATTGCCCACCACCATTTATAACTGGATGTGGTAAGAGTACAGAGCTTAGATCCGTCTGTTGGTTATGAATTCAATTAACTCTGTCTATCAGTTATTGTTTGTGCTGTTTAGCATGCAAATCATCCTGACTTCTAACCATCAAGTTGTCACTTAATTTTTGGACATGCCTGGTGCTGCTCATGGCATGCACTCCCGAAGTCTTCCTTGTACCATTGTATATTCATCAAAGTTATCTTTAAAATGTATTTGTTCCTGGACATGTGGGCAGTGCTGATAATCTCAGCATTTATTTCCTATCCCTAATCGGCCTTGAGAAGGTCTTGGTGAGCCATCTACTTGGGTTGCAACAGCTAATGTGGGGTCCTTACAATGTTAGGGGAAAGTTCCAGGAATTTGATGCAGTGACAGTGAAGGTTGTCAATTGAGTTTCAAGTCAGGGTAATGTGTGGCCTGGAGAGAAACTTGCTGTTTCCCACATAAATGATGCCCTTCCAGATGGTAGAATTTGCATATTTGGAAGGTGGTGTTGAAGGAGTCTTCATGGCAATGCAGCAGAGTTTTGGATGACGTCAAATTCTCGGAGCTCCGAATGCGGACTGACAGTCAGCATTTTATTGGAATACTCATACTTTGAGATCAAAAAGGCATGGACAAGGGTTGCAGCTTTCAGGCGT
>JAHRHZ010000223.1:17004676-17041719 GCA_024137785.1 Ginglymostoma cirratum
GAGACCCTTTCTGATGAAGGGTCTAGGCCCGAAACGTCAAGCTTTCCTGCTCCTATGATGCTGCTTGACCTGCTGTGTTCATCCAGCCCCACGCCTTATTATGGTGAATCATGTGTAAGGTTGAGTAATTTGTTACAGTTTGTTGTTTGCAGTTGGTAAGATCACAATGGCAGGAGAACTTGGCCCTGTGGAATTCCACAGGGATCGGTGCTGGAACTGTTTACAATATATATTAATGACATGGAGGAAGGAAGTGAATGTACTTTAGCCAAATTTGCAGAAAGCACAAAAAAGGTGGAAAGGCAGGTTGTGAGAGGGATATAAACAGTTTGCAGAGAGATATTGGAAAGGTAAATAAGTAGGCACAAAATTGGCACATGGAATATAATGTGGGAAAATGTGAATTTGTTCATTTTGGAAGGTGCAAAATGTAATCAGGAAAGCTAATAGAATGTTGGCCCTTATTTCAAGGTGTTGGAGTATGAGAGTAGGGAAGTCTTACTGCAACTGTGCAAGGTGCTTATGAGAGTAATATGAGTAGTTTTGGTCCCCTTAGTTAGGAAATCTATCATTTCATTGAAGGCAGTTCAAAGAAGTTTCATGAGGAGGACACCTGCTATGGAGGGATTGTCTTATGACCAAAGGCTAAACAGGTTTGGTCTCTGGAGTTTAGAAGAATGAGAGATGACCTCATGGAAACATATAGGATTCTTAAGGGACTTAACAGGGTAAATGCTGAAAGGATGCTTCACCTCACGGCAGAATCTAGCATCAGAGTGTACTGTCTCAGGATGAAGGAGTACCAATTTAAGATTGATGAGGAGGAATTTTGTCTGTCAGCAGGTTGTGAGTCTTTGGAACTCTTTGCCACAGGGAACTGTGGGAGAATAGTCCTTGTAAATATTTAAAGCTGAGACAGATAAATACTTGATCAGTCAGGGAACCAAGGGTTATGGGGAAAGGGCAGGAAACTGAATTTAAGGAATGTCAGATCAACCATGATCTTATTGAGTGACAGAGTAGACTTGAGGGACCAAATGGTCTACTTCTGCTCTGATTTCTTATGGCCTTATGGGGTAAATTTTGTGAGGGCCTTCAAAAGTTGCCTTATCCTCCACCAGGGGAGATGTCATAATATTATGAATAAAGTTTTATACTGACACAATGTCACAGTGAACACTATGATTATAGTATAGCTCTCAATCTTTTGGCATCTTGTCCACCTTATGCACTCATCGGTGAGAAATGTTGGACTGCCTGTGGTCTAAAACTGGAACATCTTGAACCACATTGACAACAGCGAATTTCCTTTAATGGCTTAACCAGTCAGACGCGGTTAAAATCCAGCAATTTTCCTTTAATGGCTTAACCAGTCAGACGTGGTTAAAATCCAACAATTTTCATTAGTATCATGATGTTAATCACATCCGTTGGGTATTTTTGTTACAGATAGGTGAGATAGTTTAACTAAGGCAATTGAGATGACACCATCCTTAATCAGCTGTTTGTCAGGTACTTTTTAAATAAATTTCCCACATGTGCCAATAAATATTATGGAGTTAGTACAGAGAATGCTGGAAAGTTAAGCAGTTCTGGCAGCAGCTGTGGAGAGAAATAGAGTTAATATTTTGAGTTTGTATGACTTTTTCAAACCTGAAATATGGTGGGTAAAAGCCCTGATCTAGAGTCATGCCAGTCTAGAAATGTCAACTCCGCATCTCTCCGCAGATAATGCCAGGCCTATTGTGTTTTTCCAGAATTCTCTGTTTGTTTCAGATTTCCAGAATCCACAGTATTTGGCTTTTTTCCAGAAGATTATCATGCAATTCATTTCAACACCTTTCTGGAGAGTGGTAACTATTTTATTTTCTGGCAAATACCAACACAGAATTTAAAAAAAAAAAGAAAATGTGCAAGTAGTTTTTCAGATCTCTAGAACGTAGGAAATAAAACAAACTAACTTTGAGATGTAGAAATGTAGTGATCTTTATTGTGTCAACGTAGAGAGAAGACAGCCTCTATGATCAGTTAATCTGTTTTGATGATTGAAAGGACTATATTGGCCTAGACACTGGAAAAACTCCCCTGCTTTTCTTTGAGTTGAATCTTTTACATACAATTCGACAGGCAGGCTGCAAGTTTTTCATCTAGTCAAAACAACTTAAGAACCATCAATATGGTTTTGATATGTTTAGGAGTAAATTACTTCAGTTAATGGAAATATACAGCTAATACTAGTAATGTTAGGAGTGGTGTTAATCTGTGCTTGTTCCTCATGTAATACAACATTTTTGTTGGGACCATGCAGACATGAATAGAGTGAAGAGAAGGGAGAATTTCTCCGCTTCAAGTTTGGACTTATATATAGTAAGTAAATCATGAAAAATATCATTGCAATTAGCATTCTTTATTTCAGTGTAATAGAATAATAAAAATACATGAACTGTTTTAAACTTGAAGCCAAGTCTCCATTGGATTCATTCAGGATAAAGTTTCATCCTTATTAATGCAGCAGTACAGTTTCGAAAAAAAGTCCTCAGCAATAGATGTAGCACAGTAAGATTTTCTTTTGATAATTGATTCCTTCAGTACTGCAGCTCTCAACTTGGATGCAAAGAAATCAGATGGATATTGGCTTTGAGGTTTACGCTCTATGAAGGCACTAATTGAGTTATTGTTAGAGTGCAGTCTGGTCACTGAGTATGGGTTTGCAAAAGGAGTGATAAGTCAAATGTGCAGAAGGTAGAACTGTAGTCATTGACTACTTGCTGTGCAGGAGCAAAGAGAGAGGACAGAGAGCTGATACAATATGAGGCATTATCCTAGCTGATAGGATTGTGGGCACAGATCTGTCTACCCTGCTGGTAAGCATATACCGCATTATTTAGACTTGGAAGATTCCCATAGTTAGAGGCGCATGTGGTAGATGAAGCATCTGTTTGTGGTTGTTTCTGTAGCTCACATTTCCCGGAACAGGCTGAAGCATAACAAACCTGACTGTGCAGCACACTCTCTGGCTCATACTGAGGGTGTTTTGAAAGATTTCCCACGACGATAATCAAACTGTTTGGGCAGCTCATGAAGGCACCTTCTGGGGCCAACAAGCCCTTGAATGGGATTCAAACCTGAAGCTTCTGGTTCAGAGATAGGGGCAAAACACACTGCACCTTTAAGTATTCTCCATACCGACAAGATAGTCAACTTAACCGAAGGTGAGTGCTGTTAAGGAGACCCTGGATTTGGGCAAAGCTGTTTGAAGATGGTTATTGTTTCAGTAAAGTTTATGAGCTCACTGTACCACCTCCTGTTGCTTTGGGCATTGGGTGTCGACATGCTCACTATTCTTTACAATGCCACTATTCTTGGTATTTAGAATCTCTAAATCATCCCTTTCCCAGGCGTTTTTTCAGTCTTGTAAAACTTTCTTACAGACACACAAATAGCTATGTACAAGTAGGTTATAGTGTGGCACTCACACCTCCTGCATGACACACTTCTCTCCGGGATAACAAGGCGTGGGGCTAGATGAACACAGCAGGCCAAGCAGCATCATATGATGCTGCTTGGCCTGCTGTGTTCATCCAGCCCCGTGCCTTGTTATCTCAGATTCTCCAGCACCTGCAGTATCTTTTATCTCTGATACACTTCTCTCCGGTCTGTTTTTCTGCTTGGCTCAATGTCAAGTAATATCATCTGGAACATCATCATTAGCATATTCCTATCTCAATATCTTACAACAGACAATAGCTTAACGAGGACATTGCTTTCTTTTGGGAGGCAGAATTTGGCAACATTATGCTTGGTTTTGCCAAGGCCATATGTTGATACAATCATCTGCTACTGCACTCAATCTGGCCATGAATCAGGTTGTGGTTGAAGCTGAATAAGCAGCACGGCCAATGGGTCAGCCAGGGTTTTAACAGGGAACAGCAGCAGTAAGGGAAGCAGTAAACTGAATTTAATTCAAACTTTAAACAAAAGAGCAGCAGATCAAAGACACAGGAGCAAGCGTAGTTGAATGGCTTTGTGATTTGAAAGTGGGTAGCAGTGGTTTAACCTTTGCTAGCAGTTTTCTTGCAGGCACATCCAAACTGCATGAATTGTTAAAGCTTCGGGAAGATAAGGTTGGGAGAAAGGTGATCGATGTGCAATGTGGCAGTGGTTAGGAGTAAATATTCGGGAGCTGCCGGCCTCCCAAGAAGCATCTTGAATTGTTTAAACATTGAACTTCATGACATGTGCCACCTAGACTACAGCTTAAGGAACTGGTGAATCAACTGGGGTCAAGGACAATGTCATGCTCTAACCTTTGCAGTATCATTTGTCTCTTAGTCGCAAATATTAAATTACTATGTTCAAAATATTAAATCAAGGTCCATCTAATAGTCAGAATGGTCAATCATTCAGCTATGAACGACCGAGTTAATTAACTGAGCAACTAACCTCCGTGCAATTCTGCCCTATTCACTCTCTGTTTAAATCAAAGGTCAGTTATAACAATGCCATGATAAAATGGTTAAAAAGGGCCAGTGATATTCATGGGAAGATAACATGATGTTTTCATTATAATATGCTTTAAATAAAGCAGACATATATTGCAATGCATCTGGGCATTAGACTTTTCTTTTAAATTATACCTGATAGTTTTATCAGTTAAAACCATTCGAGTTTTTTTTTCATTATTCCTTCATAAGATGTGGGCCTCACCAGCAAACAAATATTTATGGCACATCCCTAAATGCCATTGACTGAGTGGCTTGCTCTGTCAATATGGGGCCTAATTAAGGGTCAACCACTTTTTCATTCATTTCTGGGATGTGGGTGTTGCTGACTGGCCAACATTTATTGCCCATCCCTAGTTACCCTGGAGAAGGTGGTGGTGAGCTGCCTTCTTGAATCGCTGCAGTCCACCTGCAGTGAGTTGACCCACAATGCCATTAGGGAGGGAATTCCAGGATGTT
This sequence comes from Ginglymostoma cirratum, assembly GCA_024137785.1. Lineage (NCBI taxonomy): Eukaryota > Metazoa > Chordata > Chondrichthyes > Orectolobiformes > Ginglymostomatidae > Ginglymostoma > Ginglymostoma cirratum. Next base: position 17,009,638 of record JAHRHZ010000223.1, read on the forward strand.
GACCCAGAGACAGTGAAGGAACGATAATATATTTCCAAGTCAGGATAGTGAGTGGCTTGGAGGGGAACTTGAAGGTGGTGGTGTTCCCATATATCAACTGCCCTTGTCCTTCTGGATGGAAGTGGTCGTGGATTTGGAAGGTGCTGTCTGAAGACCTTTGGTGAAATTCTGCAGAACATCTTGTAGATAGTACACACTGCTGCTACTGACCGTCGGTGGTGGATGTTTGTGGATGTGGTGTGTCGTGGATGGTGTCAAGCTTCTTAAAAGCTTGCAACAAGTGTTGTTGCAACTGCCTCACCCAGACAAGTCGGGAGTATTCAATCACACTCCTGATTTGTGCCTTGTAGATGGCGAAGAGGCTTTGGGGAATCAGAAGGTAAATTACTCAGCATAGTATTCCTAGCCTTTCCTGCTCTTTCCTCCCTACAGTGTGGGAATAGGTCATTCAGCCCGAGAAGTCCTCACTGACCCTGCGAAGAGCATCCCACCCAAACCCATCCCCCTATCCTATCCCAGCATTTCCCATGGTGAACGCATCTAATCTACACATCCCTAGACACCACGGGGTAATCCACCTAACATGCACATCTTCAGACTGTGTGAGGAAACCACAGCACTTGGAGGAAGCCCATGCAGACATGGGAGAACATGCAAACTCCACACAGATAGTCACCCAAGGATGAGATCGAACCCAGGTCCCTGGCACTGTGAAGAAGCTAACCATTGAGCAACCGTGTCACCCATAGCCTTTGCAGTATTGTGTCTCCAGCTATTTCACGTGGAATGAATTGAATTGGCTGAAGACTGGTACCTGTAATGCTGGGGACTACTGGAGGAGGCCAAGATGGTTCATCAACTTGGCACTTCTGGCTGAAGATTGCTGCAAAAGCTTCAGACTTATCTTTTGCACCGATGTGTTGGGCCCTTCTGTCATTGAGGATTGTGGAGCCTCTTCCTCGTCCAGTGAGGTGTTTAATTGTCCACCACCATTCATGACTCAATATGGCAGGACAGTGGAGCTTAGATCTGCTCTGTTGGTTGTGGGGTCAATTAGCTGTGTTTGCCACTTACTGATTATGTTGTTTGGCATGCTAGTAGTCCTGTTGGTGGCTTCACCAGGTTGATCTCTCATCATCAGCTCAAGACATGTCCTCCTGAGCATGCTTGAAGCAAATGTCAAAAGGAGAGATTGAGTTGTAAAATAGGTGTTAATGATAGGTTTGAATAAGAAAGAATAGGTCAGCTCTGCTACAAGAAAAGGCATAAAACACAAACAAGATGCAAGAGTGAAGTGGGGATGGTGTGATCAAAATGTATAACAGTGTTCCTGCTCTGAAGCTGTTAAACTCAATGTTGAATCCTGACGGCTGTAGAGTGCTTAAGTGGAAAATGAGGCGCTGTTTCTGAAGGAGGGTCACTGGACCAGAAATGCTAACTCTGTTTTCTCTCCATAGATGCTGCCAGACCTGCTGGGTTTTTCAAGCAATTTCTATTTACGTTGCTGTTCCTCCAGATTGCATTAAGTTTCACTGGGTCACTGCATCATGCCTTGGATAGAAATGTTGGCATGTGTAGTTCCTACAAAGAATAGGAATTAATCGGTCCTTCTCAAATTGGCAGGCAGTAACTATTGGGTGCCTTAGGCATCGATGCTGGGACCCCAGCTATTCACAATATATATAAATGATTTGGATGAGGGAACAAAATGTAACATCTTCAAGTTTGCAGATGATACCAAGTTGGGTGGAGGGGGAGGTGGGTGAACTGTGATGAGGATGCAGAGATCCTTCAGCATGATTTCAACAGGTTGGGTAAGTGGGCAAATCAATGGCAGATGCAGTATAATGTGTATAAATGTGAGGTTATTCACTTTGGAAGCAAAACCAAGAAGGCAGATTACTACCTGAATGGCTGTAAACTGGGAGAGGGGAGTGTGCAGCGGGACCTGAGTGTCCTTGTGCACCAGTCGCTGAAGATAAGTATGCAGGTGCAGCAGGTGGTAAAGGAGGCAAATGGTATGTTGGCCTTCATTGTGAGAGGTTTCAAGCACAGGAGCAGGGAGGTGTTGTTGCAGTTGTACAGGGCCTTGGTGAGGCCATATCTAGAATATTGTGTGCAGTTTTGGTCTCCTTTTCTGAGGAAAGATGCTCTTGTTCTCAAGGGAGTGCAGGGAAGTGCAGGGAAGGTTTACCAGGCTGATTCCAGGGATGGCGGGACTGATGTATGAGGAGAGATTGACTAGCTTGGGATTGTTTTCGCTGGAGTTCAGATGAATGAGAAGGAATCTCATAGAGACTTATAAAATTCTAACAGGATTAGATGCGGTGGAGGCAGGGAGGATTTTCCTGATGGTGGGTGTGTCCAGAGCCAGGGGTCACAGTCTGTGGATTCAGTGTAGACCATCAAGGATGGAGATGAGGAAACATTTCTTCACCAAAAGACTGGTAGCCTGTGGAATTTATTACCACAGGTACTAGTTGATGCCAAAACATTGAATGTATTCAAGAGGCAGCTAGATATAGCACTTGGGGTGAATGGGATCAAAGGTTATGGGGATAAAGCAGGATTAGGCTATTGAGTTGGACGAACAGCCATGATCATGATGAATGGTGGAGCAGGCTCAAAGGGCCGAATGGTCTCCTCCTGCTCCTATTTTCTATATTTCTGTGTTTTTATGGGAGCAAGATGGTTTATTGAAGAAGCAAACATCTAGAATGTCTCCCTCTCTCCCTTACCACCATTTGTATTCCCTGTATCTCTTGCTCTGGTCACCTTCACTACCCGTTCCACTTGCTCCACCTCTGCCTTTGTCACCAACACAAAAAGCCTGCTTCTGTTCCAATGAAGCACCTTTAAATGCAAAACATTAATTTTGTTTTTCTTTTCACAGATGAATCCAGAAATGTGAGTTTTTTTCAGCATTTTCTGTTATTAAATCAAATAACTATGGTTAAGTAATGATTATTACACAATATGAACCTAAGCAAAACATGGATTCCTCAATATTAATTTAAAAGTAATTTAAAAGGAAAGGAGCATACATATCAATACAAAACAATATTTTACAGCCTCAATCAAATAATTAGGCTGATACAATGTTGTAAGCTCTTCAGATTTCTTCATTCACATCAATTCTTTCAAATTCTTTTGAAGCATGCACTGCGTGACTAGCTAGCAATATCATCAATTGGAGCAAAGGAACTTTTTTTACTTAAGTCTGCAAAACCTTATTTCAGAGCATATCTGTGCATTTAGTTAATTTTTTTTATATTGGAGTTTGACTGCTTACATATATTTTCCATTCAAAGGAACATTGTTACTGTCCTGTGTCTCTTGCATTTTGATTGTGTGCAAGGTCTAGTATTTGGTTTCATTGTTAAGATGCTCAAGGCTGGAATAAAGCTGAACATTGTATATTTTATCTTACTTGGTGCTGGTCCCAAAAACCGCACTTACAGCAGCAGATGAGTAACTTTTAAATGGAAGCTTTTAAAATATTCAGAGAATCCCTATAGTATGGAAGCAGCCCATTAGGCACAAGTCCACATCAACCCTCTTAAGAGTATCCCATCCAGACCCAACCCTATCCCTGTAACCCTGCATTTCCCATGGCTAATCCACCTAGCCCGCACATCTCTGGACTAGAAAAAACATGGGGAGAGTATGCAAACTCCACACAGACTGTCACCCAAGGGTGAAATTAAACCTAGGTCCCTAGCTCTATGAGGTAGCAGTGCTAACCACTGAGCCACTATGCTGCCCAGCCTTAGCCAACCTCAATATAACTACATGATCCCTTTAAAAAATTTCTTTGATTAAAACTTAATTCAGTTACTTTACTTGGTCTCTCATGTATTTCTTCCTGGCTGCTACTTGTGAAATAAATTTCAATTAATATGTGAGGGTTATTGTAAAACAGAATAGAAAACAGCTTCAAATTGATACAGCATCAGTATAAAATAAAGTCTTGTTTTCGCTAGTTTACTACAGTGAATATAAATGGAATTATACTAAAAATGGTTTAATTACACTGAAAAATTGCTGCCTAGCCTTATTTACATTCCTTAAAGGAGCCATATTAAAGTTTCGCTGGATTGCTTTCTGGAATTGGGCAGAGATTGAGTAGACTGATACCATATCCCAGAATTTAGAAGAATTGGAGGTAATATCATTAAAACATACAAGATTCTGAGGAGATCTGTCAAGATAGATGCTGACAAGTTATATCTCTGAATTGGAGAGTCAAGGAAAAGAGACTTTAGGATGAGGAGCTGACTATTTGGAATAGAGAGGAGGAGAAATCTCTTATTTCAGAGGATTAGAAATCTTTGGTATTCTCTACTCCAAAGAACTGTAGATCATAGAATCCCGACAGTGTGGAAACAGGCCATTCAGCCCAACAAGTCCACACTGCCCCTCAGAAGAGCATCCCACACAGATCCATTCCCCTACGCCTGTATTTCCTCATGACTAACCCACCTAACCATCCCCAGGCACTATGGACAATTTACCATGGCCAATCCACCTAGCCTGCAAATCTTTGGACTGTGGGAGAAAACCAGAGCACCCAGAGAAAACCCACGCAGACACAGGGAGAATGTGCAAGCTCCACACAGACAGTCACCTGAGGCTGGAATTGACCCTGGGTCCCTAGCAGTGCTAACCACTGAGCCACCGTGCCACCAAGATACTCAGTCATTGAGTACACTTAAAATGAGACCAGTTAATTTTTAGAGTCTAAGGGAATCAAAGGATATAGGGATTGAGCAAGAAAGTAGAAATGAGGTTGAACCTCAGTCATGATTTTATCGAATTGCATTGATTAATGACTATTGCCCAGCACTACAGTTCAGATAATGGGGAAAGATACGGAAGGATAAGAATTCAGAGGAAAACGAAATGCAAAGCAAAGTACATCAGCATAACTTGTCTCTCACTAATTAATTGTTGATTAACTAATAGTTAACTAATTAAGAGATTTCACATTTATTACATTTTCTGTATTTTGTGCTTTGACAGCACAAAGAAGGTAAGGAAATTTCAGAAACATTGCAAAAGGTAAAAAAAAACACTTAATCAGGAAAGTTTTATCTCAGCAGTACAGCTTTATAGTAAGCTGTTAGCTGCATAACAGAGAATTTATCTTTGAAATTTGTTTGCATTTTATTTCGCACCAGATGTGATTTCTGGCCATCTACAAATATTTCCTTAAGTATTTGCATTTAAATACAGCAGCAAGTTAAGTCAGATAACAAGGTGTGGAGCTGGATGAATGCTCCACTTAACTTGTTTCAGAGATAGTAGGAACTGCCGATGGTGGAGAATCTGATATAACAAGGTGTGGAGCTGGATGAACACAGCAGGCCAAGCAGCATCAGAGGAGCAGGAAAGCTTGACGTTTCGGGCCTAGACCCTTCATCAGAAATGGGGGAGGGGAAGAGGGTTCTGAAATAAATAGGGAGAGAGGGGGAGGCGGATAGAAGCTGGATAGAGGAGAGGATAGGTGGAGAGGAGAGAGTTGCAGTGGGAGATCCCCCTCTCTCCCTATTTATTTCAGAACCCTCTTCCCCCCCCCCATTTCTGATGAAGGGTTTAGGCCCGAAACGTCAAGCTTTCCTGCTCCTATGATGCTGCTTGGCCTGCTGTGTTCATCCAGCTCCACACCTTGTTATATCAGATTCTCCACCATCGGCAGTTCCTACTATCTCTGAAACAAGTTAAGTGGAGCATTTTTCAATACCCCCAACATTGAGATCATGGCTGAAGGATGAGCTGGGGAATTGTAGTAACTGTAGTAAATTGTAGTAATTGTAGTGGAATTGTAGTAAATCATTAATTGTAGTAAAGCTTTAATACCAAATTTTGGTGAACCATTAATGACAAAAAAACGACACTTTATCATTATGTCCCCTGTAAAAATAGGTGGAATTTAATCAGCCTTACAGAGGGGGCTTGTGCACACATTGGAGTACTGAAAGGGCAGGCCTGTGAGTTCCATGGTGTGGCCCAAATGTAATAAGTGCCCTTCTAGCAATTAGATGACCATTATCAGGGCTTTCCCAGAAATCAAGGCTCCTGTGGCAAAAGTATCACTCACCAAAAGCTTCCAGTCAATCAAAGGTCAACAAAAACAGTGAGGGGTATAGATAGAGTTAATGGCAGTTGTCTTTACCCCAGGATGGGGGATTTCAAGATTACGGGACAGATTTTTAAAGTGACACAAGAGAGACTTAAAAAAGACAAGGAGCAATTTTTAATACACAGAGGGTGGTTTGTGTGAGGGATAAAGTTCCTGAAGAAGTGGTGGAAGTAGATACAAATGCAATGTTTGAAAGACATTTGGATAAGTACATGAAAGGAAAGATTTGGAGGGATATGGACCAGGAGCAGGCAGGTGGGACTACTTTTGTTTGGGATGGACTGGTTGGTCCAAAGGATCTGTTTCTGCGCTGTATGACTCTATCACTCCATCAGAGGTCCAGCATTGTCGAAGGACCTCAGGTCAAGGGTGAGTACAGGGCGGGAATCAAAAGATGGGACTCAGAGGCAAAGTGGTGGGGGTGACAGGCTGGATACTTGGGTAGAGTCAAGCTTTCAGCACCCCCAGTGAGGCAAGGCCCCTCAATCGGGCACAGAATGTCCTGCACATGAGTGACCTTTACTGGGAGATCAAAATCCAACAGGGTTCAGTGGGAGGCCTTCAGGAGGCTCAGGAAAGCTAAGCATTTCCTATGTAGTTCCTGAATAAATTTGATGGCTTCAGAGATAGTGTGCGTGAATTCACTCATTAATATGCCTCATTGACATCCTGGTATAATGATCAAGAATCCCACATCAACCTGAATCATCCTCTGATTGCACTGGGTGGAGTTGGTAAGGTTTTGCTGCTGCTGAGGGATTGACACAAGATATTCATTTCATAATAATCAACTGTTCAGACGGATGTTATTACACACCACTAGAGCAGGTTGGACTTGAACCCAGGACTCTTGGTTCAGAGGCAGGAACACTACCATTGTGCCATAAGGGCATTAAGACTGACACAGGCTCTCTAACATGATAAATTAGGCCGAGCTCCAAAGTTTCCTGCTGCGGTTGGCTGGATCGAATTCTTCATGACTCATTCAAGTATTGCTGAATAAATGTACATTATTTTTGAAAGTTTACAATTTGCAGACATCAAGATAATTCACAAGAACATCTAATGTAAAAGGAAAAGTTTATACTGTATGAGCTGAGCATGCTGATTGGTCGACAAGTGGACATTTATCGATGCTTTTTCATGGTCAATGTACCAGTTGGTGATGACTGATGCACTCTGCACATTTTTTTAAAAACGTCAAAATATGCATATGCTGGAAATCTGAAAGGTAAAGAGAAAATGCTGGAGAAACTCAACAGGTCAGGCTGCATCTGTGGAAAGAGAAAGAGAGATAGTGCTTTGAATCTTATATGACGCTTCTTCAGGACTGTTCTGTTAGTTGTAGGGCTAAATGAGGCTATCGTGATAGGGAGGGGTAAGGTCATAGGAGGGGTGTGAATTTGAGAAAAACAATTTTAAAATTCAAGTGTCAGTGCACCAGGAGCCAACATAAGTCAGATGTGAGCAGAAATTGTCATGGAATTTGATGCGAACGACAGAATTTTGGATGAGCTCGAGACTATAGAGCATGGAGGATGGAAGGCCAGCCAAAAGAGTGTTGAGGTATGTGAAGATACTCTGGTCAATCATTTTAATAGTTGCAACCACTACGCAGGCCACCTTCAGGCAACGTATAAATGAGTAACAGAAAGGAAACAAAGGAAGGAAAAACTGAGAGTCATGGCTTGCCACAGGTGAATGGTGTGGTAAGTAAAGTGGGATTCTTTATGATAGGTGAAAAATCATTCCATAACAAAGCACGAGAAGACAAGCATCATGAACTCATGCAAGGAAAATTGCTTAGCCAAACTGGGTTCTTTAGAACACAAAAATCAAACACCTTTTTCTTTAAACACCTCACCATTACCGTGAAAATCATTGTGGCATGTGGCACCTGAACTGCTTTTTAATTTTTCCTCACATATGTTGAATTGTCCTAGAGAACCAAACTGTCCTCAGAGAAAGAACATGTCATTCATGAACAGCTGATAGAGCTGAAGCTGCTGGGAGCAGAGGAGCGCTTCGCTGTCAGGTCCAGTGTAGTTGGGGAGGACACAGAGGACACAACTGCTGCTGCGCAACTCAACGCAGAGTTGGGAGTGAAAGGCTTTGAATAAGAAACAAAATAAAACAGAAAATATTCAGAGCAAACAATGAGACATTGATGCGTAAGAAATAGTTAAAAACAAGGCACCCGGTGACCTGAAACCATCAATGTAGGGAAAATCAAGGTGAAAATCATTCTGTTCAGAAGCATTGAGTTTGGAATTCTAGTCTTACAAAGATAAAAAGACTAATGGAATTTACGTACAGGTCCCCAGCAGTGGGGCAGAAATAAATCAGGAGATAGAAAAGGAATATTAGAATGACGCCATGACAATAATCATGGGATACTTCAATATGCCGGTGGACTGGGAAAATCAGGTTGGTAGCAAATCAGAGCATTTCATTTCCAACCTGTTTTTACCTTAATCCTTGAGGCTGCTGGTTTGTTCTTGGCTATTGCAATTGTAATACCAGCCCAGCTACTTGTATAAACACAAAATCAGAAAATGCTGGAAAAGCTCAGCAGGTTCACAGTTCTGATTTGATTTATTGTAGTCACAGTGAAAAACTTTATTTTACGAACAGTACAGCCAGATCAGAGCAAACAAGGACATACAGGTTGTAGGGTGCTTAGACAGAACGAGGGATACAATGTTACGGCTACTCAGGAGGTTCACAAAGCAAGATTAACATTAACAAGATCAACAACTGTTTGAAATTAAAGAGTCCATTCGTCAGTCTAATAACAGCAGAGAAGAAGCTGCTCTTGAACCTGCTGGTGTGTGTGTTCAAGCTTCTGTACCAGTTCTGAGGAAGGTCATTGGGTCTGAAACATTAATTCTGCTTTCTCTCCACAGATGCTGCTAGACCTGTTATATTTTTTCCAGCATCTGCATTTCTTTGGTTTTTTTTTGTTCACATGTATAAACACCATATTTAAAGTTATAAATTCAATGTTATGGGTGCATGGTGGTTTAAATCACATCTCGTGGATTGTCCCTTATCCATGGTCAAATGAGAGGGCAGATTCTGGGAAATTGTGCTAACGAATGAAATAACTGAAATCTCCGCTTGCAATAGTACATATTTTAAATGGCTAAATCTAGCTGACACACAAATTGCATGGATTCTGTGGCAGCATCATGAATTTCCCGACAAGCAATAAAGCTGATTTAAATAAGATGTCTTTGTCCAATAAATTCAGCTATAGCACAGTCCAGTTTCATTTTTCAGCCTATAACATCCACGTTATATCAGACATCTACTGCATAACATTTTAGTTTTGGCATTATTCTTGCACTCCACAGAGCTTCTATATCCAATTTGTTTTATAAGGAGACTAGAACTGCCCATCATACTCCAAGTATGGTCTGACAGTGGGACTAGGCAAGTTTAATATTACTGACCACCTTTACAATTTTACTTCTCCAGAAAGAAATCTTGTACTGTATTTGTTTTTTTTTAAATAGCTAAAGAAACCTGTGCCACTATATTTATTGATTTTAATATCCCTGCCACTAGACTCCTTTGCTCCCTTACACCATTGAGACTCTTAATATCAAAGCAGAATGTGTTTTCCTTATTCTTCCTGCTAAAATGCACCACCCTAAACTTATCGTTGTTGAGATAAATTTGTTTGTTACATGCCCATTTTTTTTGCCTTCTATAATTTAAGCAGCAAAGCTATGGAAATCCCAGGAAAACGACATGAAACCGTGACTCCAGGGTTGTATGGATGTTTTGTGAATGAACAAGAGTAGTCAGTACAGATAATCCTCCCTCTTGGAAGTCCTTTATTCATTTATGAGAAGTGAGTGTCGCAGGCCATGGCCCATTTATTGCCCATTCCTAATTGCCCTGGAGAAAGTGATGGTGAGCTGCTGCCTTCACGACTGTAGTCCTCAAGGTTTAGTTACTCCCACTATTCTGTTAGATAGGGAGTTACAGGATTTTGACTCAGTGACACTGAGGGAAAAGCAATACAGATGCAAGGAAGAAAGGATAGGCATTTGCAGATGGTGCTCTTCCCATGCATCTGCTGCCCTTGTCCTTCTAGGTGCTGAGGTCACAGTTTTGGAAGATGTAGGAGCCTTGATAATTTATTGCAGTACATCTTGTAGAAGCTGCCATTGGTGAAGGGAGTGAATGGTAAATGTGGTGGGCAGGATGCCAATCATGTAGACAGCTATGTCCTCTATCAAGCTTCCTGAGTTTTGTTGAGATTGTCCTTATTTGGGCAAATGGAGAAGATTATGTAACACTCCCGATTTGGGCTTTGTAGATGGTGACAGATTTGGGAAGTCAGAAAATGAGTTACTTGGTCTAAAATTCAGAGCATCTGACTTGCTCTTGTTGCCATTGTCTTTATATGGCCAAGTCAATTCAGTTTCTGGACAGCAGTAACCTCTAGGATGTTTAGAATCAATGATAAGCTATTTACCAGCTAATCACTAGTAAGCAAGTGCAGTTTGAAAAATGCATATTAAAGAAAAATAAAATCAATTAATCTTACATAACTTCTGTAAAACATACAGCAAATTTCTTATCTGAAATAAATAAATGTCTGCATCTTTTATTGCCCATCCAATATCCCTCAAATTCTTTCTGTTTCTGTCATATAAAGACAGCATTGTTTCAATCAGACATAACAATTGTTTATTGTTTTGAGAGATCAGATAATTTAAATATATTACTAATATGTTGTTCACTTCATGCATGCTTGTTCCATTATAGTACCATCGTTTTATGTGAAGAGGTTCACCATCTATAAAATCAGAGTTTAAATCGAAAAATGTCATCATGTTCCCGATCTAGAGAGGCAGCTACAAGAGATAAATGCTGAGACATGCCGCACACATTAAGGTGCATATTTTAAGATATAATTGCTTATTACAGTATATAATAAAGCTATTGAGCTGGATTTAATGTAATCTGTTAGAGCAGGAGCCTTAGTGACCAATGCAATGTAGTCTTGGGAGAGGTCCCTCATCCATCACCCAGCAGTGGAATAATCTACCCTGGCTTGGTTAAATTGGTGGATGGAAGGGGCTGATGCAGGATTCCAATCTGCTACTATTTTGCAGTGTGCGTGCATGTGTGCCTGTGTCACAATTTACCATCTGCCAGCCTCTGATTCACTGACAGCTCTCAATGGGCAGGCCATCTTCTGCCTGGAATCTCAATCACAGAGAAGACAGGATGGTGGCCGATCAGGGGAGGCTGGAAGGCAATGCATTCCATTGGGCCTCCCTCACGGATTTGAAGCAGATTCTCTGTGAATGCACCAACTTTCTGCCCCACATCCAACTTTGTGAGCGAATCCCACTGGCCCGCCAGAATCTCACACCTAAAACTCTAAACTTGCTTCCAATGCTGTTTGTGCACGCCTGCACTCCCTCAATCAGGCTGAACCAGATGCTGCAAAATCTTGAGGCTTTCCCATTCCTTAAATGCTTGTCTCAACTTCCATTGGAGGCCCAAATGTAAATTTGTCTAAATGGATAGGCTTTCAATGAATGAAACTTCACAAGACAAACAGGTTTGAATCTGAACAGGAACTCAGTACAGATTGACGACAAAGATAACTCAATTATAAATAGCTCAACAGCTCTCCATGAAGGAATTTCATAGACCTGCTTGTGTCTGCAAAAGTAAGGTAATACTCTATAAGTATTCTGCTCATTTTAAAAATCAAAGTGACAAAAACACTTCAAAAAAAACTTCTGAACCAACACTGTCTGTCCTGTACAGCAAAAACTCACTTAGAAAATCACTTCAATTTCTATCACTAAAACCAAAAGCTTAAAAACAATTTGAATTGCGTTTTGGCAGTAAAAATATCATTGATGGTGGCATAGATTCCACATGTAACAAAATAGAATGCATGGAGTAAACCCACTGGCTTATCCTCTTGATTATAGATCTATTCCAATTAAGGAGTCACAAGTGGCAGATAGAATCCCTACAGTGTTGAAGCAGGCCATTCAGCCTATTGAGTCCACAGTGACCCTCCAAAGAGTATCCCATCCTATCCCAGTAACCCTGCATTTCACATGGCTAATCCAGCTAGCCAGCACATACCTGGACATTGTGGGCAATTTAGCATTGCCAATCCACCTAACCTGCACACCTTTGGACTGTGGAAGGAAACCAGAGTACCCAGAGGAAACCCACACAGACATGGGGAGAATGTGCAAACTCTACACAGACAGTCAACCAAGCATGGAATTGAACCCAGGTCCCTGGTGCTGTTAGGCTGCAGTGTTAACCACTGAGCCACTGTACGTGTCATATAATGTCACATTATTCTGATTGACAATCTGAATGCATCATTAGACAGAAATGAAGTGTTTTGTAATGGGCCACCATAGAAACACAAAGTTTTATAGCACAGATGGAATCCACTCAACTGGTCACACCAGATCTGCCTTTATGAGAGAAGCGCCCACTTAGTGATATCCCCATTCCATTTCTCCTTAATCTTCCCTTTTCCAGAATGCTACACCCCTATAAAGCCTATGAAAAAATTGTTTTTCTGTTAAGGCATTCAGGGGCTGAACAACAATGAGAAACAAAACAAAACAAATGTCTTCGAATCTGGCTTCATTCTTTTGGTGATGTGACAAAACTGATGTCCTCACATTGCCAGCTCACTGACCAGAGGAGAATATATATTTTCTTCCCTAATTTGGTTAGATGTTGATTTTGTTTCATTCAAACTCTTTATAATTTTTGCTTGTGAACAGATTTCTTAACCTGACCTTGGGTTTCTCTCTTCATGGCTAACACAAGCTAAAGTCTCTCATTCTGTCACCAACTGAATGATTTCCATCTGTACTCTTTATATGATCTTAATATCCTCTATAGATTACAAGACGCAAAACTTAACAGAATGTTCTCATCATCACCTGAGAGTGAAAAAAATATTTGGCAAACTCCATCAACTGTCATGTCCAATTAAGCCACTCCAACGCAGACAGCCATGAAGGAAAGGACAGTGTGACAATCATTCAAAGGTTTTTATTTAGTTACATGGGCAAAATCTTTTGAGATACCCTAGCCATCCTTTTACTTTACCCCGAACGCCTGGGGGCAGATGAGTTAGAGGAGCTGTACAACATATACCACTGAAACTCCATGGAGATACAAGAGGGCTCCAGGACTAGATCAGATTTGACTACGAGGTACCCCTCTGCCAGAACCCCTGCCTGGATGCCACAAGAACATTTGGATTGCTACAACTTCGGGCAGAAGAATGAGAAACACATTGCGAGTAATCGCACTGCCACCTAGTGGCAGCATTAGTGAAGCTGGATACTTGTACAAATCCATCTCACATATGTTGGCAATTGTATAATGGTTACTCATTTTGTACTTGCTTTCTGAAGCCTGGGTTTGGACGGCAGTGATGGCTGACTCAGTAGTTAGTCAATGCTGTAGCCAGGAAACAAGGAAAGAATGGGTGTTGTGTGTAAAGTGCCTTAGCTGCAGACATTAGACAGCCCAGGCATCTTATTGATAGAATATAGTTTGAGCTGTGAAAGATGAAGAGGGAAAGCTTAGGGTCACAACATCCACAGAAGTCCAGAAGAATCTCTGAATATCCTTTGGGTAGATTCCAGGTTCCTGGCTTCCTGGATTAGAGGGTTCTTACCAGAATCAACAGGAATTAACTAGTTAAATGAGGAGTGAGGGCTCAGCAGAGATTATGAAAGTTTCCAGGATACGTAGTAAAGGACAGAGAGTATAGAAAGGGTCAGGAATATAACTTCAGGCACTGTGGATAACTATGAGAAGGACGTCAGTCAATGCAGGGCTGAGGGTGTTGTATTTAAATGCAGGCAGTAGACAAAACAAAGTCGATGAGCTTGTAGCACGGATTGAAATTGGCAAATATTATGTTGTAGGTATCATGGATGTGTGGAGGCAAGGTGATTGGGGCTGGGAACTAAAGCATTCATTTCCTATTGACAGATTGGCAGAGGGAGCAGGGATATCTTGTTCGTAAGAAATGAAATTAAATCGTAGGAAGAAGTGATATAGGGTCAGAATGTAGACACTCTGTGTGAGTAGAGATAAGGAACTGCAAAGATAAAAAGACTCTGATGGTAGCTATAAACAGGTCCCCAGCACTAGTCCCAGCATGTGGGGCAGAAGGTAAATCAGGAGATGGAAAAGGCATATGAAAGCATAGAAACATTGATGATAGGAGCAGGAGGAGGCCATTCAGCCCTTCGAGCCTGCTCTGCCATTCTTCATGATCATGGCTGATCCATAGCCTAATACTGCTTTCTATGATCCCATTCGCCACAAGTGCTATATCTAGTCACCTCTAGAATACATTCAATGTTTTAGCATCAACAACTTCCTGTGGTAATGAATTCCACAGGCTCACCACTCTTTGGGTGAAGAAATAGCTCCTCATCTCTGTCCTAAATTGCCTACCCTGAATCCTCATACTGTGACCCCTAGTTCTGGAATATATTTACAATAACCACAGGGTACTTCAATATGCACGAGGACTAGGAAAATCAGGTAGGTAGCAGATCCCAACTAAAGGAACTATTGGAATACCTATAAAATTTTAATTTGGAGCAGCTTGTGGTAGAGCTCACAAGGGAACAGTCAGTTCTGGATTTGGTGATGTGTAATGAGGCAGACTTGATTAGGGAGCTTTACCTGAAGAAATCCTGAGGAGGCAGTGACCATTATATGATAGAATTCCCACTGCAGTTTGAGAGGGAGAAGCTGGAATCAGATGTAACAGTATTACAATTGAGTAACAGCAACCACAAAGAGATGAGGGAAGAGTTGGCCCAAGTTGATTGGAAGGGGAGCCTAACAGTGGAGCCTAACCTCAGTCTCTGGGAAGATTTTACAGTCCATTATTAAGGATGAGGTTGCAGATTATTTGGAAGTGCATGGTAAAATAAGGCTGAGTCAGCATGGCTTTGGCAGAGGAGGTTATGCCTGACAAATCTGTTAGAATTCTTTGAGCAAGTTACCAGCAAATTAGACAAAGCAGAGTGGAAGTGAGTCATTTGGTTTTCTAGAAGACCTTTGGCAAGGTGCCACACTGAAAGCTGTTAATTAAGGCAAGAGTACACAGTGTTAGGATCAAAGTAATGGCATGGATACGAGTTGGCTATCTGGCAGAAGGCAGAGAGTGGGGCAAGGGGTCTTTTTCAGGATGGCAGCCAGTGACTGGTGGAGTTCTGCAGGGGTCAGTGTTGGGACCACAACTATTCATGGTATGCATTAACAATCTACACAAAGGAGCTGAAAGCATTGTTGCTAAGTTTCCAGATGACAACAAAAAAAAAGACGGAGGGACAGATAGTATTGAGGGGATGGGCAGACTGCAGAAGGACCTACGCAGGCTAGGAGAGTCAGTAAAGAAGTGGCAGATGGAATACAATATGGGAAATTGTTATGCATGTTGGTAGAGAGAATAAAGGCATCAACTATTTCCTAAATGGGAAGGGGATTCTGGGATTGTACTCGATAGAGATTAGGAAGATGAGGGAGGGGGGTTCTGTTTGAAACTTACAGAATACTGAGAGGCCTGGAAAAAGTGGATTTGGAGAAGACGTTTCCACTAACTCGGGACACTAGGACCCAAGGGTACAGCCTCAGAATGAAGGGATAAACCCTTTTGAACTGAGAGGAGGAGGAATTTCTTCATCCAAAGGGTGGTGAACCCGGGAAACTCACTGTCGCAGAGGGCTGTGCAGGCTAAGTCATGAGTATATTTAAGGCATAGCTAGATGGGTTCTTGATGTAAGAGGATCAAGGGTTATAAGGAGAAAGCAGGAAAGTGGGGTTGAGAAACATGTCAGCCATGGTCAAAGGGTAGACCAGACTCGATGGACTGAATGGCCTACTTCTGCTTCTTTATCTTATGTCTTATGGAGGGAATAAAGTGGAAAAATTGGGTAAGATTGATATTTAAATACACATTGATAGCTTAGAATAACAAATGTAGCTATAAGCTCTTTTTGAAGCATGTTGGAAATGTTGCTAATAACTGTTGGAATGATGGACTATGTTTCCATTCCTGTGGTATCCGCGCTGAGGATGTAATTTGTAACAACTATCCATTTCTACACAGAGTATTGTAAGGGAAGAACTGCACTTGCTGACAGGAAAAAACATCCACATTATTGCAAGATTGTTTTTATAGAAGTTATTGTAAAATAACCAGGCTATTTTCATCGATCAGTAAATCAGTCACAAAAAACAAACTGCTCAACAAAGTTATAACTTTTACTTTTCAAAAGGGTTGCCACAGGAACCAGAAGACCAAAGGCTAGGATTGAGTTAAGGAAGGGAGGGAGCGACCTACATTAAGTTCAGAATTATAAACTGTACTGAAGCATTTGTATTGGCAGATCAGCTGTCCTGGGCAATCAGATGAAGCTTTTCCCCAATATCTGCTGGTTTTAAATCTATGATAATTGTACCCCAAACTCAAAAGCAGCTGCTTTAAATGGCACAACACTTCCTGCTATTTGCTGAACATTGTGTAACCAGGAATGTTCTGCTCCTGATTCTGTCACATCTTTACTAATGCTATTTGTCATGGTGTGATCAATGGATATGCATGTCCCTGCTCAATGACATGGCCTTTCTGTGTCGGGAGCATCTCTGAGAATGTGCATTTGATGAACAGTACGTTTGGTCCTCAAATTCAAAGTGGCACAGGTTTGACTGCAGGTTATTTGATGCGGTCTTTGTATAGGTAGTCATTGGACAGATTAAGCATCCTAAAATTTTACATTGGATCCATGTTTCTCATTGCAACCTACAACCTTAATATTGTCATATTACATCAAATTACTTTTTTCCTAAGATGTTCCAATTTTAGTTATGGTGTGAAATATCTAAATGGCTGATTATTTTCTATTTACAGTTAAGAGTTTACAAAAGAAATTTTCAGATTTCAAACTACAAACCTGAAGAGCCACTTGTGCTAGTCTCAGGATTATATCCTTACTGATGCAGTGCAATGCAACTTGCAATGTTAAAATGTCTTCATATACATTTCCACCTTCAACCGGAATTAAAGCAAATAAGCACCAATTTTCACGAAGATAGTTACATTCCACAGAATTAATCTATCTCATTAGGATTGCCAACCCTCCAGGATTTGGCTGGAGTCTGAAGGAATTGTAGATTATTTTCTAAGACACTGCTGTGCACAACTCTGCAGAATAATTGCAAGGGCATTAAAAGAAATAACATGTTCTGTAATTTTCTTTGAACATTTCTCTTTCTTACATAAAGGGAAGATGTTGCAAAACTTGAAAGGTTCCAGAAAAGATGTACAAGGACGTTGCCAGGATTGAAGGGTTTGAGCTAAAGGGAGAGGCTGAATAGGCTGCGTCTTTTTTCCCTTGAGTGTCAGAGGCTAAGGGATGACTTTATCGAAGTTTATAAAATCATGTGGGGCATGATTAGAGTGAATAACCAAGGGCTTTTTTCTTGAGTAAGGGAGTCCAAAACAAGAGGGCATAGGTTTAAAGTGAGAGGGGAAAAATTTAAGAAGAAACTGAGGGGCAACTTTTTCACAAAGAGGATGGTGCGTAGATGGAATGTGCTGCTGGAGGAAGTGGTGAAGGCTGGTACAATAGCGATATTAAAAAAGCATCTTGATGTGTTTTTGATAAGGAAGGCTTTACAGGGATATGGGCCAAATGCCAGCAAATGGGACTAAATCAGATTAGGATATTTGGTCAACACGGATGAGTTCGACCAAAGGGCCTGTTTCCATACTAGATAACTCTGTGAATTTATATGAAAATATTGCAAATGGAAAAAAGAGGCTGCTTGGCTGAGTTTCAAGCATTATCCAACTGGCAAATGAGTCTGTTTGCTTTCAAATTGGTATCGAAAGACAGTGTATCGCAAGACTAGTTGTGTTGTCCGACCGTTGGCTGGAGCATGATGAGGCGAGCATGTGATGAAAATTCCAGGGACATGTTTACTGAGAGTTGGCAACCCAAGAAAGAAAAACAACATTAACAAAGAAGCAATCAAAGTTTCCCTCAATGTGATACAGATTTGCAAATTTAACACTGGATATACCAGCTGCTAGCTTGCACTGTCTGCTGCTTCTTTGTTCCTGATGATCTGACATGGTCCGTTACGACCATGAGAGAGGGTGACAGAATGTGGCACTACATTGCCAATCACCACAGGCGAGAAACGGAAATTAAAAAAATAATTAGTCATTCAGCTGGAAAGCTATTTTCTGTTCACAGTTGTTTAAAAGTAAATACTTTTATATTTCATTTTGCTCCCTTCACCAGCCCCAGCCAACCTCCCCTTCCAATAACCCCAATGCCCTATCAGTGGTGTGAACTGTTAGACAGAGATGCCAATGTGAGGTGACATCAAAAATGTTAAAGTGTGAATTTGAGCCAGGGCCGTCATCCATGGACTCTGTTACATGAAGTAAATCTGGTCTTTTCAAAGGATAAAGGATTCTAAAATGGTCAGGTCACAGCAATGTGCTGCACAACAGGCCTTACTTGGCATCAGGAAAGAATGGCTCTTGGTTCAAAAATAATCCCTGAAATAATCAAGACGTCATTTCCCACTCTCTGTACGGTGAATCAACAACCCATCTTGACTGCAGTTTCTGATGGCAACAACATTCTTTCAGAAAAAAAAAACTTCCTTTCTGATATTGAATGATTCAGCAAAAAATGAATACTCTGGAAGTGGTTTCAAATTTCACAAATTTTCCATTGTATTATTGAGACTTTGGGTGAAGACTTTTCGTTGGCATCAAAAGTGGACTCTCCATTTCAGGAGAAACAGCATACAATTCACTCAAATATGAAAATGCAGTTTATTATTTTTAATCAATCGTTGAAGGGAAATGAATAATTTGTAGACCTCAATGAAAGAGGCAACATGAGGTTTCTATTAGTTCATGGGCAAGACCTCCTCTCCTCGACCCCTCATTGCCTTCATTTCATCCTCCCATTGACTCCAACTCTCCTTCAACATATGCTACTACGCCTGTTTAGGAATTCCATCTTTCCCTGTTTTTTGCTTATGTCAAATAATGTTTGTTTTTCTCTCAGGCTTGCTCTTTGATTTTCACAAACGATCTGAGCAAATTACGTGTGAAAATTATGCACTTTCTGAATTTGCAAATGATCCAATGCATTAAGAAAGTAATTTCCTCCTGAACTGAAGTGAAAATTATTTGTATAATATTTGGTATAATCCGTTTCACAAAGAATCTAATTTTGTTGGCACATCAGTCAGTAAATTGGTTGAGGAAGTCAGCACACCAGACTGGAATTACTTTGATTATTTTTGCAAATGCTCCCTCATTTTTGGTTCTTCTCAAAAAATGAATTCTAATTCTGTCCCTGAATATGAAGTAGTAAGATCTTTGCAGTTCCTCATCTCTATTCATACAGATTCTCCTCTTTCTGACCCTTTAGCACTTCTTTTTGTTGATTTAATTTCATTTCTTACTAACAAAGCACCCTTCCCTCTTCCCCAATTGCCTGTCCTTTCAATAGCATATGTATTTTTGGATATTTGGTTCCCAGCCCTAATCCTCTTGCTGCCACATTTCTGTTATGCCCAAAACTTTCTACCTGTCAATTTCAATGTGAGTTGTAAGCTCATTTACCTTGTTTTGTATTTCAGCACAACATCCTCAGTCCTGCATTCATTGTCCCCTTTCTCTTTGTCATCCCCTTATCTGCTGTGCCTGAAAGTAGATTCCTGACCCTCTCCATACTCTGTCCTATTACTCGTTCTGGAAACTTTAAATAACCCCAGCTGAACCCTCTCCAACTTTAAAATTTTTCATAATTTTCCATGCAACTGATCCCATACCCACTATTTAGTTTCAAGCCCTATTTACAGCCCGAGTTATGCAATTCACCAGGGCTCTGGTCCCAACATGATTCAGGTGGAGCTTATCCCATTAGAACAGCCCCCTCCTTCACCAGTACTGGTGCCAAGGTCCCATGAATTTACATCTGTTTCTCCGATACAAATCTTTGAGCCAGGCATTTACCTCTTTAACCATGTTGACCCTGTGACAATTTGCTCGTGATTCAGGTAGTAATCTAGAGATCATGAGATACCAAGCATGGGGCTGGATGAACACAGCAGGCCAAGCAGCATCATAGGAGCAGGAAAACTTGACGTTTCGGGCCTAAACCCTTCATCAGAAATGGGGGAGGGGAAGAGGGTTCTGAAATAAATAGGGAGAGAGGGGGAGGTGGATAGAGGATGGATAGAGGAGAGGATAGGTGGAGAGGAGGCAGGCAAGTCAAAGAGGCGGGGATGGAGCCAGTAAAGGTGAGTGTAGGTAGGGCGGTAGGGAGGAGATAAGTCAGTCCAGGGAGGACGGACATCATTACCTTTTTGGTTTTGATTTGATTTGGTTTGATTTTATTTGATTTATTGTAGTCACATGTACCTAAGTACAGTGAAAAACTTTATTTTGCGAGCAGTACAGGCAGATCAGAGCAAACAAGGACATACAGATCATAGAGTGCTTAGACAGAATGAGGGATACAAGGTTACGGCTGCTCAGGAGGTTCACAAAGCAAGATTAACATTAAAAAGATCAACAACTGTTTGAAATTCGAGATTCTATTCGTCAGTCTAACAACAGCAGGGAAGAAGCTGTTCTTGAACCTGCTGGTGTGTGTGTGTGTGTTCAAGCCTCTGTACCAGTTCTGAGGAAGAAACATTAACTCTGTTTTTTTCCTTCACAGATGTTGTCAGATTTGCTGAGCTTTCCCAGCAATTTTGTTTTTGCTCCTGATTTACAGCATCCGCAGTTCTTTCAGTTTTTCTTCTGTATCTTCTGCCTGACGGAAGAGCGTTACCAGGGTGGGGGTGGGGGCAGTGTAGTCTTTGATGGCAGCCTTTCTGCGGCAATAAGTGTAAATGGAGTCCATGGATGGTGGGAGGTTGACTTCTGTGATGGATTTGGGCTGTGCACACAACCTTCGCTGGTTTCTTATGCACCAGTCCGTTACGCTGCTGTGCAGAGGGACTTGGGTGTCCTTGTGCTTGAATCACTAAAAGTAGGATTGCAGGTGCAGCAGGTGATTAAAAAGGCAAATGGAATTTTGTCTGCCATTGCTCGATGGATGGAGTTTAAAAACAAGGAGGCTATGCCGCAGCTGTATAGGGTCCTGGTGTGGCAGGAGTACTGTGCGCAGTTTTGGTCTCCTTACTTGAGAAGAGATATACTAGCACTGGAGGGGGTGCAGAGGAGATTCACTCGGTTGATTCCAGAGTTGAGAGTGTTGGATTATGAGGAGAGACTGAGTAGGCTGGGATTATGCTCATTGGAATTCAGAAGAATGAGGGGAGATCTTATTGAAACATATAAAATTATGAAAGGAATAGATTAGGTGGAGGCAGAGACATTGTTTCCACTAGCAGATGAAACTAGGACTAGGGGGCATAGCCTCAAAATAAAGGGAAGCAGATGTAGGACTAAGGTCAGGAGGAACTTCTTCACACAAAGGGTTGTGAATCTGTGGAATTTCCTGCCCGGTGAAGTGGTTGAAGCTACCTCGCTGAATGTTTTTAAGGCAAGGCTAGTTAGATTTTTGAACAGTAAAGGAATTAAGGGTTATGGTGTGCGGGCGGGTAAGTGGAGCTGAGTCTCAAAAAGATCAGCCATGATCATATTAAATGGCGGGGGAAGGCTCGATGGGCCAGATGGCCTACTCCTGGTCTTAGTTCTTATGTTCTTATGTTCTTACGCACCTGGACAGTATGCTTTCAATGGTGTATCTGTCGAAGTTGGTGATGGACCTTATGGACACGCCAAATTTCCCGAGCCACCTGAGGAAGAAGAGGCGTTGTTGTACCACCTTGACCATCGCATCAACATGGCAGGTCCAGGACAGATTGTGGGTTATTGTCACTCCTAGGAACTTAAAGCTCTCAACCCTCTCCACCTCAGCTCCATTGATTTAGATAGGGGTGTGTCCTCCTCCTCTTTCCTCCTTAATGCAATGATCAGTTCTTTTGTTTTGCTGACATAGAGAGAGAGATTGTTATCACTGCATCACGATATTAAGCACTCCATCTTCTAACTGTTCTGCGTTCTAATTTAGACCCTAGCTGCTCATATTCCCTCAGCAGAACTTCTTTCCTAATTCTACCTATATTGTTGGCACCTACATGGACCACGACACCTGACACTTTTCCCTCCCACTCCAAGTTCCTCTGCAGCCCAGATGAGATATCCTGAACCCGGGCACCACACAGGGAACACAGCCTTTGGGACTCTCAGTTCTGGCCAGAGAAAACAGCGTTTGTTCCCTGACTATGCAATTCCTGATTCCAACTACATCTCTCTTTTCTCTCCATTGTCTTGAATGGCTCCCTGTACCACAGCACTATGGTCAGTTTGTTCATTCTCTCTACAGACCCATTTGCATCCATACAGGGAGCAAGAATCTCAAACCTGTTAGACACGCTCAAGGGCCGAGGATCCTTCAGCGCTACCTTCTGGATCTCTCTCCCTGCCTCACTCATAGTCACACCCTCCTGTCCCTGACCAATAACTGAATTCAAGATAGTTAAAGTAAGGAGTGTGACTGCCTCCTGAAATATAGCATCCAGGTAATTTTCCCCTTCACTGATGTGTCACAGTGCTTGAAGCTCAGACTCCAGCTGATCAATCTTTGAGCTAGAGTTCTTGAAGCAACCAACACTTGCTACAGATATAATCACAATGACCCACAATGGGGTCCACCAGCTCCCACCTCATGCAGTTACAACACTTTGCCCGGCCCTGCATCTCTATTTTACTTACTTAGTTCTTCATTTGTTTTCTTAAAAAAAATCCTGTTGACCTTTTTGTTTGTAATTTGCAAATATTTCTCCTATTTACTTTCAATCTGAAAGAAACCAATAACAGATAATCAAATTAGCTGCTATTACCAACCAACGAATGTACAATTTTTCTGTAATGTGACTTTATTTTGTGCAGGGTCCCCGACCATGGGCTTTAACTATCCTGTTAAGAAACTTGCAAAATATGAGCCACAAAGCAAACAAAAAACATCTTTTCCTCTTTGCACTTATGGTCGGCATGGAATTTTTATGACACATGTTTTTGCAGCAAAGGCTTCTAATTTCTTCCATATATCTGTATCAATTGTCCAGATTCTTGAGCCGTACAAGAAAGTAACTGAATGTTGCATCTTGTGGACTTTTACAAGTTTGAGCCTTCCTGTTGTTAACTCATCTTTCATCTTCAAAAATTACTCCTGGCTATCTCTATCCTTTTTCTGAATCACAGCTTCTGTTACCACTTGTCCTAAATAGACAACACATCTACTTGTACCGATTTAACCCCATACTATTCACTTCAATCTCCTAATGTATTCCTTCTAACCACCATTGTGTATTGTTTTTCTTTTTGTGTTCATACTCAATATATACTTAGGGCATGGAATGCATTGCCGGAGAGGGTAGTGGAGTCGGCCTCATTAGGGGCATTTAAACGGCTATTAGATAGGCACATGGATGATTGTATAAGGTAAGGGTAGAGGTTAGATAGACCTTAGGTTTAGGGTAAAAGTTCGGCACAACATCATGGGCCGAAAAGCCTGTACTGTACTGTTCTATGTTCTATGTTCAATCTATATGCTAAATTTACAGATTTTTGTTTGACCTATGATCTTCTGTTTCTGCAAATTGTGCTGTGTTGTCTGTACGCCACATGCTGTTGTTTGTATGGCGGTAAATGGGAAGGGTCACAGTCTGTGGATTCAGGGTAGGCCATTGGGGATGGAAAGGAGGAAACATTTCTTCACCAAAAGAGTGGTGAGCCTGTGGGATTCATTACCACAGGAAGTAGCTGATGCCAAAATATTGAATGTATTCAAGAGGAGGCTAGGTAGAGCATTTGGGGTTAATGGGATCAAAGGTTATGGGGAGAAAGCAGGATTAGGCTACTGAGTTGGGCGACCACCCCTAATCGTGATGAAGGGCTCAAAGAGCCGAATGACCTCCTCCTGCTCCTATCTTCTACGTTTCTATGTTTCTATGTATACCACATGTTTGTTATGTTCTTGGTCTCTAGTTTTTGATGCTGTAAGTGTTTCTAATTTTCTGAATATTTGTTTGGTGTCCAGATGGAATAATTCAAGTGGCAGTACACAGCTTTGTCAGAAACTTTCTTCACATGAAACATATTTGGTTGTCCCTTTTCTAGGCTGCAGTTTGCTGTTTGGTCCTGATACAGGTTCTAGCATAAATCTGACTTGTTTACCACATGCCACATTTCAGCGACATATCTATTAATGTTTGGTGATAAACATAAGCAAATACTATTTTACTAGTTCTGAAGCATACACAAATGTTCTTGGTTGCTGCAGTAAGTAATTCACATCCCGACTCCCCAAAGCCTGCCCGCTATCTACAAGGCACAAGTCAGATTGCCTAGATTAGTGCAGATTCAACAACACTGAAGAAGCTTGACATCATCAGAACAATGCAGCCTTTTTGACTGGCACCACATCTACAAACATCCACTTCCTCCACCACCGACGCTCAGTAGCAGCAGTATGTACTATCCACAAGATGCACTGCAGAAATTCACCAAGGCTCCTTAAGCAGCACCTTCCAAACCCATGCTCACTTCTATCTAGAAGCTCAAGGGCAGCAGATACATGGGAATACCACCACATGCAAGTTCTCCTCCAAGGCTCTCACCATCCAGACTTGGAAATATATCGCCGTTCCTTCATTGTTGCTGGGTCAAAATCCTGGAATTCCCTCCCTAACAGCCATTGAGTGTCTACCTACAGCACATGAACTGTAGCCTTCTGAAGGGCAACTAGGGATGAGCAATAAATGCTGGCCTTGCCAACGATGCCCACATCCCATGAACAAATTAAAAAATTACTGATTACTTGTAAATGATTTACAGGGAATGATGGCTTCTTCATCTCTTGGAAGCAATAGCTTCTTAGAGTGGATATACTTCTTGAAAATTTCAGCAGAAACTATCCATTGCTGTCTATCTTCAATTTTGATGGATCAAAAACTGTTGTGAACAACTTCTGGCCGAATTTGCTGAGAGATTTCATACCACTAACCTCTTATACGTAGCTGCTAATGTGAAAAGGTTTTCTTGTTATTCTTTAATGATCTATTTTCATTAATTTTATTTTATGTCCATTTGTCTCACTGACCTGGCTCAACCTGTGGCAAATTTCTCGGCAATATTATGTGAGACACTATTAGGTATAGGATTTAATATTTTATAGCGTAGATTCTATAAGGTAATTTTCATAGTGAGTGCAATACCTTGTGGCTTCTAGAAAATTTCTTTGTCTTGGGATTGTCAATCTCTTAATTATTTCTTCTATGTTGGAGCAATAATAAAGGAGTGCTGTAGTTTGGGAGGTATGACATTTTTTTGTATAAGGGGACAGCACGGTGGCTCAGTGATTAGCACTGCTGCCTCACAGTGCCAGGGACCTGGGTTCGATTCCACCCTTGGGCAATTGTCTGTGTGGAATTTGTACATTCTCTTCATGTCTGTGTGGGTTTCCTCTGGATGCTCTCGTTTCCTCCCGCAGTCCAAAGAAGTACAGGCTAGGTGGATTGGCCTTGCTAAATTGCCCCTAGTGTTCAGGGATGCCTAGTTTAGGAGGATGGTTCTGGGTGGGATGCTCTGAGAGTCAGTGTGGTCACTTGTTGGGCTGAACGGCATGTTTCCACACTGTAGGGATACTATGAAGTAGTTAAACAAATGCCCTGTCAGATATCTCCAGTGTTGTAAAATACTCCATATTTGGAAAAGCTGTTATTCCCAGAGATCTGAGCAATGTCTATTCCTGAATAAACTAAAAACAGATTGTCTTATCATTATGATTGCTATGTATGGAATCTTGTAAAATTGATTGCTGAATTTCATACATTTTAATGATAACTATGTAAAAGTGCTTGGAATTTCTGACATTCAGTTCAGAATTTCAAAACATAAACACTTCGCTTCTAAACATTCTCTGCTAATTGGACCTCATGGAGACCTGGAATTCATTAGACTTGGAACTTACTGCTATCAAGGCAGCCCAACTTCAGCAAGTCAACGAGCCACATGACTGCTGACATCAGTGATGATCGCGTTACTACTGCTTCTGCCCACGTGATCATTCCGGTGCACTCACCCACTCCTGATAAATGTTTCCACTCCCGCTCCTAGCCCCAGCTCTAAACCCAGCCCCAGCCCCAGCTCAAAGCCCTGTCAGCTATTCACCAAACCCCTGGACCTACCCCTCACTGAGGCTGAACAGTCAGTCCTTAGTGAAGGACTCAGCTTCATTCCCTCGTGCCCACATGTAAACAATTCCGTGCGTGCCAGGATGTCGAGCTCTTTTTCCACCGCCTCTCCCTCCATGCTTATTTCTTTGAATAGGAATCCAACTCTCTGACAACCCCTTCTTCTGTCTCCAGCAAACTTCATCCTCCTGGACACCCACTCCTGGCCTCTTACTCTCCCTCGATCTCTTCATCTCGAACTGCTGCTATGATATCAATCGCTTGGACATCTCCATGCCTCTCTCTTACTCCAACATCTCTCCATTGGAACTCATATCCCTCCATTCCCTTCACTCCAATCCTAAACTAACTATTAAACCTACCAAACGGGGGCCATGGTGGTAGTATGGCGTACTGACCTCTACATTGCTGAGGCCAGATGCCAACTGTCTGACACCTCCTCCTACTGTCCCCTCGATCATGATCCCACCTCTGATCATCATCTCCCAGTACACCAACAACATCATCACCTTGGGAGAACTCCTGTCCACAGCCTCCAGCCTGATAGTTCCCCAACCCCACACTGCCCGTTTCTATCTCTTTCCCAAAATCATTAAACCCAACTGCCCTGGTCGCCCCATTGTCTCTGCCTGCTCCTACCCCACCGAGCTCATCTCCTCCTACCTCTACTCCGTTCTTTTCACTTTTGTCCAGGAACTCCCTACCTACATCCGTGATGTAACCCATGGTCTCTATCTTCTCCAAAGCTTTCAATTTCACGGCGCCCAACACCTCATCTTCATCACGTACACACAGTTCCTGTACATCTGTATACCTCCATTTCTGCATCTTCTGTAGGCCTAACCAGTCCCCCTCCACTGACACTCTCATTCTCTTGGCTGAACTAGTCCTCAGTCTTAACAATTTCTCCTTTGATTCTTCCCACTTCTTACAAACCAAAGGAGTGGCCATGGGCCCAAGCTATGTCTCCCAGGATGAGGCATTCCACTCCAGGTCATCCCGGATATTCCCTTACTTTAGGGAATTTCCCCTCCTCTGTAATTAAGAATGCCCTCAACCGCATCTTCTCCATTTCCCGCATTTCTGCCTTCACACCCGGTACCTTTGCCCGCAACCTTAAGAGGTGCAATACTGCCCCACACCTCCCCTAAACCTCCATCCAAAGTCCCAAACATTCCTTTCAGATCCAGCAGAGATTCACTTGCACTTCATCCAACCTTATCTATTGCACCCTTTGCTCCCGATGTGGTCTCCTCTATGTCAGGGGACCAAATGCAAACTCAGGGACCGATTCGCAGAGCATCTGCGCTCCACACGCAACGATCAACCCGATCTTCTGGTTACCACCCATTTTAATTCCCCCTCCTACTCTCCTGACGACATGTCCATCCTTGGCCTCCTCCACTCTCAGAGTGAGGCCAAATGTAAACTGGAGAAACAACATCTGACATTTCGCTTTGGGAGCTTACAGTCCAATGGTCTTAACATCGACTTCACCAGGTTCAAAATCCCTCCAACACCAGCCTTATCCCATGTCCAGGCCTCCCCCTTCTGACCTAATCTGCCCATATCCTACTCCTCTGTCTGTGCCACGCTTCCCACAGACCAATCATAATAACCTCCTACCTGCATCCACCTATCACCATCTCTCCTACCCTCCTCTGCCACCCCTGAACCAGCCCCTCCCTCAATTTGTTTCTGGACTCCCGCTTCCCTCTCCAGTCCTGATGAAGGTTTTTGGCCCAAAATGTTAACTTACCTGCTCCTCTGTTGCTGTCTGACCTGCAGTGCTTTTCCAGCCTCACATCTGTAGACTCTGACTTCCAGTATCTGGAGTCTTTATTGTCTACAGGTTAAACCAAATTTTACGCCAACACTCCTCAGGACAGAGACAGATTTCACAGCTTTCCCCAAAGGATTAAGGAGGTGAATTAGAGTGAAGTTTTAGCCAGTTAAAATAATCTTAATTAGCACAGATTTTATTCATAACCTGCATACTATACCATAGGAATAGGATGGTACGATAACAAAGTAGGATTAGGAAGGTTGTATTGCACAAACACAAAATTTTAATAATATTGTGTGCTATTTTCTAAAAGACAAGTAAATTATGATATTTCACTTACCTATACATTTTATCTGCAATTTCATATGTCACAAAGTCACTTATTTCAAGTTAAATACATCCCTTTATGTATTAAATCAAAAAATCATATCTGTCATTTTGATGAGTTGTTACAGGTTTTGTAAATGTCACAGCAACTAATTTGAAACACCTCTAGTTTTTGCTGAGTGGTGACAGAAATGCCAATATCGTAGAGGGGAAACTGAAGATATACCAGTTTCCACATGCAAACACAGCCAAACTTTATAGGTCACAGACTCCCAAAGTTTTACAAGGAAAGGAACTGGTCTTTCCGCTAAATTCTTTCTATGATGTGATGGGGACACATATTGTTCTGAGGAGCATATGAGCAAGAAAATCAAAACATATCTGTCTGTGACTTTTTTCTCTCCAATGGAAATGTACAATTACACTACAGAATAGATTTCATGTTATTTTTGTTCGGAAGATATGTCAAGGGAGATTGAATCAAAATAGATAGTTGAAACTTGAGGTACATATTTAGACATGAGCCAATGAAATGGTGGACCAGGCCTAATCCTAGCACTTGTTCTATTCTGATACTCCTACATCACTTTAAAAATATGGGAGTGTAAAATCTCCTTCCTTATCACTCCATTCTTGTCATATTCTGTGGAGGGAGAGCAGTTGAAGGCATCAAGTTAAGCTAAAGCACATATAAGGTCAGAAGGCACACGACACCAGATTACAATTCAACAGTTTTATTTGAAATCACAAGCTTTCAGAACGCTGTTCCTTCAGCAGGTGGAATGAAGAGAAGCACAAAGGCACATAATTTATAGCAAGCCTTATAACAGATTGGGGGCTTGTCCAGGGTTTGAACCCAGTGGTCCCTGTAGTTTAATCAGCATGTTTGAGACAGTAATACTTAATACACTTCATTTGCATTACTATCCTATATATCCACTATTCTTGAAAACTACTGCCTGCAACTTCCCTTTCCTCTCCAAAGTCTGTCAATGTATTGGTGCCTCCCGAATACAGTTCCACCTTTCATGGACATGAGTGCATTCCTCCAATGAGATCTCCACCCCTATCATAATACTGAAAAAACTCTGTATCAAAGTCACCACTAACATCTTACTTAGAGATAGTAAGAACTGCCGATGCTGGAGTCAGAGATAACACAGTGTGGAGCTGGAGGAACACAACACGCCAGGTAGCATCAGAGGAGCAGGAAAGTTGATGTTTTGTGTCAGGACCCTTCTTCAGATTATTGAAGGATCTAAAGAAGGGTCCCCTCCCAAAACCTTAACTTTCCTGCTCCTCTGATGTTGACTGGCCTGCTGTGTTTCTCCAGCTCCATGCTGTGTTAACATCTTACATAGCTGTGACAAAAGTAAACCTTTCCTCGTCCATCACTTTGAACTGTCTTCAGGCTTTGACACAGCTGGTCACACCTTCCTTTGCCAATGCCTCACAGCTGAATGGGACTGCATTTGCCCGATTCCATTCTTACCGAGGCATCTCAGTGCAAAATAAGTGTAAATGTAAAAGAATAGGTTCAGCTATTTGGATGTAGGAAAATTTGATATAGGTAGTATCTGCTCCTCTGATGCTACCTGGCCTGTTGTGTTCCTCCAGCTCCACACTGTGTTATCTACGACTGTGTTGTAGCTATAATCACTTTCAATGGCCTGTCTTTCCGTTGGCCTGCTGTTACACTGTTGTCCCAGAACATCATAAAAATACTGAGGATGCTGAGACCTGAAATAAAAAATAAAAGTGTTGGAGAAATACAGCCAGTCTGTGGAAAGAGAAACCGTTAACATTTCAAATCCAATAACTCCTTTTCAGAACTGATTAGGGACCAGGAAATGATGTTTTATGGTGCCATTGACAAATAGGGAATGGAACAGACATTGAGGGTTCCAGAGTAAAAGACAAAGGGAGAACTAACAGCAGTAAAGGAGGCATCTCAGTGCAAAATAAGTGTAAACGTAAAAGAATAGGTTCAGCTATTTGGATGTAGGAAAATTTGATATAGGTAGTATCTGCTGATCAGTCTTTGTCCCCTTTTGTTTCTTATTGCATTTCACCTTTCAGTGAAGTTGCATACATATACTCTATAGGTATGTGGGGAATAAAAGGATGACTCGGGTAAGAATAGGGCCAGTCAAAGACAGAAGTGGGAAGTTGTGTGTGGACCCTGTGGAGATCGGAGAGGTGCTAAACAAATATTTCTCATCTGTTTTCACTCAGGAAAAGGAGAATATTGTAGAGGAGAAGACTGAGATACGGGCTATTAGGCGTGAAAGGATTGAGGTTAGTAAGGAGGAGGTGTTATCAATCCTAGAAGGTGTGAAGGTAGATAAATCCCCTGGGCCCGATGGGATTTTTCCGAGGATTCTCTGGGAAGCTAGGGAGGAGATGGTGGAGCCTTTGGCCTTGATCTTTGAGTCGTCATTGTCTACAGGTTTAGTACCAGAGGACTGGAGGATTGCAAATGTTGTGCCCTTGTTCATGAAGGGCAGTAGAGATAACCCAGGTAATTATAGACCAGTGAGCCTTACATCTGTTGTAGGAAAAGATTTGGAAAGGATTATAAGAGATAGGATTTATAATCATCTAGCAAGCAACAATTTGATTGGAGATAGTCAACATGGATTCGTCAAGGGCAGGTCGTGTCTCACAAACCTTATTGAGTTTTTTGAGAAGGTGACCAAGCATGTGGATGAGGGTAGGGCAGTTGACGTGGTGTACATGGACTTCAGTAAAGCCTTTGATAAGGTTCCACATGGTACGCTATTGGAGAAAATGCGGAGGCATGGGATTGAGGGAGACTTAGCAGTTTGGATTAGAAACTGGCTTTCTGAAAGAAGCCAAAAAGTGGTGGTTGATGGAAAATATTCAGCCTGGAGTCCGGGTACTAGTGGTGTGCCACAAGGATCTGTTTTGGGACCACTGCTGTTTGTCATTTTTATAAATGACTTGGACGCAGACATAGGTGGATGGGTTAATAAGTTTGCAGATGACACTAAAGTCGGTGGAGTGGTGGACAGTGTGGAAGAATGTTGCAGGTTGCAGGAAGACTTGGATAAACTGCAGAATTGGGCTAAAAGGTGACAAATGGAGTTCAATGCCGATAAATGTGAGGTGATTCACTTTGGGAAGAATAATAGGAAGGCAGAATACTGGGTCAATGGAAAGATTCTTGGTAGTGTGGATGTGCAGAAGGATCTTGGTGTCCAGGTACATAGATCCCTGAAAGTTGCCACCCAGGTTGATAGTGCTGTTAAGAAGGCATACGGTGTGTTAGGTTTCATTGGTAGAAGAATTGAGTTCCGGAGCCGTGATGTCATGCTGCAACTGTACAAAACGCTAGTGCGGCCTCACTTGGAATATTGTGTACAGTTCTGGTCGCCCCATTACAGGAAGGATGTGGAAGCATTGGAAAAGGTGCAGAGGAGATTTACCAGGATGTTGCCTGGTCTGGAGC